>OX421507.1:6112604-6855461 GCA_949126835.1 Anisus vortex | reverse complement strand
TGGCAATCAGTTCAAGGGTCAATAAATTTGATTGTGTCCCTTACAAATAAATGGCTTTAAAAAAAAATCTATTCGTAATAAGCATACTTCAAATCCATTTTTAGCTATTAAACACTGATCTATAAATAGAATGAATTTGGCCCGGGCGCAATATTCCTGATGCAAAAATGAAATAATAAGCTTTCCCTTATAAAAAATTAAATTTCCAAATCACTGACCTGTAAAAACATTTCAAGTGACTTGAAATTAGAATTTCTCTTTTATCGTATAGATATCTAATTATATACAATTTATTGCTATAACTCGCTTACATGGATAAGTAAATAGTGTAGTTAGTGTAAACAATTCTATTTCTAGCCTTTATTTGAACATACACATTTATTATAGAGGTGCTAGCCATTCTATTTATAGATCAGTGCTTATAAAATTTAAATCATGGTTTAAACAAAGGGAAACAAGCATGCATATAAAACATGTGAACAGCAATAAAATTGATTGTGTCCCTTACAATGTGTTTTGTTCTCAGAGAAATTGAATAAACTTAAGAGATAGATATAGTAAAGAAGGCTTCAACAGGTTTAGTGATTTTACTATTGGTGTTATTCTTGTCAATTGTGACTATTCGCTACTAATGATCTTTGCACTTTTTTTTTCTAACTTTGTTCCTATTTTAAATGCTTTCTTTAATGGATGGGTCCCTTACAGAAGATGCATAGTCTTATGTATATGCATAGTCATTGCATAGCATATCTATAATGATAATTGTTATGTCTTGTGTAGCTTGATTATCCGTGCTGTTTCTAGTATAAGAAAAAGATAGTTAAAAGTTAAGACTTAATATAAATAATTATATAAACATGGGAAACAACGCAAACAATACAATTAAGGAACTTCAAGTCATGAATTCCCAGGGAAAATTTGGGTTTTAATATTTTGCAGGCGCCTGGATATCAATTAATTAACAAAAGTCTATAATAACCCACATAATCAGTTCTACCAAGAGAAAAAGATAGAGTGAGAAAAAGAAAGGAGAAAAAGGGAGAGAAATAGAGATAAGGAGAGAAAGTGGGAAAGAGTAATAGAGAAATAGGAAGAAATAGCGATAGAGAGAAAGAGGGAGGAAGAGATATAGTGAAAGAGAGAGAGAAATATAGATATTAGAGAAATAGGTTTGGAGGAAGACAGAGAGAAATAAGGAGAAATAGAGATATAGAGAGAAATATATAGAAGAGAATACAATTGTATAGATAAAAAGAGAAATAGATGTAAAGATAAAAAGAGAAATAGATGTAAAGATAAAAAGAGAAATATATGTAAAGATAAAAAGAGAAATAGATGTAAAGATAGAAAGAGAAATAGATGTAAAGATAAAAAAAGAAATAGATGTAAAGATAAAAAGAGAAATAGATGTAAAGATAAAAAGAGAAATAAATGTAAAGATAAAAAGAGAAATAGATGTAAAGATAAAAAGAGAAATAGATGTAAAGATAAAAAGAGAAATAGATGTAAAGATAAAAAGAGAAATAGATGTAAAGATAAAAAGAAATAGATGTATAGATAAAAAGAGAAATAGATGTAAAGATAAAAAGAGAAATAAATGTAAAGATAAAAAGAGAAATAGATGTAAAGATAAAAAGAGAAATAGATGTAAAGATAAAAAGAGAAATAGATGTAAAGATAAAAAGAGAAATAGATGTAAAGATAAAAAGAGAAATAAATGTAAAGATAAAAAGAGAAATAGATGTAAAGATAAAAAGAGAAATAAATGTAAAGATAAAAAGAGAAATAAATGTAAAGATAAAAAGAGAAATAAATGTAAAGATAAAAAGAGAAATAAATGTAAAGATAAAAAGAGAAATAAATGTAAAGATAAAAAGAGAAATAAATGTAAAGATAAAAAGAGAAATAGATGTAAAGATAAAAAGAGTTAGAGAGTAAGAGTAAGAGAAGACAATATAGATACTAACTATAGAGAGTAAGAGATCGAGAGATAGAAAGTACTCTTGGAGTATTTATCAGAACGGAATGTTTGTGTCAATCTTTCCTTTTTTCTCACTGGAAGGAGTTGTCGTCTGTGGAAAGAATGGTTGCTTAATGAAACTTCGTGTAGCGACAACCAATCAAATCTTCAAGAAAGCCGCCGCAACTGGCGTCTGCTTAATTTTCTGGCCAATGGAAGGTCTTTTAAAAGTAAACGGCCATTGTAAGTTAACCGGAAGTGAACTTTTTGACTACGCGTAGAAATAAAAAAAGCAACAACAAAAAACATTTAAAATGTGTAGAAATCGATCGAGATTTCTAGAAGAAAGAGAAAGGCAGCGAGCTAGGGGTGAGGGGTTTTGGTGATTAAAAGAAATTCGGTCAGACGTAATCGATGTTGAATTGAAAGACTATTGGAGAGGAGAGATTAAGAAGAGGGGAATAGAGGAGAAGGAGTAAACGTCTGCAGGACAAGAACTTCTTCCAGAACTAAATGCCGCTACTTTACTGTTACCCCTAACCCCTTCCACCTTCCCACCCACCCAAAATTGAAAAGTAAATTTAAAAAAAACAACACTAGTATAGAAAGTTTATTCCGTTGCTGTCTTCAATGTTGACGTTAAGTAGCTCTATTTCATAAAGCAGATCGGAGATTTCCAATTAGTACTTTATTGTACCATCCCGTCACTCGCTAAGGCGTTTCGAGGACATTGATCTACTATCACGATTGCCAGTGACATTAAAACTTCTTCGAAACGGAATCTTAGGTTTACGAAACTAATTTTTGTTCACACAAGTACGTAAGGACCTTTGGCGTCTTGGCCGCTGCTAGTTCGGCCTGCTCCGGCCCGCTCGGCCCTTTTTCTGAGTGAAGCATTATGTCTGTTTTTATATTGGACACGTTTGACAACATCGTTGAGCTCATACCGAGGGCGCACACACACACACACACACATAAAAGGGCAGCCACACTCAGTCGTGGAAGATAATAGAACCAACTGCAGCCTTTGTCCCGTCTATTCGTTGAACAGACCGAGCGAAAGCACGGAAAACGTTCCAGTTTCTTAGAATTCTCAGACCTCTGAAAAACATAGATTATACACTAATACTTTTCTAAAGGAAGGGGAAACGAAGATCTTTCTTTTAACAAAGATGATTCGAAGAATTTTTTTATAGAGTTCTACTAGTCTCTAGTCTCAACATCTACGTTTATTTACTAATTTCTTGGTTCATAAAATAACATAAAAAAACAAGAATGTATACTTTGCAAGGACACACAATTACTGCAGTTAGATTTATAAATCCTTTACATTAAATTTGAAAAACTGTTTCTGGCGATCGGACACTCGAAATTATAATAGACTCACTTTTTTTTTCTTCATTCTTTTAAACTTAAACTTGGAACATAGACGTTAAGCCGATGACTACACTTTATTATTCAATGTTCATCAACATCACACTCGAACCTACCAAAATCAGTTTTTTTTTTTTTTTTTTTCGCTATAATTTGATGATGCGCATTTGTAAATCGTTATTGAACGAAGGTGTCTGACATAATTCTACCTATTTTTATTATCATTTAATAAATCCTTTATTTTAGCTTTTGTGTGCCACCTACCTGACCCCCCGGAAGTCTAATTGACCTTGGCTATGCTACCGAGCTGAATCTTAGAACATAGAAGTGTTTCCGATGTCAACTTATTCGATCGCATTTGTACCTCCAATTTAAACATAAAAAATCATTTTTAAAAATCAAGTCCTGTCGTGTTTTACACTGGAGGATAAAGAAAGAGAGATATGCGTTTGTTTATAATGTACACATTAAAGTGAAATGTTGACAGTGGACTAGTATTATATGTAATAACAACATATTTGCTGCTTTGAATTGTTGCACTTTCCGGCTTATCAACAGCGAAGGTCATATAAAGGCCTTGTTGTTAACGTTGTTGTCATGTTTTTCTTGTATCCATTTTATTGTTCTTATATTTGTAAATTATGTAGTGCAGTTGATATTTCTTCGGGTGTAGCAAAGTGCATGATGCTCGGAAGGCTAATGGATGAATAACAGAAAGCTTATAATCGGAATTTATTATGTGTGATATTTGATACAAATTTTCATTGCAGACCAGATTATTAATGTTTGACGTCCTCTAAAGTACCGAGGCTGTTGTTGTTTTGATGGTTTTTATGGCTTTGGATAATGATTTAATATTTTTATGATTATATCATACTGTTTTAAAAGTAAATATATTGATTATATACATCAATTTTTCGTTTTAAATATCCTTAATTGGATTTATACTTTGTAATGACATACAATTGTAATCATGTTAACATTTAGCACAAAAAACATTATTATTATTATCTCCCTTCCAAGAGTTATTTCCTACTTTTATTCATTTTACTGTGTGGTTTTCTCTAAAACCGATTTCTTCCGTTTGTAAACTTATTTTAGATTCAAGGAAAAACATTATTTTGTTCTATCAGCACAAAACAACAACAAGAAAACAAACAAAAACTAACCACGAAGAAATAAAATACAACCATTTCAGTTCGTTTTATTCACGTTATCAAAATCGAATAATCAACAATAACAAGTAATCAATAAAGTTTTATATCAAACAGTTTGTCCCGCTCTTTGCACTAAGCCTATGATAGTCTAATACAAGAGTTCGCACAGTCCCGGAAACACATTCTAGCCTTCACCAAGATTCGAACTCAGGACCTTCGATACGCCAGACGAACGCGCTGCCGTACCACAAGTACCATAAGTACATCACTTAAATATCAAAAAGTGTGTAGTCCTAATAACTAATAGACAGGTAAAAGTATACGATACAGGTCATTAAAATAATTAAATAATGAACTGTAAGACGTGCAGTGGACACATAACTTTTAACCGTATATAACAATCTATGTAGTAACTCTGTTTATTGTACTGGTTATAATGAGATTCTAATTAAAAGTTTGCTATATGAAGAACATCTTTTAATGTATATAATGAACCCCTGGGTGCGATGTGGTAGTTAACGTTTTTAAGGGAAATGCAGCTGTAGATAAAATGGCGAAGTGGTCAGACTCGGCTTTGGCTGAAAGAAAACGCACTCAATTCGTTTGAATTCTGGACCTTCAAATTAATCCTCAGCCCTGAAGTGCAATAATGGTTCTAATTAGTACTTTCGCGTTGTCCGTAACGCTCAGAGTAATTAAGTTCTAGTTAGAACATTTCTGTAGTTCCCAGTACCCAGTGCCACACAAGTTCTAGTTAGAACATTTCTGTAGTTCCCAGTACCCAGTGCCACACAAGTTCTAGTTAGAACATTCGTTTAGCGTTTAGCGTTCAAACATATACGCACTATCAGAGACTAATACAATATACTTCCGTGTGATCTAATGTTTGTACTTTGCACTGTCATACAATGTACTGTCGTACTATGTCATGTCATACAATGCACTGTTGCTCTATATCCTGTCATACAATGTACTGTCATACTATATCCTGTTATACAATGTACTGCCATACTATATCCTGTTATACAACGTACTGTCATACTATATCCTGTCATACAATGTACTGTCATACTATATCCTGTCATACAATGTACTGTCATACTATATCCTGTTATACAATGTACTGCCATACTATATCCTGTTATACAACGTACTGTCATACTATATCCTGTCATACAATGTACTGTCATACTATATCCTGTCATACAATGTACTGTCATACTATATCCTGTCATACAATGTAATGTCATACTATATCTCGTCATACAATGTACTGTCATACTATATCCTGTCATACAATGTAATGTCATACTATATCTCGTCATACAATGTACTGTCATACTATATCTCGTCATACAATGTACTGTCATACTATATCTCGTCATACAATGTACTGTCGTACTATATCTCGTCATACAATGTACTGTCGTACTATATCTCGTCATACAATGTACTGTCATACTATATCTCGTCATACAATGTACTGTCATACTATATCTCGTCATACAATGTACTGTCATACTATATCTCGTCATACAATGTACTGTCGTACTATATCTCGTCATACAATGTACTGTCATACTATATCTCGTCATACAATGTACTGTCATACTATATCTCGTCATACAATGTACTGTCGTACTATATCTCGTCATACAATGTACTGTCGTACTATATCTCGTCATACAATGTACTGTCATACTATATCTCGTCATACAATGTACTGTCATACTATATCTCGTCATACAATGTACTGTCATACTATATCTCGTCATACAATGTACTGTCATACTATATCTCGTCATACAATGTACTGTCATACTATATCCTGTCATACAATGTAATGTCATACTATATCTCGTCATACAATGTACTGTCATACTATATCCTGTCATACAATGTACTGTCATACTATATCCTGTCATACAATGTACTGTCATACTATATCCTGTCATACAATGTAATGTCATACTATATCCTGTTATACAATGTACTGTCATACTATATCCTGTCATACAATGTACTGTCATACTATATCCTGTTATACAATGTACTGTCATACTATATCCTGTCATACAATGTACTGTCATACTATATCCTGTCATACAATGTAATGTCATACTATATCCTGTCATACAATGTAATGTCATACTATATCTCGTCATACAATGTACTGTCGTACTATATCATATCATTCTATTATACCATTCACTGTCATACAAAACACTTTCTGTACACAAATATGTTGCCTTTCGATATGTTTTCGTACAATATACAGTCAAACTTATACAGTGAAAACTATACAGTGAAAACTATACATTGAAAACTATACAGTGAAAACTATACAGTGAAAACTATACAGTCAAACTTATACAGTCAAAACTATACAGTGAAAACTATACAGTGAAAACTATACATTGAAAACTATACAGTCAAAACTATACAGTCAAAACTCTACAGTCAAAACTATAGCTTACAGTGAAAACTATACAGTGAAAACTATACATTCAAAACTATACAGTCAAAACTATAGCTTACAGTGAAAACTATACAGTGAAAACTATACATTCAAAACTATACAGTCAAAACTATAGCTTAAAGTGAAAACTATACAGTGAAAACTATACAGTCAAAACTATACAGTCAAAACTATAGCTTACAGTGAAAACTATACAGTGAAAACTATACAGTGAAAACTATACATTCAAAACTATACAGTCAAAACTCTACAGTCAAAACTATACAGTCAAAACTATACAGTCAAAACTATAGGCCTATAGTCAAAACTCTACGGTCAAAACTATACAGTGAAAACTATACAGTGAAAACTATACAGTGAAAACCATACAGTCAAATTATACAGTCAAAATTATACACTAAAAACTATACACTCAGAAATATATAGTCAAAACAATAACACTGTCAAAACATATTGTCACGAAATAAACTGTCACTCAATATTCTGTCAGTCGATATGATATAAAATCATGTAATACAATATACTATCACAAAAACTCAATTCCCATAAGAGATATTATTACCATACAAATTACTGTCATACAATATTGAGTTGAAAGTAAATTGAACTCTAAAAAAAGTTCTCATTCAATCTTAAAAATTTTTTTTATTTGCCTGGAGACTTAATGATAAACATAAAAAAGGTATATTTTATATAAAAGATATAGTTTGAATATATACAAATATAGTATCACAGAGTTATCAGTTACCTTTTTTTCACAGGTATGAATGCGTGTGGGTCATGACCCAGTTCACCCTTAGCGAGTGCACACAATATAAAATGCAACTCTATCCCAAGAGGCTCATTCCAGTCTGTAAATTTGTCTTTAAGACGATCCGAGGAGCTTAAAATGAACTCTTAGAAAGCACAAAGGGTTTGACTATCAGTCTATTTTAGTATTCCATCTTGACCTCTTCAGTCGATCCATTTGCAAATTCCATCTTTCATAAAGTCCTTTTTTTTTGTTTAAATAATTATATTACAGCTCTATTGTGGGATATTTTTACTTCTTGACTTTGGTCAGTTGAAACAGTTTCTGGGCAAAAGCGGTCATCCCATCTGAAAAAACAACAACAAAAAAACAATATAATATTTTGTTTATATGTGAATGGTATACTTAAATTGTCTTCATTTTGTATAATATCTAGAATTTTACATAATATCATTTTGAGATACATATTTATACTTTTTGATTAGCTTAAGAGATTATTTGTGTAGGCTGTCACAATTCTGGATTTAATAGTGACTATTAGCACTTAGATAGATAGCAGTGTATAACTAGAACCTTAGATTAGCTTAAGTTATCTAGAATAGAGAGAAGGTTAGTCTGACGTCACTATCTCCTCCCTCCCTTACGCAATTACATCTCCCCATCACTCTTTCTCACCTGTTTCTCTACCCTTCACTATACTCTTGTACTACGCCCAAATTCAGAGTCTACTGACTAATACGATTCAACTTGGTACTACATCTTGGTTGAATGGGTACGAATGTGTTAGAATGTATATATTTTATCCTATGCTATATTAATGTATTCATGTCATGTCTTAATGTATTTATATCTTGTGCTATTTTAACGCATGTGAGCGAGTCATTATTCGATCCCTCATTCGCCCCCTCCTCTTCGCGTCCCCGCCACCCCCATCCCCTCTTATATCCCCTCAGCTTAGCGGCACGTTATGCAATTGCTTTGAGACGGTCGTTCTCTGAGCGGTTGACTAAATTCCCCCACTCAGCAGTTCGCACACACGTAACTAATTCTCGCCCGAAACCCCCCCCCCCCCCCCCCAGCCACTTGAGTTAACTACTTAAGATTCTACCAAAGGGAGACAAAATTCCCCACTCAGCAAGACGTCTGTATAAATTGTCTTTCATCTAGACCTCTCTCCCCCCCCCTTTTCGCCCTCGCAACCCCGACCCCCAATCCATTTTTGGCTCCAATAAGCTTTTCTTATGCAAATGTATATTCAATCTAGCCAATGAGAATAGGATGTAATTAAATGTAAGCCAACCAAATTAACTTTGGGTCAGGTGACTAGTGCCCACGAAAAAGCCGCCCAACTAAACTAAAGCAGATCTCTCCCAGCTCCCGAGCTAGATACATCGTTTTGGTCTAGCTCCCAAATTGTTACTCGGACTTGCAGATACTTAGCCAGTAATCGTAATTCCCTCATTATAGTCACGTAGCCTAACCTTGGATTCCGTAACAACACAGTATATTGAGTGTTAGACGTTCCTGTGCATATATCTCAAGCATTGTATCTCCCCTGCATGTTAGTATGTGTATCTCATCATTGGATATTGAATTTGAATCATAAATAAACACCTGAAACGTAACCAGAGACTTGCTTGCCTAACTTAGAACTGTCTGTTGTGTGTGTTAATAACATCTAAGCGAGCCAGTAGAGAACAAATAAATATTCCAGGTCAACCACAGCATCGGCACCTCGTACCTCTAAGACAACCAGCCATTATTACCCCCCTCTCAATTGCCACATCGTGACAAAGTGGGACCTCGTATCCGGGATTATCTGAACTTCAAGCCGTTCAGCGCACTGTCAACAGCAACAACCCGAGGACTACGCCGATTCTGCTGAAACCGACCCTGGATGGGGGCTCATCTCTCTACAACACAAAGACTCTAAGCCAGCAACCAGACCCGTCATCCCAACGCCAGCAACCAGACCCATCAACCCATCAAACCAGGTTCGCCACTTTACGCAGCCTACGCCGACGACACCCCAGCCTACGCTTACGCCACCCCAGCCTACGCCTACGTCACCCCAGCCTACGCACCCCAGATACGCCAACCTAAGCCACCCCAGATTCGCCACTCCGAGCAATCTACGCCACCCCAGCCAGCTCACCCCATTAAGCCAGGCTCGCCACTCTACGCCAGCCTACGTCACCCCAGACACACCAGCAACCAAATTTGCCACCCCATTACGCCAGATTTGCCGCCCCAACCGCCAGGTCGCCACCCTCTGGCCCCGCATCAACGTACCGGCACCCGAGACGTCAGCAGAGAGACCCACCGCCGCCGCATCAGCCTGCCCGACAACTAGAGACCGCCGAGAACCCGACAACTGCCCTGTCAACCTCCCCGTAGGAACCCGCCGTAGTTCCCGGTATCCAAACCCGGGAAAATAGACACTAACATTAAACGCTAATCCAGTCCCGGCACGGGGAAAGAGAATTCCTAACCAGCCCGAAGATCTGCACCAACAGCGCCGAGCGCTATATAAACGATAACTTTATGATTGGATATACGTGCGTTAGTGTATGTGTGTAAAATTCTGGAATTGCTGTCTGGTGAGTACCATTTTGAGTTGTATTACGTTAGCTAAACTCTGAACCCCAACAACCCTCCTATATTTTCCTTTCCTATCTCGCTATATCTCTGTCCGCCTCTAGTATCTTAATCTCGCCTCACTCTGTTACCATGGCGGAAGGTGTACTATTGCGTAAGCAATTAGAAAGAGAAGATAGGCTTAGAGTAGAACAATTAGCTAGAGAGGAGAGAGAGAAACTTAGGTTAGAAGAATCAGCTAGAGAAGAGAGGAATAGGTTAGACGAGGAAGCACGCAGGGCACACGAATTCAGATTAGCTGAATTAGCAGCAAGTGTTAGGGCCCCCGATAACAACGACAACCCAAACTCCCCCTCATCATTTAGTTCAGCCACCCCCAACCATCCCCTCCCCAGACATGCTTCTCTATGGACCGACGTCCACGACCCCCGTTTAGAACAGTTTGACATCTACCTCCGACGGTTTAGCGACTGCATGGAGCTGAATGAGGTCCCCCCAGAATTGCATTGTAGGATCCTCGTCTCCACTCTGAGAGGAGAGGACTACGAGGCTTACTGTAAACTGGCCCCAGAAGACAGGGAGTCATGCGCTGCACTGAAGAACGCGCTCTTAAACCGGCACCAGTTACACTCATCCCACTACCAGAAGAAGTTTCGGTCGTCCACGCTACGACCGGGGGAAAACTATACACAATTCGCGGAGCGAATACAATCTTACCTACTCAAGTGGGTTGAGTTAGGCAATATTGAACAGTCATTCGACGGTATGGTCACCCTCGTAATGACTGAGCAAATAGAGTCACAGATGACACCTAAGCTAAGGGCCTTCCTTATTCAACAAGGAATCACCGGTTTAAACCCCTCCCTGCAGGGCGCAGATAGGTTTCTGCAATCAAACCTAATAGAGTCATCCCCCTCCTCCCGCCCGGGACACCCGCAGCCGCACCGACATTATGGGGACAACCACCGCGCCAACCCTCCCCCTAAATCAACCGCTCCCCAGCCGCACACGCCCCACCACGGGCGACCTCGTCCTCACAACGCACATAGAGACCACCGCCACACTAGGCCCACCCCTCAGTTAGCTCACGACAGAAACAGACGCGACCCCACCCCCTATCTTGCCGCCGGTGCATTTTACACCACGACGGACCCCGTAGACCCAGCGCAAGATTCCACTAACGGACTTGCAACGCACGAGCTAGAAACGCCCAGCTACCCGAGCTACTTAGCTCCCGAACAGGAACCCGCCGATCAGGGGCGTGACCAGTACTCAAGCAGTGACTATGATCGAGTCCACCACGTGTTCTCTATTTCCTCGGCAGACAAACATAACCAATTCCCTCGCAGCTACGTCGACGAGATAGTCAGAATCAACGGCCGACTCGCCTCGTGCACGTATGATTCCGGTCTTAGCTTTGAGGCCCTAGTAACGCAATCAAAAATCGACCCCCGCGACTACACAGGCCGCTATGTGCGACTCCAAGGTCCATCTCATAACTCTCCTATTCAGCAGCTACCGACCGCACTCGTAAACCTCAGCTCAGCACTTTTTACAGACCCCATTGAGGCCGCCGTAATAGAAGGCCTACAAGTAGACATCCTACTCGGAAGACCGATTGTAGGTAAACAAACGCATTGCCTGCCTACACCCGCAACCTACGGATCGCCCCGCCCCACCCCCAACCAGACACCTCTCCCCCACCCCATGTCCATTAAAGATAAGCTCCGTCATGCAAGGCTGCCCACGACGAGACTCGAACTAAGGCAAACACTGGGCGAATTTAGCAACTATCAGAATACCCTTATACCAAACTTCCGTAAAATTACCCGTCCGTTATTTAGATTGATAAACGCACCCACATCGTTCCCATTATCTTGGGACAAACTCGCTACTGATGCTTTCGAGACATTGCAACAGTGCCTAGGCCAAAACCCCTTTCGACACACGCGGCAGAGCGGACACTGACTAGTGCCCCTACACACTTCGTGGCCCAGCATACTCAGTAATACGGCCCCACGCCCGCACACTGTTAATGAGTGTGTAGTTACTCCCCTTTTCCCAGGCCTCAGACTCAGTAAATCAGGTATGAATCCACTCTCAAGTGTATTCCAAATTGGCCCGGAGGGATGTCACAATTCTGGATTTAATAGTGACTATTAGCACTTAGATAGATAGCAGTGTATAACTAGAACCTTAGATTAGCTTAAGTTATCTAGAATAGAGAGAAGGTTAGTCTGACGTCACTATCTCCTCCCTCCCTTACGCAATTACATCTCCCCATCACTCTTTCTCACCTGTTTCTCTACCCTTCACTATACTCTTGTACTACGCCCAAATTCAGAGTCTACTGACTAATACGATTCAACTTGGTACTACATCTTGGTTGAATGGGTACGAATGTGTTAGAATGTATATATTTTATCCTATGCTATATTAATGTATTCATGTCATGTCTTAATGTATTTATATCTTGTGCTATTTTAACGCATGTGAGCGAGTCATTATTCGATCCCTCATTCGCCCCCTCCTCTTCGCGTCCCCGCCACCCCCATCCCCTCTTATATCCCCTCAGCTTAGCGGCACGTTATGCAATTGCTTTGAGACGGTCGTTCTCTGAGCGGTTGACTAAATTCCCCCACTCAGCAGTTCGCACACACGTAACTAATTCTCGCCCGAAAACCCCCCCCCCCCCCCAGCCACTTGAGTTAACTACTTAAGATTCTACCAAAGGGAGACAAAATTCCCCACTCAGCAAGACGTCTGTATAAATTGTCTTTCATCTAGACCTCTCTCCCCCCCCCTTTTCGCCCTCGCAACCCCGACCCCCAATCCATTTTTGGCTCCAATAAGCTTTTCTTATGCAAATGTATATTCAATCTAGCCAATGAGAATAGGATGTAATTAAATGTAAGCCAACCAAATTAACTTTGGGTCAGGTGACTAGTGCCCACGAAAAAGCCGCCCAACTAAACTAAAGCAGATCTCTCCCAGCTCCCGAGCTAGATACATCGTTTTGGTCTAGCTCCCAAATTGTTACTCGGACTTGCAGATACTTAGCCAGTAATCGTAATTCCCTCATTATAGTCACGTAGCCTAACCTTGGATTCCGTAGCAACACAGTATATTGAGTGTTAGACGTTCCTGTGCATATATCTCAAGCATTGTATCTCCCCTGCATGTTAGTATGTGTATCTCATCATTGGATATTGAATTTGAATCATAAATAAACACCTGAAACGTAACCAGAGACTTGCTTGCCTAACTTAGAACTGTCTGTTGTGTGTGTTAATAACATCTAAGCGAGCCAGTAGAGAACAAATAAATATTCCAGGTCAACCACAGCATCGGCACCTCGTACCTCTAAGACAACCAGCCATTATTACCCCCCTCTCAATTGCCACATCGTGACATAGGCAACTTATTGAGTCTCGTAGTCTCAAAATTATATTTCTAGTCTAGTAGGCATTTTTCTTCCGCCTTCAAAATCTATAAAAAAAAACTGTATTAAAATTTAGTTGTTTTATTTTTAATAGTGTTTTCAACCAGTATGTTGTAGGGCCTACATCATTATTTCTTTAATATTTTAATAGTGTAAATAATATCAAGTATATTTTTTATTTTAAATTGCAATCAAATGGTTTTTTTCAAGTGAACCAGACGCTGAACAGAAGTCAAAAGACCCGGCAGATAATGTTACTTATTTAGCTTTAAAAACAAATAAACAAATTTAAAACTAAAATATAATAAAAACAAATACTACTTCTTTTTTTGTCTAACAAAGCTAAAATAGACATATCTTCCCTTTTTTTGTAATGCCAGCCGTTTTAAGGGAAAATATGTAAAAAAAAAAATTTGTCATAATTGAAATTAAAATTGACAATTAAGACAAACTAAATGAATTATTGAGTCCTTAAACAATAAATGCAACAAAATTAGTGTGCTTTACTCCATACTATTTATCTAATATTCTTAAACTAAAAAAAAAGTTTATTAAAAATTTTACGGTAAATTACTTGCAACAATTGCCAAAAAGCTTACCGTATAATATTTGTGGCCATCAAGTTGTGCTACCGTACATTTATTTATAGTAATTACTGTAATTTTATATTTCAACGTAAATCTTTACTTTACTAATTAAATCTATTTTGTTTCCGTTATTCTACACTTTTCATGGGCTCCCATTAGATCTTATGGGCCCCAGGACGGAGCACCGACTGCACCCCCTCCCTTTATACGATACTAATTGTTAGTTTTTAAAAAATCCTCAAATCCTCAAATCCTCAAATCCTCAAATCCTCAAATCCTCAAATCCTCAAATCCTCAAATCCTCAACTCACCAACAATCTCAGTAAACTCTTTAGGTTTGCTCTTCCATAGAGCTCCAAACCAATACACGGGAATGCCGGCAAAGAAAATGGCCAGCCCGATGCCCATTTTGTTGGGTTTTTCCACGATGGCCAAGATCAGAACGGCTATATTGATAATGACCTCAACAATGGGGATGAAGGTCATCGCCTGAAAAATGGTAGGAAGAAAAAAATGATGTTTTGAAAAACACAAAATCTAGTCTAAGTCTCAGAATTTTGTTCTAACATAAGTTCATTAAGTATGTGACTATTCTAAATAAATTGCATTAACATAATGTGTAAGAATTGTAATGACCTAATACATTATTCTTTACACATTTAATATATTCTGTACATTATCAACGATACTTAGAGAAAATTTGTTTATGGTATATTTTTTGTTCTTTAACAGCTTGTAGTGAATTTTTAAAAATTAAAGAAAGTTTGTAATTATTAGATATATTTATATATTACTAAGTTTGTCGTTTAGTCGTATAATAAACAAGTTTGTCAACTAGTCTTATAATAATAAAGTAAGTCAACAAAGTATGTCAATGTAAATTATGATTCCTTGGACATGGTCCTATTCTTTTTAATTTTAATGATTTTTTTAACAATATTTATTTAATGCATTGAAGAAGTTTTATAAGGTTGCATTAAATTGCATTACTGAATCTATCACATTATATAAAATCAAATTCATATCATACAATTTTTACCTTTATTATTATGTGTAAAAATATGTCACAGTTGTTTAATTCTATAGAGCAAACATCGTGGACAAGTCTTACAGTCTTTGTTAAGACCAATAAAAACAACACAACAACACATGAATACAACTAGTCGTGTGTGTGTGTTTCTATGACCTCTCACCTTGTACGGCCTGTGCTGATTGGGTGCCTTCCACCGGAAGTACAACAAAGAGAAGATGACCACAATGGCCATGATGGTAGAGAACAAAGAGATGAAGTCCATCATATCGGTGACGCCCCCAGTGTAGAGCATGACCAGACCCCACGCCAACTAAAACATAGGGATAAAAAAAGAACATGGTTTTCGGCACTGAACTAATCTTATCTTAAATATTACAGACATTCTTAAAAAGAAGATAAAGATTGAACAATAATGCACTACTCACATAGACAAAGATTGAACGATAATGCACTACTCACATAGACAAAGATTGAACGATAATGCAATACTCACATAGACAAAGATTGAACGATAATGCAATACTCACATAGACAAAGATTGAACGATAATGCAATACTCACATAGACAAAGATTGAACGATAATGCAATACTCACATAGACAAAGATTGAACGATAATGCACTACTCACATAGACAAAGATTGAATGATAATGCAATACTCACATAGACAAAGATTGAACGATAATGCAATACTCACATAGACAAAGATTGAATGATAATGCAATACTCACATAGACAAAGATTGAATGATAATGCACTACTCACATAGACAAAGATTGAATGATAATGCAATGCTCACATAGACAAAGATTGAACGATAATGCAATACTCACATAGACAAAGATTGAACGATAATGCAATACTCACATAGACAAAGATTGAACGATAATGCACTACTCACATAGACAAAGATTGAACGATAATGCACTACTCACATAGACAAAGATTGAACGATAATGCACTACTCACATAGACAAAGATTGAACGATAATGCAATACTCACATAGACACAGATTGAACGATAATGCAATACTCACATAGACAAAGATTGAACGATAATGCACTACTCACATAGACAAAGATTGAACGATAATGCAATACTCACATAGACAAAGATTGAACGATAATGCAATACTCACATAGACAAAGATTGAACGATAATGCACTACTCACATAGACACAGATTAAACGATAATGCAATACTCACATGGACAAAGATTGAACGATAATGCAATACTCACATAGACAAAGATTGAACGATAATGCACTACTCACATAGACAAAGATTGAACGATAATGCAATACTCACATAGACAAAGATTGAACGATAATGCAATGCTCACATAGACAAAGATTGAACGATAATGCAATACTCACATAGACAAAGATTGAACGATAATGCACTACTCACATAGACAAAGATTGAACGATAATGCAATACTCACATAGACAAAGATTGAACGATAATGCAATGCTCACATAGACAAAGATTGAACGATAATGCAATACTCACATAGACAAAGATGGACGGCCAGGGGGTCAAGTATTTGGTATGGACCATTCCTAGAATCTGTGGCATATGGCCGTTTCTGGCACCTGCAAACAACAATCTGAGGATAAAAGAAAAACCCATTTTAGACATTTGAAAACCACGATGCGATTTCATATGCATTCTTCCCATCTCATTTCTGTTGTGTAATTACACCCAATGCCAACTTTAAACATAATTTGTTTCATTGTTTTAGATGTGGTTTTGATTGAAACATCTCCTGGTGGAATTTAGACGCATATTTAAAATTAGATAACCGGTGACGTTATCACGTGACAATATGTGGGATAAAGCGAGACATAACAACTACGGGCAAGGAGATTAGAAACTGTTGATGGGAACGGATCGAATACACACCTTGAGAAAACCAGAAGATAATGTGGGCTGACAAGCACTATATTGGAACCCCTGAGAGGAAGTGACATGTAGGCTGACCAAAGCAGAGATGGAGAGGGTTGGCTATCCGCGAAGCAAAAACGTCATTGAGCGTCACAAGAACGAGCCCAAGATCGAGGTCGCTGGAGGGCTGTAATTTCAACCCAATGTTCTAATACGGGGCTACAGTAATACGTCAAAATAGGTAGAATTTGAAAGTTTTACTTTGGGGCGTTAGAATACTTAATCAGCAACTAAATATTATTTTTGTAAAAGTCTGTTGGAGTAAACCATTCGGAATATAACGTTGGCCCTCACCCAGTTGAAAAGAAAACATTGCGACGTAAAAGCGTTCATCAGAACTTTATCGCCAACCCTCGAAAACAAAAGTTAAATGTCAAAGTACGCCATATTTGTAGAGGAAAAGGTATAGAAAGAAGAAAAAGAGACGGACACACCAGCAACCACAAAGTGGCAATATTAAAGGCGGTAAGAGAAGAAGAGTAAGTCTCAGTAATTCCTCCACCCATAATATGTCATGTGATACATTGCGTCACGTGACGTAGAGAGTCATGGTAATGGATACCAAAACCATACCATTTGCAATAATCGTACGCACGTAAATTACTATAAATAGTAGCGCTAGGTGATATTTCAAATATTGTTATTGATAATTGACAAGAGTGAAAACAAGGACAAGTGAACGTATAATATACATTTTTGCTCTTGTACCAATTAGCCGGAGCTGACATCTTTTCTGGACAACAATTTTAAGTTCTATAGATTCTCATAGTCCAATGCAGATGGTCATCAGCGAGACCACTGGTGAGCGACATGTTGTAAATCTTCATCACAGCGATCGACACACTAATATATAGGTCGGCAACCTTTTGCCAAGGTAGGATTTCTAATTCATTCAGCGTGCCAACAACCCTAAAAGTCATCCTCCTCTTTTCTTGTATAGTAGATTTTTATGCCTTTTTGAGAGTCTTCCGCACGCCATTGAAACTCAATCCGCGTGCCAAGTGTGGCACGCTTTCTGTGGAATGCCGACCCCTGCACTAAGAGACGAACACAACTTTCACTATTCCCACTTATTTCGAATGGCGGCTGCAGCAAAAAAAATAAAAAAAAATAAAAAAACTTCCGCTCTGAAATGCTATAGAAACTTTGATTTCCAAATTCATATCTTATAAGTTTACAGACGTTCCTTCTAGATAGAAGATTATTACGTCAACTAGGCCCAAAACTCCTGCCGGGCGACCGGGATCCGTCGGTGGCAGGGCTAGAACCCGCGATATATCGCCGGGCAATTGAATCACATATCCTCCTGCGGGCCGGTTAAAAAAAAATTGTACACCTGGCCGAATAATTAAAATATTTTGTACACTTGAAACGTATAATTAAAATATTTTTATTTTTATTTTTTTTGTAGTTGTTGTTTTTTGTATGTATAGTGTTTGCAGTATTGCAGCGTATTATGAACTGATTCAAACAAGAATGATTGGCATAAAAGATTGATTGAGACTAACTATTCTAATGTGACACTCGTTCTAATTTAGAAAAAAACAACAAGGAAAGATAAATCTGACAAAATAGGGCTACATTAAATATGCATTATTCACATCAACGGTGATTAATTCGAATGACAGATATTATTTTGAATCAACTTTGTAATTTTATTCACTCGTTTTATCCGACGTATGTATTCAAATGACATATGAATAATTATTATATCGGATTTCTTAAAATAATATGTCATCTCTACACTTATATACAAGATAAGAAATCGCTAGGGGAAAAAAAAAAAAAAGGAAAAAGATTTATACACATATAGATGTATAGATTTATACACGTATAGATGTATAGATTTATACACGTATAGATGTATAGATTTATACACGTATAGATGTATAGATTTATACACGTATAGATGTATAGATTTATACACGTATAGATGTATAGATTTATACACGTATAGATGTATAGATTTATACACGTATAGATGTATAGATTTATACACGTATAGATGTATAGATTTATACACGTATAGATGTATAGATTTATACACGTATAGATGTATAGATTTATACACGTATAGATGTATAGATTTATACACGTATAGATGTATAGATTTATACACGTATAGATGTATAGATTTATACACGTATAGATGTATAGATTTATACACATATAGATGTATAGATTTATACACGTATAGATGTATAGATTTATACACGTATAGATGTATAGATTTATACACGTATAGATGTATAGATTTATACACGTATAGATGTATAGATTTATACACGTATAGATGTATAGATTTATACACGTATAGATGTATAGATTTATACACGTATAGATGTATAGATTTATACACATATAGATGTATAAGCCAGCTCTAATTACTCGAAGAACCGAACGAAGAAGATAAATGTATCAGATATATAGTGAAATATGAGAGGGCAAATACGTTTCATCTTCTCGGTGTCTTCCTTGCACAATGCCAGACGCGTTTTTACGGCATTGCATTTTCTTTCTCAATTCATTTCATAATGGATTAAACGGTGGGCGGAGTAATTACGCAATTGCGGGGTAGATGAGCTTGCGGGCATTAGCTTGGGATTGCCAGGAGCTGACGGGGATCACCGGAAGTTGGTGAAGGTTTCGCCGGAAGTTGATGGGGGTGGTCACCGAAAGTTGATTGGGATCGCCGGAAGTTGATGAGGGGTCACTGAACCCTTACAGTTGCTCTACCAGAGATCATAGCTGACCCCAAAGACACAAAATTCTTATGGATAATTAAGATTGGTCGATGAATTTATAGATAACTTTTTGTGTTGGCCACACATTCCTCTTCGAGATTGACTAGCGCGTAAAGAAAATTCTATGGCCAACAAATATGTTTTTTTAATAATAAAAATGTGTAAAAATGCATTTAATCTCAGACTCACGTGTTAATGTTATTGTGTTAGGGTGTACATTAACTTAAACTAGCTCATACGTCTTACTCCTACATTTGTGAATTACCTGGAGTGGCCCATGATGGATGCGTTCAGTGCCCCGATGGAGGTCAAGGCCACGAAAACAGAGACCAGCGGAACCAGAGGGCTGTACATTCTGTTCATGAAATCCTGAGAAATAGAAGCAAAGGATTATTTCGTTATCACTAGCCTATATATCAGCCCCCCAAAAAAGTAAAGTATCCCGTCGGACCAAATTGATCCAACGTTTCTGGTTTTTTGTCAACGGTATACTAGGTGATTGTGTGGCCTTCACTGTACACAGCTTTATCCCTGCTAAAGTCAGGTACCCATCAGAGCTAGGTAGACTCCTAAAACTAATCTTAGCCTTCACCAGGATTCGAACCCTTTCGGTACGTCATCCGTGCCCCATATTTAATTAGTAAAAAAAAAAAGTTACATTTAACATAATGCGAGAGGATGGCCTCCAACAGGTGACGAATTGCAATGCAGTAGTCAGGCCTTGGGTCTTTCTATGATACGAAGCATGGGAATCTAAATGACCAACTCATATAATTTTTATACTTGAAAATAGATAAGCGTAGGACGCAATAATCTTCTTTATAGAAGGTCTGTAGAAGCGTCTGTAATGTATATGATAAGATGTGAGAATTTCCTTTCTTAAAATACAGTTGTTACAGAAATACCAAAGTACAATTTCAGAGATATTTTTATGATTAAAGTGTCTAGACTTGACAGTTTTATTAGCGAAACTTAGAGTGGTGTAATCTGACTGTTGTGACAGTTAGTAAACATAGATCTATAGTGATTTGACATTTCAGTAACGGGGAAGTAACCAATGGGTGACATTGTAAATCTTTTATGACAATGAACTGTTGACATTTACCCGTGATCTTTAACATCATATTTATTTTAGTTTGAACATGACTTGATAAATACGATTTGTTTAATTGGTTAAAAGGAAACTTTAAGTGTAACACAGATATCGATTAACTGAAGACAAAAAAAGACATAAGAAAAGAAAACCATAGGTGTATTATAAATGGAAAAGTCCGACCAATATCAAGTCGTTAGTAAAATCACACGATTTATGACTAATTGATACACAGTATACCATCTTCAATGATATTTCAGCATGTAATGGGTTGCCTGAACAAGTAATGAAAACCAACACTCAAAATATTATTATATAAACATACAAGACTTCGGCACACTATTATCAAGACTATTACATTATATATCTATAGACTAAAACCACGGATAAGCGTAGGACTCAATAATATATTTGTGTATCGAAAGGCCCTCTGTAACATATACGATAAGAAGCTGTGATAAAAAGGGTTAAAAAACATATGAAAATAAAAGACATGTGTATGAAGTTAGAGATTTCTTTATAGAATATAAAATCAAAGAAAGTTTTAATAGAAGAGAAAATTATGAAAGTATACATTGTGCAATAAATTTTATAAAGATATGATCAAACAATAGGGAGAAATATTATAAACATGTTTTCATAATTTTTAAATAAATGGGTGTAACTTCACAAGTAAAATGTCAACAACAGAAAACACACACACACTCACACTCACACACACACACACAAACACACACACACACGCACACACATACAATAAAACTGCCAACATTCTAATAGAACGTCAACATAGAACAAACGCTACTAGACACACACACACACACACACACAAACACACACACACACACACACACACACACACACACACACTAGTTCCGTCATGTTCTGTCATGAAGATCTACAGATAATAACTTTGAAATCCGGCTAATCTTGTTGCCAAAAAAAAAAAAAATCCTGACAGGGAAAACATCCAATTTTCTAAGTGGAGCATGATGGGAAGCTGTAATTAAAGACATTAAAAAATATAAAACTAAATAAAAGGCCGTTAAGTAGAAAAAAAAAAGTTAATTGTTCTTTCAAAAAAAAAAATCAATAAAAAATAAAATTAAATGAAAGGGCCCAAAAGCAGGCCTGTGAAAAGAATTTTTTTTAAGCCCCATGTAAATTCCCCGTTTTATTTATTGGGGGTGGGGTTGGTCACGAAACAGTGAAAATAAAATGTGTACAGTCCTGAAATCAGGGTCTGATTAATTGGTATTGCACCAGCCACTCAATACTCTCGTCTGGCCAATGAACTCAGCTACGTCAGCTTTTAAAATACTGCGTAAATGGTGGCGAGTGCGAGTGGGTGGCGGTATTTATTTATTTATAATGAAAAAGTAACAAAAAACAACAAACAAACAAACAAAAAAGAATCATCTGTAAATGAAATTCTTAATCACTTTCAATTAATATGCCCTGGGAGACGTGGGGGGGGGGGGGGGGGGAGGGGGTAATTTTCAGCCAAGAAAAAAACAATATTAAGCCACTTTACGAAATTAAAGAAACAATCTGCTACAGTGATTCCCATGTAGTCTTCCGTGGTACCCTCGTATTCCGCGAAATACTAATAATAATAATAAACTGACTGCACACTGTTAGTGACACGGTGGCCGACCCGGCAGCGCGTTCGGCTGGCGTACCGAAGAGGTCCTGGGTTCGAATCCTGGTTGACGGCTTTGATTTGTTCCTCTGGTCTGGGTGGTGTACACTCAGTCTACGCAGCTCTGATGCGGTGCCTGACTTTTTAGTTGGAATAAAAAGTAAAGGCGGATGGACATTGTACTGGCTACACAATCCCCAAGTATGCCGTAGCCACAGAAAGTGACAAACGCTGCTTCACTGACCCTATGGATCAATTTGTTCCGACGGGATACTATACAATGTCATATTTGTTTTCTACATTTTAGCCGAGGAAATTTTTATTTTAAAGATTTTTTTTTTTGTCAAATATGCATTCAGAGATATTTTTGATGGTTGAACGACATAATTAAGTCGTATTCATCAAAAGGGGGCTCACTCGTTGCCAAATAAATTATATAATTAATAAGAACAGCTTTAGTAAGTCATCTAACTCCGTAATAATAAATAAATTAACGAACTGGCTAGTCTACACTAATAATATCTGGAACTCTACATCGAAAGGACTTAACCAGTAAAATAATTTTACATAATTTTGGCATATACGACAGTGCTGGATGACCACTGGTATATAGTCGAAGCAACACTGGACAGCTGACTGATTATATCTCTAGTTATCACGTTAATGGTCAGTGCTGTTGTAATAATATATATATATTATATCATCATGTATATATATATATATAATATATATATATATATATATATATATATATATATATATATACTGTTTCTGAGGGTTTTTATTTTCTAGACACGGGTTGTGTGGTGGTTGTGTGGGGGAACTGGAAGGCGTGATGGTGATGGCGGTCGTGGGATGGGGGAATGGTTTGCTAAGAGAGAGACGGCGGTTCGAGAATAGCAGCTTGAAACGCTTGTACGGGTGTTGGTCAGTGTGTGGGTGTTTGTCTGTGTGTGTGTGTGTGTGTGTAGGGGTGTTTGTCTGTGTGGGTGTTTGTGTGCGTGGGTGTTTTTCTGTGTGGATGTTTGTGTTTTGGTGTGTGTGGGTTACAGCGGTGCGGATATATGTTTGACCTTTAGTTTATATATATTTTTTTATTTTTGGGGTGGGGGAAGTGAGAAATAGTTTAGGGTGCCTGGAGGGAGCCGAGTTGAGAGGCATATAGAGACTGATCGGGACCGTTTCCATAAAAAAAAAGAAAAATATTGATCGTACGGACAAGGTTCTGGAAATATAATACAAAATGTCAGCAAAGTTATAAATACCTTTGTCATGAAATATGAAATTTGTATATTTCGCAATTAAATGGAAACGAGACACTTAAATTCAACATCGAGCGATTAAAACGACGTTTTACTTTATCTTATCTTAAATATTACAGACACTCCTTCTATAAAGAAGATTATTGCGTCATACGCTAATCCGTGGTCCGAGTATAGTCTTGCATTTTTATTAATGTTTTAAATGATGTTAAGTTACTGGTTTTCCTGGTTTGTTCACGCAACCCATTCCATGCCCGAATGCATTTGTTCTCGCATAGAGATAAGGAAAGTGTTTCTGTCATTATGTTTATCTGAGCATTGCAACAGGTTATTAGGTTGTATTTCTAAATTAGAGTTTAATGTCTTATTTATTATTACTACTTTACTCTTTGCCCTTCTGTCCTCTAGTGTTTCTAAGTTGAGTGATTTGACTAATGGTGTTACTCTTGTTAGTTGGGATTATTCACTAGTTATGAACCTTGCCGCTGTTTTTTTGAATTTGTTCTAATTTTTTAATGTTTTACTGTATAAGGCATAACAAACGTAACAATACATATAAATACTCGTCAGCCATTTTGTTTTATATTAGCTCTCCGGGAATTTCCGTTTCGATTTTTAAAAAAATGTTTAAAAAAAATAAGATAGTAAATTAAATATGTTGCTGTAGGTGTGTGTAAAAAATTTTCGAATTGTGTTTAGAATTGTATAGATAAATTCATTTAGAGTTATTTATTTATAAGATAAACCGCATGTAATAAAAAATATGACTTGTGGCAGAGAACAAAACAAGAACCCAACCAGCCAACATAAAAGCTAGACGGAAATGGACATGGATTGGCCACTCTCTCAGAAAGCCAGCCGAGGACATCACGAGACAAGCTCTCCAATAGAACCCACAGGACCAAAGAAAAGCTGGCACTACTAGGACAACGTGGAGATGATCGTGGAAGTAAAACATCATTTTACGCCAATTTAGCTGCAGACTTCATTTGATAGCAATCGACATAGCATACCCGCCACGTAAAACCACAACACATCCCAGAGTTCTCTATAAAAACTCTCAGCCAATGATATCTGGTAGCTCAACAAACATAGCTTCCTTCTATACATAAACCCTGACATTCGATTTGGTTCAGTTGTTTTCTCAAGGTAGGAAGAAAAGATTGGAAATTTGGAAATTTGATTAGCTTTTTGCAAACTTTAACTTTTTATCTATACAGTTTTTAATGGAAACTTTCTGTTCATATAAGATTTCACTTTCTAATGATTCTGCGCCATGTCTCCCCCCCCCCCCCCCCCGGCCACCAACGATTTGTAGAATGTCACGAGCATGCGCAGTACATCGCTATTTCAGAGACATCAAAATTGTTCGGGTCCATTTAGTAGAGCAACAGAAGTGAAGTTTCTCAACTTTAATATTGCGGCAAGCGTGTGTCCTACGAACAGATTTCAATGCCAAGGTATACAGTCGGATTGTGTGGCAAATCAACGCGCAGCCGCCTTTACTATTTTTCCTCAAATAATATCAGGTACCAACAGTAATTACCAATTTTATCTAATGGGATATTTATTCAAGAAAAAAATTTATTAAAGTGCGGCTGTGATACCGATGTTCAAACAGACGAACACGCTGAACATCCAAGAGTGGCCTTGGACCAATTGGACACCGTTGAGCAGTGAAATAAATTATACAATTATGAACTTCTTCTTCAAAGGTCAACGTTTATTGCGCATGCTTCAGGGATTTAAGGACGTCGCGTGTGATCAATGATGAGCCTATGTCGAGCAGTAATTGTCGCATAATAAGGCGAACGAGTGCATGTTATATGTACGTTAGCGGTGATAGAATGTCACACGAGCCAGTTTTACAGGGAAGGCTCCGCAAGGGCGGGCAAAGTTTTGTAGCTGTAAGCTAAACGTAAAGCTAACATGGGCGCCGGATCTATACATGGAGAAAGCATAGTGAAGGGCGGTGGCGGGGAGTAAACATCTTTTTACTCAATAGAGAATTTATTTGTATTTTAAAGCTCTACAAATGGACATTAAACATCACGTGGGAATCACTATGAATTCAATGGGTGAATTTATAGATCATCTTAATTCAACATAAATACATGGGAAAAAGGGCTAGTTATTCAATTTTTTTTTTATGGAGCGATAGCCATTGTGAAAAGGAGAAGCAGGCCATAATAGGCCCGCAGGCCATAGTTTGACCATCCCTGTATTAGAAGACTAGAATAATAGAGTTGGTGAGAGAAAGAGAGAGAGAGAGAGAGTAATATGGCAAGAAAGACAAAGTGAGAGCGGTATCATTACATAATGTGCATTTGAGAGAATATTGAAGTAACGATTAATGCATCATGTATCGTTAATTTCACATACAAATAAACAGTATTAACGGTTCATGGAAATTGAAATAATCTCTTGACACATCGTAACATACAGGTGAGCTCTATCCGTTCGAATTGAATTCCAGTTGAAGTTTGAAAACCCCCACTAAATTGACATTACAAATAGATGAATTGTCTCCCCCCCCCCCCCCCCCCCCCGGACACCAAGCTAACTTCCTTCTCGGACAGCTGACGCAAACTCGTAACTCTGGTAAGGGGGAGCGGGGGTCGTCCATAAGTGACGTCACGAACCTAAGATATGGGATATAGATTTTTTGTTATTTATTTTTAACAATGTGCCCTGAAATTTTAAATTTCCTCTTAATTAACTACACTAATTATAGTGTTTATCGTTATTCGTACAAGGCAATGACAATGAAAGTGAACTGATAAAATACTAATATTCAAATATGTTAAATGGTGGGCCTAAGTTGATATTTTATCGGTACAGGGGGTGGGGTAAGCAGAGCTTTTTAACGTCATATTGAAAAGGAAGGGGTGGGGGTCTGACTTTTTATGACGACTTGGGCCGATGGGGGATCAGGGGTATAATTATCCAAAATCTCGTGACGTCATTTATGGACTAGTCCTTAGAAGAAAATAAACCCCCCGCTAGATATCAACAAGTAAACCAATTGTCTACGACGTGGATTGAAGGTGAAAGGTTAGTAATGCCTTAAAACAGCGTGCTTGTCGTAGAAGAAGGGCAATTACTGTAAAAAAAAAAAAGGACAAAACACACATACACACACCACACACACACAAACAACAACAACAAATAATAAGGATAATGGCATCTGCTGCACTTAGATGTTGCCATTTTTTAAATTTATATCCCACAATTCCGACGGGCGGAAACAAATATCAAACTGCCGGATTAAATTAACAGTGTATTGACCCCTACTCCGTCCTAGACGTATTTTATTCAGAACAAAAATGACATCTATTTTTCTCCACGTTGCCATAGTAACAGAAAAAAAAGTATTTTTTGTATGTTTTAAATACGCAAATGTTTTCTAAAGATTATGATAATGAAGCGTTGAAGATTTTCTACTTGTTTAAGTGAAAAGTTCTAGAAACAAGAATTGTTGCCGATCTCAAACTTTAATTTGGTAACATTATCTCCGTTCCTTATTTTTAAATTTAAAACAATTTTAATATTCATACAAACAAATTTAATTTTTGTTTTATATAATCAAAATAAATTTAAGTTATTTATTAATATAATCTGAGACCGTTTCGGAGAACATTTTTTCTTTTTTCTTTGTAGTCTAGAGAAAGTGTTCCAATTTTTTTAACGTTGTGAACTTTTATTTGACTAATCGTCGGAGTATTTTTGTATTGTAATGGAATCCTTTGTAATATAAATATATATACTAATTGGTCAGACGAATTTTGATGTCTGCCTGGGTTGGAGATGTATTAACGGAGCGAAATACATTCATGGCTAATATGGTTAAAATAAGAAGTATTGATTTCACATTTTGTGAACTTATAAAAAAAAAGTAAGGGATCCATTTACGATCGTCTGCTTCTCCTGGTTAAAGTTTAAGTGATAAATGCGAGGGTTGATAATGGTCCATTTTTTTATTCTATAGAGCGTTTGCAATGGGCGGAGCTTAAGTTTTTTAGTGACGTCATTTGTAAATATAGAACCCACTTGGGGTACAAATGTAACGTGGTGAAGTTGTTCTTTATCAAATTCACATCTGAATATTGGCTATCCTACCAAAACATAAGGAGGTAAATAGTAGTACTGCAGATTAATTGATTAATGTGATTAGGATAGGGCCAGCTAGACCTATTTATACTTTCAATTTCACTTTATAGGCCTACACTTTTAATGTTTTGTAGGCTAGGCTAATGGCTAAGTAGGGCAGCTACGATGCCAAGTGATAGTGTTGGTGAATAGGCTATCTAGTCAAGTCACTAATAGGCTCACATCGTCTATGATCAATGTCTATGATAATAATAAAATAACCTATTTTATTTAACAGACATAATACAGCTTAAATCTTAATAAGACTTAAAACACAAAACATCATTTAAAAAAAGCTCGAGCCTATATGAAACTTTATTAATACAGCGGCCATTGCACTTGTACACCACTACACAAAATAAACAAAAATCACGTGCTTTTTGTCACGTGATTGCAAACGCCCTATTAAACGGTGCGCTGGAACTCTAGACGATTAGGGCGACGGTCTTGGCACCAAAATATCAAATCTATACTTATGGGTCCTACAAAACGGCTGAATTGTGTAGATTTGGACAAGGTGTCGGCAACCTTTTGATAATAGTTTTGCCAAAGTAGGTTTTCTAATTCATTCAGAGCGCCAACAGCCTAAAAGGTCATCATCAATTTCTTTTAGAATAGATTTGCATAGCCTTTTGGGTGCTGGTGTGTGTGTGGAGGTATACCACGTGCCATTGAAAATTGCTCTACGTGCCAGGTGTAGCACGCGTGCCGTAGGTTGTCGACCCGTCATTAGTGAGTAAATTGCTGGGTTCCGAATCTCACTGCGCAGACCTTGGTTCACCAAAACTTTCTCTCGAGGTGTGGGTTGGAAGGAATGATACGACTAGGCCAGGGGCACTCAAATGGGCCGGAGGTTACTACATCCGCTTTAGCCAAACCTGAGAACCAGGTAAGATTACAGGTAAAAGATGCATGAGCTTTGCATGAGTAGACTGCACACGACTAATCATACGTCTGACTAATCATACGTCTGACTAATGATACGACTGACTAATCATACGACTGACTTATGATACGTCTGACTAATCATACGACTGACTAATCATACGACTGACTAATCATACGACTGACTAATCATACGACTGACTAATCATACGACTGACTAATCATACGACTGACTAATCATTTGACTGACTAATCATACGACTGACTAATGATACGTCTGACTAATCATACGACTGACTAATCATACGACTGACTAATCATACGACTGACTAATCATACGACTGACTAATCATACGACTGACTAATCATACGACTGACTAATGATACGTCTGACTAATCATACGACTGACTAATGATACGACTGACTAATCATACGTCTGACTAATCATACGTCTGACTAATGATACGTCTGACTAATCATACGACTGACAGTAAGGTAAAGGGAGGTCAGGAATTTGTCCTCAATTAGAAAAGCTGGGATAAGTCAAGAGGTTTCGGCTGTAAAAGAAGATCTTCCGACATTGTCATAATTATCTCCCATTTAACTTCTTCTTGTCCTCAAACTTACGCACTTTTTTTATTGCGTTAAAAAAAAAAGCTTTTGCGCTATTTTATTGGCGGTTTTATTTTAAAGAGTTTTAGACAATTTTTTAGTGGGTTCGGTTGAACTTTTGCAGTTTTTTTTTTTTTTGTATACGGTCAGAGACCCAGATTTTTGTTTATGTGCATGGAGTATTGGTGAAATCATAATATGTGGTAGGAAAGTAATTGGGTTAATTACAACAAACAAACAAAAAATAAACAAAAAAACAACAACACCAGACAAGATAAAATAAAGCATCATGGTTAATTTCCTGCCGTCGAAGTTCCGTCGAACTACTTTCACTGTCTGCAGCCGGCCGTTAATTGCAATTGTGGGTAAACAGTTGCGCGAACAAAAATAAATCAGACTCGGTGAAAGTAACAAGAGAGAGAGAGAGAGAGAGAGAGAGAGAGAGAGAGAGAGAGAGAGAGAGAGAGACAGAGAGAGATAGACGGTTAGCTTTTAAATAGTGGTTGGCAATGAATGACCTCATTTATCTTGTACCGTGAACGGGCGCTTAGTTATAGTTTGTTAATTGTTTGGCGCAGCTAATGGATGTTTTCGGGCGCTGTTGGGTAAGGTGGGCGCTGGGGCGTAATGGGTGGGTGGTGTTGCTGGATGGGTGTGTTTGAACGTTTATGTGTAGTCACGTGGAAGTGTTAGATTAAAACAAAAATTGATTTAGTATTTGTGGAGAAGATTATTTGTCAAGGGGTTATTTAAACAAAGGATAAATTAATGGCATTTACAGATTTATAAAGATGCAATTGCTTTTATTGTTTTACTTTTTGTTCCTACCACATAAATGTAAATAAAAAATCTTTTGAGTCAAAGATTTTAAAATCAAGGGAGGTAACTAGCATTTTAAAGAATTCATTTTAGGACAAATTTTTAATTCTTTGACATATTTTATTTATTTGTTAATAATCTTAGAATATGCAAATTATAAACATAATGTAAGCATATAATTATATTTATCAAGAAATTAAAATTAAAAATTGATCAAACATTGTATATGTAAACTACTTAAAGTATATTTTATTACATGCCCTTCTTATTTATATACTTTCATTCTTTTTTAATCAGTGGGTTGGTTAGATGCTTTGACATTTTTTATACAGCTTATAAATAATAGGCTCAATAGATAACACAAAAGTCTTCTTTGTAATAAAGCAATCCGTCTGGTGCAGTGATGGTGAACCTTTTTGAGGCTCAGTGAGTGCCCATTACAAGACCAACTTATTTCTGTCAACGTGCCAACACAGCCATTAAAATAAAATACTGGGGTTTTACTTTAGGAAAAAAAAAACATACTTGTGTCCAAACTAATTAACATCTTTTGTCCAATAAAGAATAACATATTAAGTATGAAAAATGATTTTTACATCGATATTTTTATATTTTTCAAATGCACCACATTCACGAAATTGGGTCTCTTCTCTACAAACTTTTGTGTTTGTAAACAAAGTAACTTCGCTATAGCCAATATACTTTTTGAGATAATGACTTCTAAAAATAGGACTTTGTGAAGTGGCTAAAGGTAGCCAGCCCACTTGTAAAATTTCTAAATTTCATAACTTTCTTAAAAATTTACATACAGTCATAAAATTGGTATCAAAGTTCTTAGAATCATTTTGTCTTTCTCTTACACATAAAAAGGCCCAATAGCTTGAAAAATTAAAATCAGTTTTAAGTACCTACTTATTGTGAATGGAAAGTTTGATGCATGCATTCATATGTGACGTATAGTTTGTAGGCAAGTGCAGATGAAAGAGAAAAAGATAGAGAGAGAGACTGGTGGCGAGAGAGTCAAAGAGAAAGAGCGAGGGTGAAACATGGAGAGAGTGAGAAAAAGAACGAGAGAAAGAAATAAAGAGACATGGCGATATTATAGACAAAGAAAGATGTAGAGAGGAGGAAAGAGAGAGAGAGATTACGATGGAGAGATGGAGAAAGAGAGAGAGAGAAAAAATGAGATTGTAAGAGAATAAATTAAACTTGTAAAGAAGAGAGCATGAGATAGAAAGATAGTATATGAAATAAAGTAATCTGAAAATGTGATACAGATGTTATGCGAAATGTAGCGAGAAATGTAAATACAGGCTAGCTAGAGAGAGAGAGAGAGAGAGAGAGAGAAATAGAATAACAGCCGATGATGAAAACTGAAAGGTATAACAGAACTATCCTAAGTGAATATTTTGACCAAACACAAACAAAGTCGATTAGAGTGTGATTGTTCCGCCATTAATGACGTTTGGCGGAACTGAGCGACGCCTGGCCGTTTTATCCGTGCAAATAGATGGGTGGGTGAAAACATTGATGCGCTATACGTTCGAATAGACATTCACAATTTTAAACCAATTTGTAGTGTTGTTTTTTTTTTCGCCATGCAAATAAAAGTACAAATACCGTGACCTACTTTCATTCTTTTCTGGACTAATGACAGGGGCATTGTCTCATTTTATGTAATGTGATAACGTCCGCTGCTGTGATAGTCCATGCTAGATGATATTATGCTCATTGTTATTTATTTTTGGGGTAGACGGGGGAGTTTTTGAGATGAACACAGATAACACTAATTCTTGACATCCCTAAGATGAAGTTACTGTTGGTAAAATTATAATTATACCATGCCTTAGTGAAATATCGGATTTAGTGGCGAAGCCTGGAGTGCGATTGGTTGACCGAGGTTCCCGGATAAATCATTAGTTAGAAGGAAATAATAATATCATATAGATTTAAAAAGGAGGGCTGCAAACATAATAAATGCTTAATTATTTTGATATATTTTGTTTAAAAGGATTTGTAATTGTAAAAAGAAAAAACACCTTTATATCAGTTTTAGCATTAATATAGTTTGATTTTTTTTAAAAAAGGTACGCATGTGGTAAGTTGGAGGATACGTCACACCTTACATCTAACTACTCTACGTAACGCCTATGACAACGAGGAATATATACCCTTTAAACGACCTTTTCTCTACATTCAATCATGTAATATATACAAATATCATTGTTTGGTTGGATTCTAACATACGTAAGCTAGACACGTGGTAAACCTCTTCGTGTAAATCACTCCAAGAACATATATGTTGGGACAGGAAAGAATATACATGTAAGTGCACATTTCGCGAGAGAGCCACTTGACAAGGAAAAAAAAAGGTCAAGAGATCACTTACCGAGGCCACCGCCGAGGAGGCAATGACTTCCTCGTTCGTCAGCAAGGTCATGTAGGCCACGTTGGCCATGATGTACTCAGCGATTACGATGGTGAAGGAGATGTACACAGACCTGGGCGGATCTCTGAAAAATGGGGTGAGAAAATCAGAAAACACGTTTATATTTATTTATGTCACGGGATGGGTGTACATTGAGAATACATTTTCATCCTATTGTTTTCCTTTTGCGCTTGCTAGACTGTAAACTTTCTTCTATTTGTGCAAAGTTCACGTTTGAAAACGGTGACTCCCCCTCTTCATACCCCCCCCTCGACCACCCAAGAGTGCCACTCTCTGAACATACAATACTGAACATAATATAACGTCCACTTAGTACCTGCCAGGGTCTTTCACCTCTTCCAACAGTGTCGTCATGACCTGCCAGCCGCCGTAGGAGAAGATGGAGTAGAAGATGGCCACTGCAAACTTTCCTGGATTCCTGGTGGTGTTCTCAAACGGTGCGTCAAAGTTCTCCGTTTTACCTAGGTAAAAATAAGATTAGGCAATGTATCAGTTCAAATAAAAATTGAAATTAGGATAAAACAATATGCCAATTTAAATGAAGTTGGGAAATAAGATTAGGCAATGTGTCAGTTCAAATTTCAAATAAAAATGGAAATTAGGATTAAACAATATGTCAATTTAAATGAAGTTGGGAAATAAGATTGGGCAATATGTCATTTCAAATGTAGTTGGGAAGACCACAGAAAATTATATTTAAATAAAAGGAAAATATAGTTGTTGTTGTCGACTCAATCTTTAATTGTTTAATTATTTCCCTATAAAACAAGAAAGCATTTATAAAATGTACATGCTTTAAAACGAAATAAATGACAAAAAAAAAAAAGGACCAGTAGAATTTTTTAAATTCCAAATTACAATATCTGGCCCGTTAGCTTGGTGGAAGGTTAGTCAAAGTTTGACAAGAAGAACTATGGTGCAGAATAACGCCAACAACAGACACTTGAAGTGACTAAAAGAAAAGTGTGTAGAAGACAACTTTTCATTCTACATGTTAGAATAATTGTTTAAACTTACCTATAGCCAAATTGTAGATGCCAGACCCTATGATAATCAGCAGTACTATGATCTTGGAGGCAGACAGAAAAGTCTGGACCTTGGTTACATACTTCATGTAGACACAATTTAGAACCACCAAAGTGACTGAGGAAAGAATAAAAGAATATTGTTTCATGGTTTATCTCATATCTTATCCTATATATTACAGACGCTCCTTCTATAAAGAAGCTTATTGCGTCCTACAGAAACTACATCTATACAGAAGATTACTGCGTCCTACGCCTATTCAGACGTTTGAGTCTAGTCTTGCAGTTTGATTAGTGCTTCAAATGACATCAAGTTATTGGTTTTTCTTGTTTGTTCATGAACCCCATTCCATTCCCGGATGCCAATAAGGAAAAAAAATAGAACTTATACAAATTTGTTCTTGCATATGGAATAAAAATAAGTTCTAATCATGTTTATCTTAGCATTGTAATAGCATTGTAATAGATTGTTATTGTGTTACATTTCTGTTAGAATTTAATGCCTTATGTATTATTCCTACTTTGCTCTTTGCCCTTCTTTCCTTTGGTGCAGGGGTTCGGCAACCTACGACGTGCGTGCCATACGAGGCACGCAGAGTGATTTTCAATGGCACACGAAAGACTCCCAAAAGGCTATTCAAGTCTCTTCTACGAGAAATTGAGTAATAAAAAAGGATGACTGTTAGGCTATTGGCACGCTGATTGACTTACAAGTCCACTTCGGCACGCTTTTATCAAAAGGTTGCTGATCCCTGCTCTAGTGTTTCTAGGTTTAGTGAATTAACTATGTGTGTTACTCTTGTCAGTTGTGAATATTCACTATAAACGAATCTGAAAGTTCTTTTCTGTTGTTGTTTTTCTAGATCTAGTTTTGTTTTAATGTTTCATTATTTCAGTCTTAAAGTTCAATGTATCCTTACAGAAAAGCATAAAACTGAACCAAAAAATTTGAGTTTTTTTTTTAAAGCCTTTCTCGTTTAGCGTTTTATTCTCATCACAATCCTCTAACCATAGGACGAATAATACAAATCAGAAGCTGATGATTTTATATACTACCCATGGGAATGGAGATAAGAAATGTGTCGGGGAAAAATAATCTCTTTTTCAATATGTTGTGTAGGTAAAGAAAACGAGTGAAATTTCTTGAGATTTATGTGTTGAACAATAAAACATTCAGAGATAAATCGGTGTGTGCGTTGTGTTAAATCTCTATTGACCACATATGTGGTATTATCTCTAAAAAGATTATTCTGCTTCATTTAAAAAATAAAAAAAAATTGAATGAACTTTTAATATAATTTTAAAATATTTCCTCACAGTTTTTATAGTCTATGAATTTGTGGTGACTAGGACTGAGATTTAGTACAGTCTTAATTTTTGAGTTCACAATTGATTTTGTTTTGAGAAAGATTTATATTGATTTTGAGTCATTTGTTGTTAACTTTGATTTGGTCTTCATTATCTTACATGGTACGGGCCATTCCTTCTTTATAGATTATTTTGTTCTACGCTCATCCGTAGCTTGAGGTCTTACATTTTGATTAGTGTTTTAAATGATGTAAAGTTGTTGGTTTCCCTGGCTTGTTCAGACAACCCATTCCATGCCCATTCCATACAGAGAACTTGTATATTTTTTTTGTTGTTGCTTATGGAATAAGAAAAGTGTTGTTGTTTTTTTAGTCTATCTGAATATTGTATTAGTATACTGTTATTTTGTATTTCTAAGTTACAATTTCATGATTTATTATTACTTCGCTCTTTGTCTTTCTTCCTCTAGTGTTTCTAGATTTAGTGATTTAACTATTTATATTAATTCACTAACAAGATCATTTCATGATCATTTATTATTTATTTTTTACTTCAAAGTTCTGCCGTTTACTAAGACTGAACTCAACCCAGCTTGAACACCGTATACATTGCCCCAATCACACTGAACATTACAATCTTTTATTATTTATTGCCCTAAAACCATAGACAGTCCTTCCACGGCCAATCTTATCCAACAAACTTGACAGCTGAACAGAACACCTATGTTATATACTTATAGATCTAGTTATCTCTGGCACAAGATTAATTAGCTCAGAAGTTTAGTTGTAATAGTACAACATACAGAAAAATATAAATATATATATATACAACTATTAGATTCAACTATGGAATACAAGTAGAAAGGAAGGCTATTCATAGAACCCATAAATGGTCGTTAGAAGGACCGGAAGAGTGATTTAAAATAGATAAATAAAGCAATGAGTAATCAGTAATAATAAACTGTAAAACACCCGACAGTGAAGCCGGCTGGTCCAGCGGTTAGATCACCGGACTGTCAACCAAAAACCAACTGACAGGTCGCGGGTTCTAGCCCTGCCACCGGCGGATCCCTGTCGCCCTGCAGGAGTTTTGGGCCTAGTGGACGTAATAATCTTCTATCTAGAAGGAACGTCTGTAAACTTATAAGATAAGTATTCTCTTGTGACAATCCGTGACAGCTTAGAATGGCAGCGGACACCACGTGATCATCTGTCTTGTCACGACGTCATAAACTATTTAGAGAACTCGACGCGCAGCTCGGATGTTCAGTCGTTCTTTTTATTTTTCTCTGTCAGTATTTTTTTTTAATATACTTTTTTTCCCTACTATTTACATAAGTATACGATCCCATACGAAATTGATCTTTTCCTATTTTGACGAATATAATGTGCTAGATCTTGCATAATTTTTATTAATGAAAAGTACATTAACATTATGAAATGGTATAATTTATCAAGTAGACCCCGAGCAAGTTGTTTACAAGACATTTCCGTTTAGTGGGATGAGTGTCCTTCTTTTTTAGCGTTTTCGATCTTCGATCACGGAAAGGGAGTGGGGGAGGGTGACGTGGGGGGAGGGATGTGGGAGGGGAAATATGTACATCTTGGTTCTTCACTTTACGCTTTGTTGCACACATTTTTTGGTGCCACGTTGGTGTTAATGGTTGTGTGCACAGCGGGGCGAATTTACTAGCAGGGGATTTTTATTCTGACTGTTTCACTGCCATATAACCTTAACTGTTTCTTTACATTTGACTTAGTAAAAAGTATTTACCCTCCGGACCAAATTGATCATAGGGCCGGTAAAGCAGCGTTCACCCGTTACAGTGGCTACGGCATACTAAGGGAATGTGTGCCCATCACAATGCACAGGCGCCTTTACTTTATCCCAACTAAAGTTAGGTACCCATCAGAAATGAGAGACACACCCTCCGGACCAGAGAAGAAAATTCTAGACTTCACCCGGGATTCGAACTTCGGACCTTCGGTGTGACAGTCGGGCGCCCTGCGGCCCCGGTCACCGAGCTACATGGCAAAGACATAATAAAACTCCGTTCATTCTTGTATTCAATTTGTAAATATTTTAACCCTTATAGTCCCGGGCGCGTATATAGCGGAACTGAAGGCAGCATAGATAGAAGTAGGTCGGTACGGGAAGGGTTAAAGCATAATTCTCTCTAAAGTTTCGTTAACGTTTTTTTCTTATGTAATAATATCTCATTTTATGATAGACACAAATTGGGACTTTCTCTATATCCACTAGGGTTTGAAAGGAGTGGAGAATGAGAAACAACGGGTGGTGACGGTATTGACTTTATTATAAGTTTACCGACGTTCCTTATAGACATAAGATTATAACGTCCTTGGCCCGAAACTCCTGCAGGGCGGCAGGGATTAGTCGGCGGCAGGGCGGCTAGAACCCGGGGGTAGTCATGTTGACAGTCCGGTGTACTAACCGCAGGACCAGCCGGCCTCATTGTTTAAAGTTTAAACAAAAAAATTGCAGTCTTTATTTTAAAACAAGAATTCAGTCAATGAGGTGCCCGTCCTCGTATTTGAAAATATTTATTTACAAAAAAAAAAAAATCCACGATCCCATGGTGACTATAGGATGTGTGTGTGTATGGGGAGGGGGGGATTAGATGGACGAGACGAAAAGAGAAACTCTTAAAACACAAAGAAACAATCAACCGAATTCTGAATGAATCATTAGAAGATGGCTTATTGCTCATGTTTGCTAAGTCCAATGAGAAACAACAACAACAACAACAACAACAACAAAAAAAGAAGCAGAGAACGGATGGAAACTAATAACACGTCATATTGAAGACTCATTTTTATTTTAAGTTGTATTTTATGTTGACATTATGTTGACATTATGTTGATATTATAGATTAGACTTTGTCATCTCTGGATTTGTTCGGGGAACAAAAAGCCCAAAACGATCACTGGTTTTTCTAAGGTAGGAACAGCGGTTCTAAATTCTTGAAATGTGTGAATCAATTTACATGTTTGACATCAGCTCGAGCACCCTAAATCTATGGTATTTATTGCAATATTTTTACTATTTATTTGTTCTAAAAAGATAGACATTATAATTATGCTATATGAATAAAAATGATATTTTAAAGTTGTTTTTTCTTGTTTCGTTTTAGGCAGGTTTTGACGTTTTCTTAATGAATCCGCCAGAGATCTTCTGTGTATGTGTGACCTGCATACTTATAAGGCCGGCTGGTCCTTTTGTCACTACACCGGGCTGTCAACAAAACGGCCCGTGTTCTATCGCTGCCGCCGACCAATCCCTGCCGCCCTGTAGGAGTTTTAGGCCTAGGATTGTAATACTATTCTGTCTAGAACTAACGTAAACGTATAAGTCATACCAAGGAATACGTTTGGCATATCCGCATTACCTCTTCCTGGTATATATATATATATATAGAGAGAGACTATATATATTATATATAGAGAGAGAGACTATATATATTATATATATATATTATATATACATTTACTGTGTCACTGTGGTATAAATATGTTATGACAAAATAAAAACAACAACACAAAAAACAACAACAATTTATAGTCATTTCATCTGGCCTTGGAGTTTAAATTAAACACGTCCACTCGAGAACGTCTGTGAGTTCTTTTTTTTGTTGTTGTTTATAAACGAAATGTAACTCCTAGTGTGAATTATTAATCGTTGGAATCCAAACCAGTATCCAGTCTTCAGAACTCGAACAGTCCCCTTGAGTTTTAATTACTTATCTCAAGTTTAGAGTAGTTGTCAACCCTTTGGCATTCTATCGACTCGTTAAGTCAAACGAGGCGGGGCGGGGGAGAGAAAGAGGTTCTTATATTACGTCCCTGCCGGCGGGACAGATTCGCCCCCCTCCACAGTCAGTGCTTATATCTTGACCTGCCAATGTGCACCTTGTGAATAAAAAAAAAGGACCCGACACTCAGTGAACTCTGAGAGGAAATATGCTGCCCTTTAATTTACCATAGACCCACTGTTTGACATAATTGAGGACCGCTGATATAAAGAGACCTACGTGTGGTAAAAAGATAGTGATCCAAGGTGCTAAAATTTACTTTAAAAAATAACAAAAACAACAGATTATACGAGTAGATACGTGTTTGAAGTATTAATGATTCAGTAGAGACAAGTTTCATGTAACGTGATGTTTGCATCTACCGCAATTATGTTATTACTAGTAGAGTCTAGTTATTCCCGTCAAAATGAAGGAGAAACAAAATATCTACATTGTGTTTTGTTAAGAGAGAAAAAAAAAAATTACAATAAAAACTGCAGTGAGAACGTTTCTTTCGGTATTTAGTTTTTGTTCTTTTTCTTATTACGGCCGCCCTGGCCCTGGAAAATGCATGTGTTCACATTGAATTCATATTAATAAAATTAAAATAACAATAATACTATCAAAAAGAACAAAAATGATACACAAATACAAAACTATAAAAGTAAATAACAAAAAAAAAAGATTATGATATTTCGCAAAACGGGAAAACCCAGTCCCGAAAAACACATAATTTGAAAGCAAGGGAAAACCCCGGACGGACCAAACTACACATAATTTTAAAGTAATTAGCCTTTAAATTTTTGAAAATTAAATTTTGTTTGACAACTTTAAAAAATATTGACATGAAAACAATTTATGTATATAAATGTTTTATATATATGCTCTTTTGTATTAGCTATAGGCCTATAAGGCATATTATGGACATTTTCAGCGATCAATCAAGAGTAGGCTACCAACATTTTAAAACTGTATTTAAAAAAAAAATCTATTTGTCCATTTATTTATTGAAATATCAATGAATGTTTGTATTAATCTAACTATCTATAAACATACGAACGTAAATAAATGATACCTTTTCTTGTATGATAAATGATATGATAGTGTGCGTGAATGTCTATTGTGCTTGAGTACAAATGGTTCTTTAATGTTGTTTTAAATATGCTGAAAGACGGAATGTATGTAATCAAGTCAAATCTCCATTTATTTTGATCAATAAAGTAATCTTATCTTATCTTATCTTATCTTATCTAGAATCTGTTTGAAATATCACTAACTATCTATTGGTGGCAAAATATGCGGCATTAGGCCTATCTATTAGGCCAACATTAAGATATCGTGACCTCAATTTTGAGCTCTTATTCTTCTTAATGTGTCCCGGTAATGTTGTTTTTGTGGCCCTGTTCCGGGTCACGACCCGGCATTGTTAAAAACTTTGGTTCAGAGTTAAGAGTTGAACTAAAAGTTAAATATAAAAATAAAATTCAAGTAAAATCGCTTAACCCTTCCTCTTACCACCCGCATATAAGAAAAGGGGCAACTGTTCCTGGTAATCTAATAGGCAAAACAGGATGAGGGTTAAAACGTAAATATTCACTCCCTACCAGGATCTAAATCTCTGCCATGTCATAGTTTCATGACTAAGGACATTTTACATTGGAACCGGCCTCGCGCCACAACAATAAAACAGTAAATATCCCTGTATATAAATATATATATATATATGCATATAATATAAGCAGTAGGCCGTGGCGAATAAAATATACCATGTAACGATATTTATTTAAACGTGTGGGGAAGGTTGTGAAGGTGGGGAATCCCGGATGTGGAGTTTTCGACGACAGGTAATCCTGCTGCACGGAAAATCCCCCAAAAATAAAGGTGACGAAGGGAGGTAAAAAAAAAAGGCATTTAGGTCGTAATAAGGATACAATGCTTTTATCAGAGAACGATTTATTATTATTATTTTTGTTATCGCGGATTGACAATCTGAGTTTACAATGACTTGCAAGTTAATGCAACCGGTTGTGTGTAGGGTTACGCTGAAGTGGTGTGCGTGTGCATGTGTTTATATTACATTATGCGTGAGTTTTTATGTTTCTAAGTATGTATAGTGGAACCTTCTGAAGTATTTGCTTAGATATATATATATATATACAAGCTAATTTGTCCGGCGTTGCCGGGGTGAAAATAACACAGGCCTGTATAAGCTACAGATAAAAAATTTATAAACTACAAGGAACAGAAATCTATAAATCTAATATTCAAAAAAATTATTCTTTTTACTGAAGAAAATATAAAAAAATTGAAGAAAAAAAGGTAAAGACTATCTAGTGAACCGAACCCGGGTCGCCCGCATGGCAGTCCCTTACGTTAACAAATTAGCTAGCGAATAGGCTACACATGTCCGAATCGCAAAAGTTTAAAATGAGGCAATAAGGTCACGTGTCTTTAAATAAACTAATATGATTGGTTGAACACACACACAGTCTTCTTTATATATATAGATATATAGGCCTACACATAAACGTAATATACGAGTTTCTTTACGGGCTTAAAACATACAGAAGCACAAGAAGCTTAATAGTGCTTTTAACGCTAGCACCGTGGAAGTCAGAAGAAAAACCTAGACAAGCACAATGTCACTGTCACTTAGCCCACATCAACAGTGCTTCGGGAAATACAACAGACCATGTGAGCAACACAATTTTAATAGGTTTTAATGGACGACTTGTTCCTAACGATTAGATAAATAATTACCACATTGATTCTACATTACTAGATTTTTTCCCCATAGCATTTGATAACGTTTATTATATTCTTCCCAAGTGGCATCCGGGCATGGGATGGGTTGCCTGAATAAACCAGGAAAACCAGACAAGCGTAGGACGCAATAATCTTCTGTATAGAAGGAGCGTCTGTAACGTGTAAGGTAAGACAGGATGTATAAGGAACAATGAGATATTTAAAAAAAAAAAACATCTTCCGTGGGATATTATCATTTAATTAAATGAGAGCTAAACTAAGATTGACATCACACTTATTTAGTTAATGCTTCGTTCATCTTGGGCGCATGAAACACAACTAACGAATTACTTATAAATAGTTAAGGCTTCCAAGCATGTATAAAAAAATTTGAACACATATAAAGGAAAGTGGGAATGATTCAGTGCCATGAGTGGCACTCATTAAACTAATCCATCGGACAAAGAAAGTTATAAACCTTATTTGAAAATGTATATGTTGGACAAACTGAACGATTCAAACAAGGGCTCATACTCACTCATTATCCAGCCAGCCAAGATGTTAACTCCAGTCTTGACGTCACCACTGTAACAGTTCGGGAATCCAGGCTTCACAATATAGAGCGCCGCAGTGTACGCAAGGAAAGCCCAGAAAGGGCCCGCTATCAACACAGTATATCCCCACATCATCAGGAACCCCATCAAGGGCCCGAAGCTCTTCATGGCGTAGGAATAAGGCCCCCCGGCTTTGGGGAACATGGTGCCCAGCTCGGCGAAGCAGATGGCCGTCCCTACGTTGATAAGCCCGCCTATGAGCCAGACGATCAGGGCCGACCCGATGGAGCCCGTTTGGGCCAGGATTGAGGACGGGGAGACGAAGATGGACGAATGTCCGGTGACGGCTACCATGATGGCCGTGCAGTGCAGAAGGTTGATTGACCTCTTCATCTCCACGGTCGAAGTCTGACTCCGGACCGGCGGCCCGGACCCGTTGGGCAAATCACCGGACGGCAGTACACCGTTGCTCGTGCCAAGGCCTCCGTTCTTCGGGGCCCCGGCGGGCGTGATGGCGTGGTCGGAAATGACTGCGATGCCGGTGCGGTCATTTTTAGGGTTTTCGGTAAGGTCAAAGCCTGGGTTGTCCTGCCCGATAAACGAAGTCAATGAGACACCCGAGGGCTGAGACTTCGAACCACCAAACAAACCAGTTCTTCGCTTGGACATTGTGAATGATGTGAGAGTCTTTGAATAAAGCCAAGTCTTAGCTACAAACCTTGACCATCAGCTTGTAGCCTTGAAGTATCTGTGAACATATATTAAATAAATTGAAAACAAAATGGCTGTCGACAGGATTGAGTGATATATTTTTTTGGTTGAGATGATTTTAATAAAAAGATTTTAATAATGAATTATCAGAAAAATATAAATTTTTATGATTTTATATAAAACATTGCTTGACGTCACTATTTTTTTATTGTTTAAATTTAAATGCATTAATATTTTAATAAGTTCTGTTTCTATTTAAATATTTTAGAAACTTCCTACAAAATGAAAACAATGTTAAATATTACACTTCCTGTTTCTGGAATTAATTTGTAAATATATTTCAAAAGTGTTTATCAGAATAAAAAAATAAAATAATTTTTTAAAATATATTTAAACACAAAACACACATTTTTCATTAAGTATTAAACACAAAATTATAACTTTAATGTCATAATTTTAAATATTGATTAAATTCTGGTGTTAGAAAGAATAAAATTGTTGCGGTTTGAAAACCATTGGAGGAGACGCCTGTAGGCCCATTATTAATGTATCTATATGTTATCAACGCTTCTTCTATAAACAAGATTATTGCGTCCTACGCTCATCCATGGTCTAGTCTTGCATTTTTATTAGTGTTTTAAATAATGTTATGTTACTGGTTTGTTCAGCAACTCATTATAATTTATAATTTATAGTTAGATAATAAAGATAAAATGCTGAATGAAAAGTTTTCGCGTAGAAAAGTAAGATTACGTTATTTGTATGAAATTCCTACCTATCGAAATGTGTCTAAATATAAATATAATATTATATAAACTACATTTTCATATACAAAAAGATATAAAAATAATATTTACGCAATACATACAAAGATAATCATACAAAACTTACTCTTTATACAGCTGTAATCACACTTCTTCTAATACGTATAATATAAATCGTAAAACCTGGTCACCCCCTCGCTCAAAATGCACGAAATAAATCTATCGCGTAGACCGCAGCTACTTAAGAGGTTTAACGAACCGGATACTGAGAAACACCGTACGGGAAACAAGATATGCACGGCCCAGTCCATACATCCGGGTTTCAACCGCTCAGTATGAAAAACATAACATTATATTATATGGTCTAACCAAAAGGCACACCCTTAGTACAAGGGGTGGGCGCGCATGACATTCAATAAAGGGGGGGCCACGCCATGTTTTCATGGCATTAAATACACGAATTAGGATTTTTTAAAAATTATCCCTCTTTAAGTACTTACGTCAAAAGAACATATTGTACGATGCAAATATTAAAAGTTTAACAAATGCAACATAATCGTATCAACATTTAAATATATATCCTGAGTTTGTCCCTAAGTTTTGAGTCTAACCAGATCTGATGGGTCCCTGACAAGTAGTTGGTGATAAGTAAGGTGGCTGGGCTTTGGGCTGGCCACAAATCCCACTTGTAGGTCACGACAACAGCAGCTAATGGATTAAATTGGTTCCAAATATGTTCACTATATAATATATCTGTAACCATAGCTAATTAAATCTGGAGTGTAACTGTATCTATTTGTCCACATGCCCGTGTGTGTAGCAATGTAAATATTACGAAATGTATATATGAATAGCGTGAAGAGTACGAATGAACAGTATGCACTTCTAAGGGCATACCGCTGCAGAATAAGACAAAGCTTAGCCAAGTAAAACAGATATGAAAGAAATATTGACAAGTTGACAATTATCTATGGCTATATAAATTGATTTATTGATTGCAAGTTGATTTATTGATTGATCAAATTATTGATTGATTAGTGTATGTGTGTGCGTTTTGTTTATCATTCGGCATGCATACATTTTATTAAAGATCGATTCTTACGTCTCAAACTTTTTGCTAAATTTCAGGAAAATAACCACTGATCTCAATTTTGGATACATAAATTGTATTTTATGATTTTCGATCAAATTACTTCTAGCTGTTTTAAAGAAATGAAAAAATAGTTTATACTGTAGCATACTGTATTGAACTTAACAACAGCAAAACACAAACATGACACACACAAAAAACGATAATATAATTAAACTAATACTGTTAAGTTGAGTTTCGTCGAGGAAGTTTTCTCTACAGACACCACGTATAGTCCCATCATCATCATCCGACCTGTGACTTTCGTCGTGGGGGCGCTACGACGGTGCGCGTATCCAGATTTCTCAATTCGCCCCGGTCAGAAGCTGTTTGCAGAAGCGTACCAAAAGGTAGTTCGGTCCACTCTTTCAGGTTGTCTAACCACTTCTTTTTCTGGCGACCTTTTTCTGCGCCGCTCCTTTCACTGTAACCTGTAAGATGGTTCTGGCCAAGGAGTCATTCCTCACAGTATGACCAAACCATCTCAGCTTTTCGTAGTTTTGCAGTTTGCTTCCTGTTTCCCCCCACCAGATTATGGACCTGGAGCAAGACATATTCATTCGGTTTTCTTTCTTGATAGTGTGGTCTAGAGACGTTAAATGACCATCAAAAACTAGGCTTTAATAAGTCACATGACGAGCTTTGCTATTTGAAAACTATCATATAATATGATAAGAGTATAAGCTTGGTGCAATAATACTTCATTTTGGAATAAGAAGAAATGTTAACCAAATCGTATCTAATCTCATGATAATCCTTACCTAATCATCGTCCTAGTTATTTATGCCAATAAGGTAACTAGTCTGATATCCAATGGGTGCCTCTAGATGCGATGTATATGTTTACACAAGATATATATGCGTATTCAATGGAAAGTAAACACTTCTAAAAATATATAATCCTCGATGTAAGGAACTGATATTTTTTTCAACGCAGTCCCATCGGCCTCGTGTTATAATATAAATAAACTACCAGAAGCTACGTCCTTCGTCATCTGTTATAGGTATTTTCAAACAGGCCCACGCGTATATCAAGAGCAGACTGAGCTTGTTAAATGTGAGTGACAGCATAAAGAGATGCGCTATATGAATAACTATCATCATCAAAGTTAAACTTGTTGTAGAGCTATGCACACTTTAACGCATTTAAAATACAGTTACGTAGTTAAAATATGTATGTAACTCTTTTTTATATAATTTAAACCTAACATGTTATATTTAGTAAATCTATTTTCTTTCAGTTTTTGTTTTTATCATTATTATTACTATCATGGTGGTCTAGTGGCAGCGCGTTGGGCTAGCGTACCGAAGGTTCGAATCCTGGCGAAGGCATGAATATGCGCTCCGTGTCTGGAAGGTAGTATCTCTCGGAGGCTACCCAGCTCTGAAAGGTACCCGATAGTAGTTGGAGAAAAGTAAGACGGCTGGGCATTGTGCTGGCCACACATCATCTTGTATCTTTAAAAACAACAACAGCCTGCAAAAGTTGCTCCCCTTGCCCAATAAATCTAATTGGCCTGAAGCTATCATAATAAATACATTATTGTCTGTACTTTGCATTGGTTTCTACCAACGTTTTTTATTCGATTATGCTCGTTTCCTTATCCCTTATGCGAGAACAAATACATATAAGTACTCTTTCTTTCCGAGTGGCATCCGGGCATGGAATGGGTTGCCTGATCGAACCAGGAAAACCAATAGCTTAAACATCATTAAAAACACTAATAGAAGGACTCAAACCAGGGATGAAGCGCAGGACGCAATAATCCTCTTTATAGAAGGAGCGTCTGTAATGTGTAAGATAAGATACGTTTCTTGTTGTATAACAAGGGGTGTGGGGTTAGTGGTGTGGGTAGGAGGGGGGGGGGGTGGAGAAGCTAACACGGTAAAATACTTAGGACCTCACCACAAGTAAATCCGGCACTGATTACGGAAATTTCGTTTTATTTCATGTTCTAAATGCAACCTTGAGTGACAGCTGTCATTTCAAGAACATAACGCAATTCTAGCTTTCAGAAAAAAAAAGGGGAATTGGAAGTGAATTGTGAAGGAAGGACATGTAATTGAAAGGGGAAGTAATGTAAGAGACTAAACTTTTCCAAAGAGAACTCATTCTATTACGAACAAAAAAAATTCTCTGAATATAATATTTTGAATACTGCATGACTTGATTGGTTTGTTGCCAACTCCACCAAGCTCGCACGTTTAGCGCTACAAGGTAAAGAGAGTTTTCATGGAATATAATTATATGAAATTGTTAGCACTTCTTTTATTAGACATTTTGACATTATAAACGCTGTCAGCAAATTAATGTCTGCGTAAAGATTATAATGAGATGGACCGCTTGCTTTAAATTTCTGCTATTTGATGACTCGAATGACTTCTTTTAGGAATTCCCGATTCCATTTTGTATTGCACACTTCCGTTTTATTTAATCGCTATGATTTTCTCAATGAAACATTAAAATCGAAAGTTGTATATAGCGGTAAACCTTTTATACAAACGTAAGAGCGTAGAAGTAATTTAAGACAGCCTTATTAACTGCGCACAGAAAAAAAAGAACATATAATCTCTATAAATAGAACAAGGTGTCCATGTTATTATAGTCTTTGGTCTGCGTTTGACCTAGCTATAAAAGATTGTTTTGTACTAAGACATAGCATAAAAGTGTTCTCTGTGTTTTTTGTGTATGTTTAAGTGGAAACGAGTGTATATGAACATTGGTCAGCAACCTACGAAACACGTGCCAAACTTGGCACGCATAACGATTTTCAATGGCACGCGTGTAAGACCCCCCCCCCCCCCCACACACACAAAAAGGCAATTCAAGTCTACTCTACAAGATACGGATTGATGGCACAGGTTGACTTTTCACGCTGTTGGCACGCAGTATATGTATATGTGTGTCGACAGGTTTGAAAGGCAGTCTACAACAAATATTTAAATTACGGCCATCTTACCTCGGTTCACTTATCTATATATAAAAGTCTGCATTTTCTCCGACAATTTAATTGATTGAGCACTCCATGTATTTATAGCTCAGTGATTCCCTGTATAAACCTTAATTAATAAAAAAATAACGTACAAAGTTATTTGAAATTTTTTGTTTTATTTTTGACAATACTCGTATGAAACATGACTTAAGATATTTTTTATAAATAAATAAAGTAATCCTTCAATGCTCTCCCTTTAAGCTTTAACTTGATTTTAGAATAGGCCTAAATATTTCCAAAACCTGTTGTACCTGTGTGTGTGTGTGATTTGTTACAGGTTTGCTTTATAGTATTATCATTAATAAACAGTTCTAAGAAATGGTTTTATATTTACCTTAACTACAAACATTCGACAAAAAGCAATGTCAAATTTTTGTGTTAAGAGGGGCTTATCTTTAAGGATTATCGGTTTGAAAATAAAATCGTTCATAGGTTTTCGTTTGTTTTTTTTAATTGAAAAAAAGTGGAAATAACAGCATGAAAATTGTAGGCTTACTACCACAGTGGTTCCCAGTCTGTGGGTTGCGACCTCTTTGAGGTTCGAAGGACCATTTCATGTGCCTCGCCTAAGACAATCGGAAAACACATATCTTCGCTGGTTTTAGGAACTGAGACGCTGCTCATCTATCAATTTACCGGCGTTTTCGCGCAGATGCTGATACATCCAAGTACCCTTCGTCATCAACGCGCCAACACCATCACATATTCCCATTACAAATACAGGTGTATGTGACAGGGTTGGCGCCATGATGAACGCACTATCACAGGGATCGGCAAACTATTGACAATAATGTGCCAAAGTAGCTTTTCTAATTCATTCAACGTGCCAACAACCTAAAATTCTTCCAAACTCTAGCACTCAATTTCTTGTAGTAGAGACTTGAATTGCCTTTTTGTGGGATCTGCGTGTCATTGAAAATCGCTCTTCGGCCCAAGATTGGCACGCGTGCCTTAGGTTTCCGACCCGTGCACTATCACATAGAATACTGCATTTCTCGAAGACAATAACATGGTTATACTTATGATAACATCTAGCCAAATTTACGTCGGATTACTCACATTGTCAAAAGCTGACCATTGCCTCGTGTATTGGTTTTACTCATCTTCAAGAACCATTTAACAAAGCCTGGAGTATTTCCTATAAAAAAAATGGTCCCGCTTGACAAGTAATTCTGGTGTTTGTCTTCAGTCGATACAAATCAAAAAGACTTTAAAATTCAATAAAATAGTTTCTTGTATAACAAGATAAATTATTTATATTCTTCTATAATAGCACGAAGAAAACACGCCCGCCCATCACTTCAAGTACACTTTCGATGCAGTGTTAACAACTTTAATGGTAAAAGCAGACCAGGAAGACCAATGGCCCAAGTTGTAATTCAAGCAACGAGTCTGATCTTTCCAAGTGGTTAATCCCCCACAGCATTTTCAATTTCACGTCTGCTCTACCTGGAAAAAGCGTATATATAGCTATGGGTTAGAAATAGCAACTGACGTCATGCGGATCCCCACGACTAGAAATATAATTTATCTTTTTAGTTGAACGTTTCGCTAATTTTGTGTTGTTGTTTTTTGTTATTGCTGTTTAGCTGTCCTAGGCTCAAAAGTGCTGCAGGGCGGCAGGGATTGGTCGGCGGCAGGAATATAAATCTGGCCAGTTTGTTCACAGTCCGGTTTACTAACCACAGGAACATCCGGCCTCAAATTTTCTCCAATATAAACATTTTGCTTAAGTACTCCTTGGATTTCAATTTAGACACCTATTTAAAAATAAATTTCTACAGCCTACCTACATTCTACAGATCCCGTAGTCTGTTGGACCGTTGGAGGGCGACACAGATGACATGTACACCAGCCTCTTCCATTCCTCCCCGTCTCTTAGCCAAGAAATAAATTTAGGTTGTCTAAAAGTCTAATCCAACAGTGGGCGATTTCTTTGTATCTTTGAGTCAATTCGCTATAAATGTTTAAAAGTTAAAAACTGGCTAGGTTGGTAGAGCTTACTAGAATCATAACTAATTTATTAAAATGTTAACAAGAGTCAATATAATACATTATGTGAATTGAATTATTATCTCATCATAATTGAAAAAAAAATGAACGAGCAATGGAAGGCGAGCCACTCAACTCTGATAAAATTTTTCCTAAAACAAAATGCTTCATATTGGATTGGCCACATATTCTTTGTGTGTGTCACTGATAAAAAAAAAAAACTAGTCAGATCTTCTACACCAAGGGCCGGCAACCTTTTAATAATAGTGTGCCAAAACAGGATTTCTAACTTTCATTCAGCGTGCCAACAGCGCAAAAGTTATCGTGTTCTAGCACCAAAGTTCCTGTAGAAGAGAATTGGATTTTTTTTATTACAGGGGTGGGGTGGTTGTCGCGTGCCACTGAAAATCTCTTTGCGTGCCAAGTATGGCACGCGTTCCGTGGGTTGCCGAGTCCTGTTCTACACAGTATCTATGGACCAACATGTTAGTTGGTCCGTTTCCCGCCGTACGTCGCATTGGGCAGGTCAAAATTATTTGGCGTTCTTTGTCTGTTGCAACCCTTAGAGCGTTATCCCAGTCCACACCGATGGAGTGCGAGTCTTTCTTGCAGGTTGTTCTCCAGGTAATCATGGCGGCGTGTCGTCTACTTTACCCATATTTCAGTTTTCAACTGACGACCACCTTTTGGGTGTCCTCTAGCCCCCCCCCCCTTTTTTTTTCATTTCATCATTTTATCATTGAAAAGGCAAGACTTTTTTTTAATACAATAAAGGCTCCACTATTCTGAAAAATGGTTAAAGAGGGTGCGGTAGCGGCAGTAGCTCCCCTTGCTCACCCCTGGCTACGCCACTGAGTTTAGGGAGGGGGGCAAATAGTGGAAGGGGGGGGGGTAATAGTAATAGGTAGGAGGGGCAATATAAGGTTAATTCTGAACTAGTGTACAATTTTTACAGTAATACTATTAGACTTTAGTTGGGGTAAATTAATGGAGGCCGGGCGTGGCGCTGGCCACCTTGGCCACTGCAACAGGTGAACGCTGCTTCACCGGCCCTATGGGTCAATCTGGTACGAAGGGATTGTTTACTTGTACTTTCTCACTATTAGAAAAACTAATATTTTATCTAATTATTAGTTGAAACCAAAAAGAAAATTAGGTTAATTAAATATTTTAAAGTTTTGAATAGTTTGAAAAAAAAAAAGATTTAAGGACCTGTCCAAAGAATTAACTTTAAAATAACACAACGCCGATACAGCAGACGGCTAGACAAAACAATGACGTAACATGTTGAAAAAACATTTCTGAGGAAGGTTAGAACAATTGATAAGATCACAAACGAAATAAATTAATGTCAAAATGAAAACGTCGAGACTTTGAACTAATTTGTCTAAAGAAACAATTATATGAATGTAAACCAAATGTGTAAATCGGTTAACTCAATAAAACTGTCTCTAGATGAGGAAAAAAAAGGTATGGTTTGGTGAATGGGGGGGGGGTACGCGTCCACCTTGCCATGTTCTATTCCAGCGGTTCCCAGCCTGCGGGTCGCGACCCATTTGGGGGTCGAACGACCATTTCACCAAAGGCCATTGAAAAGTTTAATTAATATATTTTCTCTATGATTCATCAGCAAATAATCACCACGATGACGTTGCCACAAGAACTACAAGTCTTAATTAAAAGCATCATAAGTTGTGTTAATTATGTAAAGACGAAAAATTTAAACAGTCGATTGTTTTCACAACTATGCAGCGAGTTGAATAGTTGAATGCACCAAATAGTTCTCTACTATTACACACTGAAAGTAGATAGTTGACGAGAGAAAAAGTTTTTCAGCTTCGTGGTGAACTTTTTTTTTTAAATCAAAAAGCAAAACCGCATAATAATATCGTTTTTGAGATTAATCACTATGACAATGCTTTAATTGTATTCAAATTGTAGCAATGAAAATACATCCTGCATATCAGATATTTACATTATCATTAATAACAGTAGCGAATTACAATAGTAAAGTAGCGACGAAAATAAATTATGGTTGGGGTCGCCACAACATGAGAAGTCGTATTAAGAAGGTTGGGAACAACTGTTCTAGTCCCTCCTAGCGTGGCTACGTTTGCTGCTAGGCACCACCAACTGGAAGTCGTTTGGAGTTTGCTCTTTCGAATCCGATACGCACCGCACTGTAGGGAATCTTGCCTCAGACACTGTGCAATTCAGAGACAAAAAGATTGGAAGACATTATCTCTTTGGCTCTTTTTTTGTGTTTGTTCCTTCCTCACCATAAAATTGGCCACTGAATTGTAAATTCTTTTATTATCAACATTTGTTTGACGCTCTATGAGCATTCTGATCTTAATATTGAAATATTATAAAATATATAAAAATTAAATTAAAAAAAATATATAAAAATAATACTGAAACATGCCCTTTATAAATAGACTAATCATTATTACTAGTATAAAGACATATTAAAAAAATAATACTGAAAAATGCCCTTTATAAATAGACTAATCATTATTAGGGAAAAAAAAAATTGCTGATAATAACTTATGCAGAAATTTTTTTAAAAAATCATAACGTAGTGAAAATCTTTAAAATCTAATTACCTTTAGTAAATGTAGGTCAATCTACCAAAGATTAACCAAAAACAAAAATTGCAAAGATAAACAAAACAAAGAAAAAAAAACAGTATACAAAAAAGCCGGGGGACATACGTGTTAGCTCTTATCTAATATCCGTGAAGTCTTAGGGTCTTATGTCAACCCTGCTCCTCCTCCCCTACACTACCCCCCCCACCTCTTTGTTTTGTTTAACTCACATTTTTTTGCCTAGAGTAAAGTATCCGCATTCAGCAGTTGACTGAGAAACATTGGTACATACTAGAGATAATAATAATAATATTTGTATATTAAATTGTATATCGCTGCCAACAAACATAATGTAAGCTCAGAGCGCATTTAATATACAGCTAAGAACACGCATATAATCTCTAAGCTAAGAAATATAAAACTAAATGATGATTTAAAACTTTACAAACATAGGACAAATCAAATAAAAGGAAGCAATAACCGACCTAACATATAAGTAAGACGGTTTTGGTATAAAACATATTTAACGAAGATAAATAGTAAAATAATAATGTGCTTTTAAGGTGTTTTTTTAAAGTAACAATAGAACTTGTTCGCCTTAGTTGAATGGGAAGTTTATTCCACACATTCGGACCGGATATTAAGATCGGAGCTCTCAGGCCAACGGTTGTCAAAGAGTAACGGGCACCTCCAGAAGCGAGGAGCCGGCAGAACGAAGTGTTCTTTGCGAAACATATGGTTTAATTAGTTCATTGAGATAGGACGGCATTTCGTTGTTATAAAGGCAACGATGGCAAAGTAGCACCACTTTATATATTCAATTCTGGCTTTCACAGGGGGTCAATAGAGCCGCCGTAGGAGAACTGCCACAGAATCGCGCCTTGACTTACGCATGCCCAGGCGGGCGGCACTGTTTTGAATACACTGTAATTTGGTGACCTTATCGTCAGGGGTATTCCGATCAGCAGAGCATTACAGTAACCGACGCGCGAGAGTACAAAGTACAAAGGCAGCAGCTAGTTTATTTGCTGAGTCAAATGACAAATAAGGTCGTATCTGACCAAGTCGACGCAGCTGTAAATAAAGGCCTCTGCATAGGTTTTTAATGTGCGCATCAAAAGACAACTGTGAATCAAGGAAGAGACACCCAAGATTTTAAAGTTGTTTGCCAAGTGGATATGGCAGTTCATCCCCATCAACGATTACAAACTCTCAACTTTGGAGACTTTACTTTGAGTTCCAATTAAAATTACCCCTTTTTATCGTTATTTATCTTAAGTCTGTTTTCCGTCATCCAGGAGCAGACACTAGCAATAACAAGACTGAGGTTAGTTGCTATACGAGAGACTTCAGCGGGAACATCAGAATCATGCAACTGAGAATCATCCGCGTAGAAATGGTATGAAATATTGAAAGGCCTGATAACATCACCAAGTGGTTTCGGTTTCGATCAAATACTATAAGATGGACCGCCTGCTCTATTGTGAGACACAAATAGACGTGTTTTCCGTGCGCAGTCAATAATTACGCTGTCCAAAAGACTTCCGCTGTATACAACGTTCGATTTTGATATTAATTGGAGTTGTAATCTTATATATTATGGACGCTCCTTATATAAAGGAATTCTTCTACAATTCTAAATGAAAAGGAATGAAACTTGAAATTTAAAAATGAAAACATTTACTTTTACAAATAGAGCGTTCTTAGTGGGCGTGGCTTAGGTTTTTAGTGACGTATTTGTGTAAATATAAGAACCCACTTGAGGTACAAATGTAACGTGGTAAAAATGAAGTTGTTCTTTATCATGCAAAATTCACATCTGAATATTGGCTATCCTACTAAAAAATAAGGAGGTAAATAGTAGTACTGTAGATTAATTGATTAATGTGATTAGGCTAGGGCCGGCTAGACCTATTTACACTTTCAATTTCACTTTATAGGCCTACACTTTTAATGTTTCGTAGGCTAGGCTACGATGTCAAGTGATAATGTTGGTGAATAGGCTATCTAGTCAAGTACTAATAGGCTCACATCGTCTATGATCTATGTCTATGATAATAATAAAATAGCCTATTGTATTTAACATACCTAATACAGCTTAAATCTTAATAAGCCTTAAAACACAACACATCATTTAAAAAAGCTCGAGCCTATATGAAACTTTATTAATACAGCGGCCATTATTACGTGTACACCATTACAGAAAGTAAACACATATCACGTGCTTTTTGTCACGTGATTGCAAACGCCCTATACATTATTTAAAAGTTGTACTTTACCTCTAATATGCCTTTAAATTCTTCGACATACCATGCAACTGGGATGGGCAGATGGACAGATGGGCATAGTTTATAGTTTTTTTATTGATAAAATAATCGCAGCGAATTATTACAAGTCTATAATTTAGTTTGTGAGCGGAAATTTAGAAAAAGGAGATTTCGAGTCATTAAAAAAAGCAGAATAAAAACAAACAAACAAGCGGTACATCTTATTATAGTCTTTGGGTTTAGTAACAAGCAGAGTTCGGTTCGGTTTGACTTTAAGTTTGGTTCGACATTTAGTAGGCCTATTTATGTGGTTGGATTTTAGAAACCAAAATCAGAGTAAATAAGTAAAAGAGGAATATCGATTTAAAAAAAAGTTTAGAAAAGAAGACCAAGAGATAGACATTGTTAGCTTTTTTTTTATAGACAGAAATAGGTAGGCCTAGATATTTTAATAGTTCAAGAACTTTTTATGGAACCGAGAAGGTAAACTAATCTCAACTAGAATCCTCAATATTGATTACTATGAGGTTAAGTTACATACAAGATAAATGGATAGTGGGTGATTCTTCAGATATTCTTGCGGAAAGCGAGCCGCAACGGTCCACATGACGCGATCACAGTGTAAAGGCTTCTTCGACCCTACCCTACCCCAAAGACAACATGACGTAGTGCTGCGGTTGGCGCATCCGTCCTTGTGGATTACCACGTCGCTGCGCCCGGTTAGATTTTGAGACAACACAGCTAAATGTTCCCATTTCGTAAACATGTAATTTACTTTAATGAGCTTAATTACGTAAAGTGTAGGCATATAACGTAACACTCGTGTGACCTACATTTAGAAAGGATGACATGCTCATAATATATTTCTCCTCTGTTTTTATTATAACGTGTGTAGTCTATGTGTATACATTTAACACATGTGTAAACTCCATGAAAAATGATATCATCATATTATAGGTGTCTAGTGTGTTTAATTTTCATTTCATTAAGATTCGTTTACCGTTCTGATTTGAGCGTGTCTTATAATGTCTTTCTATATTCTTTATCTATTACTTTTTTTCTAACTCGCTATCATGTTCGTTGTTTTTCTCGTTTTAACTTTACGAATTTACCATTATTACTCTCGCATTCTCTATCTTTCTTTCTCTCTCTTTCTCTCTCTATCTTTCTCTTTATTTCTCTCTCTCTCTCTTTCCCTTCTATCACTATTAGCTTCTTCAGCGACATCATATTTCTGCTATCTTTCTATTTATCTTAACATCTATTTAACTATCTATCTATCTATCTTATATCTAATATATACCAATCAATCAATATATCTGTCTACTATCCACCCTGCTGTTCCTCAATGACGAGAAGGCAGATGAAGATCAACCCTACGAACTATCCATCTTTCTCTTTCACACACTCTCTCTCTCTTTATATACTCTCTCTCTCTCTCTGTATATGTATATATATATAATACACATGCATACACAGAAAGAGAAAGAAAGAAATATAGGATATTGAAGAAAGAATTAAGACGGATGTAGAACGAGAGAAAGCACATAATGTAATAGGAGAGACTTTAGGTCAGGGTAGGCTCTAGGTCAGGGGGTTACACACATGGAGTGACTCAGAGCTAATGTTCACTTGTCTTATCATATATTACAGACGCTCCTTCTACAAAGAATTTTATTGCGTCCTACGCTCACACATGGTCAGGCATTTTTATTTGTGTTATTAAATGATGTTAAGTTACTGGTTTTCCTGGTTTGTTCAGGCAACCCATTCTAAGCCCGGATGCTTTTTTTTTTTTGCAAAGTTATAGAGCCACAACCCTTTATAAAATGCACACTCATTTTTAAGAAATTGAGTTTACAATGGCCTCTTTTAAACATATTGTTATGTCAAGAATACATATAGAAAAGATTATAATTTACAGAAAGAAAATATAATATAATTATTTTCGTATTGTCATAATAAAAAATAATATTTTGGGTTATTTCACTTAAACATAGTTTAGCTTAACCTTGGGTCGTATCTGGAGCCGCATTAGGTTCAACCAGAATCATTAGTTATGAGCCGCATTAATCCACCAATGTGATATCTAATAATGTATTCGTGAAAACGCATGTTTAAATTTAGTATAAAGGTATCTTATTCAATTATAGGTCCGTCCCAACTATGTCGTAGTTAAAACAAACACTCGTACTCTCAAACAAACACTCACACACACACACACACACACACACACACACACACACACACACACACAGAGAGAGAAGTGGTGCGCCGGGTCAGGACAACCTAGATGTTCATGGCCTACGTAAGTGACACCAGGGAAATCAAATACATTGAAAACATAAGATACTAAGAAGAAATATAGAGGGTTTCAGAGAAAGAGAGAGAGAGAGAGCAATATGGAGAGAGAGAGAGCAATAGAGAGAGAGAGAGGGCGAGAGAGCGGCAGAGAGAGAGAGAGCAATATATATAGAGAGACAGAGCAAGAACGTGACAGAGAGATAGAGAGAGAGGGGGAGCAAGAGAGCGACAGAGAGAGAGAGAGAGATTTGAACAGTGGGGAAGCAGAGAGAGCAGAGAAACAGAAAGAATAGATATATTAATAGATAGACACATAGATAGAAAAGGTAGGCAGATTGAGAACAATATATATTTACTGGCGGACAGAGAAACAGGGAGGGAAACATAAAGATGGACAGACAGACAGATAGAAAGATAGATAGATAGATAGATAGATAGATAGAAGGTCAGGTGGATAAATAGATAGATAGATAGACAGTGAGACATTCAGTCATACAGACGGATAAAAAAAGATATAAAATGATATTGATAAAACAGACAAGGAGACGGACATACGAACAGACAGGCAGACAGCTGAACCAACATATCCCCATGTAACAACATCCACCGTATTCAATCAATATTGAAACTCGAACCCCAACCTGCCCCGTGGAAACGTTATTTACAATCCCTCGATCACGCCTCGATAAGGTGTAGATACACTTCCAGCAAGATCTATCTTCTGGGCTTCAATCCGGATGTTGACTTAGCAGAAAGAAAAAAAAAACTGAACCCGGACAGAATCCGCAATGACAGTCAGTGAAGTTATCTATGACTTTGTATAAATACACAGCTGATTTCCAGACTCGAACTGACAGTGTTGTCAACTTTAAAGTATGACATTTTTGTTTTAAAGGCTGAAAGAGATTTAGAACGGAAATGTTAATGACTAAATGGAATTTTTTTGGGTTGTTGTAGTTTATGTTTCATAGGTGTGGCCACATTAGGATTTAATGAAAGTTGGGGTACGTCTGATAAAGACAGAGAGGTCTGTCGGCATCTGCGCCGCCCTAACCGCGCCGATACATGGTGGCGGTTAAATAGGTCGGAACAATCTCTTTTAACCCTTCCCGTACCGACCTTCTTCTATCTATGCTGCCTTCAGTTCCGCTATATACGCGCCCGGGACTGTAAGGGTTAATAATCACAATTCCACACTGGCCACTGCCCCATGGGGGGGGGGGGCATACTTTGAGAGGTGCCGACCTGTCGCCACGGTGGGGAGGATGAGGAGACTGTCGAGCACATCCTGCGGGAATACCCCCCGTCTCGCCTGCTTTCGAAAGGATGAGTCGGGTGACCCACTTTCCACTGATCTCTACGGAGACATAGGCGTACTTCAATGTACGGCAAAGTTCATATCCAGGGCTCTAACTACGCTAAGGGATAAGTAATCCAAGCTCTCAGACCAAACGGAGTTAAAGCCTGGCTACGCAATTGTTAACCCTTCCCGTACCGACCTACTTCTATCTATGCTGCCTTCAGTTCCGCTATATACGCGCCCGGGACTGTAAGGGTAAAGTTCACGTTTTATTTTATCTTCGTTTCCTATCTTATATGTTACAGAAGCTCTTTCTATAAAAAAAAAAGAACGATAATTGCGTCCTACGCTCCACCGTGTCTTCAGTGTATATGAAAACCCAGGTTTGAAACATCAGAATTGTACTATATATACTGTATAAAACAATATAGGCCTACAATCAAAAACTGAAATGTTAAAAAAACGTAGTAAACCAGTTATATAATAGCATTATGTTTTTTTTTTATATTTCTAATTGCAATAATTTTTTACTATTTAAAAGCCAAAAAATATAATAATACAAAACAGACAGCTAAAATATTTCAAAACAAAAGCTCCAATATAATAATGAATATCAGATATAACAAATGTCCTAATAGCATCAAATTAGCTAAACTAGCAGCTTCGCGAACTCGAGTCTACTTTCTTAAAATCTAAAAAGATAGTAAAAGTAAAAAGCCAAAAAATATAATAATACAAAACAGACAGCTAAAATATTTCAAAACAAAAGCTCCAATTTAATAATGAATATCAAATATAACAAATGTCCTAATAGCATCAAATTAGCTAAACTGGCAGCTTCGCGAACTCGAGTCTACTTTCTTAAAATCTAAAAAGACAGTAAAAGTTTAAAAAAAAAGTGTATGACGTCATGCTAGTATCAAATGTACAAGAAGGATTAAAATACTCTAGTGTGCAAACTGCTAAAGCAAATGTTACAATTATATGTTTGCGAACTTTACCGGATGTAAATTCAAAAAAAAAATTGTTTATTTTAAAATGAACATCTATACTTTATAAAGTTTATATTTTAAACAATATGAAATATGTCCAGACCCCTCCCTCCCTATGATAAATAATGACAAAGTAAAAAAAAAGTTTTGATTAAATGTCACTTTATACTTTATACACAAGATTCAGCGATTAAAAACAAAACAATAATTGTAACTTGTATTAGATCTATTCCTTTAAAACAAAACAATGAGAAACACTAATAATGCTTAGAAATGTTATATTATATATCTTATCTTACAGGTCAGGAGTTAAAGTGCTCATCAACTTCCGGTTTATTTCCGGCAAAACATGTTCGTCATGTTTCAAGTATTGCTTTTGCTGATTCTTGACAATTGATTGCAACTTCGACATCCAGTTTCGGTCTTTTAGAAACTTACAAAGGCTACAAGATCAGCTATGAGGAATCCGTTTTTAACGACCAAGGTGTGAAAGCGATTATTAATAATCGACCTGATAGTCGCGTTAAGTTAAATTTAGTTTCATTACATAAAGTCAAGAGTAGCGTTTCCTGGTTATCAAAAACATTATCTATAGATACGTAAAGACACAAAACAAAAATTCTTTTGCATCAAGCTATAAGTTTGGGAATAAAAAATAGATAATTCTTCACGTCTGACGTTCACAATCCATCGTTTTCTTTTCGGCAACATCTTCTGGAAAAGAAATAAAAAATGTAATTCCCTACATCTTTTCTTGCTCGCGGTACAACCAGCAATGCAGCACGCAGACATGGTTTGTTAGTAAATGTACGAATAGGACCGGATATGTTAACACTAACACTATGAACTTTAAGGTTACCCCATGCAAGCATAATCATTAAGACTTATCAATAAAAAAAAGACTATTGCGTCCTACGCTTATTCGTGGTTTGAGTCTAGTCTTACATTTTAATTAGGGTTTTGTGTGATGCTAAGCTTACTGACGGGTAACCCAATCCATGCCCAGATGCCACTCGGGAAGAAAGAGTAATTACCTGCATTTGTTCTTGCATAATAATACGCAATAAAAAAGTTGTTTTTATCTTTATGTTTATAATAGCATTGTAATGGATTGTTATTGTGTTGTATTTCTTAGTTAGAATTTAGTGCCTTAGGTAGACCTACTATTTCTACTACTTTGCCCTTCTGTCCTCTAGTGCAGGGGTCGGCAACCTAATGCACGCATGCCCAACTTGGCACGCAGGGCGATTTTCAATGGCACGCGAGAGACATTCAAGAGTTTTTTTTTTTTTTTCAGAAGTACATCGTTTTCTAAACAAGACTTTCAAATTCACGGACTAATTTTTTCATACCTAATCAAGCATAACTGCTTGATCTTACTACAACCTTCTTAGATGTAGATGTTGTTTTTTATTAAGTGGATGGATATGGCGTATCCAGTTGAATTTTAAACATTTAAAGAAATGGGCATCGAAATGTGCCAATTTGTTTAAAAGATTTAATGCAGGAAATAAATAATTAATACACGTAATGTTTATTTACAACTGTTTAACGTAAAATAATATTATACCTCTAATAATGAAATCATTTAATGAATACCACAATGCTAGTTTATGTAAAGAAATAGGTAATAATTTATATTACAAAACTTAACTTGTGTGTCATCACTATTCAAAATAAATTTTAAAAAAAATTTTCATTAAAGGGAGATAATTAGCAACTTTTATTTCCGCTAATATTTCTAATATTTAGTTTTTTTTTTATTTTATAAAGACTTAATGGTTTCTAACCTTTTACTTTATAATGACAAAACTGTAAAAAAGTACTTGAAAATTATATAAATATTAAATGACTAAAATAATATTTGCAAATTTTCTGAACATTACATTAACTACCCAGTTTATATGATTACTTTGTATCAATTCCGCTTAATGTCACCGATGTGTGGATCTTAAATTAAGCAAATTATAGAACTTCACAAAAAAGAAAACGATCTCATTAACAGAGATCAAAATATAATTATTAAATATTAGCAAGTGTTAGATCCTCATCTTAACTAACTAATAATAATGATAAGACAATTATTACCATATTTTTTCAATGTGAATGTTTAGTAAATAAATATTGTATTTGATATGAATGCAAATAAAGAGGATGGTTATCAAAAAAAAAAAGAACTTCACAAAATATAATAAGCAATATTATCAGTTGAAAGATCCTTATCTAGACAACCAAATGATGACCCCCAATAAAATAAACAGTTACCGTAAATGTGAAAGTTTGGTAATACAATTTTCTATATGGTTTGTTTCCGTGCCCCCGGTTATGTTTTTATAGCCTACACTTCAACTTTGTGACCAACTAGTATATATAATGACATCGGTTGTCGTTGCTTACAAGCGTAGGCGTAGCCACGGGGATGCAGGGTAGGGGGGGGGGGGGGGGGGTAATCAAAGAAGGAAGGACCCCCCTCCCCCCCCCCAAAAAAAAACCTCGTCTAATCCTCCCCTCCCTTTCTATATTAAAAAAATAACAAGTGGGTGTGTGTGCGTTCGTGTGTGTGTGTGCGGGGGGGGGGGGGTATAGGGGGATTTCTGGCAGAGTTCGGGGGGGGGGGGGGAAAGTACTGCCCCCTTTGCCACCCCCCCCCCATACATATGTCTACGCCTATGATAGTTAGTCCTTCTCGTGTTAGCATGCAGCATCGAGATTCTAGACAAGTAAAATGATAATTTCAGCTGAGACGGTTTTTTGTTTTCTTGATTTATTTATCGTATTTGTTTTTTTTGTCATTTATTAAATGAAATTAAAATAGTGCGCTACATTACAGACACAAAACAAACAAAAAGATATATATTATCTTTGTTTGTGTTTCTGTTCCCAACCAAAGGTAGTCTAATTTCTGGGGCCTATATTTGTGAAATAAATCACTATCTTGATGTTGCCAAGTTCGAAATAATAAAAAAAAACATTATCCAATGATTACTATAAAATGACATTAGAGAAATGTGAAGGACGTTTAATGAATTGCACTTTATTTGAGGGTTCATAGATTATTAAAAATTTAGTTAAACGCCGGTGACCAAATCCATTTTATAGATTCTGCCTTTTCGTCCTCGAGGAACAGCAGCCGATCATTATCGACGTCTGTGGTTCTTCGTAGGACATAGGCCGCCAACAAAGGTCTTCCAGGCACCTCTATCCTGGGCCACTCTCTCCAGCTTCCCCCAAGTAAGGCCAAGTTGCTTGGCATCTGCTTCCACCGAGTGTTCCTCAGCTGGCCTCTTTTCCGTTTTCCATGAGGATTCCAGTTTAGGGCTTGCCTAGTTGTGCCCGAAGCAGAGTGTTTGGCCGATCCATCGCCATCGTTTCTGGCTAAATGTCTTGTTCTACCGGCTTTTGCCTTGTTCGCTGCCACATTTTCAGACTGCCGATTCGTGTCAGGTCAGTGAATCCCCAGAATCATTCTTAAAGCAGTTATTTATAAAGGACTGGAGTTTCTTTATATTCATACCCCTGGTTCTCGACGTCCCAGCTCAATACACTAGCACAGGTCAAAGTGTAGGCTTTGTACAAACTGACTCAAGTTGTTAATTCCAGCGCTTCAATAAACACTATAGCTTTATCAGATTTACGATCTAACGGAAAAAAATCAACAAATAATTAACAAATTGTTTTTTTCTTTTTTTTTTTTTTTTTATTATTTTTTTTTTTTTGTAATATTGATCAAGTTCTCAGTGCTAAGGCCAGCAATTTATTTAACTCATTTTGTTTTTGTTATCTTATTTTGTTGTGTTGCTATGTAGCTAATTCTCTCCCTTTCATTCATCTGTGCGGGTGATTTGCTCGTTTAATCAAACGGGATAAAAATTGCCAGTAGTGTCTTTAAGCGAATTAGTGTTCGCGCTTGGGTGGACTTATTGCCGTATAATGGCCTCTTGAACCTCGAATGCAGTGTTTCTTTTTTTTAGGGTTTTTGAGGTGAGTTTTTCTAAAGAGGCTTAAACTGTTCATGGCTAACGACTTGTCCATATGTATTTGTAAGTGTGTAAACGTGTTTGACTTTTTGCGACTGTTACGCACCTACATGAAGGTATCTTTATCTTATCTCATATATTACAGACGCGCCTTCTATAAAGAAGATTATTGCGTCCTACGCTCATCCATGGCCCGAGTCTAGTCTTGCATTTTTATTAGTGTTTTAAATAATGACTTATACGCGAATATATACGGTAATACTCCAAGAACTTTTTTTTTTTTTTTTAAAGTAGTAGTAGTAATAATCAGTGGCGTCGCCTGGATTGCAAAGAAAGTGGGCAAAAAGTAGGGGATTGAAGTTAGGGAGAAGTAGATAAGGGTAGATGAGCAAATAGTATAAAGCGAAAGGGGCGGGGTGTGGAGGCAAATTATGTAAGGGGGAAATGATGCAGGGTGGACGAACAAGCAGGCTAATTCTATGCCGGAATTTAATTTCTTTTTAAACTCTTGAAAAAACGAATACTTTATCACATTATGACAACAATCAAACGGCGCAAACTGACATGGTTCGGTCATGTGTTGCTGCATAATAACCTGTCAAAAACAATCCTCCAGGACACGGTAGAAGGTGGACGTCGGAGAGGCCGTTAGCGGAGATGCTGGTTCCACAACGTAAAGTATTGGACAGGGCTGTAGTTGACTCAACTATTGACAACCGCTCAAGATAGGCAAAAGTGGTGAAAGTTGATTGCTGAGGTGTCCATTCGCCCCCCCCCCCCCCCCCCAACGACCACAACGGTGATGGGATTGTTGGTGATCATGATGATATCGTCAAAATAAGATTACCTAAACATAATTTAGAAAAATAGATGTTTCAAAACATCACCTGTTTTACAAAAAATAAAGAAAATATACAAACTGCTATTATCATTGATATGAAAAAAAAAGGATTCTATTATTGTATAGAAATGCAGAAAAAGTAACTTCTATTATCAGTACATTTTCAGAATGTCAAACTTATTTTGAACAATATCTAAAGTGGAACACTATTAAGTATAAAGGTCACTTCTAAATGGTTATCAAAACTTTAGACTCTAGAACTTTATACTGTTGCTAAGAGGGTATTGCCTCAGAAAACTGACAAATTGCGTCAGATAATTGTCGCACCAATGCTAAAGACTCTTACAGGCGTCCTTAACTGAAACCTCGTGTCGCTTTAAATTCTTACCCACGCACTTTATTCCCCTCATGGGCAACTACCACACATCCCACGCATATGGAACCGTGTTGGGGTCAAGCGATCGAACCCGTTGTTTGTCTTCCCAATGGGACACAACTGATGTCTGCCTACGCGCGCATTAAGAGATTTTGTTTTGTTTAGTCCCGCCGCCGTGTAGATTTTGGGTCACACGAGCGATGATAGTTAGAACACTCGGCTTGACGCTCGCTCATTGTGGGAGTAGGACAACAGTGCTAAGCTTTTGGAGTCCAGTGGCGTAGCCAGGATGGGAGCAGGGGGAGCAGCCGCTCACTTTAAGATGGGAAAATTGGTGCATATTTTAGAAAAAAAGTGTTGCCTTTTCAGTAATAAAAAGTAAGGCAATTAAAAATGAAAAGTGATGCCTTTTCAATGATAAAATGTTGGGCCTAATAAAAAAAACTAAAAGTGGCGTATTTTCAAGAATTAGGGCCCTTTCTGAAATAAAATGTGGGATCATTTTCATAATAAATAAGCGGGGCATTTTAAATGATAGCTTACAAAGTGAAACTTGAACAATAATAAAAAGTGGGGCCGTTTCATGAAAAAAGCAACCATGGCAGGTGCGTAGCAGTGATGCGCAAAGTAATGAATGTCCCAGTTAGAAGTAGTGACTGCCAAGCTGATCTGTGTCATTTATAGTACTCCTGGACAGACACTTCTGAAATATGGCCTCTCCAACGTAAATGTCTCTGAATCAAATGCCAAGAGACAGCATGTTGTTGTAAATGTGTATAAAGTGAACACGGCTTAGATGACATTATAGTCCACGGCTGACTCATTGTCGGGATGCCCTAACGCCTGGATGTGGATTTGTTGTCAGGGGTGATGGAGCATGGATATGACAGTTTCTAAATATGGGAGGGAAGAAAATCTACAGACAGACAAACCAGTAAATATGGCGAAGAAAAAAAAAGAATTGGTTCTAAACGCCTGGATGGGACAAATAGAACACAAATGAATTTAAAACACAAAAAATGGTAAGTGGTCCAAATCGTCTGGATTGGACCAAAAAAACAAACCCAACAAGTTGAAGATCGTTCAAAAGAGTCATCATATGTGTGAACAAGGATGCATACGTTTTATTTATCACAACGTCAGTTGCGCCAGAAGTCTAAAAAAAAACACATTTTTTTTACTAATCGAACATTTGTCTGCGAGCCAGATGCAGCCATCAAAGGAGCCACATCTGGCTCGCGAGCCATGGGTTCCCGACCCCTGCTCTAGCTGTTCACTTTCTTTTAAAAGAGATTTGAACTTCTGATGATCTTCCAGGGTTCCCTTTATCCAATATGACGGCCTTATGAGATATATATGTAGTTTTTGTTACTTACATATGCTCCTTACAACTAACATAATTACATAAATTGTATCGTAAGTAGTCATAAACGCTGAGTAGTTAATGTAATGTTTAAAAGTATATATAAAAATGTATATTAAATTGTTTAGTCCTATAATATCTATATTTAAAATCAAAGATTTGAACAGTTTATTAGTTTATATTTATAAATTGTAAAACATTTATTATTTTATGAAAGAAAAAAATAACATATTAGAAGTATTAAAGCAAAGAAAACGTATTAATTATCTCCCTTTAAATAAAAAATGAATAAAAGAAAGTGGTCCCATACGTCTGGATAAGGGGGACTAAACAAGAAAAAATTAGTTGAAGATGGTTCAAAAGAGTTATCGAATCCTGGTGAAGGCTGGGATTTGTTCCCGAGACTGAAGGGTGTCCCTAAGTCTACCCAGCTACGATGGGTACATGACATTATCCTGGATACGCCACTGAAAGAGGCACAATAGTTACACATAGTATTGACGGCACACATTTTAATTTATATGAGTGCATTTCCGACATAAATCATTATATCTATGTAGCGTTAAAAAGTGTAGTTTAAGAGACAGAATGTAAAAAAAAAATATTTTCAAATATTAAAATGAAAAGTTTAAAAAAAAAGATTTAAATTGTCTATTTGATCCGCCCTTACTAAAATGAAGAGCGTCTTGGAGCTTTATTTACCGGCCCCTGTAATTCCTGTAATAGAATAAAAAGAACACATGATGCGTCTTTTCGAGGCAAAGAAAAATGATTTCAAGCGTAGGCCTACGTTTTTTTTGTGTGTGGTCAATATTAACGGGGAAGGTATCGGAAACCTTAGGAATGTGTGCTAAACAATGGCGCGCAGATACATTTTATTGGGAAGAAAATATAGGTTATCTTACGTTGACGTCAAAGGCGCATTACCCTCTCTACATACACCGACTAAATAGGCCATCAACGTTTAATAGTTGTCATACAATTTTATTTTCATTAACTTGGCTTATATAATACAGATGCTCCGTCTATAAAGAAGATTATTGCGTCCTACGATCATCTGTGGTCCGAGTATAGGCTTGCATCTTTAATTAAATTTGATTAAATTAGGTCTTCTACATTGTTATGAGTGAGGTCTTACTCCATGCAACTATGTCATAGACTCATAGATATTGTGTTTTTGAAAATTACATTGTAATTTTATATAGTATGGGTATTCCTTTAATTTGTTTGTTATGATATTGTTAATGAGTTTTGCAAAACTGTTAGCAAAAGAAAATATTTTTCAATTATTTTGTTTAATACTCAGCTGCTGAATGTATTCACACGACCACTACACGCACGGCTTTGCTACGTACACGGCTTTGCTACGCACACGACTTTCTATGTACAGGGCGTGAAGAAACTGAAGAAAAGGTGTGTGTGTGGGGGGGGGGGGGGGTGCCGTCTGCTATTAGTACAGGTAAGTAGGACACAGTCACGCGACGGAATCCATTACACGAGATCGTGCCAGTGCATTTAGACAGGAAATCTTAGACTGTCGATGGGGTATCCCCCCACCCCCCATCCCCACACACCAACACACATCCACCCACCCACACACACCCACACACACCCCCTAGTACTCACCCACCTCTTCCGGCATCAGAGCTAGAATTTTGACTTAAAGTGTACTCAAGCCCTAAAATTTAAAAAAAAGACCCGTATCGCCATGGTTATAAAGTGTTTCATGACTCGCGCTGTAAATATTTTCTTCGGTAGGCTGTTTAGTGTTTGTGAAGCTATCACATTTAGAATCGACCTGAAGGCTCTTTTACTTTTAATGATGACAGCAAACCAGAGAACGAGACACTTCCGGTGATAATTGCTTGTTTGGGCAATGCTTTAGGTAATAGTTAGGCAATAGTTAGACCGTAGATAGGGCCATGATTAGGGTTTAGTTATGCCACGGTATGGAATGGTTAGGCCAAAGTAAGACTTTAGTAAAGCCCTGGTTAGGTCGTACTTGTGCAAAAGTTAAGCAATACTTAGGTCAAATTTAGGCATTGTTTAAGAAAAGTTTAAAAAATGATTTGGAAATTATATTTTGTTTGCTCTTCGGATAAACAAACTTGAACAATTAATGGTTCTTTTTTTTTTACCTGTTACCTGTTAAGAATTCACTTTTGTAACGGCGGCAAGCCGAGGAGCAAGATTCTACACTTGCGATGATATGACTTATTGTTTATATGTAAGGCATTGGTTAGGCAGTAAGGCAAAGGCTATTTTCCCAATCGGGCAGTTGAACATTAAAAGACAAGATTTGAAACATGAATCTTGATATACCTAACGTATTTTTAAGACCGTTTCACAAACTAGCCGGTCCTAAAAACGTAAGAAAGCTTTTTTTCAGTGGGGCGGCCCTGGTGTTTTGGTGTTACCCTACAGAACATGGAGCTATAAGGGGGAAAAAAACAGGCTGTATAATATATTGACAATAATGCTGAACGTGATAAACGTACTAGCTGAAACGATCATCCTACCATCTGAAATTATAAACCTACCATCTGAAATTATAAACCTACCAGCCGAAATTATAAACCTACCATCTGAAATTATAAACCTACCAGCCAAAATTATAAACCTACCAGCTAAAAACCAAATTTTTTCATTTATATCTCTGTCCCGAAATAAATAAAAAGCGCACTGGAATCACACAGGCGACACAATCCCTTTTATGCCCTGGGCAGAGCTACCGATAAGCTCTGTGGACCACATCTTTCAGTAATGGGTTTTCTTGCATGAAATTTTTTTTAATTGAAAATGTAAAGTCTTTTACCCAACAGACCATTTTTTTTTCTAGTTGTTTGGAACAAATGCGCCAAATGAGATTTCGATTTAAAGTGAGTCAAGTTAAAAGACTTGTAACAATCTTTTAACAGCTGGCTCAGTAAACTAACTAGTCTTACCAGCGTTGAGGAAGGGGGGGGGGGAAGCGAGTGTTGGGCGGGGCGGGCGGGCTTGGTCTTTTATCCGGGGACAAATCACGCCTACTCCCGATTAATCCACCCTCTGCCCGGCCGGTGGCTAGGTCCGGAAGCCGGAAAACGAAGACTTGAAGAGGACATGAGTGACGCGCGTTTCCGTTCGGGCAAAATGCTAGTGGATAGGAATTCTGGGAAATGTTCTCTTTAGCTGGCTAATAGGCAACACACATAATCTAAGTTCTCTTTTTTAAAATTAGATTTCAATATTTCGGGACGTTGACGAAATACGTTTCTTTAAAAAATCGTTTATATTAAATTTGTTTTTGTATGTATGCATATTACTATAAACACTAGAGGACAGAAGTGCAACGAGTGAAGTTGTAATAATACATTCGATAATAACAAATTGTTACAACGCCTAAGATAAACATAGGGACAAAAACACTTGCTAATGCGACCCGGGCATGGAATGGGTTGCCTGAAAAAATCCAGAAAAACGAGTAACTTAACATCATTTAAACCCCGGATCTAAATGCAAGACAAGACTCAGACTACGGATGAGCGTAGGACGCAATAATCTTCTTTATAAAAGAAGAAGCGTCTGTTACAAATAAAATAAGACGTATGCCTTTGTATTCCGGCCTTCTAGGCGACCGATCTTTGGGCTGGTAATTGACTCATCCTGTTTGGTTGAAACTTGACACATAGACGTTAAGCTAATGGCGTCATATTCCATCAAAGTTTCAGACATATACCGTCCACCACTACCCCAAAAAATACTTTTTTAAATGTTTTTTTTTTTTAATTATACGCTTTAATTGCATTGGCACGCTCTTATTGAAGGCACTCGATTAACAGTGCTGTATATTGCAATTTTGTGCATTCTTTATTTCTTTGTGGATGGCAAGGGGCAAAACCTTCAGAAGGCTTATGCATCAAAAATGCATATAAAGAACATAATAATATTTTAACTAAAAGTTACATCTTGGTTTTCTTTCTTTTATATTTTATAGTCCATTTGCTTGTATCTTTAAAAACTATTTACTACTTAATATTATTACTGCATCAAAGTTCCCAGCGATCTTTTCGTCTAAAATTTTCATTTCGTTTCTTTGAGAGTAATTTGGCTTGTTTTGTTTTTCTTTTTTCATTAAAAGTGTGGGTGGCAAATGGCAAAATTATTGGATGTTTAAATACAAATTATGCATATAAAGGATTTGAACCAAAAACTTTGTTTTAAATGAACTTTTAATTTTAATCCGCAGAAATAGATTTTTAAAAAAAGTATGGTACCCGTCGGACCAAATTGATCCATAGGTCCAGTGGTCCGTGGCCATGGCATACTAGGTGATTGTGTGGCCAGCACAATGCACAGCCGCCTTTACTTTACCCTAACTAAGGTCAGGTACCCATCAGAGCTGGGTAGACTCAAGGACACCCTCCGGACCCAGGAAAAAAATCCTAGCCTGCACCAGGATTCGAATCCAGGACCTTTGGTACTGCAGCCGAACGGCGCTGCCGAACGGCCACCGGGCAGAAATAGATATTATAGCTTAAATGTTTGTTCACTTATCTAAGTTTTGATCGTACGTTACAATTTAAAGACCGACTGAACAGGTTTTTATTTAATACACGCATACTACTTTATTATGTGTAAGCTTATTCAGTATCAGAATGACAATGAAATAATTTATGGAAAATAATATACATAACGTTCCAGTAATTAGTTCAATATTAGCGCTAAAATGTGTGTGCTTCTTGGAGTGAAAAAAAATCCAAATCGCGTAGCCATTTGAGATGTTTCATTTCCGGCAACAAAGGGACATGGCGTCATTAATAGGAAAATCGTGTAGGAAAAATTCCTATTGCTACGTGTTATAAATGTTAACCCGGTTCTTTTTTTTTGTTAACAACAATGTTAAATATGGATTAAGTGGGTCACGCTTTGATAGATGTAGGAAAAATTCCTATTGCTACGTGTTATAAATGTTAACCCGGTTCTTTTTTTTTGTTAACAACAATGTTAAATATGGATTAAGTGGGTCACGCTTTGATAGATGTAGGAAAAATTTCTATTGCTACGTGTTATAAATGTTAACTCGGTTCTTTTTTGTTAACAACAATGTTAAATATGGATTAAGTGGGTCACGCTTTGATAGATGTAGGAAAAATTCCTATTGCTACGTGTTATAAATGTTAACTCGGTTCTTTTTTGTTAACAACAATGTTAAATATGGATTAAGTGGGTCACGCTTTGATAGATGTAGGAAAAATTCCTATTGCTACGTGTTATCAATGTTAACTCGGTTCTTTTTTGTTAACAACAATTTTAAATATGGATTAAGTGGGTCACGCTTTGATAGATGTAGGAAAAATTCCTATTGCTACGTGTTATCAATGTTAACTCGGTTCTTTTTTGTTAACAACAATGTTAAATATGGATTAAGTGGGTCACGCTTTGATAGATGTAGGAAAAATTCCTATTGCTACGTGTTATAAATGTTAACTCGGTTCTTTTTTGTTAACAACAATGTTAAATATGGATTAAGTGGGTCACGCTTTGATAGATGTAGGAAAAATTCCTATTGCTACGTGTTATCAATGTTAACTCGGTTCTTTTTTGTTAACAACAATGTTAAATATGGATTAAGTGGGTCACGCTTTACTTTTCTTATTAATTTGTTCCCCCGCAAAATGTCATCTTGATATACGGCTCTTGGGACTGTTCACATAAGCAATTTCTTATCTCGTCAATTAGGATTAAATTTATTACTTTTTATTAATACAAAGATCTTTATCTGTATTCAAAAAATTTGAAAAACTAATTATAGTACCATTTACTACCTATATAAACTCTTAGGTAACTCAATTTTCAGAAAATTGAGCATTTTCAGTTGGCATTGAAAATTTTTTTTCTAAACATTGGAGTTAAGAAAATGGTAAATCGTGGTCTATTTATTACAGATTATTATTATACGCACTAATGAACTTTGTTTACTAGTAATTGTAATGTAAAGCTATTGATCAAATTTTGTCTCTGGGATTGCAGTTTTATATCACGTTTCTAATATTTTTCTAAGTAGGCCTATAGACCTAGGGTTCGGGAGAACAGACGCGCCTAAAACCATAAAGAAATGTAAGTTAATTGCACGGTTTTATGATACCATTTTTTATAAATGATGTTACTAGGAAAATACATCTAGGTTAATTCTCTACTATATCCCCCCTTACCCCCTTTCACTTATACGCATACTCACTCCCATTATCTAAGAGCAAGATATTCCACTAAATTTGCATTGGGATTCTTAGACATGTTCTATTGCACTCTCAATGGTTTGCATATTACTATTGACTGCAGCGGAACAAAAACAAACATACTCAAATCATTACAAGTTTGATTATAGTACAAAAAAAATGACTTGATAATAAGATGTAGTTTAAAAAAAACTAATTTCGGATATTATCTTATTGAATGTAATTCTTTAAATGCAACTCTTTATGGTTTTTAAATTCCCCCCCCCCCCTCCCCAAACCATTTCTGCTAAAACGATCAGCGATATATCATGCTTATAATCTATAGGTAACTGCGATATAATCTTTAGGAAACTGTGAATATCTTTGACGCGTCTCAAGGACCACAACAACATGTACAATGCGCTGGGACACGATGCAATTTTCTTTATACTTAATTTTCGTTAATAAAGCAATAAGATTTACAGCTATATGTTAGAGTGTAATAGTCGTCATTTCAAGACTGGTCTAAAAAACTCATCCTACAGAATTCTCAGATTAAATTTGTAGAAACCAAAAGCACAAAGTACTGACATATTTTTTAACGGCTGTTTCCAGAAATGAGGCCACTATTCAATTACTTTCGCATGGACAATCTATAATTTACAATGCACAATCTACAATCACGCACACATAGTTTGATAAAATTTCACAGTATTTTTCAGTCTGTTTACATTCACTAACATAACGTCATTATTAGAAATCTTGAAATCACAATTTGCTGGATTCGATTATATTAAGAAGGAATTGCTCAAGAAAAGCATTACATTGAAATATTAGAATATAAAAAAAAGACAGACATCGGCCAATCTTCACGTAACTTTTCAACATTCCCATCACGCTTTGGAACAAAAAATCTACTTATCAAATTGTATGGTGATATTTTTTTAAAGTTTTAATCCTATAGAAAAAATATTTTTATTATTTCCATTTTTTTTAATTTGACATAGATAAAAAAAAAACTCGGATACGGGAAAAAGTGGGAGGACGGCAGAAATTGAGATTGATTCCACGCAGATTGAAATAATGGAATGCAAGAAAGAGATTCCCTTTTAAGCTCCCCTCGTTTCCGACTGCTTGAAATCTTTGCTAAGCCGATTCGGATATTTGGAAGCTGAGAAACTCCTTGAGAGTGACGCCTTGGTTTATTTCTCCAACCCACCCACTTATTCAAAACATTATGGGATGGCGCGCCGCTAGCCCTTTTTAATACGTCCAATCATAAATTACTTGTCTTTGAAAGAAAACAAGATAATTGGAAATAAATTGAATGGGTTAATACGTAAATGATTTTTTTCTCTCTGTTTTTAATTAAAGAAAACCAATAGATTATTAACGGCAGGATCTGCCATTCAGAATGCTATTTTGGGTTAAAATCTGGAATTTGTTCCCAGGGTTTGATAGCTGATTCTACGGCAAAGATGGAAGGAGTCCGTGACTGGTTTTTCTTTATTAAAGTGATGAGCGAAACGACATCGTACTGATCAACCTTCGCATCTCAATAAAGCTAAGAATGGTTCACTCCCCTGTTAAACACATTGAATATTTGTATATTATTCATGGTCAATCTCCACGGTACATCAGATTCATGGTCGAGCTACACATCAGAGAAAATAGGACTGCGCTCAAACAAAATTCATCAACAGTTCAAGTTACCAAAAGTAAAACGAAAAACTTTTGCAGCTTGCTCCTTACAGCGTCGTAGAACCTCAGTGGTTGAATGAACTTCCGATCACAATTAAACATGCGGATAATATTGGCATTTTTAAAACCAAATAAAAAGCACACTTATTCGATTTATTTTAATATTATATGGAGAATGTAAAGAGCATTCGAAGACTAATTGTTATGAATAGTGCTATATAAATATGTAGTTTCTAATTTGTTTATAGATTTGTCAGGTAATGGGTGACAAGAATGGTCCACACATGCTAAACACATTGAATATTTATTAGATTTCAAATTGACATAACAATTCCAAATGGCCAACGAGATTGGCGGATTCAAGACTGACTTGCAACAATTGTAAATGAAAAAAAAACGAAATTCTGAACTTTGTAATAATTGGAAGAAATTACAATTCAATTCTCACCAAAATTTCATACATTATTTAAAAAAAAAATTATTATTAAAAAATAATAATAATAATAGTATTTATTTATATAGCGCTTGTATCCATGCTAGTACATTTATCATGCTCAGTGCGCTCTTGGTATAAATTGCAGTGGAAGATGTATGGGGAATTGATAAAAATACGTACGTAAGGCAGCGCAGCCACTAGTCAAATAGATAGGTCTATATACTCTTTTTAAAAGACTTTTGTCTCAAAATCTCTCAGTGCCTATAGGTATGCAGCTACAATACATATCAATATATCTTGTATTCATGCAGGTTATAAGGACTGTCTCAAATATTTAAGATAAGCTAAGAGTGTCATGGTTACTATTGTAGGCATAAATATCTTTAGCTTTTAAGGTTCTAATCGGTATTCAGTAGGAAGAATAATTTTCAGATTTTTATTCATCAACATTACTAAATGTTTTGCATCAAATAGACCGTAGATCAAATTAAATTGGATCTTTACAAAAATGTTTGTAATTTCTCTTAAATCACTTATTTCGTACTTATTTTTCTCTGAACTGCGTAATAGATGGGAAATTAAAAATTTTGCTTTCCTGAAAGGGGAAATAATAAAGCTGACAATAGTAAAATACCAAATACTAGTTTTTATCACAGAATAAATGAAAAGTCTAACAATTCTAACAACAAAATCCGATTCATGGCTTTTAACAAACACATCTTTATATCGTCTTCTTTTTAAAGGCAATAATAGCTGCAATACATTTTCCGCCACTAAAATGTTAAATAAAATTTGCATGTCAAAAATTGAAAATCAAGGGAGGTAATGAGCATTTTAATAAAGTTAGGACGTTTTTCTTTTGTTTTGGGATGTTTTTTATTTATTTCTTAGTAATATTTAAATTTATAAATTATTAACGTATATTAAAAAATACTTTTTTTTTATCAAAAAACTTAAACCAAATATGATCAAACATTATAAATGTAAACTACCTAACACTCTTTTAACTACATGTCAATACATTTTATATAAACTACTCCTTTAATAATTCATCAGCACAACAATAATTATTAATTAGTACGAATGTACAATATTTGAACAGCCTAATCTCCTTAGGCTCAAATAATAATAGATGAATGGTACTGTCTACAAACATAAACATATACTCAGAGCGCATTTTACGGATATAATCTCTAGTCTAAGAAATATAAAGGCAATTGTTAATTTAAATCTTTACAAACATGCGACAAGGCTAATAAATGAAGATTAATGGACTAACTTATAAGTATGTCAGTAGGGGTATAAAACATATCTAACAAATGTAAATATTGAATGAATAATGTTTTTTAAGTTCTTTTTGAAATTAACAATAGAACTTGTTCGCCTTAGTTGAGGACGATATCAAGGCGGCTCTCGCGCCAACGGTCGTCAGAACGAATTGTTATTTGCTCAACATAATAATATGGTTTAATTAGTTCCTTGAGTTATGACGGCATTTCATTGTTATAAAGGCACTGATGGCAAAATAGCGCCACTTTATATTCAATTCTGGTTTTCACAGGGAGCCAATGGAACGGCGCAGGTGAACTGTCACAGAATCGCGCCTTGACTTACGCATGACCAGGCGGGCGGCACTTTTTTAAATATGCTGTAATTTGGCGACTTTATCGTCAGGTTTAGCTATATGCATCTCTATCTTTCTGTGTATCTGTCTAGCTATATATCTCTGTATCTATCTATTGATCTATTCTTTGTCGAATAGCAGGTCACTTAGGCCATCATCTAGCTCTATTGTTAGTAAATTTCTGGCTCTATCTGACTGGGAAAACCTTCACTCATCAGCATGTCACTTAGGCCATCATCTAGCTCTATTGTTAGTAAATTTCTGGCTCTATCTGACTGGGGAAACCTACACTCATCAACCAATCTACACACCACTTCACACACAGACAGACAAAAGTAGACTCTCTCTCTCTCTCTCTCTCTCTCTCTCGCTACTGTCTCTAATCTCTTTCTTTCACTATGGGCTTAAAATAAATCGGACAAATTCTAAGGCCTTCTAAATATTAATTTCATTTGACTTCAAGACCCAGACTAAAAGACAACATACCAAAAAACAACAACAACATAACATTTCCGTAGCAATAACTGTTTGACCAGTCTCATACTTGGACTGACCCAAAGCCCAAAACATCAAAAGCAAACAGCCAATGCCCAGCGATGTACTATCACACCAAGTAGAGCGAATCACAACCAGCGACCTCTACCATTTGATTGAGCCGCAAATTAAAGGCACGTAAACAAAGAGGAGATAATTCTGGAAAATGACGTTACTGTTTATCTAGTGATATTTTAAGGTTTGATATTTCATTCACAAGGACGATTATAATTTTATTTTTTTAAAGATGTATACATTATTTGTTGTGATAGTTTGTTGCAGGTGTCCGCAAGCGTCTGATAACTGTGTGCCAAAGTAGGATTTCTAGTTCGTTCGGCGTGCCAACAGCCTAAATGTCAACCTGCCCCACTCAATTTTTTGTAGAAGAGACTGTAATTGCCTTTTTGAGAGTCCAAGCCAGTCTAAGCGAACCATTGAAAATCTATCTGCGTGCCCAGTCTGGCAAGCGTACTTAGGTTGCCCATCCCTGGTTTGTGATATCATTTCTTTCGTCTAAATTTAGGTTTAGGGCCCAACCACTTTCAACACACCAGAAAATTGTGGCATGTCGGGTAATTGGTTTATTAATCAGGAAAAAAAGACATTTGGAGACCACAATCACTAGCAGGGTTTATGCTATCTTTTATACTGTGATACTACTTTATAGAACAGGACAAGCCAGGGAACCAAATTCTCCATTTATCTTTACTTAGACTTAGCCGCAATACGCGGGACCTTAGAGTTTACTTCTAGGGCGTCCGTTGATGACTATTTTTATGCTCTTAGTACAATAAGGGTCTTAGTCTTGGCCAATAGCTTTATAAGGGACAAGGTGGCCGAGAGGTCGAACATTTGGCATACGGGGTCCAATCCTTGTGAAGTCAAGCCTTTTTCCCCGGGTCTAGTGGGTGCCCCTGGGTCTATCCAGCTCTAATGTGTTCGTTGGATCGCAAACCCGATCTCTTTTACATAAACAGGTATTTTCGATTTTCAAGTTGTATGAATACCAACATACAGATGTTTTCGATCTTTTCTACAACATTCGTGGTTAAGACCTAATCAAACTAAAAATGCAGTAATTTAGGCTTTATAAAAAGGAACTTTAACAAATGTAATAAAAACAGAATACTAAATGCAGAAGGACAAAGAGTAAATTAGTAATAATACATAAGCCATTACATTGTAATCTAGAAATACAACACAATAATAATCTGTTACAATCCTCTAATAAACATAAGGACAAAAAACTATCTTTATCCCTTATACGAGCGCAAGTACTCTTTCTTTCCTAATAGCATCCGACATGGAATGGGTTGCCTGAACAAATCAGGAAAACTTGTAGCTGAATATGATTAAAAAAAGACCAATCAAAATGCACAGCTAGTCTCAGACCAAGGTTGAGCGTAGGATGCAAAATCTTCCTAATAAAAAGAGCGTCTGTAATATATAACATAAGATAAGATAGTGGTATATACAGATTTATACAAATGCAATTGTTTTTATTGTTTTACATTTATAGCTATTATACATGTCCAGTTTCCAGCCACATAAAAATTAAAATAAAACATTCGAGTCACACATTTTAAATCAAGGGAGGTAATGAGCAATTCAAAAATATTATTGTTGGGACTTATTTTTTATTTCGAGACATTGTTTATTTATTTCTGAATAATATTAAAATATGCATATAATAGACGTGATGATTCAAATATTTAAATTAATTAATAGTTAAAAATTGAACTTAATCAAACATTGTATAATATGTAAACTACATGCCGCCTTTTTAACTACGTGACACTTTCATTTATATATTTTCATTCCAGTTGAATCAGTTATAGCAAGGTTAATTTTAAAGAAAATTTTTATGCAGCCTATCTAGAATAGGCTCAGATACAAAAAACCGAATTACATGCTTTTGGTAGGCTTCCATGTTTGGGTTAAGTCCTATTTAAGATAGGGATGTTAAACGAAAGCCGGAATTTGATTTTCTAAGCCGGTTTTCGGTTTGTTGGTTGGAAGGTAATCATTTACTTCAAGTAGCTCGATTTATTTTGGGTTCTGATGGAAAACATTAAAACAAATAATGCAGAATTCGATCAAAGCAATTCTTGAAATGTCTTGCTAACAAATAATTAGTCTTATATATTGTGTGTTTCTCCACACCATGGCTGGCGCTATGATAAAAACCACATCAAACCAAATGTAAAGATGTTTTGATGTGCGCTCCCCATTGATGTACGCTATGGAGACGCAAAACCAGGTTTTCTCTTTGACCCCGAACAATGCGGCTAGACACTGAGACACCGTGTGTGTGATTTATTATTATCTGAACTATTAAATATATATTCTTTTGATTTGTGCTACGCGAAACATTTTTTGATATATCAATACAATGGAAGGGGAGGGCGGGGAGAACCGAAATCCAGTTTAAAACCGGATTTATAGAACCGAAAACCGGTTGTGAAGAAAACCAGTGTTAACTTCCCTAATTTGAGATAAGGCAATCGGTCTAGAACGGATTAAAAACATTAATTTATGGACTATACTGTCACTATACTGATGGAAGTTCTTTTGTATATTGCTAAATACCTAAATTCTAATTTTAGTAAAAGGCCTATGGTTACATATTCCACACAAGTTTAAGGTATTATGTAAATCGGACCGGTGGTATAATTAATGAGAAAAAGAATATGTAATTACTTTTAAAAACATTTTTATGGGCCATCGAGAACTGCTCTTTACTCGAGGAAGGGCCATGTAATTACTTACCCCTGTTCTATAGTAAGATGGCTATGCAGCTTTTTATTGATTTAAAAACTCGGACAGAAAACAATAACATAGATCAGTGTGGAATGTATAAATAAAACATTGAAATTCAAACTTAGAAAATACAACGAAAGATTCTCATCAAATATTTTTATAGGGAAGAAAAAAAAATGAATGAATTCTCCTTCTTCCTGAATGGCTATAGGGCATGGAATGGGTTACCTAAACAATTGTTTCATTTAAATAGTTTAATTCATCAAATATTAAAATAGTTTTTGCTTTTCGTAATCTTTGTTAGCATTATATTGAGGTCATAAAAATGACAGGGTGTCAAATGCTTGAATGTTTAGTGTTACAGACTAATTTATTGAACATATTTTTTTCTTTTTTTTTTTGGCATTAGACTTCCCTATATATTACAATTTGCTATTCGCAAAGAAATAAACAAAGCCTAAAACGCCACCGTTGATCCTATGTGTTGTGTTGAAATTTACAAAATTGTAATAATAAACTTATGTGTGCTACAGAAAAACTGATTGGGGGCGGGGTTTATGGCGGGTGGAGTGTGGACGAAACATTGAAAGAATTAGTTGCTTAGGGCTTTACCTTATGCGAGCACAAATACAGATAAGAACTATCTCTTCTCGAAAGGCATCCGTTCGTGGAATGGGTTGCCTAAACAAATCAAGAAAACCTGTAGCTGAATATCATTTTTTTTTTAAATATCAAAATGCACGGCTAGACATTTAAAACCACGGCTGACCGTAGGACGCCAAACCTTCTTTATAGAAAGAGCGTCTGTAATATATAACATAAGATAATACAGATTTATAAAATGCAATAGTTTTTATTGTTTTACGTGTTTTTCCTACCACATAAGTTTTAAAATGAAACATTCAAGTCACAAATTGTAAAGTCAAGGGAGGTAATGAGCACTTTAAAAAGAAATCTTTTTTTTTTTTTTTTTATAAAACCTTATTCATTTATTAGATTAATAATTTTAGAATATGCCCATTATAATCATCATGTAAAAAAAATAGTCTTTGCAAGAAATTAAAATACAAAATTGATCAGACCTTGCATATGTAAATTACTAAACCTTTTTTTTACTACATTCCAAATGCATTTATATATTTTTGTTCCCATTGAATTATTAGATTCATACCTGGGACATCAGAATCATTCTAATCTTTATACAGCCTATACATAATAGGCTAAGATACAAAAATGAAACCTCCTATATTCAGTATTTTATTCAGTATTCGTCTTGTTTGGAGTGAAGCAAACTGTCTAAAACGGGTTAAGGGTTAGGACTTTAATTTGTGGACTAAACCTGGCTATAGTATGATGATTATGCATTCATTTTCATTGATTTAAAAACACGGACAGAAAACACTAACATAGATCAGTGTGGAATGTATAAATAAAACATTGAAATTCAAACTTTGAAAATACAACGAAAGATTCTCATCAAATATTCAGAGAGACTAACATTTCAAAAACAAAATTTTTACTGGCAAGGAGAAATTAGAATAAATTCATTTTTTTTTTCCCCGAAAGCTTTAGGGCATATAATGGGTTGCTTGAACACGTAAAGGAAATAACATTTTAACGTTATTAGTAACGTTAATTAAATGCAAAATTAGACTAAATATACGGATGAGAGTAAGACGCAAAGTAAGGACCGGGTGTAAAAGATAAAATAGTTTGTGTGCTTTTTAAGCCTAATACATTTTCTATTTAGAAAATCATAGCAAATTACTAAACCGAAAGTCTAGAGAATTTCAAGTTATCAAATAGCAGAAATATCAATACAAGCCGTCCATTTTTTAAAAAGTGTTTTCAAATAGTAATCAATCGTTTTGTTTGCTACGGACGGTGCAACGTTAATTGATAATTCAATAATCAACTTATGTAAGTACACATTAAAATATAATAACCAAAAATAGACTGGTTTTAAGTGCGTGATTAAAGTTTTAGAATTGTTGACACTACAGGCCTATAGTTAGCTATCATTGTTTTAGGAATGATGTATATGATTGTGTTTCTCTTTTACTAATGTGAGATAAAAACAAAAAAGAATGATTCGATGTGGCCATGTAGTCATTTCCTGTTTGTCTGAAAACATTCTGTGTTTAAAAGAGAAAAGAAGAAATATAAAGGGATAGAGAAAATGAGAGATAGAGAAAGAGAGAGAGAAAGAGAGAGAGAAAGAGAGACAGTGGGGACAGAGCGAACTAGACTGGGCAAAGTAAATCGTGTCATGTTGACACATGTAATTAAGGTCCGCATTGACACAGCCGATACGGAAAATAGAAACCTCAATAATCCTGTCACGTTGGGTCGTAGGATGAAAGTTTGCTTACGTTACGGCGTACGAAGAAATAATGTGCGTACATTATTGGGTAGGATGAAAGTTTACACACGATTAAGCGTAGGATGAAAATTTACTTACGGTTAAGCGTAGAATAAAAGTTTACTTACATTTAGTCGTCGGACGAAAGATTGCTTACGTTTAGGCGTAGGATGAAAGTTTGCTTACGGTTAAGCGTAGGGTGAAAATTTACTTACATTTAGGCGTAGAATGAAAGTTAGCTTACGTTATACTACTTTATAGAACAGGACAATCCAGGCAACCCAATTCTCCATTTATCTTTACTTAGTGTCAGTGATTGAAATAGAACATAATAAATAGTCTATGGTCAAAGATAGATAACCAATGAAAAGAAGAGTAGACCTTGACCTTGGTTAGAAAAAGCAGACGGAGACAATAAGAATTGCGCAGTTGTGTTAATTCACGTGTTAGGTTAGAAAAGATCGGAGGAAAGGTTACGAGACTTGACATTGGTAGGGTAGTGGACATTCAGCTTTTGTAGAGAGAGGAGCTGTATTTTTATGTGGAGATTTTTGTAATGGAGATAATAGGAGAGATCTCTGTGAATCTATTCTGTAAATTATGTAATGTGTGTTGCAATGCTATTGAGTGAATATATATACAGATATCATTGTGCATGGATATTCATATGAATTGTGAGGACATAAAAATATATATATATATATGTGTGTGAATAAACTTAGCTATACATTTTTACTGTTCCTGGAGTGTTAAGTATTTTTATGAACGCCTCGTGTGAGTGAATGATACAAGTGTAAATATACAACTTACACTTAGACTTAGCCGCAATACGCGGGACATCAGAATTTACTTTTAGTGTTTTATGTTATGAGTATTATATATTCTTAGTACAATAAGGGTCTTAGTCTTGGCTTAGAGGTAGCGCGTTGGGCTTTCGGATTCTAATCCTGGTGAATGCTAGACTTTTTCCTCGGGTCTAGGGGTGTCCTGGGTTATTCCAGCTCTAATGTGTTCGGGGAATCGCAATACCTGTCCCATTTACATAAAAATTTATTTTCAATTGTCAAGTTGTATGAATACCGACATTTTGATTTTTTCAATCTTTTCGATTCGTATAGAAGTTATCATCGATATTCAATATGTGGTAAGTTAGTATTTTCAGGTTGATAGGATACCGGAAAGTCGTTTAGTTTGTCTTTCGAAAGTTCGGTTCGGTCGAAAGAAAAATAGTTTAGCAATTTTAATATTATAACCTACTACATTAATGGTAAAGACCTAAGCCAAACTAAAAATTCAAAATATTTAGGAGTAATAATTGGCTTTATAAAAAGGAAATTTAACAAATGTTATAAGAACATAAAACTAAAATCTATCTATCACTAGAGGACAGAAGGACAAATAGTAAATTAGTAATAGTACGTAAGGCATTAAACTTTATCTTAGAAATATATAAATAAATAAATAATAACGGTGCTTATATAGCGCATATCCCGTTGGTGACAGTTCTATGCGCAGACGACAGTTACAGAATACAGACAGACAACGAAATATGTAGTAATACGCTAATTCTGCTGACGAAATAGGTGAGTCTTCAGCCGGCTCCTGAAGGTGTCATAGCTAGGGCTCTGGCGAAGCTGTAGTGGGAGGTGATTCCAAGCGGACGGTCCTGCGTAGGAAAATGAACGTTCGCTAGCGGACACTAGCCTCACACGAGGGATCCGCAGAGTAAGCGCGTCAGAAGCCGAACGAAGTGGGCGGGACTGGGTATAGAGCTCCATACAAGAGCGAAGATAATCCGGGGCGCAGTTATTCAGGCACCTATAACAGAGGGAAGCCAGCTTATATGAGATCCGGTTGTTGATGGGTAGCCAGTGCAGAGATCGGAGCAGAGGATTGATATTATTTGACTTCTTCTTCTTGAGAACTAGTCGGGCTGCGCAGTTCTGGATACGTTGGAGACCTTGAAGGGAGGAGGCCGAGAGACCAGCCAAAAGCGAATTACAATAGTCCAAGCGGGAAAAGAGGAGAGAGATGATGAGCTTAACACAAGCTTCCTTGGTGAGATAACGACGGATGGCGGCAATACGAAGCAGATTTTGGTGAGGAAGGAGATGTGGGTTTGCATGGACAGCGTGGAGTCCAGATAGACGCCAAGGCTTTTGATAGTCGGGGAGAAAGGCACAGTTGCATCAGCCAGCTGAAGATCGGACGCAGTGAGGGACACGACGCTCTGTCTCGTACCGACGATTAGAGCTTCAGTCTTCTCACTGTTAAGCTTCAACTTGTTTTCCGTCATCCAGCTCCGGATGCCCAGGAAACAGATGGAGATGGAAGCAAGGAGCCTGTCGAAGTCCTCAGGCTCTGCACTGTTATACAGCTGGGTGTCATCGGCGAAAGAATGATATTTGAGGTTGTGGCGTTCGATGACATAGGATAAGATAAATAAAGGATATATAAATTCCGTCTTTTAGCATAATGTGTTACAGTGCTCTAATAAACATAAGGACAAAAGCCTTTATTTATTTCTTATACGAGCGCAATTACTCTTTCTTCCCGAATTTCATCCGGGCGTGGAATGGGTTGTGTGGAATGGGTTGTGTGGAATGGGTTGCGTGGAATGGGTTGCGTGGAATGGGTTGCGTGGAATGGGTTGCGTGGAATGGGTTGCGTGGAATGGGTTGCTTGGAATGGGTTGCGTGGAATGGGTTGCGTGGAATGGGTTGCCTAAACAAATTGGGAAAACTTGTAGCTGAATATCAGTTTTTTAAAAATCAAAATGAACGACTAGTCTCAGATCACAGCTTAGCGTAGGACGCAAATTCTTCTTTATAACAAGAGCTTCTGTAATATATAACATAAGCTAAGATGTTGTTATATAAGGATTTATTATATTGCAATTGTTTTTATTGTTTTACGTGTTTTTCCTACCACATAAATGTTAAGATAAAACATTCAAGTCACAAATTTTAAACTCAAGAGAGGTAATGAGCACTTTAAAAAAGTAATTTTAAGACAATTTTTTTCAGACATATTTGATTTATTAGTTAATAATTCTGAAACATGCAAATTATAAACGTTATATAAACAAATAATTGCATTTTGCAAGAAATGCAGATAAAAAAATTGATCAGACCGTATATATGTAGACTACATTAAAACGTTTTGACTACCTTATACATTTATTTATATCCGTTCATTCCTTTCTAATTTCAGAGGATAAAAGTATTTATCATACTTAATGGAAATTTGTATACAGTCTATTCATAATAGGCTCATATAGGCTACAAACGATGAATCATCATGTTCTGTTTGGAATGAGGCAAACTGTCTAGAACGGTTACAGACTTTAATTTGTGGACTAAACCTTTTCTATATTATGATGGCTATGATTTCATAGATTTTAAAACACGGACTGAAAACACCAACATAGATCAGTGTGGAATGTATAAATAAAACATTGAAATTCAAACTAAGAAAATACAACGAAAGAATCTCATCAAATATTCAGAGACTAATAGTGCAAAAACTCAATTTTTTATGGGTAAGGAGGAATTCGAATACATTTTCATTCTTTCCGAATGGCTTTAGGGCATGGAATGGGTTGCTTGAACATGTTAGGGAAATATAACATTTTAACGTCATTAATAAACTTAATTCTATGGACAATTATACTCAAACTATGAATGAACGTAGGACGCAATAATTTTCTGTTTGTAAGGAGCGACCGTAAAAGATAAAATAGTTTATGTGTTTGTTTAACCTAATAAACGAGCTTAAAGCAAAGACTATAATAAGATGGACCGCTTGCTCTATTTTTAGAGATTAGGTGTTTTTTTTCCTTGCGCATCCAATAACCCTGTCCTACATTACTCATAAAAATGGCTAAAGACTTCCGCTATATATAACTTTCGATTTTAATCTTAATTTTCCATTTAGAAACTGATAGAGAATTACTAAACCGGAAGTCTAGAGGACAGGGTGCGATCGGAAATTCCGAAACAGAGCATTAAAAGTAATCAATTAACAGAAATATGAAAGTAAAAGCGGTTCATTTTATTTTAGTCTGTGCAAATAGTAATTAGACCTAATCGTTTTGTTTATGAGTAGACTATTTTTAAAAATTGGATTTAAATGACACAACATTCATTTGTGTGGGGAGTTCCAATGGAAAAAACACTTTTGTCCTCTCGATCCTCCACTATTCCATTGCGAAGGGACAAAGTTTTAAGTAGAGACATTTTAAAGTGAAATCTGATGATTAAATTAAATTGGTTATTTATATAGCGCTTCTATCCATGCTATTTTAGCATGCTCAGTGCGCTCTGTAAACACACTGCTGCCTGCTGGCGACAATATGTTTACAGGCCCAAAACTCCTGCAGGGCGACAGGGATCCGCCGATGGCCGGGATAGAACCCGCGACGTGTCAGTTGGTTTTTGGTTGACAGTCTTGTGAACTAGCCGCTGGACCAGCCGGCTTCACAAATGATCAATGTGTATTCATTATACGAAGCATTGTTGCAGTATCCTTTGTTTTTAATAAACAATATATATATATATATATATATATATATATATATAAGCTGCTTATACGTTCAAAAAAGAAAACACTTCTGTAAAACGGTTGACTATATAGTAGTAATGTTTTTGGTTAAAATTGTCCATTTAATAGTATAATCTTTCCGTTGAGATTCGCAAAAAGCGGTGCTAAAGATGGTGCAACTGTATTTGTTACTTTATTAACCAACTTATGTAAGAAAAAAATCAATTGGAAAACAAAAAAAGACTGTTTTAAGTGCGTGATAAAACTTTTAGAATTGTTGACCCAACATAAGCCTCGATGATAGCCTTAGGAGAATGCGTACCTTTGAACAAATGTATATCATATAGCCAACTCTTGAATTACAAAATGAAACCATTCAAACAGAAGACTGTTTAAAATCACACACATTAGAGTTGAACACAAGTCTTTCCACATTGGCAGGTAGTGGATGACAAGAATTGTCAAGAATGGTAGACACACCTGTAAAACACATTGAATATTTATTGGATTGGATTCAAACGGCAAAAGAGACCAACTGATTGAAGACTGGTGTGATTTATGTATTAATTGGAAGTAATTTAAATAAGATAAGATAAGATTTCTTTATTGATCCAAACAAATGGAAATTTGTCTTGATTACAGATGTTATGTCCTTCAGCATATTTTAAACAAAATTAAATAATTATTTGTAATTTGTATAGAGTATACAAGCACAGAAATATATTATAACAAGAAAACCATAAAAACGAAGTTTTCATTATACTTCCTTTATTTGCAAACTAAGTTTACCATCATGTAATTAAATAATTTATTGACTACTGCAAATGAAACGTACAGAAAAAATATCTGTGTCGCAAATCTCAAAAATATCTCCTTACTCCGTATGAATTGTTCTAAAAATAATCGTAGCGCATAATTTTTTTTTCTAGCTTTGCGCCGAAAAACTATAAAAAGTTGCACAGGCATCTTTAACGCGAAATTAAAATATTTCTTATACTTTCCTTTTAAGAAATGAATATTGTCATAAGTGTAGTATTATTAAGTCGTTTTAACTGAAAATTTGATAGGATGTATTGTTAGGCGCCATAAATCTGCTGTCTAAATTTCAGCTCGATCGAAGCAAAGTTTTGCTCCCAGACAGACAGAAAGACAGACAGAAATTGCAACTTAAAATAAAGGGAGTAACAAGAAAACCGTAAAAACGAAGTTTTTATTATACTCCCTTTATTTGCAAACTAAGTTTACCATCATGTAATTAAATAATTGATTGACTACTGCAAATGAAACGTACAGAAAAAAAATCTGTGTTGCAAATCTAAAAAATATCTCATTACTCCGTATGAATTGTTCTAAAAATAATCGTATCGCATAATTTTTTTTTCTAGCTTTGCGCCGAAAAACTATAAAAAGTTACACAGGCATTTTTAACGCGAAATTAAAATATTGCTTATACTTTCCTTTTAAGAAATGAATATTGTCATAAGTGGTGTAGTATTATTAGGTCGTTTTTGATAGTGTTACGTCCACAATCCCCTTGTGGCCAGAGCTGTGTAGATCTTGCTGATAATTCTCGTTAGTCCTAGGGGAGACTTTAATTATTAGTATTTATGTTTCAGTATTACACGAACTCTTCTTATAGTCCTGGGCAAAAATTCAGTATTTGTATTCCAACATTTCCTCTCTTGTAAATTATGGTAGTAGATAAATCTTATAGTAATGTATACAACACAATAGGATAGTAACTTGACAAAGAAGCTTCAGTGTAACTGTTGTTGATAGTTTATTTCAGGTGGTATGTTCAATATATACAATATATCTATTATGTACAGTTAGAATAAAATAGTGCAAACACAAACGTTCTCAAAGGAACATATTTTGAAACTCCCTCTCTTTCAGACAAAACAAATCATTAAATACTATCCGAGTGGTGCAAGGGATAGACCCATTATCAGTAGGGGTGAAAATCATGGTATCATTACAAAACTCATAACAAAAACGATAGGAACTTCCCCTATTAAATAATGAGTCGTTCCCAGACTCTGAGAATTTGAGATCAACACAGAATCCCAGCATTACCTAGAACCTTTCGTTTTCCTACTAAACGTCCTAATATCGCGCGTAGTAAGAAAAGAGAGAGAGAGGAGAATAAACATTGCGTGTTCCAATTCTTGGAAAAACAATATACATGACACGCCCCCACCCAATGAAAGAAATAATGTACCATAATTACCCAAGTAATACTCAACATGGTACATTTTTCGTACTTAACACTATCGTTTTAATAACCAACAATCAATGGAAGATTATTAGACAATTTAAGCAAACATGGCTCACTGGCACAACTAAATTATAAAAAGTGTCACTACCCAATGGTAATTGTGATTATAACGTGATGGACAAATATTTCACCGTTAGTATTAATATTAACTAATGTCTCAACAAGTACAAATAATTCAAAAATATTCTAGTCATTCTTATTTTAACTATGTACGGTTGTGTGGATTTCCACCAAAATTTGCAAAAAGTCTTAATCTATTTAAACAAATATAACATTGCTCAAACTCTGTCAATTTTCAACAGTTTACTTCTAATATACAAACCAAAAGATAAGTAATACATAACTCGAATCAAACTATAGGTTACTTCCCCTTTAAATTACAGTGTCAACTTGACATTAACAGGGTTCATACCTAAGATGATGATACTTCCCCTTTTCTCAAATACGAGGAGAAAATACACTCTAGATACGATTACTACAGTAATCTAAATATTAAAATGTAATCCACTATTATGCGTTTTTGGCAAATTTAAAAGTTTAATATAAAAGATTGTTCAGGGTTGAATGAGTGCTCACCTTTAGGTACCTTTGTTTCCCTCCATTCCCGGATATATGGAATATATAACAACCTATATACAACATAGTGAATATCCACTAGTTTTTTTTTATTCTATTACCATGATATAACAATTTAGCAATAGATTTCCAATATTATCTATTAATTTATACCAATTAAGATTACATCTCTTTCTAAGATAAAAATTGTACATATTATTATTTAGTTCCATTCATTAACTAAAATAAAAAACAAGATAATAAATCAATTAGCTTAAAGTTTCCCACTTAATTGCATGCAATGACCATTAACTTTCATCCATCCATATCAAGTAGATACATGCATATATATTTATTGCATCATGCATCAACATTTAAATGGAATTTCTTTTCCATAATCAAATGAATTTAAAATATATCAGAACATCAATATTATACATGATTATAAGAATTATTAATACTTTCAAAAGACTTGACTTCTGTATGATACAAGTATTCTATAGGTATTCCATAATCAAAATTCAAACGAAAGATAGGTTATCATGACACATTCTTAATGAATAAGTGAGATGATCTGAAAAAGAAGTATGGGGTTATTCAGTCAATCATGTAGCACCCGAGATAGAGTATCAGCTGTGACGTTGTCCCTACCCCTCAGGTGTTTTATGTTTAAGTCATAGGCTTGGAGGAATAAGCTCCATCTAACAAGCCTCTGGTTTTGCTTGACCCTGGAGAGAAAAGTCAGAGGGTTGTGGTCGGTCAGTATTTCTATCGGGTACCCAGAGCTGTTTACATAGAAATCAAACTGTTTTAACGCTAGGATCAACCCTAAAAGTTCCTTCTCACTTGTATTATAATTACGTTCATGGATATTGAATTTCTGTGAGTGGTAGCACACCGGGTGCTCCTCTCCGTGGTCATCCTGCTGAGTCAGCACCGCTCCCATCCCAGTATCGCACGCGTCTACTGCAATTTTAAAGGGTCTATCAAAACGCGGGGTCACCAAAATAGGTGCCCTGGATAATCTTAACTTCAACTCATCAAACGCCTTTTGGCACTTGTCAGACCAAACAAAGCGATTGTTCTTCTTTAGTAGGTCAGTTAAGGGGCAAGCTACCGTAGAAAAGTCCTGGCAAAACTTACGATAATACCCGGCCATTCCAAGGTAACTACGGAGTTGTTTCCTTGTCTGTGGCACTGGGACATTCTGAATAGCTTCTATTTTAGCATTTACTGGTTTAACCTTTCCACCACCCACTACATGTCCAAGATACTCGATAGTGGCATGTCCAAACTGACTCTTAGCCAGGTTTATTGTCAAATTGGCGTTATTCAGTCGTTCAAACAAGTGTCGTAGTTGACTGACATGTGTCTTGAAATCTGTACTATACACCACTATGTCGTCGAGGTAGGCATTACACTGGAAGATACCGCGAGTGAGGGTGTTTATAAGCCTTTGAAACGTCGCAGGGGCATTACGGAGTCCGAATGGCATGACCTTATACCTGTAAAGTCCGTCAGGTGTCACAAAGGCGGATACTTCCTGTGCCCGTGGCGTCAAAGGAATCTGAAAGTACGCGGAGAGAAGATCAATTTTTGTCACATACGTCGCATCACCTATCTTATCAATGAGGTCATCAATACGAGGAATGGGATACGAGTCAGTCTTTGTCAAATTATTTAATTTCCTAAAGTCTGTACAAAACCGCAATGTGTTGTCGGCTTTTGGTACCAACACACAGGGTGAAGACCATTCGCTATCACATTCTTCCACTATGTCATTTTCTAACATATACTTCACCTCTGCTCTAATATGTTCAAGTCTGATGGGGTTAACTCTATATGGATGCTGTTTAATTGGCCTGGCACCCTCAGTTAATACTACATCGTGTTCTATTAGATGTGTCCTCCTGGGAACATCTGTAAACAGTGACTTATATTCATGTACCAGCTCAATAATCTTCTCCTTATCTTCTACCGGAAGATGTTCTAGCCTTGTATCTAAACTCTTAAGGGCATCTGTATTATTAAGTTTACTTTCTGCAAACTTATATTCTATCCTAGATAAATCCGTCGGGACTCTAGCTAACGAAATCATGGGGACCTCCCGTGGTTTACTCTTTTCCCTGGAAACATAGGGCTTAAGCAAATTAATATGGCATACCCTCTGCTTTTGTCTCCGGTCAGGAGTCTTTATCAAATAATTGACCTCGCCAAGCTTTGACTCTATCTCATAGGGTCCACTAAACTTTGCACTTAAAGGCTGATTTTGCAAAGGTAGAAACACAAGAACTTTGTCACCTGGTGCAAAAGTTCTAGCTGTAGCTTTACGGTCATAGTTCTGTCTCATACGCTCCTGCATCTGTGGAAAATGAATCTTCACATGGTTAAAAGCATGATAAAGCCTATTTTTAAATTTATCTACATATGACAAAAGTCCAATCGGTTCACTGTCCGTTAGCCAAGTTTCATGTAGAAGTTTCAACGGACCTCTGACTGAGTGTCCATACACAAGTTCGAATGGGCTAAACCCCAGGGATTCCTGAGTGGCCTCCCTTGAAGCGAACAGTACATAAGGCACACCCTTATCCCAGTCTTTCTCGTTTTCATAACAGTACTTTTTAAGCATCGATTTTAATGTCTGATGAAACCTTTCCAGAGCTCCCTGGCTCTCAGGATGATAGGCACTTGATAGCCTATGGCTTATCCCTAATTGTTCCATGACTTGTTTGAAAATGTTCGAAGTAAAGTTAGTCCCCTGGTCGGACTGTACTGTCTTCGGTAGGCCATAACGTGTGAAGAAATTTGTCAGGGCGTCTACCACCTTCACTGTTGTTATGTTCCGCAACGGAATGGCTTCCGGGAAGCGAGTGGATGAACACATGACTGTGAGCAGGTATTGAAAACCGGCTTTTGTTTTCGGCAACGGGCCCACGCAATCAATGAGTATATGACTGAATGGTTCGTCGAACGCTGGTATCGGCTGGAGTGGAGCGACAGGAATTCGTTGGTTAGGACGTCCTACCATTTGGCATACGTGGCAAGTCTTGCAGTATTGTTCGACATCTCTTCTCAGTCCTGGCCAGTAGAAGTAAGGGAGGATACGGTGGTGCGTTTTTCGGACTCCCATGTGACCAGCGAAAGGAAGATCATGCGCCATACGCAGTATATCTTGACGATAGCACTTAGGTATTACAATCTGGTGAATACTGTCCCACTCGTTTGTACCTGAGTTGAGCGGTTTCGACTTTCTCATCAACACTTCATCTTTCATGTAGAAACATTCCGCCATTGCATCTGCAGTCTTTTCATCAACAGCTTTCATTCTGAGTTGCATTATTACTTCGTCATTCAATTGTTCTTTCACCAATTTCTGCTTTGGTGACAAAATGTTATCGTTCTCGGTTGCATCACCAGTTGTTAGTTCAGCAAAGAACGTAGCACTTAAATCGATGTCAGGTGTTTCTGTTATCACTGTTTCATTCGCATGTGTGTCTTCAGAACAGACAAACACATCTTTCGTTGCACTACACGGCGTAGCAGGAGTCTTTACCGACTTCTTTTTCTGCATTGCTCTTGTCAGTGCACATGTTGGGCGTTCATTGGCAGGACGTAGGTTTTTGTCCTCCGCCATCTTTGTCTCCAACACTTTAACCATGGGCTCGACAGTGACTCTGCCGCCCATAATGTCATTTCCTAATATCATGGAAACGCCTTTGACGGGTAGTGCGCGCCACACTCCCACTACGATGTTACCTGTAAAAATATCCGACTCGAGTTTTATTCTGTGCAGTGGAGCTTCCACAGCCTCCATACTAGCACCTCTCAGCACAACAGACTCACCGGTACTGGTGGCATCTGTTAACGGCACACTGCCCTCCAGGATCACGCTGACAGCAGAACCTGTGTCACGTAATATCTGTATTTTCTTCTTGCTGAGTACATCGACTTCTGTCGACACTGTCCCCTCGTAGACAAAGGGACGAAAATCGGATAGGTCGTCCTCTTCCGGGACTTCAGGAACCATCTGTTCCTCACGGCCTTCTGAAAGCATAATAGATTGAGTACAGCTATTCTCTTTTACCTTAGATAGACTGTTCTCAAAAACCATCGACTCCACAACTATGGGCGATGCCGGCCGCATTTCTTTTGAGTTTCTTGACCCTGTGTTGCACACTTCTTCTGTCTGCTTGCTATCTTTTTGCACTCTGGCACAGTGTAGAATAGCACCTTGCTTCTTGGTAAGGATCCAACAATCTTTCTTCATGTGGCCCTCTTTCTTGCAATTGAAACATACCACCTTTGCTTTATTTACATCTGTCTGCTTCCTGAAATGAACTAAGTTACTATTATTATTTACACCACTGTTCTTATTATTGTTTTCACTTGTCTCTTTTGGTTTACTAGCCTCCTTGGGCTCTGGTTTGTGCACTTTGGGTTTGTCAGCATAATATGGCTTTATGCTGGCGTGAATTATGGCATAGTTATCTGCCAATCTAGCAGCTTCATGCACATCTTCAACCCCTCGGTCTGAGATGTGGGTTTTAATATCCACTCGAATACAATCATTGAATTCCTCAAACAATATTAGGTTCTTGAGTTTATCAAACTCACTTACATTCTGTGACCTTAGCCACTGTTCTAACATTTTCTCCTTTTGTCTCAAAAAGTCTACATGAGTTTGATCATATGCCTTCTTTCTGTCTCTAAATAGCTTTCTATATTTTTCTGGTGTCAGGGAATAACTTTTTAGCACCCTATCTTTGATTACTTCATAGTCATTTATTTCCTCGGGTGTTAAACTCAACACTACGTCCAATGCTTTTCCTTTGTTGAGAGTTGACCTTAACAATAAAGCCATCTTATCATCAGGGAACTGATAATCTACAGCTATCCTCTCAAAAAGCAAAAAGAAATCTTGAACATCTTCTTCTCTGAATATAGGCAAGTGTTGCTTCATTGCGCTAATATCCATACCATTGCTGTCCCTACGATGGTCAGGTCTATTCATGCGTGCCATCTCTATCCTTTCTCTGCTTTCAGTTTCTATCCTAATTCTTTCATTTTCCCTTTCAGTTTCTATCCTAATTCTTTCATTTTCTATCCTAAATCTTTCCAATTCCATTCTCTTCATAGCTAATTGGAATTTTAGGTTTTCACTCAACCCTTCATCTTCATCATTGTTTGATGATCTAGATGACATATTTCTTACCTCGTCTCCGTGGGCAATTACCTCGCCCCCACTGGGAGCTACATAACCTTCATTGATATCGTTCTGTCCCACTTCAACTACACTACCAGTGTTCATGGCATTCTGCCCGTTCAAACATGTCATAATTTCTTTGGTCAAACGATTACGATTAGGTCTTGCCTGTCCTGCCTCAATCCCAAAGGACTCAGCTAATTCTTTTAGTTCAGCAAATGACATGGCATTAAGTTCCTCACTTGATATATTCGAAGCCATAGTATAGCGTTCGAAATATTTGTGATAGTAGAGTAGTATATATTGTATAATAAAATATAAAGTTCCAACTTACGATTTGTCCAGAAATTTGCACAATATAATATTAAACACTTCGTGGAATCTTCCCACTTCCCAAGGAATAAAAACGCAAACCAGTTCTCTCCTCTTTTTAAAAAAAAATAGTTTCACAGTCCTGAAAACGAAACACAAATATGCCGCTCTCAGTACTACTAATGTCACAAAATATTTATAGGTCAGCTAGATCAAGAAAAGTAGAACTCAAATCTACCGAACGAGACTACCAAATCTTGTCAATCCTAGGTCAGGAAAAGTAGAACTCAAATATACCGGGCGAGACCACCAAATTTTGTTACGTCCACAATCCCCTTGTGGCCAGAGTTGTGTAGATCTTGCTGATAATTCTCGTTAGTCCTAGGGGAGACTTTAATTATTAGTATTTATGTTTCAGTATTACACGAACTCTTCTTATAGTCCTGGGCAAAAATTCAGTATTTGTATTCCAACATTTCCTCTCTTGTAAATTATGGTAGTAGATAAATCTTATAGTAATGTATACAACACAATAGGATAGTAACTTGACAAAGAAGCTTCAGTGTAACTGTTGTTGATAGTTTATTTCAGGTGGTATGTTCAATATATACAATATATCTATTATGTACAGTTAGAATAAAATAGTGCAAACACAAACGTTCTCAAAAGAACATATTTTGAAACTCCCTCTCTTTCAGACAAAACAAATCATTAAATACTATCCGAGTGGTGCAAGGGATAGACCCATTATCAGTAGGGGTGAAAATCATGGTATCATTACAAAACTCATAACAAAAACGATAGGAACTTCCCCTATTAAATAATGAGTCGTTCCCAGACTCTGAGAATTTGAGATCAACACAGAATCCCAGCATTACCTAGAACCTTTCGTTTTCCTACTAAACGTCCTAATATCGCGTGTAGTAAGAAAAGAGAGAGAGAGGAGAATAAACATTGCGTGTTCCAATTCTTGGAAAAACAATATACATGACAATAGGATGTATTGTTAGTCGGGGCAAGTCTGCTGTCCAAATTTCAGCTTGATCGGACCACGGGAAGTGGTCGAAAAATCGAAGCCAATTTTCGCACCATGCATTGACGGACGATTGCAGACATTGCAACTTAAAATAAAGGGAGTAAAAATAGACAAGCGCACACACAATCACACAATGTATCATGCAAGAAAAAGTTAATTGTGGTCAAAATTTCAAACAGTATCAAAATTTAACAATAACCTACAATGTAATAAATTAATGATTATTTATATAACGCTTGTACCCATAGTATTACATTTATCATGCTCAGTGCGCTCTTGGTTTAAATTGCACTTATAGTTGTATCGGTACTAAAGGCACACACAGCCATTAGTTAAAGAGAAAGGTCCTTAAACTCTTTTTAAAAGACTCTTTTCCGTGTCAAAATATCAGTGTCTGAATCAAGCTGAAAACGTATAACAAGAAAAGCATAAAAACTAAGTTTTTATTATACTCCCTTTATTTGCAAACTAAGTTTACCATCATGTAATTAAATAATTGATTGACTACTGCAAATGAAACGTACAGAAAAATATCTGTGTCGCAAATCTGCAAATCTCAAAAATATCTCCTTACTCCGTATGAATTGTTCTAAAAATAATCTTAGCGCATAATTTTTTTTTCTAGCTTTGCGCCGAAAAACTAGAAAAAGTTGCACAGGCATTTTTAAAGTGAAACCAAAAATTTTCTTATACTTTCCTTTTAAGAAATGAATATGGTCATAAGTGTAGTATTATTAAGTTGTTTTAGCTGAAAATTTGATATGATGTATTGATAGTCGCCACAAGTCTGCTTTTTAAATTTCAGCTCGATCGGACCACGGGAAGTGGTAGAAAAATCGAAGCCAATTTTTGCACCATTGCAGACAGACAGAAAATGCAACTTAAAATAAAGGGAGTAAAAATCATATTGATGACCCTTTATTGTATAAGTAGGCTTACGTGTTGATTCTTTATACAAAGAGCGTTTTTTATTAGAAGTAATTGATCTTAACCTTGTGTTTTCTTTTCTATTTCCATTTATTGTGTGTTTTTCTTTCTTGTATATTTCTTTCTTTTTTTTAAATGTATTTTTCTTTCGGTTTGTTTTAATTTTATTTTCCTATGTTAGGAATGTACTGTTTCTAAACGAATTTCACCGATTTATAAATAGAATGGATTTGGCACGGAGACAACGCGTCTGCCATTTTGTTATATGTTTTCACTTATCTATACAATTAAGTCCTAAACACTGACCTGCAAATACATTTGAAGTGGCTATGACTTCCTTTTTAACGTTTATGTTCTAATTATAGGTAGTTTTTTTCCTATTACGTATATGAAAAAGTAAAGTAGTTTTAAAATGGTCGTTTCCGTTCGCTGAATAATATTGTCATAGATCAGTTATTTATACCTAGATCTTTCAATGTATTTTATACTGAGTAAAATCTTCCTATTCAATACATGCTAGAGACGATGATATGCTATAGATAGCTCGAGTCACGAACAGTCATTGAATTCAATATATTATTTTATAAAATGAGTCGTATCGTTAAACTATATTACACACACATTTCATGAACAATTTTACCGAAGAAAACATAATTATGAATAATCTATGCCTGGAGTCATCATGCATGGGGCCGATGAGAGCTGCATTGAACTCAAAGAAGAGCCACATGTGGCTCTATTAGCCGCATTTGTCAAAGTTTGATGTAAATTATCCCAATGGCAATTGTGTTTTTCTTTTGTTTTTGGAACGGATAATTCATTATATTATACATACATACAGTAAAATCCTTATCTAAATATGTTAACAAAATTATTTCTGAAGTTAGATTACAAATGTCTATTGTTATATGCTTAGAGCAAGTGATAATATTGTCTAATTTTTATTTGAGATTGTCTCGCTTGTTCATGTAGAGTTGTTTATTTACATTTGATTTGGCTTGAGTAATATTATTGTAAAATTATAACCTAGACAAACAAGAGAGCACCCATGAAGGCGTAACACTATATATATATATATCTATCAATGTATGCAGCTACAAAACATATTAATATTTTTTTCATCTTGTATTTAGGCAGGTTATATGGACTGACTTCGAATGTGTATTTTACACACAGATAAGAACACAGATATAATCTCTAGTCTAAGAAATATAAAGCCAATTGATAATTTAAATCTTTACAAACATGGGACAAGGCATATATATGAAGATTAATGGACTAATATATAAGTAAGTCAGTAAGGGTATAAAACAGATTTAACGAATGTAAATATTGAAATAATAATGTGCTTTTAAGTTCTTTTTTAAAGTAACAATAGAACGTTCGCCTTAGTTGAATGGGAAGTTGATTCCACACCTTCCATCTCTCAGGCCAAAGGTCGTCAAAGAGAAACGGGGCACGTCCAGAAGCGAGGAGTCGGCATAGCGAAGTGTTCTTTGCGGAATATAATGTGGCTTTAATTAGTTCCTTGAGATAGGACGGTATTTCGTTGTTATAAAGGCACTGATGGCAAAGTAGCGCAACTTTATATTCAATTCTGGCTTTCACAGGGAGTCAATAGAGCCGACGCAGGAGAACTGCCACAGAATCGGGCCTTGACTTAGGCATGACCAGGCGGGCGGCACTGTTTTGAATACACTGTAATTTGGCGACTTTATCGTCAGGTATCCCGATCAGCAGAGCATTACGGTAAGTAGGCGCGAGAGTACAAAGGCAGCAACAAAGATTTATAACTCCTGTTTGTTGGTTATCAAATATTATAATTAATTAATGCACACTTTTGAGCATTAAAAATCACTCTTAAAATGTGTACATTTCCTCGTGTCTCAATATTATCTATCTATATTATATATCATATATCTATTTTTTTTTTCTAGATATAATTTATTTATTTCTTATTAATTCTTAATAATTTTAAAATTTGATAATTGTTAGGTATGCAAAAAAATACGTACATTTATCAAAACAGTAAAATTAAAATTGAAAATTGTACAAACATTGTATATGTAAACGATTTAAAAACCTTTGTAACTACATGCAACTTAAATTTATATAATACCATTCCCTTTAAAGGTATCTATTCAAGTTTTATAATAAACAATTTTTATACAGCCTATCCATAATAGTCTCAGATACATCAACATGTTATAAGTTATAATAAATCGTTAAATGCACTCACCCTTCCAGTGACAACATCCACCAGCTCGAACACATGAATGTCAACCTGCTCCAATCAAATCCTTGTAGCAGAGACTGTAATTGCCTTTATGTCTATTCTAAGAGAACCATTGAAAATCTATTTGCGTGCCCAGTCTGGCAAGCGTACGTAGGTTGCCGATCCCTGGTTTGTGATATCATTTCTTTCTTCTAAAATTAGGTGTAGGGCCATAACCACTTTCAACACATCAGAAACGGATGTGTTGAAAATGTGTCCCTTTTACATAAACCGGTATTTTCGATTTTCAAGTTGTATGAATACCAACATACCGATGTTGTTGTTTTTTCTTTTCTATTTGTATAGAAGTTATCGTCCATATTGAAATTAGAGGTGACAATTTGGCAATATAATAAAACACTTTAGAAAAAATACCATTTTTAAAATACGTTTTTTAAAGGTGTTAACACAATACATGATACAATTGTTTAACCTCAAACTATAGTCTGTCAAATTCAAATAATGTTTTTACCTCAGTTTTTTTATTGAAATAGTTTAATTAATCAAGCATTAAAATAGTTTGTGCTTTTCTTAATCTTTGTTAGCATTTTAATGAGATCTTTAAAATGATAAAGGTGTCGATTATTTAAATGCTTAGAATTGCCGACAAATTTATTGAACATATTTGTTATTTTCTTTAACGCAGTTTTTTCTTTATCGCATTAGACGTCCCTAGATATTCCACTTTGCCATCCGCAAAGAAATAAATGAAGTGGAAACCCCAAAACAAGTGAAAAAGAGGGCCGCCTAAGAAATACCTGGCGGCTTGACCTTGAGGCAGACACCGAAATGTTGGGGTTCAGCTGGACCCAATTAGAGAGAATGGCTCAGGACAGAGGACTCTGTAGATCTGTGGTTGGTGGCCCATGCCCCAGCTGGGGTGACGGGCAATGATGATGAAATAAAGAAAGAAAGCGCGAAACGCCACAGTTGGTCATGTGTGTTCTGTTGAAATTGACACAATTTAAAAAATAAACTTACGTATGCTAGAGAAAAACAAAACTGATTGGGGGAGGGTGGGGCGGGTGGAGTTGGGTTAGGAGTATGTGGACGAAACGTTGAAAGCTAAAGGCTTTACCTCTATGTGGTATGTATTTGTAGCTCGATAGGATAACGGAATGTGGTTCAGTTTGCCTTCCGAAGGTTGGGTCGGTAGACTAAAACATAATTTAGCAACTACTACATTCATGGTACAGACTTATATCAAACTAAAGATGCAAAATATTTAGGAATAATAATACATGATGAGTTATCTTGGAATCCACATATTGATGAACTAATTAGAAAATCTAACAAAGCATTAGGCTGTATAAAAAGGAACTTTTACCAATGTAATAAGGACCTAAAATTAAATGATATAACTAAAATGCTAACTACTGTGCCGGATTTCTACCTAGGCCTACAAGGCCCCGGCCAAGGGGCCCAGCCAGCCTAGAAGCCCAGCCAGCCTAGGAGCCCAGCCAGCCTAGGGGCCCAGTCAGCCTAGGAGCCCAGTCAGCCTAGGGGCCCAGTCAGCCTAGGTGCCCAGACAGCCTAGGGGCCCAGTCAGCCTAGGGGCCCAGCCAGCCTAGGGGCCCAGTCAGCCTAGGGGCCCAGTCAGCCTAAGGGCCCCGGTGGTGGAATCTTTACATAAGCTCAAAAGCCTGGCTTGCCTTAGCAAAAAGCTTTATCGAAAATAATATTATAATAAATATTTTTACTACATTTTGCCAAAACAGGACGCTCATATTATAACTTACAGCCCTGCGCGCAACAAAGTTATAATTAGGCCTCGTCGTTTCCCCTCTCTATTGCCTGCAGAATCCACACTTAGCATTGCCAGGCCACGCGCAGGCAGTCCATTCTATACGTCGATCGTTGAACTGTATCAGTCTTAGCTAACTTTTAGCGAGTTACTTTACTTTTACACATTATACCACAGGGCTACGGTAAAATTGAAATCTACAGGTTTCTTAATGTATAATACAAGGGTATTCCATCACTGTGACGGTGCCTATTAGCATTCTGCTTACTTTTAATAGACAATCGAATAATTGACTGTAAAGCTACTATGGGCACCTGGATCTCCATTTTCTCCCTAATAACAACATTTCCAGCAGACTACTTTGATAACAGGGCCGGTGAAGCAGCGTTCAGCAGTTTCTGTGGCCACGGCATACAAGTAAGTGGATTTGTGCCTAGCAGCCTCGACCCCAATTTATGGCAGGTACCAATCAGAGCCGGGTAGACTCGGGGCTACCATCCAGTCCCGGGAATATTTCTAGTCTTTACCAGGATTCGAACCCACGAACTTCGGAACGCCACCGTGCTCCACCATGTGAGTGAAATCCGTGCAATTTTAATATGAAATAAATGTATTTTGAGACATCACTGTAGGACGATGACCTACGATTGTAGCGATAACTGATAGTTGAAAATCCATTCGTATCACGAATTCAAGGAAAGTTTAACGTGTGGCAGTGGATTACGAATTGGTGGATTGTACAAGGTTATCATTTAACTGATTGACCATGCAAACGGGTAGGCGTGGATAGGTACAGAGTTAGAAGTGTAGCTAGTGGGTGGGGGGGGGGGCACGATCTGTGCCCGGGCGCCGAAATGAATGGGTGCCAAAATGAGGTTTAAAATATTACATTTAGAACAAATGTGTTTAAAAGGCGGGGCGTTAATTTCATAGCTCGTCACCGGGCGCTAAATATACTTACCACGCCTCTGTATAAAATGTGGGTGTGTCTAACCAAGTGGGACCGGAATCCAGACACATAGTCTGCTTTTTATCAATAGCTATATCTATCCATATCTATTTAAATCTATCAATTTATCTATCTTCCAGTCTATCTATCTATCTCTGTATCTATCTATTCTTGGTCGATTAGCGGTGGCACTTAGGCCATCAGTAAAAAATCCCACTCAGCTCTATTGTTAGTAAATTCCTGGCTTTATCTGACTGACATACCTAGTCACCTACACACATCAACCAATCTACTCGCCAATTCACACACAGACACATATAGACTGTCTATCTACTGTCTCTAAAAATCTCTCTTTCACTCTGGGCTTCAGATAAATCGGACTAATTCTAATGCCTTCTAAACATTCATTTCATCTGGCTACAAGACAACACGCCCAATACGAATTCTACAACAAAAGAAAAGAAAACTAACATTTCCGGAGCAATAACTGTTTGACTAGTCTCATACTTGGACTGACCGAAGCCGAGAACATCAAAAGAAAACAGCCAATGTCCAGCGATGTACTGTTGCCCTCAACACAGCGAATCGTTCAGAAGGCAGATTAGACATTTCTATTTTAAATATATTAAGTCATTTCATTTTGCCTTCCAAAGGTCAGGTCGGTAAACAAAAACATAGTTTAGCAATGAAACAACTACATTAATGGTCAAGACCTAACCCAAACTAAAAAACTAACCCATAAAAACAAAGTTTTTATTATACTCCCTTACTTTGTAAACTAAGTTTATGTTTAATTTATATTTTGATAGGTTAAAATAAATATAAAATTTTGCGCATCTTTTTATTCTAGCTTTGGACCGCAAAAACCATTAAAAGATAACTCGCTTTGTTTTGGCTACATTGTGTCGTTTTCATTCTATTTATTTCATAAAAGCGAACATATCTTAGAAATACAACACAATAATAATCTGTTACAATGCTCTAATAAACTCTAAAAAACATTTTTTTAAAAATATCTTTATCCCTTATACGAGTGCAAGTACTCTTTCTTGGCAAATGGCATCCGGGCGTTGAATCGGTTGCCTGAACAAATAAAGAAAACCTGTAGCTGAATATCATTAAAAAAAAACAATTAAATGCACGGCTAGACTCAGACAACAGCTGAGCGTAGGAAGCAAAACCTTCTTTATAGAAAGAGCGTCTGTAATAAATAACATAAGATAATACAGATTTATAAAAATAATGCAATAGTTTTTATTGTTTTACGTCTTTTTCCTACCACATAAGTTGTAAAAAAAAAATATTCAAGTAACACATTGTAAAATCAAGGGAGGTAATGAGCACTTTAAAAAGAAATCATTTTAGGACTTTTTTTTATATATTTTAACACATTTTTTTTATTAGTTTAATAATTTTAGAATATGCACATTATAAACATGATGAAAAAAAAATATTTTTGCAAGAAATCAAAATACAAAATTGATCAAACCTTGCATATGTAAATTAATTAACACTGTTTTTACTACATTTTAAATGTATTTATATATTTTTGTTCCCGTTGAACTATTACTACTTAATGATTAGTACATATTATTATTATATTGGAAATTTTTATACAGCCTATCCATAATAGGCTAACATACAAAAAATGAAACAACCCATATTCTGTATTTTATTACTATTCGTCTTGTTTGGAGTGAAGCAAACTGTCTAGAACGGGTTAAGGGTTAGGACGTTAATTTGTGGACTAAACCTGTCTATAGTATGATGGTTATGCAGCTTTTTATTGATTTAAAAACATGGACATAAAACACGAGCATAGATCAGTGTGGAATGTATAAAATGCAACGAAAGAATCGAAAGGGAGAGAGAAAAATAGAAAGAGAGACAAAGAGAAAGAAAGAGAGAAAGAGAGACAGAAAGATGTAAATCGAGTCATATTGAAACATTTATTTGAGGCACGCAATTACAAAGCAGATTAGTAAAATAGAGACCTAAAAAATCCTGTCACGTTGGGTCGTAGGATGAAAGTTTGCTTACGTTTAGACATAGGATGAAAGTTTGCTTACGTTTAGACATAGGATGAAAGTTTGCTTACGTTTAGACATAGGATGAAAGTTTGCTTACGTTTAGACATAGGATGAAAGTTTGCTTACGTTTAGACATGGGATGAAAGTTTGCTTAAGTTTAGACAGGATGAAAGTTTGCTTACGTTTAGACATAGGATGAAAGTTTGCTTAAGTTTAGACATAGGATGAAAGTTTGCTTACGTTTAGACATAGGATGAAAGTTTGCTTACGTTTAGACATAGGATGAAAGTTTGCTTACGTTTAGACATAGGATGAAAGTTTGCTTACGTTTAGACATAGGATGAAAGTTTGCTTACGTTTAGACATAGAATGAAAGTTTGCTTACGTTTAGACATAGGATGAAAGTTTGCTTACGTTTAGACATAGGATAAAAGTTTGCTTACGTTTAGACATAGGATGAAAGTTTGCTTACGTTTAGACATAGGATGAAAGTTTGCTTACGTTTAGACATAGGATGAAAGTTTGCTTACGTTTAGACATAGGATGAAAGTTTGCTTACGTTTAGACATAGGATGAAAGTTTGCTTACGTTTAGACATAGGATGAAAGTTTGCTTACGTTTAGACATAGGATGAAAGTTAGCTTACGTTTAGACATAGAATGAAAGATTGCTTACGTTTAGACATAGGATGAAAGTTAGCTTACGTTTAGACATAGAATGAAAGATTGCTTACGTTTAGACATAGAATGAAAGATTGCTTACGTTTAGACATAGAATGAAAGATTGCTTACGTTTAGACATAGAATGAAAGATTGCTTACGTTTAGGCGTAGAATGAAAGATTGCTTACTGTTACAGTTCAGTTTATTCACTGAAACATGATTTTTACAGTGAGCTGATTTGATTTAGTTTTTCTCTAAATAAATATAAACAGTAGTGAAGTGTGCAAAAGAAGAATGTAAGAAAAGCATGATTTGAGTGAGTGGTCAAGAATTGACAAGGGAGAGAATGATAGTGTGAATAATCAGTACATGTTGGATCCTTCAGATAGAAGGTGGTTTTTCTATAATAAGTTCTATTGGACTGAGTGTTTAAGTGATTCAAGTCCAAAGTGAGACTTAGAATATTATTGTATAATTAAAGTCTATTTTAAAGAGCTAGATACAATCTGTGTTCTAGTGAGAAGAAATGTATGGATAATTTTGAAGTAACATATAAGTGAATATTTGAAAGACTATTGAGAACTGTGTGTAATGATCTTATTTGTCCAATGATGTTTTGTATACTATGCATATGTAATAAACTTTCACCTGAACCTATTTCAACGTGTGCTCAAGTCTGTGCTACTTGGTATTTTATAATGCCAATATAATATCACAAACAATACACTAGCATGGAAATTGGTGGCAGCCTTATTGAACCTACAGAATAAAGAGAAACTGGTCCTTTGAACCAGAAATAGCGAGCCTTTTAAATAAAGAAGTCTAGTTGTACCTTTTAATCCAGAAGTACGTTTTTCAAGTTCCTGTGCAGTGTATGGCGAAATAAAATTACAGTTGGCAGCAACTATTACTATTACAAGTTTTTCTTTGTGTATTTTCACAACAAAGAGTTCTACACCTTGTTGAAGCTGTCGAGGCGAGAAATAGGCCTACATCTTGAAACGTTCAACTCCTTTTGCTTCAGAATATCGGTCCGTTTTGTTAAAACGTAGACGTTTACCAGTGTTTACCATAACACAAGGCGAGAAAGTCTTCAGAATATCGGTTTAGGCGTAGGATGAAAGTTTGCTTACGTTTAGACATAGGATGAAAGATTGCTTAAGTTTAGACGTAGGATGAAAGTTTGCTTACGTTTAGACATAGGATGGAAGTTTGCTTACGTTTAGGCGTAGAATGGAAGTTTGCTTACGTTTAGGCGTAGAATGGAAGTTTGCTTACATTTAGGTGTAGGATGAAAGTTTGCTTACGTTTAGGCGTAGAATGAAAGTTAGCTTACGTTATACTACTTTATAGAACACGACAATCCAGGAAACCCAATTCTACATTTATCTTTACTTAGTCTTAGCCGCAATACTTGCGACGTTAGAGTTTACTTCTTGGGTCTTATGTGATTACTATTCTAAGTTCTTAGTACAATAAGTGTCTTACTTTTTGGCCACTAGCTTTATAAGGGACAAGGTGTCCACAAGTAGCGCATTCGGCATGCGGATTCGAATCCTTGTGAAGTCGAGCCTTTTTCCTCGTGTCTAAGTGGTGCCCCTGGGTCTATCCAGCTGTAATGTGTTCGATGGATCGCAATACCGGTCTCTTTTAAATAACAAGGTATTTTCACTTTTCAAGTTGTATGAATACCAACATTATGGTGTTTTGAATCTTTTTGATTCGTATAGAAGATATCATCGATATTCAATATGTGGTAAGTTAGATTAGTATTTTTATGTTGATAGGAAAAAGGAAAGCGGTTCAGTTAGTCTTCCGAAATTTCGGTTTGTTCGAAATAAACATAGTTTAGCAATTTTAATATAATAAACTACTACATTATTGGTAAAGACCTAACCCAAACTAAAAATGCTAAGTATTTAGGAGTAATAATTGGCTTTATAAAAAGGAACTTTAACAAATGTAATAATAAAATAAAACTAAAATCCATCTATCACTAGAGGACAGAAGGACAAAGAGTAAATTAATAATAAAACGTAAGGGATTAAACTCTATCTTAGAAATACAACACAATAATAATCTGTTATAATGCTCTAATAAACTAACACACACTTTTTTTTATCTGTATACAATCGCAAGTACTCTTTCTTGCAAAATGAACAAATCGGGAAAACTTGTAGCTGGAGCTGAATATCATTTAAAAAAACAACAATCAAAATTCATGACTAGTCACGGGACCACAGCTGAGCGTAGGACGCAAAATCTTCTTTATAGAAAGAGCGTCTGTAATATATAACCTAATATAAGATAGTGGTATATACAGATTTATAAAAATGCAATTGTTTTTATTTTTTTTACATTTATAGCTATGATACATTTCCTGCCACATAAAATGATAAAATAAAACATTCCAGTCACAAATTTTAAATCAAGGGAGGTAATGAGCACTTTAAAAACATTATTGTTGGGACTAATTTTTTATTTCGAGACATTGTTTATTTATTTCTGAATAATATGTGAAACATGTAGATAATAAACTTAATTTTGTTAACTGTAACAAATATTTTAATGTATTAATAATTTAAATATAAAAATTAATCAAACATTTTATATGTCAACTACACGACGCCTTTATAACTACATACCACTTTTATTTATATATTTTCAATTTTCTTAACTATAATACATAGATTTTAGAAAAAAAAGGTGGAATATTTATACAGCCTATCCAGAATAGGCTCAGATACTAAAGTGCCATGATTGGTTAATATTTAGTTTGAGATAAGGTAATAGTGATGGACGCCGCTGAATTGAGCGCTCACTAAAAAGATCCACATCCGTTCAACGGATCGACGATCACTTAGTAATTACCCTCCCCCCAATTGTTTTGTACATGTCTGCTGTCAAGGGGAGAAAGAAACAACTTGGATCCCTTTTTGAAACGCCGTATTTTTTTATTTTTTTTTGTTACTCAAATTTTTTTTCCCATTAACAAATATAAATAGCGGGTCACTTAGACCAACAGTAAAAGTCCCATCTAGCTCTATGGTTTGTAAATTCCTGGCTCTATCTGACGACCATACCTAAAAAACATCAACCAATCTACTCGCCACTTCATACACAGACACATATAGACTGTCTCTACTGTCTCAAATCTTTCTCTCTTTCTCTCTCTCTCTCTCTCTCTTTCTCTGTCTCTATCTTTCCCTCCCTGTGTTTCAAATAAATCGGACAAATTCTAATGCCTTCTAAACATTCATTCATCTTACTTCAAAGCCCAGCCTAAAAGACATCCCACCCACACAAAAACAACAACCGAAAAAAAAAAAAACTAACATTTCCGGAGCAATAACTTGCTTGGCCAGTCTGATAGATGGACTGACCCAAGTCAAGAACATCAAAAGCAAACAGCCTTATGCTCCAGTCCTGTTATGGCGCCCTCAATACAGCGAATCATAATCAGCGCTCTCTACCATTCGATTGAGCCGTAAATAGAGACACGTAAATAAAGTGGAGATAATTTTGGAAAATGATGTCACTGTTTATCTAGTGATATTTTAAGGTTTGATATTTCATTCACAAGATCGATTTGACATATCCTTTGTTATTAAGGATATCAAGCATTTTTTTTGTGATAGTTTGTTACAGGATTCGGCAAACTTTTGATAATAGTGTACCAAAGTAAGATTTCTAATTACATTCGGCGAGCCAACAGTCTAAAAGTCAACCTGCGACATCAATGAATTTCTTGTAGGAGAGATGCAAATTGTTTTCGTCCGCGTGTTATTGAAAACCGCTCTGCGTGCCAGGTAGGGCAAGCCGATCCCTGGTTTGTGTTATCATTTCTTTCTTCCCAAAATAAGGTGTAACCACATTCAAAACGTTCGAAACTGATGCGTCGAAAATTTTGGCATGGCGTTAAGGTGGCCCCTGCATTTTGATATTCGCCATTATGACATGAGAAAAAAACAATTCGGACACTCCTTTGGGGGCCTCCCTCAAGCAGGGGCCCGAGGGGACTTTCGAATTTGGACCCCACTTCCCCCAGCCCTAGCTACGCCACTGTGCTAACCCATCCTATGGGTGGGGCATGATTGCCTAGCGGCAGCGCGTTCGACTGGCGTGGCGAAAGTCCTGGATTCGAATCTTGGTGAAGGCTAGGATTTTTTTTTTCCTGGACTCGAGGGTGTACCTGAGTCTACCCAGCTCTGATGGGTACCTGGCATTAGTTGGGGTAAAGTAAAGGCGGCTGGGCATTGTGCTGGCAACACATTCCCTAGTAGGCCTTGGCCACTGAAACGGGTGGGTTTCGAGCCTGGGTGTAGGATTACCCTGATCCGCAAAACAACTTTTTTTGGGAAACATTGTGCTAGCTACTCCATCCCCTTGCATGCAGCGGCCACTAAGCCACTCATTCACTAGTCAAAGAAAACTAAATGTCTCTCACAATGAACTTTATTCATCAGCCACTTGCTGGAACTCATTCTTCGATGAACTAGGTTGTATTACAGCTGCAAGGAATGCCTATTATAAGCATAACAAATTAACTAACTACAGTTGGGAATGGTTATAGTAAGGCTCTTAAGCATCATACTGGCCACACAATCACTGTGTATGCCGTGGCACAAAAGTAAAATGCTCCAGTGCGATATTTCATTAGAAAACAAAAAAAATTAATGAACTAAAATCAGTTTTAAAAAAAAAAAGGAAATAACTTTCTATCAAAGAGTGAAAATGTATACGTCTGATCAAATTAATAAAGCGTTTCATTTATATTCACATTTATCTTTGACAATAAATTACGTATATTTAAGATTTAACTTGAGAAAAATAGAGTTGTTTATAATTATATATTTATACAAATAACAACAGAAACAACAATCTATTTTTCAAACTATAAACAGTGAAACGATAACAAACAACAACCACATTAGCACGTTCTGTTTTTATGATGATAATTTAAACCATTAGGATACAGTGCACTTGTATAGAATATGGCACCATTCAGAGTTCTCTCTGCATCGACGCTTTTTCAACCATTCATAACAATAATAAACTGAACCCACTGTATGCTCAGTTCATAATTATTTCTCTCTGTATGTAATCCCGCAACGTGGCTCATTAATTCGTCCACACAACCTGTAACACGCTTCACAATATCTCTGTTATTGTTGCGTTGTTCGGGAAGGACCTGTCCTGATCCTATTGTTGGTTGTCTTTTGGGGATTTTCCGATGACGCCAGTGTCAGGGGATTTGGGAATTCCCGCGATTGATATTTAACAGCTTTGACCGCGGCTTACAATAACGATCGGTCGATTCAGAGTTAGGATACTCTGGACGTTATCATAAAAATCAGAGTATATTTTTATAATAAAGCTCAGGTCAATGGATATATTCAAAAAATGCGTATAGAAATTAGGTCATTTTGCTTTTAACCATCAAAATAAAAAGTGAACGCGTAGACAAGCAATTAGAGAATTATACATTGTGCCCTAAAACAAATGCCCATCAAGAAAACATCCTGACAACAATCAAACGGCGCAAACTGACATGGTTCGGTCATGTGTTGCGGCACAGTAACCTTCTAAAAACAATCCTCCAGGACACGGTAGAAAGGTGAACGTCGGAGAGGTCGTCAGCGTAGATGCTGGTTCGACAACATAAAATATTGGACACGGCTGCAGTTGACTCAACTATTCACAAACGCTCAAGTGGAGAAAGTTGACTGCTGATGTGTCACTCGCCCCCCCTCCCCCAACGACCAACCACAACGGTCAAAGGATTGATGATGATGATGTCGATGATGTACAATATGGATATGTACAATACATATTTTATAAACATTAGGAGAGGGACCTAGCTGATTATGATTGCTCTTCTGAAACTGCCATGTGATATAATAGTTGTGTTATATGTTTGACTATAATAGTATAGTTAGTTATCCAGTACTTGTTTTTAATATCGATAGCTAATGGTCATGTTGATTTACCGGTAATACTTGGTTGTATTGTAAACGTCTTAGACACAATAACAAAAATAATAATAACTGTGTCATTCAGCGCAAAAGTGCCTTAAGCATCGATCTACTCACTCACGTGTATCTCCTCGATTCTACCAAAGACTATAATAAGATGGACCGCTTGCTCGATTTTTAGAGCTTATATGTTTTTTTTCCGTGCGCTGTCTTAAAGGACGCATACAACTTTCGATTATAATTTTAATTTTTCATTGAGAAAATCATGGCGATTAAAGAAAACGGAAATGTACAGTGCAAAGGGAAATTGGAAATTCCGAAAAGAAGTCATTCGAGTCATCAAATAGCAGAAATATTAAAGCAAGCGGTCCGTCTTATTATAGTCTTTGATACTACCTAGACAAGTGTAATTTATGGAATATTATTAAGACGATCCAATTACAAGAAGTCTGTATCATGCCACTTAAAGCTGGAGCTCTGGAGCAGTGTTCATCGGTCCGGCGCTGGCGTGGATCTAGAAAACTTGTAACTGCGCCACAATTATGATTAAACTATTTTAAATATCTACTTCTTCTTCGCTCGATATTTCCATTGTCAGCCTCAGAACCGTATTTAGGATTATGGGGGCCCTGTACTCAAATGGCTAGATTTATGAGGTCTCACCTCTGCCTTCCGACATTGCTGTGTTAGCCTGTGTACGGTGTTGCTGGTGCTGAATGATAACCAGTAACCCACTCTGTTTCGCTAACTGCCAATTTGGCGAGAAAATTAGCATTTCCCTTCATTTAACTTCAGTTGCTCGTTTGAACACTGATACACGAAAAACCATGTAGGCCTTTTTGGGGGATGTTTGTGGGGGCATGTGGAACACGTCAATACGCCAAGGTCAGCTCATACTACCAGTCCTGGCACGCTGATTAACAGACTTGGTTTTGAACCCCAGAGATTTACTTTCAATGTGCCACCATGATGCTAGACCTAGTTTAGGGCTCCGCTGTATATATGTTTAAAGCAGAATTCGCTCTGGATTGAGTTTTACGAAGAGCGACTATTCGTTAACAAATTAGACGCGTTATTTATTTGTAAGTCTGCCATTCGGAGCGAAGTTGTTTTTTTTTTTCTTTCTTGCCTTCTTTTACAGAAACAATAAATAAGAAAATGACCTTCAATTTCTTTGTACATTGCGAAACTGATAGTCTGAATGCCATGTAATCTAATGTGCTGGACAAAACAACAGATACTTTTTTTTTTGAAACTTCGAAGATATTATTTTTCAACTCATTCAAGTTGAGTACAACTATTTTTTTTAAGTCAAGTCTGTACGCCTCGCATTTCCTGTAAACTTTCATTAATGGATTATAAATGTTCCTTATAATTTAACGAATTTATTAAATTAAAATCTTAGCCTATTGTCATATATTGGTAGATCCAAGTATTGGAACACACAATGCTTATTCCCCTCTTCTTTTCTCCCTACACAAGATGTTGTGGGCGGGGCTTAGTTTTCCATTTCCTTGACTTTTAGTAACGAAGGCGAGAGATTCTATGTAATGTTGGGATTCCGTGTTTAGGCTGACCTCAAATTCTCGGAATGGCTAGGAATGGTTTATTATTTCTGCATAGGGTAGTTCCTATCATTTTTATTATGAGTTTTGTAATGATACCATTATTTTCACCCCTCCTAGTAATAGGTCTGACCCCCGCACCACTCTAATAGTATTTAATGATTTGCTTGTCTAAAAGGCAGTGAGTTTTGAGATAATTTCTTTTGAGGACGCTTGTGTTTGCACTATTTTATTCTATTATAATCTTCATATTGTATATATGTATTTAAACATATCACCTGAATTAAATTATCAACAACATTTACACTGAAGCTTCCTCGTCAAGTTACTATTCTATTGTGTTGTTTACAATACTATAATATTTTTCTACTACTCTAACGTCAAGGAAAGGAACTGTTAGAGCGCAAATCCTGAGTTTGTGCCCAGGACTATAAGGAGAGTTCGTATAATACTGAAACATAAATAATAATAACTAAAGTCTACCCTAGGACTAACGAGAATTATCAACGATATCTACACGGCTCTGGCCACAATGGAATTGTGGACGTAACACTATATATAGATACAATTGGTTTACTTTAAAACTATTGAGTGCCCGCCTGATTGATAAACACTATAAACTATAAGTGGTTGTTTAAGGAAATTATTTTATTGCATAATTTATATATATATATATTTATATATATATTTATATATTTATATATATATTTATATTTTATATATAGATTTACATTTTATATATATATTTATATATTTATATATATATTTATATATTTATATATATATTTATATTTTATATATAGATTTACATTTTATATATATATTTATATATTTATATTTATATTTATATATTTATATATATATTTATATTTTATATATATATTTATATATTTATATATATATTTATATATTTATATATATATTTATATTTTATATATAGATTTATATTTTATATATATATTTATATATTTATATATATATTTATATATTTATATATATATTTATATTTTATATATAGATTTATATTTTATATATAGATTTATATTTTATATATATATTTATATATTTATATATATAAACTCAACGCAATTGAAAATAAAAGGGAAAAAAATCATTGTAAAAGTGAAATCTTTGTCGATCAAATATTTAAATGGCCGTCATGAAACTATCCTTCTCTGGCGAACGTGACACCCACGCGCCCTAGGGCGTTGTCATTGAACAGAATAGAAAAAAAATGCCATGGTAGCGATTACAACGTTAAAGATAGCAAAATCTTCTGTAATCATAGATGGAGTCTGAGATTCTGTAAAATAGATGGAAGCCGAACTCAGTCTGTCTGTAATGTTTTTTTTTATATATGTTCGTCTATTTCTCTGTCTTCGGCGAACAATGGCCTTACATATTGCATACATCTGCACTATTAGACTTAAAACAAAAGTCATGTGACGTGGTAAATTGATTGATACATCAAGTTGTTCATTATTTCCGGTTAGTTCACCGGACTGTCAAACGACACGTCGCGGGTTCTATCCCTGCTGCCGGCCGGGCCCTACCACCCTACAGGAGTTTCGGGCCTAGTGGATGCAATAATCTTCTATCTAGAAGGAACGTCTGTAAAACTTGTACGCCAGCCGAACTCTCTGCCGCTCGGCCTGCGTGCCGCCTTTTGGCTCGTCTAGTTGTACCAAATATTTCACACGTCACAATGTTGCACACGACTGTTACCCCATGCTAAGATCTTATCTTATGTCTTATATTTTACAGACGCTCCTTCTATAAAGAAGATTATTGTGTCTTACGGCTTAGAAAATAATATTTTATGTATTATTACTACTTTACTCTTCGCCCTTCTGTCATCTGTCCTCTAGTGTTTCTAGGTTTAGTGATTTAAGTATTGGTTTTATTCTTGTCAGCTGTGAATATTCGCTAGAGATGAACCTTGCGGCTATTTTCTGAATTTGTTCTAAATCTTTAATGTTAGCGAGTTCGCGAGAAGTTTTTGGGAAATCTCCGAGTAATCGCCCCTGATAATTAATGTGTTCTTTCAATGATATTGCGTTGCCTGATAATATAAAGCCTACATAATAATCATAATAATAAAACTGCTTGATGGCTAATTCATGACAAAATAAGAGTGAAAATAAATCAGGGAAATTATAGGATCTGTTCTGACACTTCACTGTTTCAATGAAAGAAATTACAAAGCCACGCCATTAATTCCTGTATCGAGGATATATTTACGCCATTTATTAACAACATCAATTAGGCTATACGAAATCATCTACATCTAATTATTATTATTATTTTTTTAATTCTCAAACTCTCATCTAAATGTTTAAGAAAAACATCAAAAAATTTCCATTAATTGGCGTATGTGATTGTTAATGAAAACCAATTATATTCAAATAAAAGAATAATCAGGGCTAGAATTATTTCAATCCAAGACATTCAAATTAAATCGTTCTTCCTTTTGACCTTCATGGACGAGGCCAAGGCTAAGTCATGATTTTATTTCCTTTATCGACCTTTCATCTCTAATTAGGGTTGACCCTAGGTATTTGACTGTGTGATAAGCAACACACACTGCTTAGGTTCGTTATCGTCTTCTTTGATTAAAAACCGAAGAGAATGTTAATTATCAAACTGTTCAATGACTGACGAATAACTCACAAATCAGGATAAGATATACAATATTTACAAAGACAGCACAACTAGAACTCAAACTGTCAACAACATAGTCGCACCTTTCAATGCACTTCCGTTTACAATTAGTGCAACAACGCAACAAGATTAAATACAAGGGCGCGTACATGACAACAGTTTCAACCTCCTCCAAAATGTAGCTGTCGAATTTTATGCAGCATCCTGTGTCTTTTTAACTCCCTTTCTTTTAACTCGTACTGTCTGTCTGCTTGATGCTTGGTTGGTTGCCTGCTTGGAAAACTTTGCATCGATTTTTCGACCACTTCCCGTCGTCCAATGGAGCTGAAACTTGGGCTGCAGACTTGTTGCGACTAACAATACATTCTATCAAATTTTCAGCATCATAGCCTTTGGAATAGTCACTAATACCTTCGACCACTTGGCGAATCGAAGAAAATATTTTACGTAAAACATGGCTGCCTCTACCGGAAGAGACGGAAGTAAATAAGCTTTTCGGATATGTTCGTTTTTACGAATTAAATAGAATGAAAACGACACAATGCAGCCAAAACAAAGCGACTTATCTTTTAATGGTTTTTGCTGGCCAAAGCTAGAAAAAAAAAGGATGCGCAAAATTTTAGTGTGGAAATTCATAAGGTATGATGATATCTATATTTATTTTAATCTATCAAAATATAAATTAAATATAAACTTACTTTACAAAGAAAGGGAGTTTAATAAAACCGTATGTTATTTCCATGCTGATTTCCATACCAACAGACTTAGCTGCAGCATCCAGTCTGTAAGTGAGGTCTTGTACTTGGTCAATATTTTCTCCAATAAGGTTTATATCGTCAGCAGATCTGCGATTAGAAATGTGTCGTCAGTCGTCCGTTTATGGTTGTTTGTCGTATGTCTTTCGTAAAGTTTTGAGACTATCCATTTTCTCTATATCGTTGATAAATATTAAGATATTGATAATAATTATATCCGTATTCTTGCATAAAAAAATGCCTCTATGCATGTTTTTGTTGATTCAATGTTAATCGCGCCCTGAGCTTATTTTATATTTGTTGGCACCTCTATATGAATAACGTATTATTATTTGTTGTTTATTTCTGATTTGTTCAGGCAACCCATTCCATGCCCGGTTGCCACTCGGGAAGAAATAGTACTTACATGCATTTGTTCTCGCATAAGGGATAAGGAGAGTTATTATTATTATTAAATAAAATTAGCATCATTATAGCCAGTGTCATTTCAATTCCTAGAATCACTAAAGCACATCGACCTGATAATAGGCATCATCTTTGCACAGCATCATTCATCAAATCTATTACATTGTTTTTGTAATCGCATTGTCCTCTGATGGCCGATCACTAAATGGGCGAGTACAACAGGTTGTTGATAAATTGTCTTATATTTTCCTCAATTCTTGCACATAGTTTCATCAACTTAATCATATCGAAACGGACGTTAAGGTGTGTGTTTTTGTCATCAATTCTATGTCATCAGTCGTGGAAACGTGAAAATATCTTCTGCTCTATAAATTTACAAGCCTTGAGTTCACGCTTCATTTTTAAAGCAGTATGCTTTTTCATGACAACGGAAAACACTGATCTCTTTGCCTTGCTGCACCAGGTTGAAAGAATTCACGAATTCAAGTATAACTTCTACAAGAAATTAAATGAAAAGGACTATTTTTAAAAAGGACATCAGTTCATTGTTATTGTATTTGTCCATCGTCATCATTGCCCGCTACCCCAGCGTCCATCGATACTTGCTCAATCGACACTTGGTCTACCGCGACATTTCGTCTATCGTGACATTTCGTCTGCCGCGACTATTCGTCTACCGCGACTATTCGTTCGAAATGTCGCATTAGACGAAGTGTTGTAGATGAAAAGTCTGTAGATGAGACGTCGTGGAATCCTCATAGCCTGGTAATTTCAGGGTCACCCTTCAATCTTGGTGTGAAATATAAAATTCTCTAGTTTAACCTTGATTCGAAACGAATGGTAATGTATTCGCACTGCCGTAAGACAAAACTTTCCCATTTCACCTGAAGGCTAAAACTTTTTTTGTAACAAATGGTAAACTTTGTTTCTTTTATACTTTAAACTTAGGAAATTAATCTTATTTAAAGACGAAGAAAAACCTTCAAGATTGTAGAATATATTTCATTACTGATGAAAGTGTTCTATGTCTATATATTAACTCTAAAGACACTCGATACGCTCTATGTTGTATGTCGCATGACAATGACATATTGCAATGACATTTATGAAAATGACACATGATATCTTTGCAGCTTAAAAGGACCAGAACGTTCAATTCATTCCAGCTGTTTTTGTTTTTAAGTCTTTTGTCTTACAGAGTCGCATTGAGAATGGCTATGACTTGATGATTCAATGCCTAGGTATTGTGGTTACAAAGAATCCCGTCGGAACAAATCGATCCATGGGGCCGGTGAAGCAGCGTTCGACTGAAGTACCGAAGTTCCCGAGTTGGAATCGTGTTGAAGGCTATGATTTTTTTCCCTGGACTCGAGGGTGTCCCTGAGTCTACCCAGCTCTGATGGGTACCTGACATTAAATGGGGCAAAGTAAAGGCGACTGTGCATTGTGTTGGCCACACATCCCTCTAGTATGCCGTGGCAATTTGAAACTGGTGAACGCCGCTTCACCGGCCCTATGATCAATTTGGTTTGTCGGGTACTTTACTAATTACTTTCCATTATAACGATTTAAGGACAGAGTCAGATAAATATCATTCATAAACGCTTGCAATCAAACACAAAATTATACACACATTATATAGATCTATACCTATGTAACTGTAGAATGCCACATCTAAAACGTCAATAAACTGAAGACTCTAAATTTCGGACAATTTCTTGACATTCATCATTTACCGTGGTGCCATTCAAACGCGTATTTCAGAATTCTTACACATAACATCTTTGAGACACACACACACAAAGTCTCATCAATGACTCAGAGCTAGAGGAAATTGATCAGCTTAACTTTGATAATCGCGAATCTGATCTGTTTCAGTTCTATCGTAACTGGGTATAAACAGCAGATCAGAAGAGCAATAAGAATGAAATTACAACGATAATTTGACCCACATTTTTAACCAGTTCTAGAAAACTCTACACCAGAAGACCATTCAAACACCCAGACGACATGCTAATAGTTTATTACTTTTGACTTCCACAACAAAACTATCAAGTTTTATCCCCTTCTGTCAAAACTTCCACTTTGCGCCATTTTGTAAGGGACAACACACAAAAAACTGAAACAATCCAGATGATTATTTCATAATTGAATTCTGTCAGGTCAGTGGCCAATACAGGCTAGTTTTTGGCGGGCTTTCTGTTTATGGGCTGAGATGAGTGTTTCTGAAACCAAGTAATCCCACTGCGATGATCTTATTTAACGGCTGATTCAAGTCTCTCTGGTTTTAAATTAAAGGATTTCATACATAATTAATCTCGACGCTAGTTTGAGTCTCGGTGTTAGATTTTGAAACTCGTTAAAGGAACATGTCTACGACATATAGTATAATTTTTACCTATTATATCTCTCTTTCTCTCTTTTTGACATTCTCTAGTTTCTTTCTTTATCTTTTTACCTTTCTTACTCATTGCCATTCAATAACTCTTTCGCTCATTTACTTTTTTCTTCTGTCTTTCACTTTTCTTTCTCCTGTATTACACAATTTCTTATCACTTCCTCTTTCTTTTTATCACTTTCTTCTCTTTATTGTTTCGCTCTATCAATCACCTTTTTTTCTCATTACATATACTGCCTCTTCATCACTTGATCTATATCACCCTCTTCATCACTTGATCTATATCACCCTCTTCATCACTTGATCTATATCACCCTTTTCATCACTTGATCTATATCACCCTCTTCATCACTTGATCTATATCACCCTCTTCATCTCTTTCCATTTTCTACAGTTTTAAATTTTATCTTTTCTTATTTATTCAATATTTTTATTGCCTTTCTTTTTCTGTCTCATTTCACTATATCTTCTCTCTCTCTATTTTTTTCTCTTTCTCTCTCTCTCTCTCTCTCTGCCTAGCCCGGTTTCCATAACAACCAACGTCAATGCCCCTTAATGACTCTCGAATGTTTTCAATTTATAAAGTTGTCGCCCATTAAATCTCTGTTAGAATAAGTCGTTTAAATTATTAATTTTTTTTTACATTTTAAGACTATATCAAAAGCTATTTTTTTAATTACTTTTATTCTAACTCTTCTAAATACATGTCTAAAAAAATATTTTGTGTATAGGCCTATCTAACAAAACAAGAACAAAATTAAAAGTATAAAACCTACAAAGCGATTTATCAATGTATAATTTTGTATACATGTTAATGAATCGTCTCTCATTATGAACTCTGCATTTCACACAAACAAATATTAAGAGTGTAGGTGTACTTTTAATAAAATTAATTTATTAAATTGTTGTTTTATGTTGTATTTGTATGTCTGTTAAATCCTTTTAAATTGTATGTATTTTTTTATATTTATCATTATGTTTTGATAGCAGGGGGGTATACAAACGAATGGTAAACAAATATTTTTTTCCTTATCCAAAGATATTTTTTATTATTACAACTTTTATGAATGTAGGCTTACGTCAGAGGGTGAAATCTGCTCGTGAGCTGATTGTAAACTGTGTACTTTTGGAACTGGTTGCACGCACACAAACAAAACTAAAACCGGAAGCTGATGTTTTGATTTTAGCAGATTAAAATATTTAATTTATTTTGTTTTACCAAAGTGTTTTATGGAATGAAAAAAAAACACAAAGTTATAGCCCTTTGTGTACAGGTATGCTTGATTCATCGTACTGCTATTATGGGATAGGAGTCATAGCAAATAAACAATAGCGCACTTGATCAAAACAAACAATTTATATATTTTTTTAAAGAGCTGGTCAACACGACAACATGATATTTGAAATGCCGGGCTGTGTCGTCATATGGAAACTTAGGGTCAGATGAGAAACAGTGGCCTAGAAGGCAGCGCGTCCAGTTGGCCAACCGAAGGTCCTGGGTTCAAATCTTTTGAAGGCTTGAGTTAGACACCGGGTATGGAGGGTGTTTTGAGTCTACCCAGATCTGCTGGGTACATGACATTATTCGGGGCAAAGTATTATAGTTGGGCATTGTACTGACCATGCAATCTCCAAGTATGCAGTTGCCACCGAAACATTTTTTACGCTGCTTCTCAGGTCTAATGGGTCGAATTGTTCTGAAAGGGCTTTTGTTTACTTAGGTTCCTAGCTTTACAGAAATGCCTCTCTCTCTTTCTCTCTCTTTCCCTCTCTTTCTCTCTCTCTTTTTTTTCTCTCTTTCTCTCTCTTTCAATCTTCTTCTCCCTCCCTTTTTCTCTCCCCCTTTCTCTCTCTCTTTCTCTCTTTTATTTCTATCTCTCTCTTCATTTCTCTCTTTCTTTCTCTCTCTCTTTCTTCCTCTAACACAATCGCACACACACACATTCTCACACTTTCTTGTATTTTAATTTGCCATTATACAATTGTAGCCATCACAAAAAGTAAACTAAATACATACATAATAAGTAATAAGCCAGACAGTTCAGATTACAGAAATAGTAACCACTCTATCGTTCCGTTTAGAATTGTGAAGGTGAAAAGTTAATAGAATATCGTACTCGTGTCATCCATTTAAAAATGTACTTGTTTCGTTTTTTTAGCACGATACTAATGAAAATACAAGCTTTAAATAGTCTAGCACGCGCTCACATAGATCAATTACACTGAAAGTATTTACAAACTAAATTGGTATCTCTGAAAGTATTGTAAGGATATCCGTTTTAGACTATTCACTTATAGCTTGCCAATATATCCATGAGTAAAACAACTTTATTTTCTAATCATACAAAGTATAGATCTAGCCATTTCAAAGCACACACGAAGATTTTTGTTCAATATTATTTTTCAGAAACTTCTTAGCAATTTTAACGTAGAATCAAAGATTCTACTTTTTGACTGATGAATGACATGACTAATTTGTTTAAGCCTAAGGTCAGAGCGGGGCTTGAACCATTTTTTTTTTGTATGGTAATTTGGCCATGTAAGAAATTTAATACAATTACACGGGCATGAGATTTAGACAATTTTATTTACATTATTTATTTGTATATTTCTAAAAGACCAAAACCGGCCGTCGAGGTTGAAATTAATAGTCAAACACCAGCAAAAGAATGTTTTTTGCTTGCCGGAAATGAACCGGAAATGTGTGAACACGTTTAACCTTGACCTATTGAAAAGGTCAGGCCTCTTTAAGACTTGTCCGTAAACAAGTAAAATGAACAGAACCTGATAAGGAATTATTTTTAAAGACAATTAAGATACTGACCTTAATATAGCATCAGACGCTTCGTTATCTGATTTCCCATATCGTCACGGTCATTATTTCACAATCAATCACAATTTGAGAAAACTATAAAAAAAAAAATTATACAATATGTATTACTTCTGTTATGTTACTTTGGTACATTTTGTAAAAAAAAATGAATTAAAGACCAAGTGAAGAGCTTTTTATCAAAATTGAGTTAACATTTGATTTTGATAGTAAATAGTCTATTCAGTATCTGAATGTTAAAAAAAAAACATTTATACAAAATATCAAAGATACATTTTAAGTAATTAGTTCAATATTTGCACTTAAATGTGTGTGTTTTTCGGATGATTACTCCAAATCTCGTAGCCATTTGAGATGTTTTTATTTCCGGCAATATAGGAAAGTGACGTAACATAAAGGATTCCGACTAGGAAAAATTAATATTGTCACGTGTTTTGAATCTATTGCCACATGTTTTGAATCTTTTCCCGGTTTTTATTTTTAACAAAATGGTTAAATATAGATTTATAGCGTCTATTTTTATTTATTTATTTCCCTTGTGATACGTCACTGCCGTATGAGGCTATTCCAAATCTCGTTCCTTTGAGAAAAACCTCTTCACTTGGTCTTTAAAGGGTAAGTCCTGCCTAAATAGTAACTTAATTCCATATTAAAGCCTTTGAAATATCATTTTCAAATATACAAGTCTTTCTTTTGAGAGTGAACGATAAATGTGTTAATTTAATTAAATTACATTGCCAATTACGGAAACTGTCGACCACGGGCCGGAAACTCACGAACAGGTAGTGACGTCACAAGTTTCCAAGATTTTTGTTTACAATCAATCGACTATGCTAACTATAATCGACATGGCTTCACGCGACGTAGAACCATACATGTATTACATGTTTGAACAATAAAAAAAAATCTATCAGACAACGAGGACGAAAGGAATTTAAACGCTGAATTCAGCATCTATCAATCAATCGAGAAAAATGGATCACGCATCGGAAATATCAAATGGTAAGTTGGCCTACTTGATTAGCCTCCTACAGTCTACAGTCCTAGGTTAGGTCTATGCCATAGGACTGTCTATGGCTATGCAGTTTCTCGACACTTTAGTAGGCTTAGCCTTAGCATCATAGCCTTAGGGTTTGACTTTATCAATTTTTTAGTTTCTGACATACGTTAAAGATAGGCCTATGTAGGTAATCTTCACACTAGTCTACATAAAACGACTTTTAAATTCACTTTTACTACCTGAACTTTTAACTTAAGCTATACTATATGAATAGTATATATGCTAGCTATTGCCTACTATATTAATTACTATGACTGTGACTGTATGACTACCCGGTATACTATAATATATAGACTATAGGCTATAGACTATAGGAGGCTTACTTGTGCGATTTAGTTTAGAATGAACTCGCTACTAAGTAGGCTAGTTATTATGAATTGTGACGGACTAATATAATTATACTTGTAAAAAAAAGCTACATATCGGTAAAGGTAGACTATTGACTATTGACATAGGAATACCGGCCGTAACAGGCATAATATAGGGGCTAGCTGTTTCCTGGTCCTCTTCTTAGGGTGTGATCAATCCTCTTATCTTTACCACCAGTGATTATTACCTATCTGTTCAATGTTTAAAGCTACTTATTATTAATTTTATTTGATCTTGATTATTAAAAGATTACATTGGCAACAGTTTTTAGATAAAATAATGAAAATTAGCCCAATTTATAGTTAGGCTATATAAGCTCAAGCTTGAAACAAAACAAAAAAACACTTTTTGCATTTCAACCTTTAATTGAATCAATTGCTCTATACTATAAAAATATTTCATATAGGCTACCGAAGAAGGGTTTTAAAAAATATAGTTGTAGGCCTATATGTGATTTATATAAAAATACATCAAATAGTGATATGTTAAAAAAACAGCTGAATTATGAAAAGTATTGACTAAAACCTAAACAGTAATTATTCTTTTTTTTTCAGGACAATGTGATACACAGCTTACAGTTACAGGAACTCAGTTTATTGGTGTTTTGGCATACTTGGTCATGAAATTCACACACCGCTGCCTGCTTGTGCTTTAAACAAAATAATGTTGGCCTATCCAGAAGGCAGACTAACTGGTTTCAAATGGGCCGATATTGATAAAGAATAAGCTGTACATGCTTAGTTCTAAGGTATTAGTATATTTCTTTGAACAGTTATAAAATAAAAGGATTCAATTTGAATAAAATGTCTTTATTGCTTTCAATATAGTTGCTAATTTAAACAAATATGCCCATGTATTATATACATTTTTGAACACAGTATAAACAAAATAACATGATTGATAATTAATAGGTAGTGCATTTGGAAAACAGTCGATCATCCTCTGTTCACTTTTTTGCAATCATTTCCTTGGATTTATGAGCATTAGGCACTTTTAAAAAAGTATTCTTGACACAGGATATCCCACCAAGCAAACCAGTTGGTCCACGGCAGCTTATTCAGTATTCACAACTGACCTCTATATATAAAGACCATTTCCTTATTCGCCACCTGGGGACGCCCTTGGTAGGAGATGGTAGCTCCCCCAAGAAAAATTTAAACTTTTGGTACTTCCAACTCCGACTCCAGGTACTTTAAATTTCCTCCGACTCTTCGACTCCACAGCCCTAGTTTTTACTGATAAAAAAAGTTATTTAAAGGAATTATTATATCAATGTTGAACAAAATGTTTCAAGACTTCTAATACCAGTGTATGAAATATTTGTTCTTAAATAGGATTAAAATTAAAGCAAAGTTTAGCAATATTAATTAAATATGACCAATATTGCAGATATTTAATAAGACTAATTAGTAAACTAATTTAAAATGTCTATCTTATAAGATACCTTTCGCTAATATCAGATTCATCGTCTTCATATTCACCTTTATCTGGAACTTAGTTATTGGTGTAGGTCACTGAAGACTTGCCTCGTCTATGGCTCACAGGTCTGAACTTCTACAGACTTGCATGTTTTAATCCCAGTTTGTACTCCTTAAAAAGTATTGTTAGATAGGTTGTAATGTAATATATGTAGGCCTACAAAGTAAATGGCATGAGTAAAGGCTTGGTTTAATGAGTGCCAAAGCCTAATGCTGACAAAAAAAAAGAGAATATTTGTAAACGTCAGTGCGTGTACGTGGAACACGCAGTTTGAGCTGATGACCTCTGATAGAGCGGGACACTTGTTGGATGCGGCCATTCACGATCTCATAGATCAGTGGTCAACAACCTTTTGATAATAGAGTGCCAAATGTAGGAATTCTATTTCATTCAGCGTGCCAACAGCCTAAGAGTCAGCCTGCGCCACAAATCAATTTCTTATAGAGGAGACTTCCACGTGCCATTGAAAATCACTGTGCGTGCCAAGCCGTGCCGTAGGTTGCAGATCTCTGTTGTAGATCATTGTGGACTTTGTCTACCGCTCTGCGGTGTTGTACGGGTTCAAGATGGAATTTGGCTACTAAAACAGGGGCGCTTGTTTTGTGGCCGTAGACCTGTATTCTGTATGTGTATGTATTCGTGTGTTTATGTATGCATGTATGTAGTGATGTAGTGTGGCGTGTCGGTGAGTGTATGTGTGTAAGTGTATGTGCCATTGCGTGCATGTGTGTGAGTTTGAGAATGCATGTGCAATTGAGTAAAGTTGTATGCGTGTAAGTGTCTGTGTATGTGGGCGTATGTGTGTAATTGTGTGAGTGTAAATGCATCTATTTATCTGTAAGTGTATAAGTGTAAGTGTATGCGTATTTACGTGTGTGTAAGTGTATGTGTGCAAGTGTATGTGTGTAAGTGTATGTGTGTAAGTGAGTGCTGATGATTTAAAATTTGTCTACCCAAGTCGATGTATATATGTATTTGTGTATATGTGCTTGAGTATTTTCTTTTAAAAAAAATGACATTTCCGTGTGTCGGTTTAGATATACCATCCAGCATACTTCGCAGAGCGCTCCCATAGGTTGCTGGAGACATTTTTTATAGAAAAATACGGCATGAAATAACAGTGCCATATGTCAACAAAACCCTTTTCCCTCCAGACATATTATGTGACATCAATACTTGCAATATATTATAGATAATGTTTTAGGAGCTTATCTGCTAAGGCGGCGAATGACCCAGCTTCCCCCCTTCCCTCGCAATCTTTTTAGCTGAAAGGCAAAATTTTGAACCGCTCTGTCTGTAATACAACACCTGCCCCGACGCTAAATCAGACATAGTTTCATAGTTTGTCAGCACATATTTTCTATTGTATTGTTTATTACATCTTCTTACACTTACAGAATAAAATTAAAATACACTTTACATAGTGGCTTGATTTTTTTTTCAAAACACCGGTTAAATCAAAACAATGGCTTACATAATTTAATTGTTGTATGTTATTTTTTCTTGAAAACACATTACTAGATTTCTTTCTTTTCATAAGAGGAGAAATTATTACGTTTATTTACGAAATTCTGTTTGTTTAATGACAAAAATAATACGGGTTTCGTCTTTTAACAGCAGCAAGGATATATTTCGTAAAGATTAGCATGTTCTTAAAACGTAACCAAGATCAGGGTTGCAACCTTTTGATAATAGTGTGCCAAAGTGTGATTTCTTATTCATTCAGCGTGCCAAAAGACTAACATTCATCCTGTTCTACCACTCAATTTATTGTAGAAGAGACTTGAATAGCCTTTTTAGGGGTCTTCCGCGTGCCATCGGAAATCGCTCTGCGTGCCAAGTGTGGCAAGTGTAGGTTGCCGAAAGCACGGAGCACTTAAGGCTAAACCACACTATACTCAAGAATCACGTTTTGACTGTAATCATGATTCAGCGAAAAACTAGAATCTTGTTTCAGAGCGAATCAGAAATACACTGGTTCACAAAGCCATGCCACAAATAAAACACGATTCACAAAAAATCACAACGCGCAATTTTATTTTCAAGAATCAAGAAAGTGTTGAGAGTGACTGCTTTTGCCATGTTTGTTTTGTTTTTTAACTAGGCTAATGATCACATGATCTAGTTTGCGCTTTCCATTGGCTGACACAGCTTGAATCAATAATCATGATTCCAAATTTTATAGCATGTTATAAATCTATGAACCATCGCGAATCACTGTTGAAACTGTATCGCGTTTCGCGCTATGCCACATTTGAAACGGGGAAAATCATCGTGATTTTTGAATTGAATCGCTGCGAATCACTGATTTTGTTTCTAGTGTGGCACACACTAAGGAATTCTGGGCCAACAACAAAAGGGGGAAGCACTCTCACAGTTCACACAAGGGAAACAACACAACAAATAGCCATAACGATTACAACAGGTTCAATGCACTAACTCCGGAAAAACAACAACTACTTAATGACATGTAAAACCCCTAATCGAAATGCAAGTCAAGATCCCTGAACCACGGAAAAGTGTATGACGCAATAATCATCTGTCTGTAATGTTTAAAATAAGATAAGTTCACGATTTTAATACGTTAATATATTAAATATTTTTTTAATGGAGTCAAATTACTTTACATACATTATGAGTCAAATATTCCGAACAGCAAAGTTTCAAATATCATCCATAATATTATTATTATTATTATTATTATTCTAAGCGTCTAAATAACCCCATCGTGCCTTCTGTTTATACTGGGTTGTTCAACTTAACCTTAAGTTATTTTTCCTCTGGCATTTGTGAGTGTGTCTGTGTTTTGCTGGGATGATCGGGATAAAAAAATTGTAAGGATATTATTTTCCTTATCACATAGAGTACATTAAAATTAAAAAGAATAGACATATAATATCGGTTTGAAATGTCTCCGTAAACTAAACGTTTGTTGTTAGAGAGGACATAAGGATATCAGAGGTTATCTATTTTAATTATAAAAACGTCTTTAAGTGCTCAAATGTAAAAAATGTCCAAAAAAAAAAAAAGAATGGCTAAGAAACGTTTCAAAACTTTCTTCTTACTAAAATAGGAATTCGGTAGGCTTAATATAAAACACATTTCTTTTTTAAAAGCAAACATTTATAGCGAACTCGTGTATGTCATACCAAAGACTAAAATAAGATGGACCGCTTGCTTTGATATTTCTGCTATTTGATAACTTGAAGAACTTAGTTTCGGAATTTCCGATCGCACACTAAGTCCTCTAGACTTCTGGTTTAGTAATTCACTATGATTTTCTCAATGGAAATTGAGATAAAAATCGAAAGTGGTTACAGCGGTAACCTTTAATGCAAACTTAGGAGCGTAGAAGTCATTCAAGACAGCCTTATCGGTTGCGCATGAAAAGAAAAATAACATAAAAGCTCTAAAATTAGAGCAAGCGGTCCATCTTATTATAGTTTTTGGTCATTCCAAGCTTATGATTTAACCAACAAAAAAAAATAGTAAGTATCCTTTGCGTCCAATTTGAACTATAGGGCACATGAAGCAGCGTTCACCGGTTTCTTTGACCAAAGCGACAAACTAGGGTATAGTGTGACAAGCTTATCACCCAACTAGTGTCAGGTGTCCAGAAGAGCTTAGTAAACTCAAGGGAACATCTTTCCAGACCCGAGAACAAATTCTGGCCTTCACCTTGATTCGAGCCCGTTACCTTCGGTACGCCAGCCCGAACACGCTGCCCGGTGATCTTGGCACTCCATCTCTTATTGATTCACCCCTTATATATATATATATATATACGGTTACGTTTTGGATACAAGAGCCGGATGATTTATCCGTTGTTTTTTTATGAGACATAATAAATCGGTATCAGCTCCACGTACAGCTACCGGATGTGCCATGTGCTTAATGGCGCCACCATAAATCGTCTCAAAAATGAAAAGTGATAATTATAAAACCCACATTTTTTTTATTCAATCTTACGTCTTTATGATGGAATTAAAACGGGTTTATTTATATAAATACTAATCATCATCATCATAATAAAATGTGTATAGCGCTGCTAACAAACATAATGTAAGCTCAGAGCGCATTTAACATGCAACTATGAACACGGATATAATCTCTAGGCTAAGAAATATAAAACTAAATGATGATTTACTGGGTTATAATCGTCCTCAAGGGGTGCCGAGAAAATCATGGGGGCGTTGATGCTTCCTTGGTCAGTAGGGGGAATTATTATACTTTATGGGGCGTCGAAGTTCAGCTTGCTCAGGGTACAAGCGGCCAAGGCTGTTTATGAAAAACAAAATGCTTATAAAGTAAACAAGTTATAGTCTAAATATTTAAGCGTTTGATTCATTACAATTCGCTATAACTTTGTTTTCACTTCATATACGAATACATTACAGTTGAATAGTGCAGAAGTCTTAATGAATAATTGACCACCCACCCACAACTAGGGCCTATATCTCTGAGTTTGATATATTCATTTATTGATATACGAGTCGATGTGTATTTATATTCATAATCTATTTTGCTATCCATCCCTCTATCATATACCTTGCTACCTACTTATCTATCATCTATTCATCTCTATATCTATGTTATGTACCTATATATTTATCATCCATCTTTCTCTCTATCTATTTATCTATCAATCTATTTATCTATGAACCCGATCATACTGCCAGTTTGGCAATTACTATTTTATCTATGAATATGTCTTTATTGCTATCCTTCATTATAGTATTTATAGATACATTGAAAGTAGTTCTATGTATACAATATCTATGTCTATATCCATAAACATTTATCTGATTTCGATCGATTTCTTCATTAATATATATATATAGTTAGATGAATTTATTGATAATCTGCCATATGTGGCTCTATCTTTTTGTCTATATACTATCTGTCTATATGTCTATTTGGACCATGTAAGGGGTTTATAAGATACAGACGTTTGTTCTATTTACTATCTGTCTATATGTCTATTTGGACCATATAAGGGTTTTATAAGGGTCATTCTTATTTACTATCTGTCTATATGTCTATTTGGACCATATAAGGGTTTTACAAGATACAGACGTTCGTTCTATTTACTATCTGTCTATATGTCTATTTGGACCTTATAAGGGGTTTTACAAGATACAGACGTTCGTTCTATTTACTATCTGTCTATATGTCTATTTGGACCATGTAAGGGTTTTACAAGATACAGACGTTCGTTCTAGATAAACGATTATTACCACCTCTATCCAAAACTCTTGTGCAGGGTCATCGTGCTTATAGTCTGGGGCAGGAGCCGTCAACCTACGGAACGCATGCCAATCTTGGCACACGGAGCGATTTTTAATGGCACGCGTAAGACCCCCCCCCCCCTCCCCCATAAGTTCATATTAGACATTTCAAGTCTCATCTTCAAAGAAAATTGATTGGAGGCGCAGATTGACTGTTTGAACGCTGATAGAATTAGAAATCTTACTTCTGCAGGCTATTATCAAAAGTTGGCCGACCCCTGGCTTAGGATACCGAAAATTGCACACATGTAGGCTACACATCTAGAGCTCTCCATGTGAAAAAACAACAACATCAATCTTCCAACTCGTGCATCTGGTTGCCCTGGAGAGATTTAAGCCTAAAGCTTGAATTTCAGTTGAAATTGATAAGTGGATATATCTTAGGCCTTTGAACTTAAGTAGTTGGGTATGCAAGTCTTATAGATGCACACGTTGTATTTAAAACTTAGTAGGTTAAACTTTTCAACGCTGTCTTTGTTTTATTCCTGAGGTCTTTTAAGGTGTAACACCTGTTTGCCTTTGTTAAGTCCATTCTCATCCGTGCCATTTCTTGATATTGTTCAGCCTTTTAGTGTGGTATTGATTTTCCGATGAACGAACCTGAATAATAATGTAAACATGTGTGTTTTCGTCTGTAATCTATTTGTTTGGGGCCCAATACTAGCCACACGTGTTATTCTAAATGCGCCTCGTATAACACAGACAAAATTACCTGGTTTTGGAAACCTATTCAACTCAAGGTGCCTATCAATGGTTGATAAAATCCTACAGGACCATGAGCACACATTACACGACAACTACATAATATCTATTCGAAGTGGTCGGCTTCTTTCAACAAGGGCAAGAACAGAGAGATTTAGGAACTCTTTTGTTACACTATCAGTGAGAATTTTTCAACAGAATCGTCAGTCAGCCAGAAATACAATAGCTGACTTCCTAATAGTACGTTTTCTTGTATGATAAATAGTATGATAGTGTGCGTGCACGTCTATTTGTATAAGTATATTTCTGTGCTTGAGTACAAATAGTTCCCTTATATTGATTACAATATGCTGAAAGACGTAGCATCTGTAATAAAGTCAAATTTCCATTTCTTTGGATCAATAAAGCAATCGTATCTAATCTTAATCTTGTCTTATTCTAAAACTAAAGAACTAACAACAAGAGTTACTAAAGATTTAGAGAACTTTGTAAAATTATTTAAATTATGTGCAGTCAAAATGTATTTATATTAAAAACAACAGGAACAAGCGCAATCATTTCAAAACATCCTGTTATCTCGCGAAAAAAACAAAAAGTAAAATGAAACCGGAAATGGGACTGTTAATCTGTATGTCGTGTCCCCCTAAACTTGTTCCATGTGACGTCATCCGAGATCTTCACGTCATCGCTGAAGTTGGAAAGAATGGTTTTGGAAGGAAGAACAACTGTTGAATGAACTTAGGGAACTACATTGAGAGCCAATACGACTGACTAAAGGCGATGACTAAGTAGGTGGCTTTTACCAAAGTAGTGGTTTTTAAAATTACGATCTTTTCAATCATTATTAGTTGGCGTTTGGATAACAAAGGATAAATAGAGATAGAGATAGATATATATAGAATGAGACTTAGATAAAAATAGATACCAGATAGACAGAGAGACATAGTGACAGACAAATGGATAGATATATAGATATTAGATAGCAGAGACATACACATAGAAACACACATATTGATAGATAGATCGATAGATGAATAGATACTATATAGTCTAGACAGAGAGACCGACACACATAAGTAGATAGATTTTAGATGTATAAAGAGACAGACAGAAAGAAAATAGAGACATAGATAGATAATAGATAGATCGAGAGTTTGATAAATAGATTGATAGCTAGATATCTCGTATCTAGTCTGTATTTGAAATTAAGATTGCAACACTTGAAAAGGATCCCTTCGATCCAAATTGATCCATAGGACTGGTGAAGCAGCGTTCACTAGTTTCTGTAGCCACGGCATACCAGGGCTGGGGTCGGCAATCTCAGGCACGCGTGACACACTTGGCACGCAGAACGATATTCAGTGGCACGCGAGAGACCTCCAAGAAGATTTTTTAATACAAGTCAAAACAACGTACGTCAGCATAATTAATGGGTGCTGCGTGGCGAACTACATGGGAATCACACTGGACGTCGACTGTTTTAGGTCAGTATCGTCAAAGCTCTCATAATTGGACTTGCGATCTGTGACTGAATCTATTGTTAAAATTTTATAGTTATTATATTGTATAGTCTCTTCTAGAAGAAATTGATGAGGGATAAAGGTAAAATCTTAGATAGATTAGTTTCTTGTCTGGAAGCGATTAAGGTGTATCTGGATTAATCATTATTTTCGGTATAGAATGAGAAGAACTGACTGTTGAAGCCGATTTTTCCGAATGACATGGCGACACATCTCAGTGAGTTGAACTTGCATTTACAAGTACGGGACCACTGGAATGGATTTGCATTGAAACTGGACATATCTTGCTGTGAAATCAATTTATAACATTTAACTCTTTCCCTAACTTAAGGCAAATAAGAAAGATGAGCGTTTTCAGAAGTACATTGAAGCACTCAAAGAGCAGTTTTCTAAACGAAGGCAAGACTTTTAAATTCTTGGACTCGTGTTTCCATTCCACATCAAGCTTTACTGGCTTGATCTTACTACAAACCACTTAGATCTGGATCTTTTTATAGTGGAGTGATAGTGACATTTTATTTATTTTAAACATTCGAAAAATGGGCGTCGAAATGTGACGATTTGCGGAAAATCTGAAAGGAATAGCCACTTAGGAAAGCCATCTGTTGTCAAATGCAAGGCATCCGCTCTACTTTCAGCTTTTGGTTTAATTTACACTACTGAACATATTTTATCGCACATGAAAGCTGTTTTAAGAATACCAAGAGTTCACTTAACCCTTACAGTCCCAGGCGCGTAAATAGCGGAACTGAAGGCAGCATAGATAGAAGTAGGTCGGTACGGGAAGGATTAAATTAGACACTCAAGTGCTTGACATTGAACAATTAGCGAAGAGCAATCAAGGATATGGCACTCATTAATTGATACATGATAATTACATTCAAAAGAGTTTTTATGCTCTGCTCATCTATTTTACTAATGGGGCACAGTAGCCGTTCGACTGGCGATCCGAAGGTCCTGGGTTCGAATCCTGGTGGAGGCTCGGATTTTTTTTAACAGAAATTGATGGTGTCCCTGAGTCTACCCATCTCTGATGGGTACCTGACATTCGTTGGGGTAAAGTAAATGCGGCTTGTCATTGTTCTGGCCACACATTCCCTAGTGGCCACAGAAACTGGTGAACTCGGCTTCACCAGCCCTATGATCAGTTTGGTATGAAGGGTACTCTACTAACAGACTAGCATTATATTTTTAATGGTTGTAATTATTAATGTTTAAAAAAGAAACTCTTTCAATTGACTTTATTCATGTAAAACATGTTTATTTACAACGTAAATTTATTGTATACATCTAATTACATATTCACAAAAGAGCATCAAATGTAGAGAATTTAATTAAAGGGAGATAATTAACCCGTTGTCTTTGCGTTAATATTTCTATGTTTCTTTTTTGTTGTCTTTTAAAAATATAAATGGCTTACAAATTATAACTTTAAAATGATTAAACTATAAAAAAATTGATAAAAATTATATAAATATTATATGACTGAAAATTAATGATATGTAAATTTAAAAAAACAACATTACATTAACTACCCAGTTTGTAAGATTACTTCGTATCTATTTCACTTCAATTACATTTGAGACAAAATATGCTATCAGTCATTATAAATTAGCGGAAATCTCAGTTACAATGAGATCACATTATAAATAATTCACAGCTATTACTTCAATGGGTCTTTATCTTTACTACTAAATTTAAATGTTGATACATTAACCATTATTGTGTAAGTTGAGAAATGAAATTGTATATTAGCTATGATAGGATTTTTAAAAAAATAATAATAATATCAAACAGGTTAATTTGTTATTAAATATAAAACGCTTTTATGATTTTCTCTATAAGGCTTCTTTTGTCTTGGTCTTGCTACGGCACTCCATAAATTGTCTTATACAAATAATATAGAGCAGTTAGACCTTTCACGCTGTTGGCACGCTGAATGATTTAGAAATCCTAGTTTGGCACACTATAAGCAACCCTTGTACTAGGAGATTGTGTAGCCAACACAATACCCAGCCGCCTTTATTTTACCCCAACCAAAGTCAGGTATCCATCGGAGCTGGGAAGACTCAAGGACTCCCTCCGCACCATGGAACAAATCCTACCCTTCACCAGGAATCCCTTTCGGTAGGCCAGCCAAAACGCACTGCGGCCACCGTGACCGATTGAGAAGAATGCATGAGTCCAAAATTAAACGGAGTACAACAACAATGAAATTGCTGTCATGGATATGCAGTTTTTCACCAATCTTCCGATGGATTGATGTTATGCGCGTTAAATGTAATATATTAACTTCCTCTCATGCCTTCGATGCATCTTGTTCATTAAATAAAGGCATAAAGCAGAGATCGGCAACCACGCGTGCCAGAATCGGCAAGCAGAGCGATTTTTAATGGCTCGCGGAACACCCCCCAAAAAAGCAATATTATGTCTCTTCTGAGAAACATTGAGTGTTAGAACATGATGACTCTTAAGCTGTCGGCACGCTGAAGGAATGGGGCACAGTGGCCGTGCGGTAGTTGTCGACTGGCGTAACGAGAGTCCTGGGTTCGAATCGTGGTGCAGGCTAGGTTTTCTTCCCAGGTCTGGAGGGTGACCCTGAGTCTACCCAGCTCTGATGTGTACCTGACCTTAGCGGGGGGAAAGGTAGTTTTAAAGACGGCTGTGCATATTGCTGGCCACACAATCATCTAGTATGCCGTGGCCATAGAAAGTGGTGAACGCTGCTTCACCGGACCTATGGATTGATTTGGTCCGTCGGGTACTTCACTTACTTTTAATACTAGTACTACTTCAATATTTCAATAATAGAAACCCTTCTTTGTCACACTATTATCAAAAGGTTGCCGACCTCTGGTATGGAGTACTAGCCGCTAGACTTTGATGGTATTCAAATTTTTAAAGAAAATATAGTAAGTGACATTCTAGGCAAGGTGTGGGCTTTTAGTCAAGAAAACTCAACTTAAATACCCATTATAAACAAATTTCTAAAGGGAAGGTTAGACTCGAGGTAATATCTGCTAGTGTACAAAGAGCCACGAGACTGCGTGTTGTTGGAATAAAACTGGAATCGAACTATTTCATTGTTTTATAGCTTATAGGTTTTTTTGTTTTGTTTTTTTTCATTTTAGTTTGTTTTTTTATTATATAGTTTATTTTATAGTTTTACAAGCTGATTAGCCCGGCGTCGCCCGGGGGGAAAAAAAGGCCTGTATAAGCTACCGATCTAAACTACAATGAACAGAATGCTATAAATCTAATAATTGAAAAATAAAAATTCTACTGAACACTTTTAGGAGAGAAATCTAAAATAAATATTGTAATCGGGTTAAAAAATATGCAAGTCTTTTTATGAAAATCTAAATTGCCCGGTGTTGCTCGTAGATTTAAAATCTTTTTTGTAAAAGTAATATTAATTGAAATTTTTTTTTAAATTGTAGAAAAAGGTATAGACTAATTGGTGAATCGAACCCGCGTCGAATGCATGGATGTCCGATACGTTAACCTCCTGGCTAGCGAAGACACATGTCCGAAGTGAAATCGCAAAAGCATAATATGAGAAAATAAAGTCACATGTCTTTAAATTAACTAATATGATTGGTTGAACACACACAGTGTCTACTTTAAATCTATATATCTATCTATCTATCTATCTATCTATATATATATATATATATATATATATATATACAGTGCTTTTTTGTAAAAAAATAGGTGCCGGTACTCAGTGATAACTTTTAAAGCAGTTTCGCATTTTATATTTTAATTCTTATTGCGTGCAATTTTAAAATAATTCAATTTTAATAGATTAATAATATAATAAATTAATAATAAACGTTACAATACAAGAAAAGTAAACATTTTTTCCCCACATTGAAAAAAGTACCGGTACGCCGTATCGGTGCGTACCGTCACAAAAAAAAAACACTGGTATAATTATTTTTATTTTATTTTATAGTTTTATACTTTTAAAATTTTTTATTATTTTAGAACAAAATTTATTTTATAGCTATATATAGATATATTTATTTATTTTAGTCTAATTATAACAAAAACAAAATATGTTAGTTTCATACAATTTTCTTTTTTTGACCAATTAAAAAGCTCGTTTATTATAACCGAGGGCTCTCCCTGCCAATACTTCGTAACACCTCCTTCAGCGTTACAAAAAATAAATTGTCAATTTCAATCTCGGATCGCAAATCAGAAAAAAAAATATTTATGTATTAGGTCTTTCTACATCATTTTATGGAAATATTTATCCTTCAGTCTGGTCAGTTCTGACTTAGGCTTAACGGTTTTTTGTTGTTGACGTTTTCTTTATGACAGGAATATAACCGAAGCTACCGCCAACTTAACTGACCGTGTTCTTAAGTCTTTCTGGCGGCTTCCAATCTTGTGACCTACTTAATGACTTTTTGTTTTTTCCGGCTATGTGGTCATGGGAGATAAGTAATTGATTTCATAAGACGCCATACTCTCACTAGACTGGGGTACCGCAAACAGATGACTGAATCTTGTGTTTTATTTCTTTGCTAAACTGAAAGGGGGGGGGGGGAAGGGCGGGGGGGGGGGGGTGGGTGGGAGGGGAGGAGTCATGTATGATTACTGAGTGAATATTATTATATAAGTAAAGTACCCGTCGGATCAAACTGATCATAGGGCTTGTGAAGCAGCGTTCAGAAGTTCAGCAGTTTCCCTGAAATACACGCCACAACAAACCGTAATTTCCAAACCTCTGCGAGTTGACACATACACACATATTGTCACACAAACACATATTGTCACATACATACATATTGTCACATACACACATATTGTCACACACACACACACATTGTCACATACACACATATTGTCACATACACACATATTGTCACATACACACATATTGTCACATACACACATATTGTCACACACACATATATTGTCACATACACACACATTGTCACATACACACATATTAATACATACATACATATTGTCACATACACACATATTGTCACACACACACACACACATTGTCACATACACACATATTGTCACATACACACATATTGTCACATACACACATATTGTCACATACACACATATTGTCACATACACACACATTGTCACATACACACATATTGTCACATACACACATATTGTCACATACACAGATATTGTCACATACACACATATTGTCACATACACACATATTGTCACGCACACACATATTGTCACATACACACATATTGTCACACACACATATTGTCACACACACACATATTGTCACATACACACATATTGTCACACATATATATTGTCACATACACACATATTGTCACATACACACATATTGTCACATACACACATATTGTCACATACACACATATTGTCACATACACACATATTGTCACATACACACACATTGTCACATACACACATATTGTCACACACACACATATTGTCACATACACACATATTGTCACACACACATATTGTCACATACACACATATTGTCACACACACACATATTGTCACATACACACATATTGTCACACACACACATATTGTCACTTACACACATATTGTCACATACACACATATTGTCACACACACACACATTGTCACATACACACATATTGTCACATACACACATATTGTCACATACACACATATTGTCACATACACACATATTGTCACATACACACATATTGTCAGATACACACATATTGTCACATACACACATATTGTCACATACACACATATTGTCACATACACACATATTGTCACATACACACATATTGTCACATACACACATATTGTCACATACACACATATTGTCACACACACACATATTGTCGCATACACACATATTGTCACACAGACACATATTGTCACATACACATATATTGTCACACACACACATATTGTCACATACACACATATTGTCACATACACACATATTGTCACATACACACATATTGTCACATACACACATATTGTCACATACACACATATTGTCACATACACACATATTGTCACATACACACATATTGTCACATACACACATATTGTCACATACACACACATTGTCACATACACACATATTGTCACATACACACATATTGTCACATACACACATATTGTCACATACACACATATTGTCACACACACACATATTGTCACATACACACATATTGTCACATACACACATATTGTCACATACACACATATTGTCACATACACACATATTGTCACATACACACATATCGTCACATACACACATATTGTCACATACACACATATTGTCACATACACACATATTGTCATATACACACATATTGTCACATACACACATATTGTCACATACAAACATATTGTCACATACACACATATTGTCACATACACACATATTGTCACACACACACATATTGTCACATACACACATATTGTCACACACACACATATTGTCACATACACACATATTGTCACATACACACATATTGTCACATACACACATATTGTCACATACACACATATTGTCACATACACACATATTGTCACATACACACACATTGTCACATACACACATATTGTCACATACACACATATTGTCACATACACAGATATTGTCACATACACACATATTGTCACATACACACATATTGTCACGCACACACATATTGTCACATACACACATATTGTCACACACACATATTGTCACACACACACATATTGTCACATACACACATATTGTCACACATATATATTGTCACATACACACATATTGTCACATACACACATATTGTCACATACACACATATTGTCACATACACACATATTGTCACATACACACATATTGTCACATACACACACATTGTCACATACACACATATTGTCACACACACACATATTGTCACATACACACATATTGTCACACACACATATTGTCACATACACACATATTGTCACACACACACATATTGTCACATACACACATATTGTCACACACACACATATTGTCACTTACACACATATTGTCACATACACACATATTGTCACACACACACACATTGTCACATACACACATATTGTCACATACACACATATTGTCACATACACACATATTGTCACATACACACATATTGTCACATACACACATATTGTCAGATACACACATATTGTCACATACACACATATTGTCACATACACACATATTGTCACATACACACATATTGTCACATACACACATATTGTCACATACACACATATTGTCACACACACACATATTGTCGCATACACACATATTGTCACACAGACACATATTGTCACATACACATATATTGTCACACACACACATATTGTCACATACACACATATTGTCACATACACACATATTGTCACATACACACATATTGTCACATACACACATATTGTCACATACACACATATTGTCACATACACACATATTGTCACATACACACATATTGTCACATACACACATATTGTCACATACACACACATTGTCACATACACACATATTGTCACATACACACATATTGTCACATACACACATATTGTCACATACACACATATTGTCACATACACACATATTGTCACACACACACATATTGTCACATACACACATATTGTCACATACACACATATTGTCACATACACACATATTGTCACATACACACATATTGTCACATACACACATATCGTCACATACACACATATTGTCACATACACACATATTGTCACATACACACACATTGTCACATACACACATATTGTCACATACACACATATTGTCACATACACACCTATTGTCACATACACACATATTGTCACATACACACATATTGTCACACACACACATATTGTCACATACACACATATTGTCACACACACACATATTGTCACATACACACATATTGTCACATACATACATATTGTCACACACACACACATTGTCACATACACACATATTGTCACATACACACATATTGTCACATACACACATATTGTCACATACAAACATATTGTCACATACACACATATTGTCACATACACACATATTTTCACATACACACATATTGTCACATACACACATATTGTCACACACACACATATTGTCACACACACACATATTGTCACATACACACATATTGTCACATACACACATATTGTCACATACACACATATTGTCACATACACACATATTGTCACATACACACACATTGTCACATACACACATATTGTCACATACACACATATTGTCACATACACAGATATTGTCACATACACACATATTGTCACATACACACATATTGTCACGCACACACATATTGTCACATACACACATATTGTCACACACACATATTGTCACACACACACATATTGTCACATACACACATATTGTCACACACATATATTGTCACATACACACATATTGTCACATACACACATATTGTCACATACACACATATTGTCACATACACACATATTGTCACATACACACATATTGTCACATACACACATATTGTCACATACACACATATTGTCACATACACACACATTGTCACATACACACATATTGTCACACACACACATATTGTCACATACACACATATTGTCACACACACATATTGTCACATACACACATATTGTCACACACACACATATTGTCACACACACACATATTGTCACATACACACATATTGTCACATACACACATATTGTCACACACACACACATTGTCACATACACACATATTGTCACATACACACATATTGTCACATACACACATATTGTCACATACACACATATTGTCACATACACACATATTGTCACATACACACATATTGTCACACACACACATATTGTCACATACACACATATTGTCACATACACACATATTGTCACACACACACATATTGTCACATACACACATATTGTCACATACACACATATTGTCACATACACACATATTGTCACATACACACATATTGTCACATACACACATATTGTCACATACACACATATTGTCACATACACACATATTTTCACATACACACATATTGTCACATACATACATATTGTCACACACACACATATTGTCACATACACACATATTGTCACATACACACATATTGTCACATACACACATATTGTCACATACACACATATTGTTCACATACACACACATTGTCACATACACACATATTGTCACATACACACACATTGTCACATACACACATATTGTCACATACACACATATTGTCACATACACAGATATTGTCACATACACACATATTGTCACATACACACATATTGTCACGCACACACATATTGTCACATACACACATATTGTCACACACACATATTGTCACACACACACATATTGTCACATACACACATATTGTCACACACATATATTGTCACATACACACATATTGTCACATACACACATATTGTCACATACACACATATTGTCACATACACACATATTGTCACATACACACATATTGTCACATACACACATATTGTCACATACACACATATTGTCACATACACACACATTGTCACATACACACATATTGTCACACACACACATATTGTCACATACACACATATTGTCACACACACATATTGTCACATACACACATATTGTCACACACACACATATTGTCACACACACACATATTGTCACATACACACATATTGTCACATACACACATATTGTCACATACACACATATTGTCACATACACACATATTGTCACATACACACATATTGTCACATACACACATATTGTCACATACACACATATTGTCACATACACACATATTGTCACATACACACATATTGTCACATACACACACATTGTCACATACACACATATTGTCACACACACACATATTGTCACATACACACATATTGTCACACACACATATTGTCACATACACACATATTGTCACACACACACATATTGTCACACACACACATATTGTCACATACACACATATTGTCACATACACACATATTGTCACACACACACACATTGTCACATACACACATATTGTCACATACACACATATTGTCACATACACACATATTGTCACATACACACATATTGTCACATACACACATATTGTCACATACACACATATTGTCACACACACACATATTGTCACATACACACATATTGTCACATACACACATATTGTCACACACACACATATTGTCACATACACACATATTGTCACATACACACATATTGTCACATACACACATATTGTCACATACACACATATTGTCACATACACACATATTGTCACATACACACATATTGTCACATACACACATATTTTCACATACACACATATTGTCACATACATACATATTGTCACACACACACATATTGTCACATACACACATATTGTCACATACACACATATTGTCACATACACACATATTGTCACATACACACATATTGTTCACATACACACACATTGTCACATACACACATATTGTCACATACACACACATTGTCACATACACACATATTGTCACATACACACATATTGTCACATACACAGATATTGTCACATACACACATATTGTCACATACACACATATTGTCACGCACACACATATTGTCACATACACACATATTGTCACACACACATATTGTCACACACACACATATTGTCACATACACACATATTGTCACACACATATATTGTCACATACACACATATTGTCACATACACACATATTGTCACATACACACATATTGTCACATACACACATATTGTCACATACACACATATTGTCACATACACACATATTGTCACATACACACATATTGTCACATACACACACATTGTCACATACACACATATTGTCACACACACACATATTGTCACATACACACATATTGTCACACACACATATTGTCACATACACACATATTGTCACACACACACATATTGTCACACACACACATATTGTCACATACACACATATTGTCACATACACACATATTGTCACACACACACACATTGTCACATACACACATATTGTCACATACACACATATTGTCACATACACACATATTGTCACATACACACATATTGTCACATACACACATATTGTCACATACACACATATTGTCACATACACACATATTGTCACACACACACATATTGTCACATACACACATATTGTCACATACACACATATTGTCACACACACACATATTGTCACATACACACATATTGTCACATACACACATATTGTCACATACACACATATTGTCACATACACACATATTGTCACATACACACATATTGTCACATACACACATATTGTCACATACACACATATTTTCACATACACACATATTGTCACATACATACATATTGTCACACACACACATATTGTCACATACACACATATTGTCACATACACACATATTGTCACATACACACATATTGTCACATACACACATATTGTTCACATACACACACATTGTCACATACACACATATTGTCACATACACACATATTGTCACATACACACATATTGTCACATACACACATATTGTCACATACACACATATTGTCACATACACACATATTGTCACATACACAAATATTGTCACACACACATATTGTCACACACACACACATATTGTCACATACACACATATTAACACACACACATATTGTCACATACACACATATTGTCACATACACACATATTGTCACACAGACACATATTGTCACATACACACATATTGTCACATACACACATATTGTCACATACACACATATTGTCACATACACACATATTGTCACATACACACACATTGTCACATACACACATATTGTCACACACACACATATTGTCACATACACACATATTATCACATACACACATATTGTCACATACACACATATTGTCACATACACACATTTTGTCACATACACACATATTGTCACACACACACATATTGTCACATACACACATATTGTCACATACACACATATTGTCACATACACACATATTGTCACATACACACATATTGTCACACACACACATATTGTCACATACACACATATTGTCACATTCACACATATTGTCACATACACACATATTGTCACACACATACATATTGTCACATACACACATATTGTCACATACACACATATGGACAGTCACAGCGATAATATGTCACTATTGCACATAACATTTTGGGCACGGTGGCCAAGTGGCAGCGCGTTCGACTGGCGATCCGAAGGTCCTGGGTTCGATTCCTGGCGATGGCTAGGATTTGTTCTCGGGTCTGAAGGGCGTCCCTTGAGTTTACCCAGCTCTGATGAATACCTGACTTTAGTTGGGGTAAAGTAACGGCGGCTGGGCATTGTGCTGGCCACACATCCCCTCGTACGCCGAGGCCACAGAAACTGGTGAACTCTGCTTAACCATGATAAGTTTGGTCCGAAGGGCACTTTACGTATTACATATAACGTAGTAAACACATTAAAAATTTAGAAATTTGAAATAAACATTGAAAACGCAGAATAAGCAATGACGCTTTCACTGAGATCACGCATTGTTTAATTCATATTTTATATCGGCACCTTATTCCAGAGCTTTACAGATAAAAAAACACTATTCCTTGATGAGATTCTCGAGTCCAGCACAATGTTTGTTACTGAGTGACATTTGGACATGGAATGGGTTGCCTGAACAAACCAGGGAAGACCAATAACTTAGCAGAATTTAAAACACTAATTGAAATGAAAGAATAAACTCAAACCACGGATAAGCGTGGGACGCAATAATCTTCTGTAAATAAGCAAAAACTATAATAAGATGGACCGCTTGCTTTAATGTTTCTGCTATTTAATAACATGAAACATTCAGTTTCGGAATTTCAGATCGCACCATGTCCTCTAGACTTCCGGTTTAGTAATTCGCTAATATTTTCTCAATGGAAATTTAAAATTAAAATCGAAAGTTTTATACCGTGAAAGTCTTTAGTTTCGTTTAGGAATCATTTAGGACATCGTTCTTTACTGCGCAAGAAAAAATACTCCACTTAAGCTCTAAGAATAGAGCAAGTGGTCCATTTTATTACAGTCTTTTCAATTGTATAATATGTAAGATAAGGCTAACATAAGATGGTTTAACAATAGGCTTAAAATAGCAGTTTAAAAAAGCACTAGAATTGAATGTCTTGCTTGTTACATAATTAATTCAAACCTTGTGCAACTAAGTTTAAATACAAATGTATTCAAAATCTTTCAACAATAAACTATTCAAACACAAAGATAATAATAACACTTATTAAAAATAGCGTAAATTGTATTTCATAATTACTCGATATGTTCATGAATATTTTTTGAACGATGAAGAGAAGATTCAATTTATGTATAATACATTGCCAACTCCATCTACTACATCTATATGTGGAAGTAACGTGTCAGCAATATACGATTTCCTACTCCCACCCAAAGATAACAATATATCCATTTTCGTTAAGTGTTACTTGATTTGATACCTTTATATTTTCTATTTATGGTAACAATGTGGTTTTATATGATTGCCTTCTGTCAACATACAATGTCACTGTGCGTCATAGAGTCTATGATTTCAAAAAAAATAACAATTTATGTGTTTTTATTTTTTATTTTTACATGACAAGGTTAGCTTTTATGAAATGTTTGTACAATATAGTTTGGTCAATAAAACATTTATAAAATTGAAATAGTGAAGTATTCCCGTCGGGCCAAATTGATCTCTCGGGCCGGTGAAGTAGCGTTTACCAGTTTGAGTGGCACAATGCCCAGCCGCCTTTTCCCCAACCATCAGTGCTGGGTAGACTCCCAGGGACACTATCGAGTCTACAAGCCTTCATCAGGATTTGAACCCAGGACCTTCGGTATGCCATTTCGAACGTCCACCGTACCCTCAGACTAAACCATGAGGTTTGTATAAAATTGTGAACGAGTACGTTATCTGTTCAATGAAATTGTTAGTAAAAGCAAAGATTATAATAAGATGGACCGCTTGCTCTATTTTTAGAGCTGAATTGTTAGTTTGCCCATGAGCGGCCTTCGATATGTCCTCAAGTTTTCCGGTTCCCATCAAAGACTATAATGAGATGGACCGCTTGCTCTATTTTTAGAGATTAACACTGTTTTTTTTCTGTAATGACTCCTAAACTTCCCTAATGGCTTCCAATGTATACATCTTTCGATTTTTGTTTTATTTTTTCATTGAGAAAATCTTAGCGAATGACTAGACCGGAAGTCTCGAGGACGTAGTGCGATCGGAAATTCCTAAAATAAGATATATTCCAGTCATCAAAGAGCAGAAATATTAAAGCAAGCGGTCCATCTTATTATAGTCTTTGATAAAAAGAAATGTTGGCACAATAAAATGTTGGGCTGATGTAATGGAAATGTTGAGAGAATTCATTGTTGGGACAATAGTAATAAATGTTGGAACAGTGAAATGTTGGATCAATGAAACATGTTTTGCTACAACGAAATGTTAATCCGTTATAGAATTATTATTTTTTTAAGTGAAACAAGTCTATAATAATATTACCAAGACTGGCCGAAAAGAAATAAGAGCTTATATTTTCAAAGGCTAGTGCGATGAAAGATTGGCTAAAATGAAATGTTGGATATGCCAGTGTTTGACTTGACTGGAACAAGTCTCAACATTTCATGACTGTAATATGAATAAAATATAAAAGCTGATACTGTCTTCTGGTCTTCAATGTGTATTTTCAAACTGTTGGATTTCTCTACACACTCAAGCTTTAAGTGTGGGACTATATTTATTATGTTTTATCGGATTGCAGACTTCGGCCAAATAAAGCAGCTTATTTATTTATATTGTAATAGGTTAAGGTTAAGTACGAATAGGGTATTGAATGACCTCTCCGTCATAATTACTATGGCCGTGCGGCAGCGCGTTCGGCTGGCGTACCGAAGGTCCTGGGTTTGAATCCTGGTGCAGGCTAGGATTTGTTCCCGGGTCCTGAGGCTGTCCCTGAGTTTACCCAACTCTTATAGGGCACTTTTAAAGTAAATGCGGCTGGGCATAGTGCTGGCCACACAACCACCTAATCTGCCGTGGCCACAGAAACTGGTGAACGCTGCTTCACCGGGCCTATAGATCAATTTGGTCCGACGGTTACTTTACATTTTTAAGATTTATTTCAAATATTGAAACGTTTGAATATAAACAGTACTACTGTTACATTTTTTAAAACGTTATGAAAGTAAATGACAGTTAAATGCATATGATTCGATTACATAAGTTTAAAGTTATAAATAAAACAAAATCCCGAATGTTCATTAATGACATTGTGTATTCGAATATATTAGCTTATCGGAAATGAATGTCAAAATGGGACATTTTAGAATCCAAAGATAGTTTCAAATTTCGACAATTTGCCATATTAACATGTTCCCGATTTGCTAAAATTTGTTTAAATTTGTTTTGTTTTTTTCTTGTTGTTTTGCTAGGGCCGAATTTCTGTAATATCAATTTAGCTGTTGCACGTTTATTTTTTTATTATTTTTTTTTATGTATTATAGAATTAGCTCCAAAGAGAAAATTCTCCTGAGAACGAATACCGGAAGTAAAAAAAAAAAACGAGAGATGTTGACGCAGACATACAAATGGGCCAGTTTTAAAGGCAACTTGCTGTAAACATCATTAGTTTCAAACCCATTAGACAAGATCACAATACAACATCATAATAACGATGATATACAAACACAAAATACACTCATTTTATTTTCATAAATTCACGGTGACCCTGTAACATCACGTGCAAACTTCTCTCTAGGAACCATCAATTTAGAATAACAAAAAACACCAACGCATTCAGAAATGACCTTTGTCGACTATTGCAGTTGAACATTGACACCTGACCTGATATGATAAAACGAGCGTCTATATGATATAAGATATAAGATAAGCATTCAACCACAGCGTATAATGAGCGCTATCATCTTAAGTATTCACAAGTAAGTCTTAACAATTATGCATGCATGGTGAACCTGAAAGATTGATGCATTCCAACACTTCCGGTCCTATTCGTTAATTCAGTAACAAAACATGACTATGTGCTGCTCTCCTGGTTGTTAGGCGAATCATTAATTCGACTATTAATTATTGTACACTCACTTTTGATGTTAAAAACGTATTCCTCATAACTCATAACTAATCTTGTAGCCTTTGAATATTTCTAAAAGCTAGATTTGAAAAAAGCCGACAAACATTATTAAAAGGTTGTTGCCTGGAAACAAATAAAGTTTAAAAAAAATATATATTGTAATCGGGCTTAAAAAGAAATGTTTTTTTATTTAACAAAAAAACTAGGCAGATAGGACTACCCCTGTGGATGAGAATCGAACACCCACCTCCCGAATACGTCTAAAATATCATCAAAAAAAGTTATATTGATGGACACTTTTTTTTAAAAAGTAGAAAAAAGAAAGCTATCAGTGGAGAATCGAACCCTGTTTGCCATCATGGCAGTCGGATAGGCTAACCACTAAGTTAGGGAGAACACCTGCCGAAAGCGAGATCACAAAAGTAAAATATGATACAATAAGGTCACGTGTATTTAAATTAACCAATGAGGATCGGTAACCACACAGTCTACTTTTATATATATATATTGATATAAGAAAATTTATTTTTCGCCGTAGCAATACCAAGGTTTAAGGCAAAGAAGGTTTATATCGAATACAAAATTCAGGACTAAATTAGACTACCACTTTAATGATTAATGCCTAAATGTTTTCATGTAGTTCTTATTTTAAACCTTGGGCAGGTTGTTTAATGTGTTGATCAGTAGTAAGCGAGGTATTTGACGTAGTAATCATATTAACTGAGTAGCTATTGTAATGTTTGACGATGTACATAAACAGTCTTGAGACATAAAACATTTATATAATTTTCAAATATCTTTTATATCTTGATAATTTACGCTATAAATCGTAAGAGATTTATTCTTGTATTAACGAAAAAAAAAAAAAGAAATATATTAGAAATATTAACGCAAAGAAAACTGGTCAATTATCTCCTGTTTTATAAATTTAAGCTTCCCAATTTGATTCTGTAGTGATGCTTTGTAATATAACTAGTATTTTTTATTAATTATTATTTCTTTATACAAAACCCGCATTTTAGGGTATTCATTTCAAGATGTAATTATAGGTATAAAATTAGTTTACGTTAACCAGTTGCATTTAATTGTTTGTCGATTTCAGGATTTAATTTTCTAAACATGAATAATTACAACGACAATTACATAATATATTGCTAGTCGGAGTCTACCAGCGTTAGGTAGAGGTGGTCTAGTCGGAGTCTACCAGCGATAGGTAGAGGTGGTCTAGTCGGAGTCTACCAGCGATAGGTAGAGGTGGTCTTGTGTTGGACTGAGACTGAGAGTTGAATGGTATAATGGTGGTGTAGGTTTGACAGAGTATTGGCTGTTGGATGTTGGATGTTGGATGTTACAGTTGTTTGCTATGTCTACATATCAAGTGATGATTAAAGTCATTGCCCAAAGCTATCAAGTGTCAGTTCTACTTGTGGATATTATTTTTTTGAATGTAATGTAACGACGATCCCTACAGTTACAATATGTTTATCGCATTAGTCATCACATTCAGTTTATATATCTGGAACTTTTCATAAAGACACTGATCTTTTTATAAAACTATAAGTCTTAAAACCTACCTTTCCTTAGATTTAAACTTTATCCTGGACTTGGAAATGGTTAATACACTAATAAGCCTCAATATAAATGAAAAGTTAACATGTGAAACATTTTATATTTTTCTATTAAGTTACTTACATAAAAAGAACAATATCTACATATATAAAGTAGACTGTTTGTGTGGATTGCTATCCCCAGTTGTGAATTTAAAGACACGTGAACTTATTGTATCATATTTTACTTTTGCGATCTCGCTTCCAGCATGTGTCCGCTCTAGCTGAGTGGTTAGCGTATCCGACTGCCATGCTGGCTACTTGGGTTTCGCACTGATAACTTTTTTTCCTTTTTCTAGGTTTACAAAAATTTCCATTAATATTTTTCTTTTTTTTTTAAAAAAAAAAGATTGTAAAAAAATTTCAGGGCTTCAAGCTTTCCTAAAATGTTTTCAGTAAGTAAAATCTAATGATTATATTTTAGACGCATGTGGGAAAGGGATTGCTAGTATGCACTAACATGGTCAAAGGGAAATGACTCAGTAAATAGTCAAAAGTCAATTGTATAGTACAAGAGTTATGGGGACTGGGAAGATTGTAAATGTCACATTCTAGTTTGTTCTACTGCGTCTTAGCTTTATGCTTTGCACGTTTTTCATGTGATACTTGCTTGACTGGGCAAGGCTGATCACGGGGTTTTACATGTCTCAGTCTGATCACGGGGGTAAAGGACCAGAGGAAAGTCAGTCGACTCAAATATCTAGAAGCGTATAGACGCATACGTTAGACTCGGAACTATACCACATTTTATCAGAATACTATTTCATTTCTTGGACTTATATTATATTATATTATTCATTGGATATTATATGTGACTGTGATTTAATGTGATTAAATATATTTGTGCTGCAGAAGAGCGTTGTCAGATCACTTGTGATTACATAGATTATATCGAGTTCTTGCAGGAAGGTAAAATTACTATTTTAATGAACTGAACATTGTTGTTCAATGAGGATTAACAAACACCTCATTAACAGCTGGTGGCAGCCTGGTAAAAAGAAGAGATTATGGTGCAGCGAGTGCTGGCGATTGAAAAAATCATTATCGAGTCGTAAATTTGACATTTTTATAAACCATACCATATGGTCTGAACAGCATACCAGTTTTTAACTGAAGTCTGAGTCCGACATAAATAAATATACTAATTTTTCATCTGAGCAACATATTAGCTCTATGATTTCAAGAGAAAATTCATGGATTGAATTTTTCTTAATGTAGTACAAATGGATAAAAAAATGTACTAATATATATAAAGGAATACACCGGACATAATTTTCGGAACCGGATGTAAAGTAAAAAAAAGATCATGTTGACAACTAATAAATATTCAATGTGGTTTATTATCGTCATCGAAAGAACATTTTACTTGACAATATAAACATTCTATATTATAAACCTTGTCAAGTAATGAACTGATGCAGGTTGGTGAACATTAATAACGAAACTCTTCCTGTCGTAACTAAATTCGTGATGTTGACATGTTCTCTACATGTTGAAGCCTAAGACTACCAATACTCGTTTCAATCCTGAACTATCTGATTTGCTGACCGAATCTGAGGTGTACCGAAACTATCTGATGTGCTGACCGAATCTGAGGTGTACCGAAACTATCTGATGTGCTGACCGAATCTGAGGTGTACCGAAACTATCTGATGTGCTGACCGAATCTGAAGTGTACCGAAACTATCTGATGTGCTTACCGAATCTGAAGTGTACCGAAACTATCTGATGTGCTTACCGAAACTATACCGAATCTGAATTTAAGAAAAACTATTGACTTTAAAGTTAAATATTAATATGTGTACCAAAAGACTTTTGACATTTATAATGGTATACATTTTTTAATTCTGGGTTTTATTTAACCTAAATCTAGATTATTCTCAAGAAACTTCAAATTATTGTGATTTCATACTGGATTATTAGTTAAGTAATTGTGTATTTCGAACAAGGATTTACAAACACTTTAATTACTTCATATTTTCTCAAACTTAATAATCCTAGTGTTTATTATTATGCATTATTATGTTAAATGATTCTTTGATAGGGTAATTTCTGTTAGCTGTATTGACTTGTTTGTTTTTGTTCAAATATTGAAGTAAAATTATTGTCTTTGTCAATGTTGATAAATATTGTGATTCTAGTGTGAACATTTCCTCTATTACTGTTGTCCATGCAGCATTTGTGTCCTTAATTAAGATTGTGTTGTGTTTCATTTATTTTAGTTATACATAATTGTTGTGTTGTGTTTCATTTATTTTAGTTATACATAATTGTTGTTTTGTTTTGTTTTGTTTTTTAAATATAATTAATATTATTGGTTCAAGATAACCACTATTATTTCTGATAGATTCTTGATAGTAACAATAACTATCAATTGTTTATAAATATAATTTATGCAATGGTAAATATTTATGTACACACTATAGAAAATAGTAAATAAGGCATTTTTACAAATATAATAATTGACAATAGTCAACATATACATACAAGTAAAGTAAATTGAAAAATAAGAAGAGAAAATAATTTATCAATCACAATATTATGCTTTGCATTGTTCCAATTCCAACATGCTTTCAATTATAATAGCATTGTGAATATAAATAATAGTATTGCAAGTGTTTAGCTTCAACTTAATAATACATGGTCTGCATAATAATTATAAGCATTACATTGTGAATGTACACTCTATAAATAATAATAAATAATAGCATTGTCCTATACAAAATAATATTTTATTTTTAATGATCAAGAATTAAATATGGATGTAAAAGTTAAATTAATGTATGAAGAAGCTAAAGCTTTAGCTAAGGAATTTGAAATAACAGAAAAAAAAGAATTGCAAGAATTTATAGAAAAGAAAGTAAAAGAGTTAAAAAAGGAATTATCTGATAAAGAAAGAGATGAGCGTACAGAAAGTAGGTCACATGAACTTAAACAAAAAGAATTAGACAATGAACTTAAACAAAAAGAATTAGACAATGAACTTAAACAAAAAGAATTAGAATTAGAACTTAAACAAAAAGAAATACAATTAAAACTAGACCATGAATTAGAACTAGCTAAATTGCAACAAAATAAGGTTGAGCATTCAACTAATTCATCTAATAAACATGGCGTTAGATTTAAAATGCCACCATTTGATGGAAAAGAAAAAATTTTAGATTTTTTAACTCTCTTTGAAACAACATGTAAAGGGTATAACATTCCGCAATCGGAATGGTATATTCATTTAATTCCTCAATTGAAAGACAAAGGAAGGGAAGCATTAGCTCATATTGATAAAGAGATTACTGATTACACAATAATTAGAGAACAGTTGATAAAATTTTTTATCCATTCAGAGGACTATTATAGACAAAAATTTCATTCTTTTTTATTAACTGATAAAATAGAACCAAGAGCTTTTGTCTCTGAAGTGAAATCATTCTTATTAACTTGGTTAGAACTAATTAAAATAGACACAAAAAATCCCAATGAAATTATTGAGATGGTAGTAGTAGATAAAGTGTTACAAATGGCTTCCAAACCTTTGTTTACACATATTATGGAGAGGAAAGTAAGAAATATTGAAAATTTAATAGATGCTATCTCCAATTTTAAAGATAGTAATCCCAATGTAGAACTTACTAAACAGACTCAAACAGTAAATACCATGCAAAATAGAAGACATAGGAGCTATTCACCTCCTAGAACAAATAGTCAATATGGTAGAAGACAAAACTATGGTAATGAAACAAATACAAACAGACAAAATCTTAGATGTCAATTTTGTAATCGTTATGGACATATAGACAGATTTTGTGGTTTCAGGATAAAACAATTAAGTAACAGGTATAGACAAAATGAATATAGCCAAAATAATCAAAATTTTCAAAATAAAAACTTTACAAGACAGAATTTTCCACAAGGAAATCAAAACTTTACAAGACGGAATTTTCCACAAGGAAATCAAAATCAAAACTTTACAAGATTGAATTTTCCACAAGGAAATTCTACAAATCAGCATGTTACCAATCCAAATTCTGAAAATCAGAATAGAAATAAAGGCAATACAAATAATCCTACTACTCACAGAAACAATGTAATATTTGAGAATAAAGGTCAACTGATCTTATTCCCTGCATATGTTGAGGGAATACGTACCTATTGTCTAAGGGATACTGGTTCATCTCTCACTTGTGTAGATGAGAGGATTATTCCTCCTCATAAAGCCAAAAATATCTTAAGGATAGAAACAATTAAACTAGGTAATGGATCTATGGTTAGTTGTCCAATCACTACCATACAAATTGATACTCCTTGGCTTACAGGATATACTGAAGCAGCCATTTTAAAAAATTGTGTTGCTCCCCTAATAATAGGTAATACATATGGAGTCAAACAGGACAATAGTTTTGAAATATTTCAACAATGGATGGATCTTAAATCCACAGATTTAAACTTAAAACCTGTAATTTTGTTAGAAAATAATCAACTGGGAGATTTATCACAAGATGAATTCGGCCCTGCCTTGCAAACTGTCAGCTTTTTACAAACACTAGGCAAGTCAGACAGTAGCATTATTAATGACACACCTAATATAGATATACCTATAAACAAAGTGAAAGAAAATCTAATGCCTAAATGGAATGGTACAGAGAAATTGAATCAATATATTGAAAGGTTTGAAGAACAGTGTGAAATAAATAATATACCTAAACAATTGCATGCCATATCACTGTGCAAACATTTAGAAAATCACAAAGCAATATACAATATTGCAGAGAAAGAAATCAATGACTTTCAAACATTGAAATCAAACATTTTAGCATATATTGATACTACTCAAAAGAAAACTGAAACACAAATAAAAAAACGTGAACAGATTAGCTTAAATAGTATGCCTTTTGATGAACAAACTTTAAAAAATGAACAAAAACAAGATGAGTATATAAACAAAATTGTGTCACAACTTGGTAAAGAAAATTTTAAACAAGGACAAATGAAATTAATTAATGGAATTCTTTGTAGGATAGAAACAAAAACTGATATAACTCAAATAGTTGTGCCAAAATCTTTGACAGTGCAAATAATGAAAATTTCGCATGATAATGCATTAGCAGGTCACTTAAGTACAAAAAAAACTTGTAACAAAATCAAAAACAACTTCTGGTGGCCCAATTTAGAAAAGGATTTGAAAACGTTCATAAAAAGTTGTTCAACATGTCTGATACATAATCAGAAAAATTCAAAACATAAAGCACCTTTACAAAACACAGATACTGTAGACAAACCTTTTGTAAAGATAGCCATTGATATTATTGGACCTATGAAAGAAGCTAGGAATTCAAAAGCTAAATTTGCATTAACAGTCATTGATATGGGTAGTAGATGGGTGGAAGTAATCCCTCTAAGAGAAATAACCGCAGATAGAGTATGTAACTCACTATTGCCAATATTCTGCAGATTTGGATTTCCTAAAACTATATTAAGTGATAATGGTACACAATTCAAATCCAAATTGACTCAAGCTTTTACTAAAATGCTCAACATAACACAAATTTTTAGTTCAATCTACCACCCAGAGTCAAACGGTATGGTTGAAAGGGCAAATCAAACTATAAAACAAATGTTAGCTAAGGTTTGCGAAGAACACCCTTATGAATGGGATGAATTCCTACCAGCCATTCTCTTTGCTTATAGACAGGCAAAGCATGAAAGCACTGGTTACTCACCTTTTGAGTTAATCTTTGGTAGAAATGCCAATGGTCCATTAGAGAATTTTAAAGCAGAATTACTAAAAACCAAAGAAACAAAAATGTCACCTTTTGATCTAATAAATAAGACAGAAAAACATATGCAAACAGCATATCAATTTGCTGTGGAAAAAAACCAAGAAATTAAAGAAAAAACCATACTTAGAGAAAACATGAATAAAAACTTAAGAAAATTAGAAATAGGAAACAAAGTACTTGTATATTTACCCATTGGTTCTGGTAATACTATGCAATGGAAAGGTCCTTATGACATTATACATAAATTGTCAGATGTTACATATAAAATTGACATAAATGGTAGTGAAAAAATTGTTCACATCAACAATTTAAGACATTATGAAGAAAGCAATATAGTTGATACTACATCAAAAACTAATGACAAAATAGAAAACAACAATGTTATCATCGTTGAAGATGAAAATATTAAAGACATTCCAAGTAATGTTAACTACTTGTGTGGCATGACTGCAAATACAACTAATGAATTAGAGCAAATTAATTTAGATCATATTCCAAGTGTAGAAACTAAAATTAAAATAGTGAAAATATTAAACAAATTTAAAGATACAATCACAGAAACACCTGGTTTGACTAATGTCATTGAACATACAATAGAATTAACTGACAAAAAAGAGTTTAGATCAAAAGCTTATAGAATTCCACAAATGCTAGTTGACAAAGTGGATAAAGAATTGGACCAATTAATTGAAAATAAGATTATAAACAAATCTATGTCTCAATACTCTTCACCAATGGTAATAGTAAGAAAAAAAAATGGTTCAATTAGACTTTGCTGTGACTATCGCAAATTAAATAAAATCACAAAAATTGATCAGGAAGGGTTACCTAACATAGACAATATCATCAATACTATGGCAACTGGGAAAATATTTTCCACTATAGACTTGACCAGAGGTTTTTGGCAAGTACCTCTAGATAAAAATTCTAAAGATTACGCAGCTTTTATCACACATAGAGGTGTGTTTAACTGGAATGTAATGCCATTTGGTCTCATAAATAGTACTGCAACTTTCACTAAATTAATGAGAAAAATTCTTCCTCAAAGAAACAACATAATTCACTATGTGGATGATGTATGTATATATACAGAAACTTGGGATGAACACTTGACTATCTTAGAAGAAGTCTTACAAATACTAAAAGATAACAATTTAACTGTATCCCCAACTAAATTAAAGATAGGACAAACAGAAATTGAATTTCTGGGACATACATTTTCTAATGGCCAAGTCAAGCCAACAGAACAATTACACAAAAAGATCTTAGAAATAAAGACACCTAAAACTAAGAAAGAAGTTAGAGCACTCTTAGGTTTATTCAATTATTACAGCAAGTTTATTCCAAAATACAGTCAAATAGTTAGACCTATCATAGATCTTACAAAAAAATTTCAACCAAATTATGTAAATTGGAATAATGAATGTGAACAATCATTCAGACAACTAGTTAATGAGTTTTCTAAAGAACCAATTCTGGAAACTATTCAGAAAAATGATGAAATTATTTTAGCCTGTGATGCGTCAAAAATAGGACTAGGTGCTTGTATTTTTAAGAAAGTAATGATAGATTCAGAAATGGTGTACAAACCAGCATTCTATATAAGCCGTGCATTAACTAATAGTGAAAAAAATTTCAGTATATTGGAATTGGAAGGTTTATGCATAGCTTATGCTGTATTGAAATTTCAATACTATTTGTTAGGACGTAAGTTTACAATTCTCACAGATCACAAACCATTAGTAAATTTTAATGTGTCAAATGTAAATAACAAACGCATAAACAAATATGCATTATTACTATCTGATTATCAGTTTCAGATCAAAAGCATAGTTGGAAAAGATAATCATTTGCCAGATGTGTTATCAAGATTATCCATTTATATCCCAGATATTGAATAGACAATACTGAAAGTTAATTGTCTAGGACTAATGTAAAACTTGAGACTTCAGATTTTTGGTCTCATGGTGTATAACTTCTGTAAGACACCGATGTAAATTGTTTTTATGATGATTATTTATGTTTTTATGATGATTATTTATGTGTTTTTTTTGTACTATGATTACATGAATATTACATGACTTAATTAGATACGTTAACTATTGATATGCAACTAAATATTTCATTGATTTTTTAACAATAATTTATGTTCCCTATATATGTAATTATGCAAAAATAATAATGAATTATTATTTTTTTCCGGGAGGGGTGAGTAATGCTAGTATGCACTAACATGGTCAAAGGGAAATGACTCAGTAAATAGTCAAAAGTCAATTGTATAGTACAAGAGTTATGGGGACTGGGAAGATTGTAAATGTCACATTCTAGTTTGTTCTACTGCGTCTTAGCTTTATGCTTTGCACGTTTTTCATGTGATACTTGCTTGACTGGGCAAGGCTGATCACGGGGTTTTACATGTCTCAGTCTGATCACGGGGGTAAAGGACCAGAGGAAAGTCAGTCGACTCAAATATCTAGAAGCGTATAGACGCATACGTTAGACTCGGAACTATACCACATTTTATCAGAATACTATTTCATTTCTTGGACTTATATTATATTATATTATTCATTGGATATTATATGTGACTGTGATTTAATGTGATTAAATATATTTGTGCTGCAGAAGAGCGTTGTCAGATCACTTGTGATTACATAGATTATATCGAGTTCTTGCAGGAAGGTAAAATTACTATTTTAATGAACTGAACATTGTTGTTCAATGAGGATTAACAAACACCTCATTAACAGGGATATTTACGATTCTTGTTATAAATGAAAAGTTAATGTGTATTATAAAATAATGTTTTACATTTTACATTTTTGTTACGTTTCTTACAATAATACAACAATATATAAAACAAAAATGCTAACAAACAAACAGACACACATTTGATTGAATGAATAATGTTTATTTATATAGCGCTAGTATCCATAGTACTACATGTATCATGCTCAGTACGCTCTTGGTATAAATTGCAGTGCCAGCAGTATGGGTACGAAAAGCACACCCAGCCACTAGTCAAATAGAAATGTCTTTTTACTTTTTTTAAAAGACTGTTGTGTCTTAATATATCTCAGTGTCTGAGGCAAGCTGCTCCATATAAATCATTTTCTGTTGCTAATGCATTTGGATTAAATATGTTGAAGTATATTTTAATATTTTTCAAAGTTTTCTTGAAAAAAAGAAAATAACAACGCACAAACAAACAGAAAAGCCGGCTGGTCCAGCGGTTAGTTCACCGGCCTGTCAACCAAAAACCAACTGACAGGTCGCGGGTTCTATCCCTGCCACCGACGGATCCCTGTCGCCCTGCAGGCGTTTTGTGCGTAATAATCTTATATCTAGAAGGAACGTCTGTAAACTTATAAGATAAGATAAGAAAAACTACTAACAAAAATAACACACACACATACACAAATTAGAAAAAAGAATGCATTTTTAGTGAATCAAATTCCCAAAGACATTAAATAGGCCTACATAAGGCCTTAAGCTATAATTTAGAAATACAACACAATAATAATATGTTACAATGTTCAGATAAACATAAGGACAAAATTACTCTCTTTTATCCCTTACGCGAGATCAAATGTATAAAGTACTCTTTCTTCCACAGTGGCATCCGGGCATGGAATGGGTTACCTGAACAAATAAGAAAAAAACAGTAACTTAACATCATTTAAAACACTAATAGAAATGCAGGACTAGACTCTAATTGCAGATGAGCGTAGGACGCAGTAATCTTCTTTATAGACCGAACGCCTGTTATGTATTAGATAAGATGTTTGTGAAGGAAATACCCAATGACTTTAAATTCATTTCTAGACGTTTAAAATTACATTTTACGGCAGAATTTTCAACATTTTGCTTGTTAGAATGTGTGTACTTTTCTTTATAAACAATTTATTCATGTAATCAGTTATTTCAATCTAGCTTGATATTTTTGTTGTTTTTCTTAAGAATCTACATTTGGATTATCTGCTTGAAAAATTATTCAGCTATATAAAAATCTATTGATTTTGGAGGTTTTAATATTTAGAAGGAAAAAAAATGATTTGCGGATTTATTTTTAATAGCAAGGCAGAAATAGATACAAATATATATATATATATATATATATATATATATATATATATATATATATATATATATATATAGAGAGAGAGAGAGAGAGAGAGAGAGAGAGAGAGAGAGAGAGAAAGACAGATGGCCAGACATATAGATATAGTGGCGTACAGATAAATGAATATATATGTATATATACATATACATATTTGGCAGAGAGAAATTATAGATGCATAGATAATTCGATAGATAGATAGACAGAAAGAGAGATACATAGATAAATAGATAGTTAAGTTAAATAAATACACATATAGATAGGTAGACAATTAGATAAATAGATCTTATGTGTCTTAAATTATCCGGACGGGCCTTATGGGTCTTTAGTCCAGGGTTACCGTAAAAAGGTAGATCGGGGGGGGGGGGGGAGCACAGCAAGATCCTGTCCGAGACTAGCCACCCATCGGCGTCACATTATACCGTCTCCGCAATGACATGAACTACTGTGCTTCTGCCACCTCTCGGGATGCCTCTCGGTATCATTATCGAGGTGGCACGCTCGTATTCCTGCACTGTCGCCCGGTAGCACATATTCCAGACTTTCGGGCCTGGATATCCAGGCACCGGGCTTGGCGAGACGAGCTCCTGCGCAAAATGTCTTCATCCCCACCGGGGTTTCAGTATATCTCGTCTGTGTAATGAAATCTCGGACGCGCAAACAGGGACTGTCCCTCATAAGTTAGCCCACACCGGTATACTCTTAAAGGGGGCGTATCGGTGGTTTACACACTTCGCCTGCTTTGAGGCCCATGCAGTGGAGTAGCTAGGGAGGGGCAGGGGGGGGGACATATGTCCCCGCGCGCCACTTTAGGGGGCGCCAAAATGAGTATAAAAACTAATTATTTAATTTTATTTTGATGTAAACTAATGAATACCAAATACGTTTGCAATATTGAGCTTAGGAGCTCCACAAATACCTTTATTACAAACCAGTTGGCAAGCATGATTTTAGCGCCCCCATTGATCATTAAGGGGCGCCATTCTACTCATAAACAAATAACACATCCACAATGTAGAATTGCTGATGGCGTTTTTTTTTAAAACAAAGATCAGTTCGGGTTCAAATATTATTCTTCATATACTGAAAGTGGCATCTGGTTTTAACAATTATACAGGTTGAATAATTTCGAGTCGAATATAGGATTTTACGTGAGTGCAAGAATTGATAGCTCTCGGATCTATACCCATTCAGCATAGAGACAGTCTATTGTCAGTAGCAGGTGAACTTTCGATTACTATGTCATGGTTTAGCAAATGGAGAGGAAGTAAATCGCTCGTGGCTATTATATTGACCAATTAATAAAGCTGCTTACTGTTTCTGCTGTCTATTGTTTACATCAGGGGTCGGCAACCTTTTGTTAACAGTGTGCCAAACTAGGATTGCTAAATCATTCAGCGTGCCAACAGCTTAAAAGTCAACCAGCTCTATTATAAATTATTTAGTTGTTTTTATATGACAATTAATTTAACTCCTTAGCAAGACCAAGGCCAAAAGCAAAGGAGATTTATAGATAAAATTATTAAAGCGCCTTATATTTATTACAAAATTAACGAGTTTGTGATTATCATTTTTTTTATTTGCATTTACATTAAATACAATAATTTATTACTAAACTTTCACATTCAATGGTAATTAATGTTTAAACATTATCCTTTGTTAATGAAGATGAGGATCTAGCACATGCAAATATGTATTATATTTTGATCTCAGTTCAACTGGGAAGTAGTTTAACGTGATCATATTCATATATTATGTGGAACAATTATCGTTAAGCGGAATAGATAAGTTGTAATCATACAAATTGGGTAGTTAATGAAATGTTTGAAAATATACATATACATTCTTCATTTTATATAATACTTATACAATTTTCAGATTTTTTTTTACAGTTTTATCATTTCAAAGTTAAAAATTGCAAGCCATTTATTGTTTTTAAAACAAAAAAAAAGAAGAAACATATAAGAAATATTAGCTCAAATAAAACGGGCTACGTATCTCCCGTTATTTAAAAACGTGTCCACATTTCAAGACATTTGATTCAATAGTGATGCCAAACCAGTTATGTTTTGTAAGATAACAAATATTACTGACTAATTATTATTTCTTTATATAAATCCTACATTATGATATTCATTACAAGATTTATTTGTTAGAGGATTAAAATAGTTTACGTTAAACAGTTGTAAATAAACATTTCCTGCATTAATTGTCTGTCCATTTAAGGAGTTTATATTTTAAACATTAATAATTACAGAAAAATTACATAATATAGTGCTATTAAATAAGTCTCTTATATTTATTAAATTAATAATACAAATAAATTTGTTTTAGAATTGCTTATATTTATGTTTAATTAAAGAAGATGAGCATAAAAACTATTTTTAATGTAATTAGTCTGTATCAATTAATGACTGTATGTGATCTTTTTGTATGCTTAAAACAGCTTTCATGTGCGATAAAATCTGTTCAAATGTAATTTGAACCAAAAGCTGAAAGTAAAAGAGCGAATGCATTTAAGTTAAGGATGCAGTTGAGAATAGCAGGTGACTTTCCTAAGCAGCTTCCTTCCAGATTGTTTCCGCAAATAGGCATATTAAAATTATTTGGATGCGCATTTTTAAAATGTTTAAAAATTCAGCTTTCTGCATTTTAAAATCGCCAATATCCCTCCACGTTGAAAAAAAAAATCTACATCTAAGAAGGTTGTAGTAATATCCAACCAGTTAGGATTGATGTGGTATGATAAAATGAGTCCTTCAATTTGAAAGTCTTGCCTTTGATTAAAAAACTCCGCTTTGAGTGATTCGATGTACTTCTTAAAAAGCCCGACTATCTATCTAAATATATGCCTTAATATAGGGATGTACATGAAGTTAAATGTTTTGAAATTAATTTCACGGCAAGATATGTCCAGTTTCAATGCAAATCCATTCCAGTAGACCTTGTAAATGCAAGTTCAACTCACTTAAATGTATCACTGTGTCATTCAGAAACATCGGCTTCAACGGTCAGTTTTCCTCATTCAGAACCTGAAAATGTTAATAATTTTAATCAATACAAAAACACCTCTTGGAGGTGTCTCGCGTGCCATTGCAAACTGCTCTGCGTGCCAAGTTTAGCACGCGTGCCTTAGGTTGCTGACCCCTGGTTTACATCATCAAGTTCAAACTCACGATCTTCATTTGAGTTAAACAATGGTTTCAACAAATGGAGAAAGCCAGAAAAACTACAGTCTCATGAAAACAGTCTCGGCCACCGCGTGAAACTGGTGTCTGCTGGCGAACGAGCATTCCCATACGTGGGTCCATCCTCATGGAATGCCCTCCCACTACAGCTTCGATAGAGCCCTAGCTTTGACACCTTCAGGGGCCGGCTGAAGACCCACCTATTCAAGTAGCAGTTCATTATTTTTTTTGTATACATTTTTGTATTTTATTCGTTGTCTGTCCGAGAAGGGGCGCAGACTTTGTGTCATGTCCCCGGGCGCAGTTAGCCCTAGCTACGCCACCTGGCCCATGGGTACAGAAGCGCGATAAACAGATATATGGACAGATCCACTGAGTGCTAGAATGTATAAATATAATTATGAATAAATTAAATACATCATTATTGCATCTGAAATTTAAATCCACCTCAATATGTAGCATGCCAATATATTCCTGTCAGAATGATTGTGTAGCTGCGAGCCACGGCCACTAGATAACAGAGGCGAGGTAACCATAATCATTGAAAGCTGGGTGGCTGGGGGGTGGGGAGGGTGAGAAAACACATGCAACAAAAAAAAATCATTACAAACAAATTATATAAAATTAATTTTTTAATGCAATTAACATCAAACAACATTTGACATTACGATTAATTCAATTAACATATTTATAGAGCGTCATAATTAAACAACATAGGTTTTCATAAAAAAGAGTGTGAGCCATTCAAAACGAAGGAGCCAACCGTAATTAAGATTACTTCATTGATCCAAACAAATGGAAATTTGACTTGATTACATAAATTTCCCTCATTTTCAGCATATTTTAAACAATATTAAAAGAACTATTTATACGTAAGCACAGAAATCTACTTATAAAAATAGACATGCACGCACACTATCATTTTATTATTTATCATACAAGTAAAAGAATCATCAATAGTCAGTAATTGTTTCTTCTTATCTGGCTTACTGGCGATTCTGTTGAAATATACTCACTGATAGTGGAACAATAGAGTTCCTAAATCTCTCTTTCCTATTGAAAGAAGCTGACCACTCCAACTAGATTGAATGTAGCTGTCGCGAAGCGGGTGTGCATGGTTCTGGAAGATTTTATCTATCTTAGAATGGCACTTCGAATATCATTGGTATATATGGTGTATAGAACTGGAGGGAGATCGCACCCTTGTAGCACCCCAGTGCTTATTTCTCTTATTTGCGGAGTATAACCCTCTACTCTGACACATTGAGGCCGGTTTATCCAAAATTGCATGACCCAGGCTTGGATGCGTTGACTGATATTTAAAGCAGATAGCTTCTGTATCATAAGATGTGGTTGGATGGTATTGAAGGCAGATGAAAAGTCAACGAAGAGTATTCGGGCGTAGTTCTTCGGCGTATCCAGCTGTTGGTACAGTCTATCTAACATTAAAAATATAGCATCCTCGGTGCTTCTACCATTTTTGAAGTTACATAGTTGGGGATCAAGGTTTGAGCGCACCTCTGTCAAGAAACGTCTAATGATAACTTTCTCTAAAAAGTTCATAACTATGGGTCTTAATTGACCCGCGAGCCGTAGTTCGCCCACACCTGGTTACGATGTATAGGAATGTATCCCGTAGTTGTACTGCTAATAGATGCATGTTCAAATGGACGTACTGGGAGAGCATGAAAATAACACCTTTCAAGAATAATGACACACATTTATAGGTACGTTTGACATATTTTAAGAGACATCAAAGAACGCACGGGGGTCCTGCGATGTCACACCCACGCGCTCACACACGCACACATACACCTCACGCACGTGAGGGCGGAATAGAAGTAGTAGTAGGAAAAACCGCCTCACCCGCCAAAATAACAATGGGGCCAGATTTTCACAACACTCAATGAAAAAAGCCTGCACGACTCCGCGACACGGCGGTGTATATAACTCGACGCTGACGCGAGGGGGGAAATTCTCGTAGAAGCGCTGCCACGCGACAAAAAACTTTTCGCTCCGTTAGGCAAAAAAATATTTTTTTTAGACATAATAGTTGACAACGACTCAGCAAAATAAAATAATACAAATAATAAAGCACAAATAAAACAAAAAACATAAAATTAACACTTTAAAGCTTGTCATTATAATTTAATCTTATTTGGTTTCAATAAATAAACTATTAAAAATAGGATTTATAACTAAAAAAGCGCTTTAGAACAAAACAATAAATCTTGATAAGTTTATTCTAGGAAACGAAAGTCAAAGGCGAGTCTTGAGGAAAACCAACCAGCTACTTTTGTGATCAGGATTATTGTCTGCCGTTCTGTGTTGAGCCTGTCGGTCTGATTTCACAACGTTAACAAAAATATTTTCTTTGATAACAACAACAACAAAAAGTTACAAGTTTTTCTGGGGAAAAAAGAAAACAAAAAACATAATAAAAAGACGACATTTCAAATAAACATCACCAAATGGCATCAGCGGCTCCAACATCATTGGCGCTGCCAGCGCTGCTGCTCCTGGTCGTTTCCACGCTCCTGCTGACCAGTGGTCAAGTTGAGTCAGCTGAGGTATGTACGAATCACATTGTTGTTTTTTTTTGTTGAATATTTTAGTTAACATCGTTGAAGTTTTCGTCCCGACCACAGCAACAAAAACAAAATCCGTTCCGTTGTTTTTATTTTTATTTTTGTGTTTTATAAAGTTGTATTTTTTTTTTCTTCAGAATTGTCTATATAGATGTCTAACGCTAAACAAGTTTGTGTGTGTGTTCGTATTAAACGGTCACTCTGAGACACCCATATGACTATATTAAAGTATCATGATTACACATGCATACATTCACACCGACTAGTCTAAAGGTTTCAATCTGACAACGGATCGTATTAGTGAAGACAAAGAGTAATTTGTTATTCTTAATTGTGTCCGGTTGGCGGGCGCATCGGGACGATGGTGGTGTATAAGAAAATGTTGTCGTAATATAGGTGTATACGGCTTCAAACAATAACTTGTTATAATGGAGATATAGAACACTTCAAACCAAACATTATTATAATAGAGATATTTACGGCTTTAATCAAAACCTTTTTACAATAGAGATATATTATATGCTTTTGAACATAACGTTCTATGATAGTTCTATATGCTTTAACGAAACATTGCGAAATAAGAGATATATACGGCTATAAACAAAACCTTGTTATACTAGAAACAAAATGTTGTTATAATAATATAGGTATGATATTTACTATAAACGGTTTTATACAAATCTTTAAAAACATTAACAAAAATATGAACGAAAAGGGAGTGGTGTGGCTGGAATTGTGAAGTTTATCTTTATTTGATTTAAGGAGCCATGGAGTTTTAGTTTATATAGTTATTACATGTGAGCGAATTAGACCGATGCAGTTAAAATAAGATTAGTATTAGAACAAGATAACGTCTAATATTTGCCACTATAACAAAACAAGTTATATAAAAAAGTGCGGAAAGGGGAGACTAGAAAAAGATAATCCAGCAAAGTTTGCTAATTAATCGAACGCAAGTCACTATAAAGTACTACTCACTCAAAGTACTACTCACTCAAAGTACTACTCACTCAAAGTACTACTCACTCAAAGTACTACTCACTCAAAGTACTACTCACTCAAAGTACTACTCACTCAAAGTACTCACTCACTCAAAGTACTACTCACTCAAAGTACTACTCACTCAAAGTACTATGGCCTTTTCTAGAAAATGATTTCCTCTGAGTGCCAAATTCGAGAATTCGGATGTACTATTTTCTGGATATGGGAAGAACTAAGAACCATGCGAAGTTTGGCTATAAATACTATAATGGGCAATAATTATTCCTTTGATAATTTCACCGGTACGAATTTATTTACAACAATAACAGTTGTTAGGAATTTGATAATTATGTAAAAAAAACGTGTATATCTATTGAAATATAGTTATGTTTAGTTTTTCTGACTTGTATCTTTCTGTGTACGTATTATTTGCTAGTCAAATACTTCCGTAAAAAAAAAAAAAAAAGGGATAATTCGGCCGAAGCGATTTCCGATTAGGCCCAACTCAACAATAGAATGTTTATTGAACCCGTTTATTATAAAACTTTAATAAAGCATGTTGTCCTTAAAACTTTCATTGAATTACGCCAGCATATAATCAACAAAGAAAACGTAAATAATATTATTATATTAGTATATTTTTTTACATTACCAACCGATGGCGACTTTTATTGCAACACTATCCTTTCTACAGAAAGCATAATTAATCAAACACCTGAAAAATCCATTTGTCATAAGCCTTACACCTATAAGTGGCTTATAATCAGTTTTTTTTATTGTCTAGTACTTTAAACCTTTTTCTTTAGCTTATTGTTAACTAAATAGTGGGCTCTAATAATTCTATAATCCTATAATGGGTCTATTTAACACTAGGGATCATTATAGCTTTATAGTCTTACATTAACTCGTGGCTATTTTAAACACCTTAAATACTTTCTTGAACAAATATTTGTTTCTTATTTCAATGTATTAATGCTCAAAGATTTTATCAAATTATTGAATCATTTGATTGCACGGCCCAATTATTGCACATAAACACATACACACAATTAATACATGTCAAGACATGGAACATGCTTATTGAAATTTCACATACAAGTTTTTTTGTTTTCTATAGCATCTTATATATTCTTATATATTAACAGACGCTCCTTCTATAAAGAAGATTATTGCGTCCTAGGCTGCTCATCAGTGGTCCGAGTCTAGTCTTGCATCTTTATTAATGTTTTAAATGATGTTAATTTACTGGTTTTCCAGGTTTGTTTAGGCAACCCATTCCATGCCCGAATGCCACTCGGGAGGAAAGAGTATGGCTGACGTGGTCCCAGTTATACAAATAGAAGCATATGATATTACATCTGAAAATCTTTGACGCATAAAATAAAGTTATCTTAACTCTTTCTATACGTTTAGCCATACTGTATGCCGGAACATTATGGCTCAGTTTGATTTTACGTATTGAAAGAGTTAACAATATATCGATAAAAAGAAATAATCTTTTTCCACTCTATCTCTATCCCACTTACATCTTATCACTCCGTCATTTTGACGGATAGAACAGCTAGTATAATAAATATATTATGTATGTGTGTGTGTGTTTGCGCCACTTATAAGACAAAGTGTATAAAGGTGGTGGATGTTACATTCCAGAGCTAATCGAAGATACGAGTGGGTGTTTTTCTGAAGGTGTTATCTTCAGTAATTGTTCATGTTATCCACAATTATCCCCCCTCCCCGTCCCCTCCGTTTTGTTCCCGACTGCGTGTGTTAAATAATACTTCAGCATCGATGAGTGACGTCTGCACTTTCAGTCTAGCTGAAGGCGCCGAAGACTTTATCTGAGTTCTGCATTGCTTCTAGACTTTTCTTGTGTTCGTCGTTTGAATCTGCTGGATTAGTGTGTGGGGTGTGTTTGTGTATGTGTGTGTGTGGTGTGTGTATGTGCGTGTGTGTGTGTGTGTGTGTGTGTGTGTGTGTGAAGTAATGCCCTAAAGAGTATTGCCCTAGTGATTTTTGCCCTTAAAGAGAAGTGCTCTTTAAAAGGTTTAAGAACTGCAGTCATCCGTTGCACTTTCTAGTCTTAGTGCATCTCTGTCAAGGGGTTTGACGTCAACTCCTCTACACACTTTTCGCCCACGACATTTCGTCCATACAAAGTAGGTCTACCGACATTACGCCGTGTGGCTTGAGTGTATTATTTTAATAGTGAACAAGATCTTAGACAGACTGATTTGTAATAGCCCTTTATATCCAATTGATCTGAAGTTTAACGTCATGTCTTTGATCACCTGTCGCGCCATTGTCATTGTGTAACACCTGATGCATACCATTCCTAATGAAGCTATTGTCCATGCAAGTTATAATTTAGTTTTTTTTGACACCCAGTCTAGCTACGCCATTAATTAACTTGACAGACGTTCGTATAATAGAGATTAACTTGGTTACTCTTGTCAGTTGGGAATATTCGAAAGTAATGAACCTTGCAGCTCTTTCTTCTGCATTTGTAACTGGGCTATTACACATCTAGGAACCCACTCCTTTAAGCGCAAATATTGAACTAATTGCTTAAAATAGTACACATCAATACAATATACATAAATACCATAAGTTTCGGAAAAGGCCTGCAAAAGAAATTTTTATTATCAACAATATTGCTTAATTCGTTAATTTATTTGTTAAAGAAACGTATTACTAATTTAGTATTTGTAGGTTATTAACCAGAAGGCCATTAAGATATATTCAGAGTGAATTTGAATTTGATTTGTTGAATTTCCGACCCATCAACATCGAATGTTATAAAGGGCCTTTTTGATAACGTTGTTGTCATGTTTTTCTTGTATCCATTTTATTTTTCTTATATCTTTAAATTCTGTAGTACAGTTGAATGTCTTTAATATAGTTTATTATATGTTTTGGTTTATTTAGCTGAAAAGTTCATGAAGAGTTCTACAGTAATAGAATTTACGTCGAATTTCAACAAATGTATTACATTCCAACAAAATGTGAGAAACTGTTAAGTTGACATTGCAGAAAACAAACACACATTGGGGCCGGTTCTCGTTTTAAGAGAAATGAATTTGTTAGTTTTGTATGCGCTGTATGTAGTCTGCAGAGAATAACTGCGTCATTTCGAATAAGTTGCCCTGTATTATGTCTTCTTCGGGACCGGGTTTTCCTGTGCTGTGAAATATTATTCACTGTTTGTTACTCTTTGTTAATTTTTCTTTCTTTGTATTTTTCTTTTTCATAGTGTTTAGTCTTAACATAGACTTTAATACACATGGACCGCTTGCTTTAGTATTTCTGCTATATGATGACATGAAACACTGATTTTTTTTCGGAATTCCCGATTCCTTTGTGCAATGTGCTAATTCTAAATAAAGTATTTGCCATACAAGTTCCGTTTTATTCAATCGCTATGATTTTCTCGAATGAAAAATTAAAATCAAAAGTTGAATAAAGCGGAAACATTTATAGATCAGTGTTGTGTGCGCACGGAAAAAGACCATAAGCTCTAAAAATTGAGCAATCGGTCCATCCTATTATAGCCAATTATAATAGGAATAATAGGCCTACAAGTATTCATTTAAAGTATAAAAAAATGCGATTTAATAAAACGGAACTTGTATGGCAAATACTTTATTTAGTATAGGGAATTACAAAACAAGAAGACAAGAGCAGAAAAAACTAAAGCAAGCGGTCCATGTGTATTATAGTATATGGTCTCAGAAACAAAATATATTGAAATCATTTGTTTCTCCGTCAATTTGACGGGCAGAAATACTAGTATTTAAATAGTTTGCGTGATTGATCTTTATTTCTCTTCAGTTGGCTTTAAATTTTGACCTTTTCTTCTTTATTGCGACCCGATAATTCCTGATTTCGTAACCCGGTGTCGGGTCTCATCCCAGCATTCGGGGAAACGCTGATACAACTACTTATCTTGTTCACGCTCACTGAATTCGGCACATTTTAAAGAATCGTCTACACTGACCTTGACTCAACGACCTATATATTTTACACCCCCACCCCCAGGCAGTTCCTTTTAATCTTTTTTGTCTGTATCGACAGAGATCTCACGCATGGACGCGTTTCGGAGAGAATAAGAGAGAGAGAGACACACACACACGCTCTCCACACACACGCCACAAGCACTCGCCACAAGCACTCGCCACACACTCTCGCATTGTTAAAATCCCTTGAAAGCGGCAGTCATTTTCCTTGACACTTAATCAATTCCAAATTCTTACATTTCTGCAATTTTAACTTCCTTTTATTCCCTTCGCCTGTTTCTCAAAAATTAAAGGCTATAGAGGTCTAGAACTTTACACATGTAGCAACTTGTCAAATTAAAAAAAAACAATATTTAAAAAAACGAGCTGAAAATGTCACGTGACGAATGTAAGACAATAAACTTATTTTATTGTTTGTTGTTGCTTCTGTTTATGACTTTGTGTTATTATAATAATAATGCTCTAATTCCATGTCGTCTGTATTCTTATATTGCTCTCAAATGGCGGTCGTATAAATTATATAGCTTAAATCATTGGCTGCCATCCCCCCCCCCTCCGTTCGAGGGCAGTGCTAAAAAGTTATTGAATTCGGACGTTGACCGGATAAATAATGCACGTGACCTGTTTATTTATTTATATACTGGCTTTCATGTGTGTATGTCTTTCTCTGTTGTCTCTCGCTCTATCTATTGCTCTCTATCATTCGTTATGTATGTATCAGTCTAACTTTATCTCTCTATCTCTCTGTTTGTCTATCTGTCTATCTGTCTACCAATCTCGGTCTATAGGTCTATAGGTATATCGGTCTATAAGTCTATAGGTCTATCGGTCTATCGGTCTATCGGTCTATCGGTCTATCGGTCTATCGGTCTATCGGTCTATCGGTCTATCGGTCTATCGGTCTATCGGTCTATCGGTCTATCAGTCTATCGGTCTATCGGTCTATCAGTCTATCGGTCTATCTCTATCGGTCTATCGGTCTATCTCTATCGGTGTTTTTGCCAATCTATCTATCCGTCTATCCGTATATATGTTTATCTCACTATCTGTATATCTATCTGGCTGTATATCTATCTGGCTGTCTAATCCTGTCGATCTAACAATACTTATATTTATATCTCTATATATCTACCTTCTTATCTATCTATCTACAATATATATATATATATATATATATATATATATATATATATATGTATGAAGTATGACTATCAGAGTCGTGCTGTCTATTTATACATCTCTATCTCTCTGTTTCCTTCTGAGAATGAAAACAACCGCTAGAACACGAGCCGTTTGACGAGTCACGAAATGGTCGTCGTGGAAATCTCCGAGTCATAGTTAGACGTTGTTTGCAATACCACACGTGGACTGAAATTTTAGTGGGCTTTCTTTTTTTTCACTACTCGTCTTTCTTTAAATTTCTTTTTTTTTTTTTACCTCTTTCTCTTTCAATTATCTTTAAGTCGAATGAAGGTCAAGAGTTAGGGAGGGGGCGGTTGGGGTGGGGGGGGGGGGGACTTTACTCGATCAACTGGATATGAATGAGGGAAATAGTGACTATGACCTTGAACCGGTAAAACATAAAAGGAAAATATAATCTCTCTTAAAAGTGGACTTCTTAGAACGATTTACTTGCCCGAAGCGCACTTGGTGAAGATGATTAGTGTCATGGCATTAAATGTTCAATAGTACGACCAGATCATTAATGTGATTATGCTCTTCTATTAATATTCAATATATGATAGTTCAGTTCACGGGTCGGCAACATACGGAACCCGTGCCAGAGCGATTTACGTTGATGACCCCGAAAAAGGATATTCAAGACTATTCTACAAGAAATTGAGTGCTAAAGCAGTATGGCTTTTAGAATTTCTGGCACACTGAATGAATTAGAAATCCCACTTTGATACACTATTATGAAAATGTTGCCGACCCCTGAGTTTAGCTGTTGTTGTTTTTTAACTAAGCGCAGTAAGTTTAGTATGCCTTAACTCTTTTACTCCTAAGATTTTAAAGCAGATTATTTTCGACACATGTTATTACGCGCTCGATACGCAGTGAAAAATTGACGCCACTGGGGTAACCTAACCTAAAACCACTTGCATGGTGGCAGCGAGAGTGGTATGACAATTCTTGATTTGAGCTTAGTATTTTTTCTTTTCTTAGAAAGTTATGCTTTGTACTTTTATAACCGCCAAAAGCGAATAAAATATAAAGGAAAATTCAGAAGAAAAAAAAGAATATGAACTCTTAAACTTAAAGAGTATTACCTAACTTCAAAAGAAAGCGCCAGGCTAGAATAATATAAGTCTAACTAAACATTAGGTAAAATCGAAAAGCCCGTTGATCTGGACAAGACCTATAGCTACCGGAAATGACTTCTAATTCAACCACTTGGGTCGGAAACTGATGCTCGGAAGAAAAACCCGTACTCTTGGCTTCATTTTTGTTTTGTTTTGCGCATGCGTACGTTTGATTTGCTTATGTTTACTATAGAGCAGGGGTCGGCACACTTTTGATAATAGTGTGCCAAACTAGAATTTCTCATGTGCCGAACAGCCTGAAAGTTATCCTGTCCTTATCTTGTGGAAGAAACTTGAATTGTGAACTTTTTCCCGAGAGCTTTCGCGAGCCATTGACAAACGCTCTGCGTGCCAAGTCTGGCACGCGTGCCGTAGGTTGCCGATCCCTGCTGTAGAGCAGCATTCAGAGTTCAAGGTCGCATAAAATAGATTTAGCTATTCGCGCGATGACGTCGCGATGATGTAGTGAAATCTGTTTTTGGCGAATATCAGTGTAGCTGTTTTCGCTTTTTATTTCTTAACCCTTACAGTCCCGGGCGCGTATATAGCGGAACTGAAGGCAGCATAGATAGAAGTAGGTCGGTACGGGAAGGGTTAAAATTAGAAAAAGAAAAGTATTCGGTCAGACCAGATTGATCCAAAGGGCCGGTGAAACAGCGGTTCACTAGTTTATGTGGCCACGGCATACTAGGGTATCGTGTGATCAGAACGATTCCCAGCCGACTTTAATTTACCCCCAACTAAAGTCAGGTAACCCATCAGAGCTGGGTAGACTCGGAGACACCCTCAAGTCCCGGGCAAACACATCCTAGCCTTCACCAGGATTCGGACCTCTTCTCAAGCATTGAACATCGTACACACATTGTCATGTATTACATAACCAAACAACACATCAGACTACACGTCTAGAGCAGGGGACGGCAACTTACGAAACGCGTGCCAGACTTGGCACGCAGAGCGTCTTTCAATGGCACGCGGAGGACCCCGAAAATAAGCAATTCAAGTTTTGTTACTACACGAACTTTCCTCGCCTTGAGGGATAAAGCAGGGTACGTTTTTCGTCTGTTGGCACGCTGAATGAATTAGAAATCCTATATTGGCGCAGTATTATCAAAAGGTTGCCGACCCCTAGTCTAGAGTTTAAATAACACTATCAATAATTATACGCTTGAATTCCTAGCTTTTGTTTTAAGCCTGAAAAAGGTAGGCTACTCTTGTATAAAAAAAAAAAACATACTAATTATTCGCCTTACTCGTGTGTTCTGTTTTTTTTTCTCCTGTTTTTCTGGGCCACAAGTATTAATTTCGTGACTGTTCATCTGTTTTCCGTATTATTTTTTTCAGGTTTCGGAAATAGAAATCCATATCTATTTTTGGTTTTTCCATATTGCGAGTTATAGGAAGATAACGCTTTATTTTCAGCACGGTAAAGGATCGTTCGTTAATAACGTCCTCAATCCTTTCAAAAAAAGGCGGGGAGGGGTGTTGTTGACGTAATAAAAATGTTCAAAAATAAATCTAGGTCACTAGACCGTTGGATCAAATTTTTTTTAAAGATTTTTAATGAAGAGATTTAATGGGAGATTTTCATAATTGGTTATAGTAGAATTAAATAAAGTCTTCTTGTCAGTCCAAATTCATCTCTAGAATATGTAGCGTAGCGGTTATACAATTTTCCGTTGCCAAAGCATACTAAGGCATTGTGTGGCCGGCATACTACCCAGCCGCCTCAGCTTTGCACCAACTAATGTCTCAGATGGCCAAACAGTGATGGATAGACTCTGAGTCAACATTAAAGAACGAGGCGGTATTTTCTATGTGTATTATGCACATTGCTACAACTCGTTTATATTCGGTTCAAACGGAATCTTGCATTGTAATGAAGCACATCTGCACTTTCTGTTAAATTGTATTCTTCACTTGGGCTCTCAACTTGATTTAGTTAATATTACATAATAACACCAATCTTGCATTCAAAAATATTCAGAGGTTGATGTAATTCATCAAATTGTGTAGAACATTGTAGAATTTATTAAACGACAAAACCTCAGAGGACTATGGTGATAAAAATATATGCAAATAAAAAAAAAAAAATCTAGATGCAAATATACATGTTGCGACAACAAGAGCTAAACTAGAACTGACTTAAACTAAGGGTGCACCCCACGAGGGTAAGAAGTGTCTCCAGTTTGGATTGGTTCCCCCCAGATGTGTCGATAGCCAATAATCTTGCTTTATTTTGCTCGAGAGCTCATTAAGTCAGTCTACAGACTTTCAAAGAAGCCAAAACACGGGATGGACGGACGTTCAAATTTCAATTAAAATTAAAATAATACTTCAAAGGTCATGACACTTCCCCTTTCCTCGGAATATTATTATATACATTACAGACCCTCCTGATATAAAGAAGATTATTGCGTCCACGCTCATCCGTGGTCCGAGGCTAGTCTTGCATTTTTATTAATGTTTTAAATGATGTTAAGTTACTGGTTTTCCTGGTTTGTTCAGGCAACCCATTCCATGCTCGAACGCCACTCGGAAAAAAAGAGTACTTATATGCATTTGTTCTTCCAGGAAAGTGTTTTCGTCTTTATGTTTATCTGAGCTTTGCAACAGGTTGCTATTGGGTTGTATTTCTAAAAATAGAGTTTAATGCCATATGTATTATTACCACTTTACTCTTTGTCCTTCGGTCGTCTACTGTTTCTATGTTTAGTGATTTGACTACTGGTGTTACTCTTGTACAAACAATATAGAGTCAATGTTCAAAACTGTTTTCCTATTTATAACTAACGAGATCAATGAGAGATCAATTGTGTTGCTTTTTTGCCTGGGAGTGCGTCTGTCCAAATACAATGACGTTTTCCATTACTTATCATTTTGATATCTTTCTTTCAACTTACACCAATTACAGAACAAACAAAATTAACACAAACAACAACAACAAAAACACAAGATATCAAGGGGGCGTAACTATCATTATAGAAAAAACTTTCTCTCATAAAAAAATAATTTTATTTCTTACACTAAGAGGATTTCAACGGTAATTGAAGGAACAATTTTTTGGATAAATTTTTTTACCCAATTTGTCAAAACATTATTTCTTTGTGTGTTTTCCAGTTTTTTTTTAATTTTCTACTTTTTTTTAAAACATTGTCCCTCTCTCTCTCTCATTGTCTCTCTATATGTCTCTCTCTCTCTCTCTCTCTGACCACAGACTCTAGCCACACGTCCTTTTTTATTCCACCCTAACCATAAGCCTTTCTCCCCTGCTCTCTCTCTTTCTCTCTTTGAATTCTTCTATTTCTCTCTTTGAATTCTTCTATTTCTCTCTTTGAATTCTTCTATTTCTCTCTTTGAATTCTTCTATTTCTCTCTTTGAATTCTTCTATTTCTCTCTTTGAATTCCTCTATTTCTCTCGGTATCAGCTCCTGAAATCTTTTTGTTTTTGTAAAGCAAGAAATGGGGGTTTGTCGATAAGACTACATTTCAATGCAGACAATGTCAGATTTGAGATAAACATTCATTACGGCAAATGTCTTTCGCATGACAAAGATCAAAATTTTAGTTAAATGCGGAACAACTCCAAGATTTCAAGAATAAAAAAAACAAGATGTCGGAATGATGTAAATTTTCGAAACTTGCTCCTTTGTTTGCAACTAATCTAAACTATTGTATTAACTGGGTTATAACAATTCAGCCAAAATAAAAGATGATGATAGTTCAATGCGTTGAGTTTTCAGTAGAACAATCTGCTATATCTACTGACCTTATCTAATAACAATATCTAAAATTACAGTAACAACCTCTTGCAATAGTCGGATAAACATAAGCACAAAAAAATATTTTGCGAGAACAAATGCATCAAAGTATTATTTCTTCCCGAGTGACATCCGGGTATGGAAAAGGGTTGCCTGAACAAACCAGGAAAAGCAGAAACTTAACATTATTTTAAACATTTTAAAAAATGCAAGACTAGACTCAGACCGCAGATGAGCGTAGGACGCAAAAATCTTCTTTATAGAAGGAGCTTCTGTAAAGTATAATATAAGATAGGATAAAATGAGATAATATCTGCAGACTGCATCATACCACAACTTTCACTCAATTCCTTGGCATTACAATTTCAAACTGTTTTTATTTTTCTAAAATTTCAAGAACTCTATTACTGCAACTATGTTAAGTTTTGATATGAATTCGTATTGAATCGTTCTTGTACAGAACTAGTCTATAGAATTTGTTCATTTTATTCATTCTGAAGGCCGTTTGAGAGTTGAAAAATAAAACAACGTCTTTTCTATTGTCATCAGCTAACTTCCTTAAAACAAAGTAAAAGAGTGGAAACTCTTACTTCTAACCAATCAGCGAAGAGCTTTCTGGTTTAAATCACTTGAGGGCTTAACCGGAAGTGATTGCTCCATGAACTTAATAACAAAACTTTTTGCAAGTCTTGTACAAATCTTGAAAAGCATCTAACGCTTTAAGTGGGAAGATGGCGGCAGACGATGATTCTTTTGTTCTTGTGTTAAATTTCTTTGTAGACTTCACTTGTCAATGTATATCTTTTCTTTAGTATACATCTATATATATAAAGTAGACTGTATGTGTGTTCAACCAATCATATTAGTTAATTTAAAGACACGTGACCTTATTGTCTCATATTATACTTTTGCTATGTGGATAACGTATCGAACTTTTTTTTAAAAAGATTGTAAATCTACGAGCACCTCCGGGCAATTTAGATATTTTTTATAAAAACTTGCCTAATTTTACCGGATTAAAATATTTATTTTTAATAACTTCCCTTAAAGTCTCAGTAAATTTTTTTTAATCATTACATTTATAGCTTTCTGTTCATTGGAGTTTATAATTTTTTTATCTATAGCTTATACAGGCATGTTTAATGTTAACCCGGGCAACGCCGGGCAATTTAGCTTGTAAAACTACATTAAACCAAGGACCATTTAATTGCTCATCGTTGTCTTCCGTTTACAATGCACTTTTTCTCCCTCAATGTATGTGTTTGGAAAAATGCTATTTAAGGAAACAGAAAACCTTTGGTTTTTTTAAATATAATTTTTGTTTATTAAAATCAGAATATTAAAAAAAAATATTTAAAAAGAAAGAGCAATTTTTTTTAAATAAATATAACCATTACTGAAATAACTATTGATTAGTTAGCGAGAAATTGTTGAATAAGCTTATTATGTTTAATTATATCAATGTATATAGATTCATTTCCTCTCAATACAAGAACTAATCTAAATCTAGTTTAAGTAAAATACTTGTTTTGTGTGTGTGTGTGTGTTATTTTTGTTTCCATTACGTTGTACATCCGTGTCTATTTTAACATCATACAAAAAAATCCTAATTAACGTCTTTGTAATGTCTGATTTTCTAACATTTTTTTTGCCTGTATTCTGGAGCAGAGATCGGCAACCTACGGAACGCGTGCCAAATTTGGCACGCAGATGGATTTTCAATGACACACGGAAGAGGCTTTAGAAGAAGTCTATTCCAGTCTCTTTTACAAGAAATTTAGTGCTACGGCAGGATGACTTTTGGGCTGCTGGCACGCTGAATGAATTAGAAATCCTACTTTGGGACACTGTTATCAAAAGGTTGCCGACCCCTGTTCTGGGGTATTTACTTTTGAAATTTTACTTTTACGAGAACTGATGGTTTATGTTTTTGAGTTATTTTTTACCATAGACCTAACGACATCTCGACATGAACAAACAGAAGAGGTGGGAATAGCCAAATGAATGTGCATAGAGAAAACCAAAAGAACAAGAAAACAAAAGAAAACGTAATGCCTTGTAGGCAGTAGGCGTGTATTTCTTTTAATGGGCGGTGCATGTTGAAAACTGGGCGGTGCATGTTGAATACTGGGCGGTACATGAAGGAAACTAGGCGGTGCATGTTGGAAACTGGGCGGTGCATGTTGGAAACTGGGAGGTGCTTGTTGGAGACTGAGATGTGCGTTTCGAAGAATGGGCGGTGTATGTTGTAAATTGGGAGGGGCATGTTGTAGACTGGGTGGTGCATGTTTGAGACTGGAAGATGCATATTGTAAACTGGGAGGTGCATGTTGGAGACTGGGAGGTGCATATTGTAAACTGGGAGGTGCATGTTGGAGACTGGGAGGTGCATATTGTAAACTGGTAGGGGCATGTTGCAGACTGGAAGGTGCATATTGTAAACTGGGAGGGGCATGTTGGAGACTGGGAGGTGCATATTGTAAACTGGGAGGTGCATGTTGGAGCCTGGAAGGAGCGGGTTGGAACTAGATATATACATGCCAGTGTGTCATGACGTTGAGTGTTAATGTACATAGAACAAGTACGTTTCGTGAGCTAAGAATATTGTCACAGCCCCCATTTATATTCTATTGAGGTCTAAGAGAAGTCAGTAAAACAAAATGTCTAAAATTGCTTTTAAAACAACCTTTACTAATCAAAATATCGTTTTACAGTATGGTTTTTCTTTTTTTATTGTTTTTTCTCTTGACAAGAGTTGATTAAAACAAATGGTGTAATTGTTTCTAAACCTGGTAACAAGTTACAATTAGAAACTCTTCGATTTCCAGAAATAGTTTTTAGCATCAAGTTTTTTTGTAGTTGTTTTTTTGTTCTTTTTGCTTTTTCTATGTTCATCTCTGAAATATAATTTCCAGGCTGTAAGATGACCTTATTTCATGAATACTGAAGTTCTTTTCAGGCAATTTTTTTATTGCTAGCGAAAACAATCCCCCCCCCCCCCCCCCCGCCCACCAAAAATGAAGTCTCTTCTAACAAGAAATTGAATGATAGAGCTGGATGGCGTTTAGTTTGTTTAATAAATTAGAGATCACACTTTGACAACAATATTATGAAGATGTTGCCGACTCCTGGTCTTAAGCCGAAGCATCTAACGCTGAGTACAGAAATCTAACGGTGAGTACAGAAATCTAACGCCGAGTACAGAAAAGTTGCATGATGAAAAGTGGAATATTCCTCTCTCCCGCTACCCTGACCCACAATTCCACACCGACGGTGGAATGTGTCACGAAAAGGAATATAGTCATAGGCCTATATATAAAGAAAAAAAAGCCACCTTTTTTGTTTAAAGAGAGGCTTTTGATAGTAATCGAGTTGAGACGAACTTCTTCTGCGTGTGGGTTTATGCTAGCGACTAGGCTCTCAGCTTTCAGCCTATGCTAGAAAACATTTTTTTTTAATTTCTGTAAATCCTATCAAATTAAAGATGAAAATCTCAAAGAAGTGAAGACAGATTCTCAGAAGTCCTAGAAACTTGTATAATTCCCTTCTCGGTGAGACTCCCTAGGAAGGAAAATGAGGATTAGACTGGATTAAAAAATCGAAAAGTAATTTTTTTGAAACGAAAAATAAAGAAAAAAACTTATTGAAAAAAAGAAAAAAATGAGTTGGAAGTCGTGGAGTCCGGATATGATAAGAATTAAACGGATATCTGGCATCGTGCGTTTGTGTTTGTGAGTGCAGACGTGTGGGAAATGATGCGGTATGATCAAATCATATACCCTCTACCACAAGCATTGGATAGAACGGCCAAAGTCTACCAGCACACGTCATCTGTTACACATTGTGCGGTTTTTTTTAGTTATGGGGTCATGGTATAACAAATGTAACGAAATCACTGTCTCTCTAGCATTCTGGTTGTCTGGCTGTATCATCAGATGTTTATCGAACATTCTGTTCGTCTGAATGTTTTAAGATATGAATCTCTAACATTCTTCCTGTTTGGGTGTTTCACTAGATGTTTCTTAAATATTCAGTCTGTCTGAGTTTAGAACTAAATGTTTTTTGGACAAATTACATTATTTGTTTGGCACTCTGTCTGTCTAAGTGTCATAAAGTCTCTCTCTCTCTCTCTAGCTTTCTGTCCATCTCTCTAGTTCGCATATCGTCATTGTCTGTCTTTCTCTCCGGGCTATCTGCCTAATGACGCTGTAAGCTATGTTCTAATCCATCTTTTTTTCCATCTGTTTTTCTAGAATATAAGTCTCGTGGAATTAGAGAAAAGATAGAAATAAATGATAATGAAATGACCTGGTAGACAAATACATTAATCATAGACAGACAGATATCTAGACTACAACAGGAATTCGCCTTTAATTGAACTGTATATACATATATATTTACAAAGTAATTTGCTTAAAATATTTCATTTATCGAATGAAACATGCAATAAAAGAATTTCAACAATATTTCTTTTCTGAGATCACATAGTTGATATTAAGATATTAATTGAAAATGTAATGATATAAAACGAAAAAAATAACACGAACAACACATAGGGCCTATCAATGTAAATGTTGCATTAGAACAATCAAGTACATAAAGCACATAAGTACTCTTTCTTCCCGAGTGGCTTTCGGGCATGGAATGGGTTACCTGAACAAACCAGGAAAATCAATAACTTAACATGATTTAAAAACACTAATCGAAATGCAAGACTAGACATAAACCACCGATGAGCGCATGACGCATTAATCTTCTTTATACAAGGAGCGAGTATAATACATAAGATAAGATAAATATATTAAATATAAATTAGAATTTACATAACAATGATCTCGCGTCATTATTGACGTTAGGCAGTGCGGCGTTTAGACGCTGGAGACATTTTCCAGAATACGTCTTCGAATTCAATGCGCCGTATTGCTGCTGAGAGTTAACACCATTGACCCTTTCACAAGTCAATCTTTTATGACTGACTTGTAAATTACAAGTCAGTCATAAAAGATTGACTTGTAAAAGGGGCAAGGGTGTTAACTCTCATCAGCAATACGGCCCATTATCGAGTTTTGAACATGTTATTATCATCCCCGAATCATTTTTACTTCTTTTATAACCCGCTTCCCCGAATTATCCCTCTGTTGAAAAAAATCCAGTCTCCAAAATATTTTGTATATCGGCTGCATCATCCATCTCACCACCACCTCTCTTCGTCCCACAATTGACACCATCAAGTGACAAGTCAGCTCATAGCTCATTAACTCATCGACCCGACTCGGCTTATTGGAAATTTGATCTTTCATAAATCGTTGCATTGGTTCTCCATCAAACCTTTCAATACATCAGTTCTTAAACAGTTCAATAAATTTGATTAACATACACTGTGTCTAATTCTCTGTTTCTTCCGTTATAATTGTTTGATGTTGTTACTACGTTGGGTGCTGTCAAAGGCAGCAGTTTATTAATGAAGCGAACACTCACCCCTACCTTCTTTTTTAACTGCACGCACCTTCAAACTGTGTGAGCTGACGGGCGTAGCAGCCTGAACTTCCGGAGTGATAGAAGAGCCGCGTGCAACCTTATTAAAATAATTGTTGTGATCGCATTAGCAGAACAAGCTCACACTCTCAGAAATCAGAAAATGCATTCATGCATGCAGTAGAAACCCAAACATAGAAAAAAATTGAGAGAGGAAAAAAACTTTGACAGAAAAAGGTGGCTATGCCCAAACCCCGGGGCAAAGATTGCGGGCCATTGAATTTTCACAGTTCCCAGGAGAAGTGATAAATTGAATGCTTTGGGCGGAAGTTGTTTTAACATAAACTATAATCGTTAAAAGTTACGATTGTGGACACCGCCAGTAAAGGCAACGGAAGAGCAATATCGTACAGATATACATCTATATATTTATATATCTATGTCTATATATGTCTCTTTATGGACCTATCTATTTAACTTTCTCTCGTTCTCTCTCTTTATATATGTAAATATTTATATATATATATATATATATATATATGTGTGTGTCTGTGTGTGTATATAATATCATATAATAAAAACACCTATATGCGTTGTTATCTCATTACCCATTGGCGTCTTCAATACACATTTCTTGATTCATAATTGCATCCACGGTTTCAGAATGCCCTATGTATTGTGACAATAAATAATACACTATAAGTTATAAGCAAAGGGATTTTGATAAAGACGAAAACTTTATTTTTCTTTATTCCCAGTTGTTGTTGTCCACTACAATGGCAACTGTAACGGATTCGCTTAGACCTAAAACAAATCCATACCACGTAGATCTGTTCACTGATTGATGACCATAGCGAGGGCTCTTGTTAAATTTAAAAGTTATTTATTTCAATATTTCAGGGGGAGATCATCAGCACGCAATGTAGGTGTTCATCACCGCCGGCAACCGGACGGGTAGGGAGGGACACGGCGGCGACAACCTACTAATACGGACACTGTGTTGTTGTTGTTTTTAAATTTTGTTAGCAAGGCGAGATCTGTCAGCCCGCCATAATGTCCTTACCAACAAATTCTATTTTTATAAGTTAAGGGAGGTAAAAAATAAATGTGAACTTTTAATATATTTTTATTGAAGGGGACATTTTTAAAAAGGGACGTTAGCCCACTGGTGTGCACTTGATGGAAGCGTACTGGTGGTTTCCACGATTCGCCTCTGTTTTTTTAGGCCCATGGGTACAGAAGTGACCTTTGGAACCAGCTAACAATAATACTACACTAGCGAAGATGATAATTAAAAGAAGTAACGAGCATTCTAGATTATAAAATATCATGTATATAATATTTAAATAAAGCGAGTTGTAAAAAAAAGTATTTTTTTTTCTAACGAAAATGTTATTTAAGAAACGGCCGAGTGTTCTATATATTATATCATGTATATAATGTAAGTAAGCAGGGCCGAAGTCACGAGGATAAGTCCCCCTCCCTTTTCTGAAATTTGTGAAAGATATTTTTTTAACAGTTGTTGTTTAAATGTATACTTAATTCGCAAAAACATAATAATTAAATAGATAAATTAATGTTTGTCGGTCGAAAGTTCAGCCCAACTGGGCCCAACATGGAAAAATGTTTGCCTTCGCCCCTGTAAGTAAAGGGAAGTAGAAATAACAACATTTAAAGAGAAAAAAAAAAGAAGAAAGGAACCGACGGCTAGGAAATTGAAAATAAATCAGTCTCGTGGTGTCGTCTGCTCCCAGTTCCCAGGTCCAGTTCAAGTACGTGAATCAGGTAACGAGTGTCGGGGATTGTGGGACGGGAAGGCTCCTGGAGAGTGTGGAGGCAACAATGACATCAAACTGATTGTTCTGGTGGGAGGAGAGGAGAAAATGGGACAGTAATCCGTGGATAATGGCTGAAAGTATTTTGTTTGAGGATTTCGGGGTTTTGTTAACTTGTTCCCAAATTAAGTGGTTCTGCTGCGCAATTGTTTACATTAAAGAGCGTATACGTTGTTTTTTTGTTGTTGTTTTGCAACTATGTAGGCTATGTCATTTCACAACAATGTATGTCATTTCACAACTATGTATGTAATTTCACAACAATGTATGTCATTTCACAACAATGTATGTCATTTCACAACAATGTATGTCATTTCACAACAATGTATGTCATTTCACAACAATGTATGTCATTTCACAACAATGTATGTCATTTCACAACAATGTATGTCATTTCACAACTATGTATGTCATTTCACAACTATGTATGATATTTAACGTCGACGTAAGTCATTTTACAAAGATGTATGCCATTTAATAATAATGTAGGTTATTTCATAACGACGTAGGACATTTCACATCGATGTTAGTCATTTAACAACGTAGTCAAATTAACAACGGCGTAGGCCATTTTACAACGATGGAGGCCATTTCATAGCGATGTAGGTCATCAGACTGTTTAACTTGAAATCACGCATTTTGGTGGCCGAGACTCACGAGAGGAATAGAGAACAAGCACCAATCGGTTTGAGCCCGTGTGGTGGCTGTGTGGTTCCGCCTATACACGATCCCTGCCAACCCCCCCCCCCTCCCTCCTAGTTGGAGACAGATTCAATACACAAAAGAACAAGGGTCAGTGCTACCATGAATGATCTGTTAACGTGCAGCGAATCACATGCCTCGGACAGAAGCCAAACGTCCAATCATGGGGGATAATGCTCTTTTTTCTTTTTGTTGCGGATGTTGCCATGTGTGTCTATCGTAAGTAAGTAAAGTAATGTAGGCCTACCCTTCGGACCAAATTGATCATAGGGCCGGTAAAGCAGCGTTCACCAGTTTCTGTGGCCACGGAAAACTAGGGGATGTGTGGGCCAGTACAATGCCCAACAACCTTTACTTTACCTCAATTAATGTCAGGTGCCCTTCAGAGCTGGGAAGAATCAGGGACACCCTCCAGTACAGGGAACAATTCCTAGTCTTCACCAGGATTTGAACCAAGAACATTCGGAACGCCAATCGAACGCGCTACCGCTCGACCACCGTGCCATATTGTACAAATGTACAAATAGAAAAGTCAATCAACCCTGTAAGGCGCCACCAAACCCAAGAGCCGTATCGTTTGTGTGCAAAACAAGCAAAACACACCAATAGTGAAATCACTAAACGTAGAAACACTAGAGGACAGAAGGGCAAATTGTATAAAAACAGTGATAATACATAAGGCATTAAACTCTAATTTAAAAATGCAACACAATAACAACTTTTTCTAATGCTCAGATAAACATTAGGATTAAAAAAACGCACAAAGTAATGCATATAATGTAGCCTTGGTGACGTATCTGTGTTTATGATGAAAATGGGTTTATTACATTATTTTCTGCTGTCGTCAGCGTTACCAGATACGTACGCATTACAAAAAGTAATTAACTTTTTCTTCGTACTTACATGTCAGTAAAAAGATCTGATTTCATAAATTTTTTTATTTTTAAAATATTATTTTTCCTTCTTCGGCGACGATAAAGTAGTAATAATACGTAAGGCATTAAACTCTAATTTAGAAATACAACACAATAACAGCCTGTTACAATGCTTAGATAAACATAAGACAAAAACACTCTTTATGCGTTTATGCGAGAAGAAATGTATACAAGTACTCTTTCTTCCCGAGTGGCATTCGGGCATGGAATGGTTTGCCTGAACAAACCAGGAAAACCAGTAACTTAGCATCATTTAAAACACTAATAAAAAATTCAAGACTAGGCTCAGACCACATATAAGCGCAGTACGCAATAATCTTCCTTATAGCAGCAGCGTCTGTAATATTTAAATCATAAATCTCCAATTCTATGACAACATGCAACCCATTTATGCAAATCAGTACACAGCTCATGCATTTTTTAAAATTCTTATTGATGCGAATATCAAAGCCTTAAAATTTATGGTAATAATCCCTTAAATTTAATATGTACATTTTTGTGTGTGTATTAAAAACTCAAAGATTTAATATAAGTTAAATCAAACCCATATTTACTTTATAACTGTTTTCATTGAAAATATATATTTACTGTTTTCATTGAAAATATATCTTTCGTTTGAATTTATTCTAATGAATTAAATAGACTATGTATAAAATCAAACTGCTAAATTTGCAGTTTTGCTCCAATAATCCCCTCTTATCTTCTCGGGGCATACTTTACAAATTAAATTAAAGGTGTCACTTGCTTACTTATATTTTTTTTTAGATGGCAATCTAGTTTTTCATTGATTAGCCAATCAGCGTTGAGCAGACGTCAAATTGAATCTAAATGGTGGCTAATGGCGACCGTGAAACGTTCGCTAAAACGAGCTACTTTTTTTTTCCCCGCCCTTTCTTTTTTTTCTGAAACCACAGATAATGGTTGACGCTTCATTTGACCGTGACATCTCCCGTTTGATGTGCCCCCGCGCTAGACAATTCTCGGCTGCTAGTTTGCCAGACGTGATTCCATTACGCCCAGTGAGCTTGACATCAAACAAAAACTGAAACCCATAAAACAACATTATTGCTCTTGAAATCGGAAATCTATGAGCCTCAATCAGCTGTAAATAGTTTGCGGTAATTCCCCATTAAATTATTTCACTAACTGGTTTGTTATGAAAAAAAAAAAAGGTCTCGATTGACCTGTTCGAATTTCCACCCCTGCATCCAACACACAACTCCCAACCCACATTGAGCGTCTAATAAAATAGGTTACCAATAATTATCCGATTTTTTTTAAAGGATAAGTAGATCTAATTCTATACAATCTATAGACTTTTAAAATAAATTATTATCGCAAAGCAACGGTGTTAGGCCCAGCGTAAAAACTAATCTGAGCGCGGTTGAAGCAGCATTCACCAGTTTCTGTGGCCACGGCATACTAGGGGATGTGTGGCCAGCACAATGCCCAGCCGCCTTTACTTTACCAAAACTAATGTCAGGTACCCTTCAGAGCTTAGCGTAGGCGTTGTTTATTAGAGGCGAGAAAATGTAAGGACAGCAATAAATTAGACTGCGTTTTATGTTGAAATATAGATCTATATGTCTTTTTTTTACACACACAAAAAAATGATATTACTTGAAAACTTCACAGCTAGAGGGTAAACTGTTTTATTTATAAGATCTTAAGGAATTATTTTTTTTAAGTATTTTTTAAAGCAATTTATACTGTGGGACCATAATTGAAGTGTTATGCAAAGCAAATTATTTCATTTGGAAATTCTTATACAGCTTTATCCTTAATCTTCTCTTGTAACTTTAGGATACCAAAGCTGCATACACTGTTAGCCCTAACCCTATCAGTATCCCCAGACGACCCTATTGATCCGTAGGGCCGGGGCGGCGGTGTTCGCCAGTTTCTGTGGGCCACGGCATAATTGTGGGTTTTAGGTGGCCAGCAGAAATGCCCAGCCGCCTTTTACTTTAGACCCAACTAAAGTCAGGTACCCATAAGAGCTGGAAAGACTCAGTGAACACCCTTTAGACCCGGGAACAAATCCTAGCCTTCTCCAGGATTCGAACCCAGGCCATTTTGGTACGCTAGCCAAACGCGCTGCCGCTCGGCCAAAGAGCACCCCGCCCCACCCTCTTACCTATTAATAACAAAATTAAAAAATAAAATTAAAAAGACACTGCCTCTTACATCTTGCAGAAAAGATTATAAGTTTATTTTAGAGTTCGAAGTATTACTCTGGCAAAAAACGTCTCCCTCCTGATAAGCTCAAGCTGCGCTCTAACAAAACCTCAATTTCATCTCTTTTCATCGGAAAGCTTTTTTTTTTTTTGGTTTGCGTGTTATGTCCGTTTTTCTGATGCCCCCAGACTGTTCCCCAGCTGGAACAGTCGACATATCTCCGGCTTCGTTGGGAGCTGGCTCCCCCTTCTGGCAGAGAGTGTTTGACTTTTGCTTTAACCTTTAACCTCTCTTTCTTATTGCACTTTCCATCAAACATTACATGTCACGATGAACAGCAAATAGACAATTTTTGAACTTTGGCAAAAAAAACAAAAAACAACAACGCATTTCAGTGTGGGCGTAGCAATCCAGCTTCCCTAATTACGATAATGATAAAGCAGAGTGATTGCCCGTGTTGTTATTTCCATTCCCCTCCCCACCACTTAAAAAGTGGATCTCTATTGAATTAATCAGTTCACAATTCATGACGCTTGACTGACAGCTGTGTCAATTTCTTCAACTAATTAGACAAGGGAAATAACCGGAACTTGTGATATAAGCTTACATATTTTTTTAAATTTTTTTTAAAGATATATTTACGGATAAACAAGTTAATGTACTTGTTACAATATTTATCGTTTTAAATAGTTCATTTATTAATATGTTATCTTGTTATGCTATGGCGTCAATTCCTTCAGGCCGATTTATCTTATCTTATGTATGGCAGACGATCCTTCTATAACGAAGATTTTTGCGTCCTACGCTCATCTGTTGTCTGAGTCTAGTCTTGCATTTCTATTAGTGTTTTAAAATATGTTAAGTTACTCGTTTTCCTGGTTCGTTCAGATTTTGAATCTTTTTTTTTTTATGAAAGTAAGCTATTTAAGACAGGTCGGGCCCGAGCAGTTCTTAACCCTTCCCGTACCGACCTACTTCTATCTATGCTACCTTCAGTTCCGCTATATACGCGCCCGGGACTGTAAGGGTTAACAATCAATAGGCACTTTGGATGCTAGAGATGATGCCACTGTAACAGAGAACATAAAGTGTGCTCCAAATCTGATAAAGACCTTAGCCATTACCTGACTGGGACACGGTGAGCCGAGCCGACAGCACGGTCGGCTGGCGTACCGAAGGCCCTGGGTTCAGATCCTGGTCAATGCTCGCCTATTTCAATAAAGATCAAAGGCCATTATCTGACTGTGACACGGTGGGCCGAGCCGGCATACGATCGGCATATCGAAGGTCCTGATTTCCAATCCTGGTTTGTGTTCCCGTGTATTGAGGTTTTTCCTGAGTCTATCTAGCTCTCATGGGTACCTGACATTTAGGTAAAAGTTGCTGACTACACAATCTCCTAGTATGCCATGGCCACAGAAATTGTGTGAAAACTGCTTCACAGACCTAAAGCCTAAAATGATCCGACGCGGATATATTACTACGTTACAGTACATGACTCAACACAGTTATGTCCCCTTACTCAGTCCTGGGTTATCCCTTTAGCCATAAGGCATTTCCTGAGTCAGTTGTATGCACCTTTACTTATTCATGTTTTATTTATTAATATACAAGTCGATTTCATTCATTAAACATGACTTTGAAAACTAATACGTAAAAAAACAATATAAAGCAATTTCCTTTAAACTCCAGCACAACGCTTCTGTCTGTCAGCACAATGCATGTCTTGACATATTATGTAAATACTTCCTCTATGCAGGCACAATGACTTTATTGTACTCTGTATCTTCTTATGCTTGGATCAATAATGCTTTTTTGCTAATTGATATACAACAAAGGGAGGGCACTCATCATGCAAATGTATTTAAACATTTCTTCCTTGAAATAGAAATATTGAGTTGGATGTTTTTTTACATGTAGGAAAATCGTGTAAGCCTTTTTGTTACCATTTCTTTTTCATTGTTTGAACATCAATAGATCTATTAGTATGTGCCAGTTTTCTGGTTATTAAGAAATACATAAGTCATTATATTATATCTTAGAAATACAACACAATAACAATCTGTTACTTTGATCTGACAAACTTAAAGGACAAAGAGACTTCTCTTATCCCTTGTGCGAGAACAAATGCATATCAGTAAACTTTCTTCCCCAGTGTCTTCCGGGGGCATGGAATGGATTCCCTGAAGAAACCAAGAAAACCAGTAACTTTAACATCATTTAAAACATTAATGAATTGCAAGACTAGACCTCCATAACGGCATTTCAAGTCTCTTCTACAATATATTCAGTGCTAGAGCCTGAAGACTTTTAAGCTGTTGGTGCGCTGAATAAATTAGAAATCCTACTTTAGCAATCTATAATCAAAAGGTTGCCGACCCCTACAGTAGAACATGAATTCATAGAACATTCATTAGATCTTTTTTTTATCTTTTTGTAATTTTAATGTGTATTAGGCCTATTACTGTAAAAAAAAAAATAACTTCCAAATATTAGGCCTAATTAAATGTTGATTTTAAAGTACAAATACATAGGTACAAATAAAGCTTTCAGACATTCCGAATATTGATAAAAAATGTTTGACTAATATTCCAATCTACGGGGTTGTTTGGCATATTTGTGTCGACGCTGCTTACTATGGGATTATATGGAGAGCACAAAGAAAGACTTCACTATTCACTTAACTACTAAATAATATGAATTATTTTAAAGTGTGTTATAGCACTTCCTATGACAGTGAAGTAACCGCCCCCCCCCCCGCCCCCCCCCCCCCAATCATGAAACATGAAATAACATGAAATAATTTTGCATACAGTAAATTTATAGAGTATTTATCTAACTTTAAACATAGAACCTCCCTAAGCCATTAGACGTTAACGCACTGTAGAAGGTGATCGTCGGAGAGGCCGACAGCGGAAATACTGGTTCGACAATATAAAAGATTGGACAAAGCTGCAAATGGCTGAACTATTGACAACCGCTCAAGATAGGCAAAAATGTAGAAAGATGACTGGTGAGGTTATCCATTCGCCCCCCCCCCCCCCCATAACAAAAACGGTGAAGGGTTTGATAATGATCATGCACAACTAGGCCCTAACATCAAAACTTGATAGAAATAAATCCTACTTTTCTATTTAAAAAAAATAAGCCCCGCTAACACGAATAGTGGAAGCGATTAAAAGCCGTGCTAAATGATCTAGTAATCGGCTACCTACAGTACATATGACCTCTGACCTTCACGCAAAAGAGTACGTCACTCCAGGGGCGTATTATTGGAGGCGTGTGATGTCGCAGATCACGTTCGCAGAACTCCACAGCAACGCGGCGCTTCTGTCCCGCACGCAAAGATCTAATCAGGGCGAGATCATAAAAGGTGAGCAAATCCGGTGCTACTTGCGTGCCGTTCTTACTTAATTGAATGCGATGTCTATAAATCGGTAGACATAACAACGAGTTTCTATGTCGTTCGTCTATTCACTGCGCATGCATAGTCTAACTACGGCAATTTTAGCCAATCAAACCTATCTATTAAGCAAAGGTCAATTAGTCAAAGCCATCTTGTTAAGCCTATCTCTTAACCAAAAGTCGTTTAGCCTAAGTCATCTTATCATCCCTACCTCTTAACTAAAGGACAATAAGTCAGCGACTATTTATCAAACCTGTTTGTTCGTTTTTGGTGTTTGTCATCGAGTTGCTGAAGACCATTTTATATCAATTAGTTCTTTGGAGGCGAGTTCGGAGATGACCGATGAGGTCGATCCGATACCGGAAATTTCTAGAGGGTGTCCCTGGGTCTGCCCAGCCCTGAAGAGTTACCTGAAACAATCCCCTAGTGGCCACAGAAACTGGTGAACGCTGCTTCACCGATCCAATAGATCAGTTTGGTCCGACGGAATACTACTATAGTTAATCATAGAGCACTGCCTCATTGGCCGTTTAGCTTTAAACAAATGCCCTAAAATAAAACTTTACTTTTTTTTTTTTACTGTAAAGTTTCACTTTTAGTACTTCTAATAATTAAGCACGGTATGAATCACTTGTCTATATATATATATAAAGTATACTGTGCGTGTGTGTTCAACCAATCATATTAGTAGATTTAAAGACACGTGACCTTATTGTCTCATATTAGACTTTTGCGGTTTCACTTCGAACAAGTGTCTTCGATAGCTAAGTGGTTAATGTATCGGACTGGCATGCGCCGACCCGGGTTCGATTCACCAGTTAGTCAATTATCTAATATTACTTTAAAAAAAAAGATTATTGTAAATCTACGCGCAACACCAGGCAATTTAGATTTTTGTTAAATAAAATGACGTATCTATTTTTAACCCGATTACAATATTTATTTTAAATTACTTTCCTAAATGTCTTCAGTTTAAAGATAATACTTTTTTTTATTATTATATTTATAGTTTTCTGTTCATTGTAGTTTATTACATTTTTATCTGTTGCTTATACAGCCCATTTTATTTTTTCCCCTGGCAACCCCGGGCAATTTAGCTTGTATTTCAATACATATTTAGTACTTCTTTATGAGCACTTATATGCAATAAAAACATATTGTATTTTATTTATTGAAAAACACGTGTTTAACCATACTATTAATTACAACTTAAAACAACAACATTCAACAATAGAAGCAATAAAAAAATACTTCTTTAGTATTGTTATAGAAGTATTTGTTTAGATCTATAAATAAAAAAATATTACATTTATATTAGGAAAGGCTATAATAAGATAAACTGCTTGCTCTATTTTTAGACCTTAAGTGTTGTTTTTTCCGTGCGCAGCCAATAACGCTGTCCTAAATGACTCCTAAAACGTACCGAAAGTTTTCCGCTGTATACAGCTTTCAATTTCAATCTTAATTTTTCATTGAGAAAATCATAGGGAATTACTAAACCGGAAGTCTAGAGGACAAGGTGTGACGGAAATTCCGAAACAGAGTGTTTCAAGTTATCAAATAGCAGAAATATCTAAGCAGGCGGTCCATCTTATTATAGTGTTTGGTATTAGAATGTATGTTTACCACAGCTATGTCTATTTTACAATTTTATTTTAAGACTATTTATATGTCAACATATTCCCAACAACATCATTAGTTATTAAGATGACATTTAAAAAAAAACGCTCACAAAACGTATAAACAGACATTATGCCTGTTTACATCTTCTGTTATTATTTTTTTTATTATATCTGTATTGCAGTTTAAACACACACACGTATACATACACACACACACACAAACTGACACGAGCACAAACACGTACAGACAAACTTCTGGAATAATTGCCTCAGATTAAACGTAGGGACAGACAAGCTGAAGTTCTGGTGTACGACACCTTGACCTTTACAAATAGTGTCTAAAATAACTGAAATTATCGATAATGCCCTCCAACAACCATTCAATTACTTTCATCATTTCGTAATCCTGTGTGTGCAGTCAATTATCAATAATACGTGTATGTGTGTGTGCGTGAGTTTTTGATTTGCTGTTTTTTACACAGAATTATTTTATGAATAGGCCAGTGTGGCAGCAAAACGAGAAGTTTACTACCACTGTTTATTGTCACGATGTGTGTTACGGAATGGTTATCTTCGATGAGCTTAGAGCTGAGGGCTGTGCTTTACATAAGTGGACGTAAAATGATAAAGAAAAATAAGTGCGTATAAGTTATGAAAAATAATATGCTTCATATAACAAAATTATAAGTCCAGCAATCTTTATATTTAAAAAAAATCTAAATACCGAAAATATGTCTCAAAATAATGTTCCCAAGTTAAAATATACCAAACAAAAAATATTTGATCAACTTACAGTATACCCAATCAATCATGTACCGAACCGAAAATATACCAAACATTAATTAAACATAGATAGATAGAGGGATAGATAGAAAGATAGATTGTAGGCAGACAATGGAAGGATAAATGGACAGAGAGAAATAATTATAGTTACATGGATAGATAGAGAAATAGATTTATACATAGATTGATAAATAGATAGATAAATACTTAGAAGATTGATAAAAAGACAGACAGACAGAAACATTTTATAAATTTATTGGATTAAAAAACTCATTTGACATCTCGCCGACAACTGGAAATCAATTGAAAGGTAACAAACCATTAAATAACATTTATTTGTCAATGTTCATTGTCGAATTATTATTTTTTTTAGCTCTGTCGGCTTGTTTGTGTGTGGGGGCATTTGTAGACTATATGTTTGTGTGTGGGTCATTTGTAGACTATATGTTTGTGTGTGGGTCATTTGTAGACTATATGTTTGTGTGTGGGTCATTTGTAGACTATATGTTTGTGTGTGGGTCATTTGTAGACTATATGTTTGTGTTTGGGTCATTTGTAGACTATATGTTTGTGTGTGGGTCATTTGTAGACTATATGTTTGTGTGTGGGTCATTTGTAGACTATATGTTTGTGTGTGGGTCATTTGTAGACTATATGTTTGTGTGTGGGTCATTTGTAGACTATATGTTTGTGTGTGGGGGCATTTGTAGACTATATGTTTGTGTGTGGGGGCATTTGTAGACTATATGTTTGTGTGTGGGTCATTTGTAGACTATATGTTTGTGTGTGGGGGCATTTGTAGACTATATGTTTGTGTGTGGGTGTGAGTGGGTGTGTATTTGTATGGTATGTGGGGTGGGGGGAGAATATTAAAAGTAAAATAATTGTCTTTATTGTTCTTAAAGTCTTAAAGTGTTTTCGTTCTCCTTTTCTTTGAAGACCTTTCACTCGCCTGGCCCATCTCGAGTGATTAAGTTTTCAAATGAATGGAGGAGGGTTTCTCAGGGGGTTTTACGTGTAGGTTGGTGGTGGGGCCTGGGGTGGTAGCGTGGGTGCGGTGGAGGGCGAAGGCTACGGTAAATGAATAACGACGCTTGTATTCCTCGTAAAAGGCTGAACCGCAATGTACTAAACACTCAATTAATAAATGATGTAGGCAGGAAAAAGAAGTCATAGAGTGACTTCATACCCAGCTGAACGTAAAATTGTCAATTTGAGTTTTTGTTTTCCGGGTGTTATTGTTTGTAGTTATAGTCCACATCACTTTAAACAGAAGTATTGTGGAACAAAAAAATTTTTAAAGTGGGAAATCCGCCCCAGCTCCACTTCAAAATGTTTTTTTTTTCAAATAAAAACTCCATGTTCATCAGAGAATATCCAGAGTTTACGTTCTAGTTATTCAATACTTCAGTTTGAGATTCTTAAGAGATCCTTATGCGCCTAAAAAAACAGACGATCCTTCTATCGCTTAAGTCCAGGGCGTACAACGGGTAGACCTGTTGCCCCGGTGTGGAGGTAGAAAGGAGGTTGCCAACAGGTCCCTTAGATCATCCTGGTTCCTGGATGCATATGATTTGTGCTACCGGGGCACATTGCAGGTATACGGGCGAGGGGAACCGCAGTGAATAATAAGATGGGCTGCGGAAACCGTCCCTGTTACATGGCAAGCCACGCATTCGGCGTGACGTTTGGTGGCTGGAGCCCGGACAGAGCTTTGGTGTGCCCCTCACCCAGAGCTCACTCCGAATACGTTACGCCCTGGACTATAGCGCTATTCGGGCTCGTCCAGTAATTTAGAGACTTATAAATTCGGTTTCTGGTAGTCGACAAAATGACATTCGAGTAGAACATTGCTTCTTATATATTAGTCCTCTATTCCGCTTTCCATTCCTCATCTCTCTGTAACATGCGTATTCTACATTTCTCTGTAACATGCGTATTCTACATTTCTCTGTAACATGCGTATTCTACATTTCTCTGTCTCCATCTTTACATCTCTCTTCCTACATATCTTTACTATCTGTTTCTCTGAATAACTCTCTCTATCTCTCATCTTCTAGTTTAATCTCTTACTTTTTGACGAACTTTTTTCATCTTCTCTCTTTTTTTTTCTATTCTCTCTCCTTTTTTCTCTCTCTGTCTCTCTTTCTCTCATTCCCCCTCCCACCCCCCCTTCTTTTTCTCCCTCTCTCTTTGTTTCTCTCTGGCATTTTGTCTTGCAATGACTTCCGTTCTTATTACAATGGGCAGCTGCCTATTGATCCTCTGACTATAACATCCTCTGTAGCACTGGCGACGGTTTGATAGACCGTAGATAAATAAGTCGACCTATTTCCTAGCCAGAAATAACAAGATTCATTTAAAAGGAATTTTAAGAATCCCACTTATTATACATTTAACCTTGGACTTGTACGTTTTTTCTTTGCACATTTTCTTTAGCCATGTGAGACTATAAATTTAAAATCTCTCTTCCTCTAGGAGTGAGTGGTGTTACGCATTTGTTTTCTTGCATAGAATGGAAAAATTATGCATAAATCTGATTGCCTAGAATAAAATCTATTTTAAATTTGAAAGCAGACTCTTAGATGTATTTTTATAGTTTTAATCTTTCATTATTGTCTGCGCAGAGATTTACTGTATGTTTATTTAAATAATTATTCTCCTCGTGGCAATATGTGGCTTTCGAAATCACATAAATGCGCCTGACCTTTAACCCACTCTTCCCCACAATTCCACGCCTCCAGGAATCTATCTTTAGGAGGTATAACATCCGCTGCATACGTGGATCACCATTAATCGCCTCCCATGATCTGTTTAATTCTGGCCATACGGAGCCTAAGACGAGGGAGAGAGAGAGAGGAGGTGGACCGTCCTAATGTCCGACAATAAGCGTGGGATGGGGCGTGGGATGGAGCGTCCTAATGTTCAACAATGAGCGGCTATCAAATGTTGGGGTCAGTTGGTTGAAACGTCGTATAATCGGACACGTTTCCGCTTCAGGTGGCTCCCTCAGGCCTAACAAATTCAAAGAACTCTAAGAAAAGGAAGAGATTTAAAATAGGGCTTTTATAAATGGTTCTGTAGTTTTCTTTAAATTGTGTCATTGTTTACATTTAAAAACTTTTCATTTGTGACTTCAAGCTTCGTATCAGACACATAACATTTTCTTCGCACTAATTGTTGGTGACACCGAGTCTCCTAAACTAAATGTCACAACGTTTAGCAACATTTTAATCATTTCCAAGAATTTGTGTAATGCTTATTATTTAGTGAACCTCTTTACTCCATTTGTCTGAGAATCGTTATTGTTTGATTGATCCTGTAGATGTTACTTTGAATAAGTCAGGAAAAGAGCAGAGGAATTGTTTTTTTCACAAGCATTATTCCTAGTAGTTGAGTTTTAAGTACAATATTAAGATTTGACGAAAGACTTTAAACGGCCAATTTATTAGGATACACGTAATGCAAACACACGGAATGGTACTGACGTAGGCTATATTATAAGAGAGGTTGAATGGTTACATTATAACACCATTTAGATGTGCAAAGTTGTAGTGTGCTGGTTAATCGATGACGTAACACTCGTACATCTAAATGTCAATAAACTTGTGAAGTTATCATGCTGTTTAAATGCTATTCATAACTTCACAAAAACCTTCATGACCAACTGCAGAAATGCTTCTTGTACGTGAGGGTGTGTGTGTTTGTGTATGTGTGTGTGCGAGCACTATTAACATTCCACTAAATCTATACTAAAATGGCTCTCAATGTAGCATGTAGCTAAAAGTCATTTTAAAAAACTATCCTTATCATTAACTTTATTTTTTTCTTAACTAATATTCTTTGTTGATGCGTCGACAGAGTGTCATAGGTCTGAGAATGGAGCATTGGTATCCTAGATCATGGGCCGGCAACCAGGCTTGGTACGCATAACGATTGTCAATGGCAAGCGAAAGACTTTTGAGCATTTTGAACATTTGGCACGCTGAATGCGTTAGAAATTCTAGTCTGGCACGCTCTTATGAAAAAGTTGACGACCCTTGTACTAGATAATATCCGTTCCACTTTGCCTATTAACTGAACCCACACCGTGTGACCCCTTTTGTTTTGAAGAAAACTATTTTTTATTTACCAAAAGAATAGATTCGGTTTTGGACAGAAAAAATCAGGAGAGCATATCCAAGGCCACCCAATTCTCTCGTATGCCGCGCTGCAATAGCCCTCTGGAACATTCTAAATATAGAACCTAAACCTTCTAGGATTATCTCTTCTTTTCTTTAAAAAAAAACGAAATCTCGTCGGATCAAATCGATCCATTGGACCGGTGAAGAAGCGTTCACCAGTTTCTGTGGCAACGGAATGATACGGGATTGTATGTCCAGCACAATGCCCAGTCACCAATACTACGGTACCAATTAGAGCTGGGTAGACACCCGAGAAAACAATCCTTACCTCAACGAGGATTTGAAGCCAAGACCTTTCGTTACGAATACACCCACACAATCCAGCCGAACGGCCCAATTGCTCGGCCACCTTACCCCTCCCCTCCCCAATCTTCATCTCTTGAGCACTTTCAAACACTCTCCCTTCCTCCCCTCTCTCTCTCTCCCACTCTCTTTCTCCCTCTCTCTATCACTATCTATTGTTCGCGTTACTCTACGCTGGGCTAACTGAAAACTAACTTGTATGTCCACGAATGACGTCGACAAAACAAAAAAACAAAAATTCTAACAATATATTGAAAGGAAAATTGTTTCGACAAGCTAGCTAATGCTCAAGTCGGGTTAATTCTGGCTTCTGAATGGGACAAATTGTATTACGTCAAACAGCATTTATCGCTAATGGCTTTTTTGCCCAACCAGCTACAACCGCTCTTTGCATGAGTGACTCCCTTTCAATCTCTGATTCCCGGCATCTCTCTCTGGAACTGCAACAGTGTTGAAGAGTGCGGCGTTTGAAGTGATTTTGTGATGCGCATTTTGATGACCTTTGGGCTAAGTTTCGAAAGCATCTTTCAAAATAAATTACGCAGTATTTGTTGTAGTTGTATGTGTGTGTGTTATCCTAAAATTTAAGGGTATGCAACCTACGGCACGCGTGCCAGAATTGACACGCAAAGCGATTTTCAGCGGCACGCGAAAGACCCCGCTGAAAGGCAAATCAAGTATTTTCTAAAAGAAATTTAGAGCTAGAACCGGATAAATTTCAGTCTTTAGGCGCGCTGAATGAATTAGAAATCCTACTTTGACACACTATTATCAAAAGGATGTAGCAGTTTTCGGTTGTGAATAATAACGTAAACTAACTAGAAAAAGTTGGCTAAGCTTTACCAAAAAAGATGATAGGATTGTGTAGCTAGCACAAGAGAAAAAATCTTCCTGATTGAAAAGACTAAGAACTGAGTGAGTTGTTCTTAAGTCCAATTAGCGGTTATGGAAAAACTGGTCTTGGTCGAAAGAAATGGACGCCATTGTGCTGGCTATTAAATCCTTTCATACTATAGTTGAATCTAAGAAAAGAGGAATAAAAACATTTTTTTAAAAATATGAGAGAATACGAGACCACGAGCGAGAGAAAGTAGCAGAGGGAACAAGAATGAGAAAAATGGGTACAAAAGAAAAAAATTGACATAATTAAACCATATGTTCCGCAGAGAACACTTCGTTCTGCCGATATTATTTCAATATTTATCTTCATTAAATATGTTTTAGACCAACTATTGTCTTACTTTTTATGTAACTTCCGTTCATGCTTCATTTATTTGCTTTGTCCCATGTTTGTGAAGTTTTAAATAATCAATTAGCTTTACATTTCTTAGCCTAGAGATTTATATCCGTGTTTTTCGATGTATGTTAAATGTGCTCTGAGCTTACATTATGTTTGTTGGCAGCGCTATACAATATTATTATTATTATAAATTTAAAAAGCAAAAGTGAAAGAGGAATGGGGGGGGGGAGAGAAATTCAGAGGGAGAAAGACAAGGTGATAAAGATAAAGGCAAAGAATGAAGAGAGAGAGAGAAAGAAAGAGAGTGGGATAGTTAGAAAGAGAGAGTGAGAGATTGAAGATGACGTTTCCAAATACCAATACAAAAAAACAAAAGAAACAGTAATCTTCACAGCTAAAAGCGGAAAAAATAAGAATTATGATATTTGTTTAGCGCTGCCAACATAATGTAAGCTCAGAGCACTAAGAACATGGATATAATCTCGAGGCTAAGAAATATAAAGCCAATTGTTTCTATCATCTCTATCCCAACTAGGATTCATACCGTTTTAGAAAACAATAATTACAGCTGTTCTGTCAATGTACGATGAGAAAGGTTGTTAATCTTATATATTGGAGGATATTCTCCTGTCCGAGACACACTTACCTATGCCCGCACTAAAACAACATGCATAATAGCTAAAACACCCGTTTAAAAAAACTGTCCTTGTGAACTTTTCATGACTCCTATTTTTTTTAAAGTTCGAGAACCACTGATTTAAATCAATGCAATATTCACTACGGAAATGGTTCGTGGAGGAAATAACATTTCAACATATAGGTATTCAATAATGTACAGAAGGAAAACAAAGGAACACACAATCTATATTGGACACGCTGCGGCGTTTTTTAACAATTTGACCGTGACCATCCTGTTATTTGGAAGATTGATGCCAGAACTTACTTCCTTGTTTGTGAGAACGTTCGTTCGTTCGTTCGTCTGAGTTTCCCGTTTCTCGAAACACACGTGTGTCAGTGATATCAATTGAGTTGGATCACTACGCGGTGTAGTGATAAACGGTGATTACATTGGGACTATTTCCCACTGGAGGAGGTTTCCACGACTGAAATAGAGGCCGGAGTGGAAAGAGGGGGGGGGGGGTGGAAGGGTTGATCTCTCACATAATATTGTATTGACTCATCTGAGGCTCAGATTTCACCGAATATATATTGTCTGCGATATCGTACGCACTAATTGGATTTGACAAAATGGGTTTTTAAAACATATTCTTTGAGGTCATTTTTATCATGGAATCCAATTAACACACACTATAAAAATTAATATATATCAATATTAATAATGATACAAAAAACAACGAAACGTATAAATATAGCCTAGATAGGTTGATAGATAGAAAAATATATAAATAAATAGATTTTACGTATATTGTCATTTTATGTGTAGGCCCTATAGGCAGTGATGGCGAACCTTTTGAGGCCGCGTGCCCAAAGTACAATACAAGACCAACTTATTTATTTCAAAGTGCCAGCACAGCAATTAAAACCAATTACCATAACTTATCTGTTCCGTTTTTGGTAAATGCTCGCGTGCCCACAGAAATGGCTCTGCGTGCCAGCTGTGGCACGCGTGCCATTGGCTCGCAATCGCTGCCCTATAGCATGTAATAATAGTTTCTATATTGTATTTGACATTGCCTCGCTAGTTCATGTAGAGTTATTTATTCACATTTGATTTTGGTGTGACAGCGATATAACCAGTGAAGAGTTAGTAAGGTAAGTAAAGTATACCGTCTGACCAATTTGAGTCATAGAGCCGGTAAAGCGTTCACCAGTTTCTGTGGCCACGGATTACTAGGAGATTGTGTGGCCAGGGCAGTGCTCAGCCGCATTTACTTTACCTCAACTAAGGTCTGTTGCCCATCAGAGCTGGGTAGACTCAGGGACACCCTCCAGTACAGGGAACAAATTCAAGTCTTCACCAGGATTCGGACCCAGGACCTTTGCTACGCCAGCCAAACGCGCTGCCGCTCGGCGACCTCCCCTTCGTAGAGAGCAAGTATTAATTTATTTATTTCGACTCAATACAATTATGCTTTCTCGTAGTTTCTTCGACGTTTTAGTACGCGTTTCAATTCCCATTCCAAAAGCTTCGGGAAAATCCATTTCTAGTACTCTCTGTACCAAAATCTATAAAAGCACGTGTTGGAGCGGTTTGTGTAGTTGTTGATTTGTGCTCAACTACCAGTGAAGTTGTTAATAATCGTACATAAGTGGCAGCATTAAATTCTTCTGTCAAGATTCATCGATCGAGTGGCTTGAGTTATAATTAAATTGAAGAAGACACTAGACATAGAACAGAGTACGTACCCTTAGAGTATTAACTATATTACATATTGTCGTAGGTGGTTTGAATTTTGGCCTTACAGACACGTCAGGGTGCAGTAATTTGTACTCACACCCCCGGCTGGTCTAGTCAAGGAGTATGGCGCTATTGCAGTAATTGGTCATATATCGCAAAATTTATATTTCCATCAACTATTATTGAGATAAGTAGGGCGGATTCACCAGCTTGCTACTTTCTTTAATATATCATCAGCCACACAGAACACATAGACTAATATAACTATAAAACAGTTAATAACTTGTGGTGAATTACATATATCTCCAGTTTATTGATTGAAAACAAAAGTACTAATGTCAAATATCGGATGATCTGATGTAACAAATGCAAACGAAATCACTAAGTTGTGCAGGTGAAAATAGTGGAAATACTTAGTTAAATTAAACTAGACTGGCTACACTAGCAGGGTATCACCTCCCCGCACCAATACCGAGAGATGTTTCCTATATGGAGTCTCTCAGATGCACTGAAGAAATTCCAGTGTAAATTTTCTATTTTCTAGCTCGAATAATTTCTGGTTGGACATGCCAAACACGTGACTAAACTGGACCTTTTGATTGGCCAACATTGAACCGTTCCCTTAAAGACACAAGGGGGGGGGGGGGAGAATATCAATGGCCAGCCTAACAATAACAGACTGAGTTTCCAAACTATAATTACGGAGGGGAACATTCCGGGGCGTTTGACACTATCCGAAATCTATAACGGTGGTCACTTTACATGGCAATTATGTCATAAACCTGCCAGGAAAAGGGGGGAAGGACCGATGCAGTAGGAAAGAATAGGTCAGTTTAGTCTCTGGGTGTGGTCTTATCTCAAAACTGAACAAAGACGGGGCTTCCCTTTACTGAGTATCTGAAAGGACAATGTCACTTCTAAACACAATGAAAGATCCAAGGGCTGGAGGGGAAGGAAAGGAAGGGGCATTGAGGTTGGGCCTCCAATCTCAGTTATCTTACACCACCTAGAGGGTCAAGGCGACAGTAAAATCTCGACCTATAATTTTAAAATCTTCAAACATCGAATTCCTTAGTTTAAAAATAAATGTGACGAGCGTCACACACATATATATATATATATGTATATATATCAAGAGATAGAGAAAGACACATATGGACAGAAAGTTTAATAAAAAAGATATGGTGGGTAGACAAAGGAATCAAAGATAAATAAAGTTATATAATACATGCCAAGTAACCCACTTAACCGAAATTCTTATTCAAAATACCACGTCATATAAGACATTACTCATGTTTTGACTCTTATCAATTACGTCAAAACGATAGTTTACGTCATACTTCATAGCTCTGTCAAAAATAGTCGATCTCAAACGCTCCAACCCCTCTAGTTGCCAAGAATTATTTTTTTTCATTCTTGTCCAGGAAGAGCTGACTTTCGCGCCGGAGAGTTCAATTTTAATTTATATAGCTCGATTAAGACGTTTTCAATAGTAGCTGTGCTGTTGTTTTAGTTGTTAGTATTTTTTAGTAGCCTATAGTGGTCACTTGCATGCATCGTCCATCCGTTAAAGGGTTATGACAAAAAAAAAAGCCTTGACTTGAGAAGCAGTTATGTATAAATAACTATTAGGTGCGGTTTCGCAAACTTGGTGCTATAATATCAGACGATCGGTGTTGTATCAGAAATTCGTTGCTATATCACTAATTTCGGTGCTGTGTCCCGAAATTGGCGTTTGATCAGGAGCACTGCGCCAAAAAGGCAACAACAAAAACAAAAAAAATACGACACATACTGGTATATTATCTATGTATATATATGCACAGTAAACAAAGTATTGGCTACAACACCATACTCGTAATTCCATTTTTTACTTTGTTTTTTTCCCAATGGTAGTATACGGACAACATCGAATATGTCATATTTACACAGCATTGGCCAATGCAGCAGTCCCCCGTAACACTAATCAGCAGCGTTTTCTACATTGATAGTAATGTAAAAAAAACAACAACAACAAAAAGAGTTACAGATGCCTGTGCACAATGTTTGAGATCCTTTAGTTAAACCCAAAGCCTCTTGATAGTTTGATGCCAAAATTGATGCCAAAATTGATGCCAAAATTCCTTATTATTAGTGTCACCGCCATATTGAATAATTTACATAGCTAAATATATATAGCTATCCTCGGAGAGCGAGCACAGAAAAAAAAAGGACGCCTCGGCTTTATGACAGGTAAGAGCTAATTGTCGTGAACCATGATCCCGACTTTCGAAAGGATCGGAATGCCGGACTAAAACGAATGATTTAATAAAACCTGATATTTGGTATTTCATTATTATATACAATATTTGCAAAAAGAACAAACGATATTAACAACTCTAAGTTAAAACATATGTACTCTGGAACATAGAACGCACGGTGTACGAGAGACAACGCTTTCGGCTGGCGTACCGAAGGTCCTGGGTTCAAACCATGTGAAGGCAAAGAGTTCTTCCGTCATTGCGTCTGCTTAGCTCTGATGAGTACCCTGACTTTCGTTGCAGCAAAGTTAAGGCGGCTGGGCATTGTGCTAGCCACACTAATCCGCTAGCATGGCGTGGCCACAGAAACTGGTGAACGCTGCTTCACCCGGCCCTATGGATCAATCAGGTCCGACGGGATTTTTTACTTTTGCTTACAAATTTGGAACATAAGAGGTTGTCCTTAATCCAATCCAGATAAAGTTTCTTATCTCAAGCAGCTGCTCCTCTTGCACCTAAACAACCCATTTACACAGTTTTGAATTCTTCCACATCAGACTTATGCTGAAGTTCATTGAACGTTATTTTCAAATGCCTTTGCATCCCAAGGGTAATTATATATTTAGTGATTTTAAAAACATGCACAATAGGATGGAATCAGTGGTTCCCACACCACGTTTTCTGTGGCGGTGTTCTTAGCAGTATTTGGGGTTTAAAAAATTCCAACTGATTCATCGAACGTAGTTTTGAGAATCGGTGTACTGAGTCTTCTATCATCGCATCAAGTTCATCCAAATCAATCACTCTAGGGGCTCTAAGCTCTCTTTTTTTTTCTCCTACACCTTCATCAACAACTACCAACGTTACAATAGCAACAAAAAAAAAAAAAAACTCAAATGGGTCAGAACAGAAGCTGCATCATTACACACACACACGCAAATACTGCACACCCACACAACAAAATGGAACAATAAAATTGTGATTCGATTGACCCGGATCATTGAGTCGTTCACTGCACCTGTAGGGAGGAGATGGGACGAGTCACTGACGAGTGGTGTTACGAGCTGAATGACTGATTTCAATAAGCGACACATTGTTTTGAGAAAAGGAGTAGGGGCGGACTTTGTTTTTTCAACTGTCACGACATAGGACGCGCACAACAATGAATACAATAAATACGTACGAAGCTATAAATCTAAAGCAATTTATTTGATATCTTTTTTACATTTTTAATTTGCTTCTGTTCTTAACAAATGTAGGTATATTGACAAATAAACAAAATTTCATCGTGAAAGAAGAGGATCAAAAAAAGACATTAAGAATAAAGATCGATTTAAAAAGTCTGAAAGATATCAAGATAGATGGATGGATAGTCGGAAAGATAAATTACAGATAATTGTAATGGATAAAGGATAGATATATAAATAGAAAGAAAAAAGAAAGTAAGAAAAAAAAAGATAAAAAAAAAATAAGATAAAAGGAAACAAAGGGAAAATTGAAAGACAGACAAACAGATGGATATACAGATAGAAAGATAGAGAATGAAATATAGAAAAAGTTAAACATAGAGAGATGGAAAGATATATAGAGATCGAAAAGAGAAAGAGAAAATTAGAAGGATAATAGAGAGATAGTTTGATAGTTAGATATAAATAAGCTTATAAATAGGTAGATTGTAAGAAAAATTAATCTATTTAGACAAAAAGATAAAGATAAGTTAAAGGGATGGATGGATAAATAGATAGATAGATATATGGATAGATATAATAATCGAAGAGCAAAACAGCAATATGAAAATAATGACAAACTTGAGCTAAATGGGTTATCCCCTTAATGACATAAATTAAACGCTTTGAACTGAGTGCCACCATACACGAAGCAATTAAGGACAAAAGGTGAGATCTCACAGTGAACCATTCAACAGTGTGGCCTGCTGGGAAGATAAACGCAAATGTTACTTCAGCTATGATGTAAAAACGGGCCAGGTTTGGAGGCTATGGCTACATCCCATCGCCGTTCAATTAGTCATAACCAACCAACACTCGAAGGGAAATATTTGCACACCGAGTCCTCCTCGAAATATAGCGCAAGGGGGGGAGGGGACGGGGAATGGGGAAATAACTCCGACACTAGTATTATGTCCCCTTAGTTCGTGCTAATGTCCCCATTCGTGAGTTACGGGGATCAAAACACTTTTTTCTGTGTCATAGACTTTTTTTTGTATTGTCCTTTGGAAACCTGACTTGTGGGATGTGGCTATTCATCTAATCCATAGGAGATTGACGCGCACTAAATTTCTGCACTCTGATGTTTAACACCCACCAGCTCAGCGATTCTCATACCACGTTCTCTGTTGGCACGTGTTGTGTTTAGTTTTATGCATTTGTTCTAGCTTAAGGGATAAGGAAAATTAAGGAAATTGTTTTTGTCCTTATGTTGTTTATCTTAGCATCGCAAATGGTTGTTATTGGGTTGTATTTCTATATTAGAGTTGAATGCCTTATGTATTATTATTACTTTATCGTTGCCAAAGAGGAAGAAGAATATAAAAAAAAAATAATTATGAAATTGTTTACTGACATTTAAGTACGAAGAAAAGTTTTATTACTTTTTGTAAGGCGTACCTATCCGGTAACGCTGACGACAGCAGGAAAAAGGGAATTAGCCCATTTACCTTATAAACACAGTTACGTTACCAAGGCTACACTATATGCGTTTGTTTGTGCGTCAAAATGGCGGAGAAAAAAATGAAGATTTTTTCTAAATTATTTCTGTAAATTGGGTTTTAAAAATTGTAAAAATAATAAAAAAAAGTGTGTAATCTAATGCTTATTAGGTGTATTATGATATGATAGGATAGGATGAAAATTCTTTGACGTTTTCGGAAATTTGTTCAGTTATCAATCCTATCATATTTACAATTATTAAATATCAGTGCAACGTAAATATATCACACGCACACACACACACATATTTATAGAGAGGGAGCAAGAGAGAGAGACAGGCAGAAAGAAACTTCGATGGATAAATAATTATATAGATAAATAGATGGATAGATATTTGTTAGATAGATAAATAAAAAAGATGGACGGATCAATAGATACATAAATAGCTAAATATAGATATATATATAGATAGATAGATAGATAGATAGATAGATAGATAGATAGATAGATAGATAGATAAATGTATAAATATGAAGGAAAAACAGAAAGAAAGAGATAGATAGTTAGATATTTAAAATAGATAGATAGATTGATATAGATATATAGATTGATCAATTGATTGATTTATGATAGATAAATAGATAGAAAGATAGATATGTCTCCAATTCAAAACTAAACAATGAAGGAATGCGTCTTTAAAAAAAATACTAAACGTTTAAAAGCAGATCCAGTTGGCAGAGACAAATTTGACCTTTAGGGCTAATGTCAATCTCTGTGTCTAAGTCAACAACCTCTGGCTGGATAATCGAACCAACCGATCAGGGCATTGCCGCTAAACTGTAGCAATCCAATGCTAATCTGTGTGGTGCATTTATATAGATTATAGATCTTTGGTTTTATTCTATTTAAAGTTACTCTAACCAAGTTAAACCCATTTTTGTTCAATATTACAATAATGTAATATGAAATCAACGACGTTTTTTAAAATGAAAATCGTTATCTTATCATTTACATTACAGACGCTCCTTCTATAAAGAAGATTATTGCGTCCTACGCACATCCATGGTTTGAGTCTAGTCCTGCATTTCTAATAGTGTTTGAAATAATGTTAAGTTACTGGTTTTCCTGGTTTTTTCAGGCAACTCATTCCATGTCCGGGTGCCACTCGGGAAGAAAGATTTCTTATATGCATTTGTTCCCGCAAAAGGGATAAGGGAAGTGTTTTGTCTTTGTGTTTATCTGAGCATTGTGACAGATTGTCTTTGTATTGTATTTCTAAATTAGATTTTAAAGTCTTTTGTATTATTACACAAGCTATCGATTCATATAACATTATTATAAAGAGAGAGAGAGAAATATATATGTATATAAGTTTACAAGCTATAGCCATTCGCTTTACTGCATGGCTAGATACATCTGTGTTTTAAATTAACTGGTATCGTTTACATTTCTTGGCGTTATCTAATTTGTTTTCTGAATTTCTTCTAATTACGAGCTGTGTTAAAGAACTCGTTCGAGGCCTCAATCATTGATGTTAGGTAAGGTTTCGTTTCTCTGGCAAACTTCTAGCTACGACTCGTTTTAATGCTGGTTTTGACAAAGTGTATAATGATAGCGATGGCTATTTAAATTGTCAACGTTTTTATTGAGGCCGTGTGCAAAAGTTTGTTAGCAAAAAAGTAGATCCAGATACGGACAAAATGGCAGACCTGTGTTGCCTAGGCTCCCGATATAAACAAATGGTTTGAGTCAGTGGCTAAATGAGTGAGCGAGTGAGTGAACTAAAGTAGTCCTTCAATATAAAGTCATTTAACACATACTCACTAACAAATGACATAAGCAATAACATAAGTAATAATACTATATATTGACCCTGCTTTGTCCATACTAGAGTCCGAGGAGAGGGGGAGGCATGACCTTTGAGATAATGTTGTAAATTAAATTAAATATAGCAGCGTCCACCCTGTGGAAGTCTAGGCCAAAGACTATAATAAAATGGACCGCCTGCTCTATTTTTAGAGCTTATATGTTCCTACAATTGCATTTAAGGTTTCCGCGTATACAACTTTATATTTTAATATTTCTATCTATCTATCTATCTATCTATCTATCTATCTATCTTTCTATCTTTCTATCTTTCTATCTTTCTATCTTTCTATATTTCCATCTTTCTATCTTTCTATCTATCTTTCTATCTTTCTATCTTTCTATCTTTCTATCTTTCTATCTTTCCATCTTTCTATCTTTCTATCTATCTTTCTATCTTTCTATCTTTCTATCTTTCTATCTTTCTATCTTTCTATCTTTCTATCTTTCTATCTTTCTATCTTTCTATCTTTCTATCTTTCTATCTTTCTATCTTTCTATCTTTCTATCTTTCTATCTATCTATCTTTCTATCTTTCTATCTTTCTATCTTTCTATCTTTCTTTCTTTCTATCTTTCTATCTTTCTATCTTTCTATCTTTCTATCTTTCTATCTATTTTTCTATCTTATCTATCTATCGAGTATATATATATATATAAACTTGCTTTTTACCTCAGATATTTTATAATGGAAGTTGCATTATCTAAAATGATTCCTCGTCACTTCCCTATTCCCAAGTGGAAGATTTTCTTTTGGTTTTATTTTATTTCCTAAGCCCTCAGAGAAAGACAGACACGTCGATTTTTTATGTTTTTGTTTTGGTGTCCTCTTAGGGTACATGGGCGCTTCAACTATGTGGGTCAGTCAGTGGGTTCAAGGGTATATCGGTAGGTCCTAGTAGGCCAGTAGGATACTGTACACCAGTCGGTCTTTGAAGGGCAGAGCAACTTTCGGTGGTTCATTTTGTTCTGAAAGTAGGTCAAAGTGTAGGTCAACCTTAAGTCAGAAAGAGAAAGTTTCGAGCTCATGTCTTCCGCACTTAATTTTAACCCTTCCCGTACCGACCTACTTCTATCTATGCTGCCGTCAGTTCCGCTATATACGCGCCCGGGACTGTAAGGGTTAAAATTAAACAAAACGTCTGTTACAGATTTATATCCTACGCCCTCTTCTTCCATCCGACACGCGCCCTAATTCTCTTTCCACCCCTTTTTCTTAAGCTAGGTCAACACCATCCTGAGTGGCAGCGATTGTTGTGTTGTGTTGTTGTTATTGTTGTTTGCATTTACACTCCCATGAAGACGACTTTAATATTTGATGACGATAGAACCCGTAAGAACAAATAAAGTTTGATCTTATTCTTCTGGAGCTTGGGACAGCTAAAACTAGAAGAGAGTTGCGCATTGCAGGGGATAAAGCGTTTGAAAGGTTTGGGTGGATTACTACTTTATCACTCCCACGTTGATCTAAACCTTGTTTGTTTGTTTTTTCACCTAGCAGTCCTTAACTTTAGTTACAAATTGAGTTAATCCTATAAGTGTTCTTTTTTAACGTCTGCATCGACCAAATCACGTGAAAATAATGGTAATTACAATGAAGATATTTGAGCTCGTTTTCTTTTATCTAGACGTTATTGTAACTAGTTAAAACAATTGGTTTGCCGTTCTTCGAGTTCATTTTACATAAGGGGATTGTGTGGCTAGCATTGTACCAATCATCATACACCACACTTAGTAGCAAGTAGTTTTGGTAACGCCCCAGTAGGGACTTATTAAAGTTAAGTCTCAATATCATCAATACATACGGTATATAGCCATGCTTGTATGTAAAATATAATTCCAATACAGATGATTGTGTTTGTTTCTTTGAAAACTGACCAACAAAACTCTGTGGGCGAAATCATACAAAAAAGGGTGAACAAAAAACACATGATGTGTTTGGTTCAATTTTTAAAACGGGCGAGCATTCTGATGAAAGATTTGAGTTTAAAACTATATTATTTTAAGCAAGGATAATCTGTAAGCTGGATAATCCACACTTGGAAAATATAGAGCCCCCTTTACACCGATTCACATACTTTCTTTTTACCTGCAAACAATATTTTTTTTTATAAACAATCAATAAGCCAGGGTCCAACAGAGAAGCACTCTAAGAATGATCCACCGCAGTGCTAATGTTCGAATGATTACGTAATTTGTCTTAGACATTCACCAGTCCTTGTCTACTAAAATATGTATCACTCCCCCTTATGCCTTCCTTCCTTTCTGAACATTCTTACATTTATTTGCAGAAATAATGATATAATAACGCACACATGCCACCTTCCCCTCCAAACAAACACCAACTCCACTTAAATCTAATGAACTTTAGTTTATTGTCAGAGAATGACTCCAGCTAGAAAGTATTCTTCGTTCTCAAGACTTGTGATTTTGGAGGATTCAGACAAGCCCAATACTTGTGATGAACTGTGCCGTGCTCTGTCAGTTGCTCCAGTCTACCATACAGTTTGTCATTGAAGGGTAGCTGCCTGGGGGCCATATGGCTAACCGGGTAGAGTAGTACAGGGAGCAGGTTTGAAAGACATGTTCCGCATTTTCGCGAGCCTGTTCCGCAGGGGCACACATTTCACGAATTCCAATTTGTAGTTTGCGGAAAATGTGTTGCGTCAGCTAGAAAGTGAATATTGTTCAATTAAATATGATGACCTTACCTACACTCATTAACCTTTTCTTAAGTACGAACTTAGTTCAATTGATTTTAACGAACACACGATTTTCCATTACTCTGGCGTCGTTTATCAGCTATTTCGGAAACCCGAAAAAAAATTTCAGAAATGAAAACCTGTGAGATTCTACTTTAAATTAACTCACTTTTTTTCTTTCTTGTTCTATGTCATGAAACTACAACTTTTTAAAACACCAACAACACCAACAACACCAACAACAGCAGATAAAGAGGCATTTCGGTTGTGTTTGTAAATGGCTGGGAAATGCAAACATAAAATTGAGTTAGATAAATGAGCGATATAAATGCAAACAATTTAAACAAGATTCGGAATGAGAATTTCATCAGCGCGTAACTGTTGTTTGTTTGTTGCTGTTGTATGATGTTGTATATGCAGTAAGATCTCCTTTGTCTAGTCATGCGAAATATTTTAAAATCCGAAGTATACTATTGTTATAGCTTTATGTTCTTCTTACAGTTGTAAAAGTTCCTTTTTTATGAAGAATAATGCTTTGTTTTATTGTGAGCAGGTAATGATTTTCCCAGCATCTATTCAACATCTAATTTCTATAAACGCTGCCAACTTTTAGTCAAGACAAAGCCATTGTTTTCTTCAGCTGTTTCACGTTTCAACTAAATTTTCTTTTTTCTTCTTTTTATTTAGCTTTTTATTTTTGCTACTTTAAACTCTGCATGATTAAATTTGTAACACTGGCCATTGTTTTAAAAACATTCTTTGTTTGATGAACTCCTATTGCCACAAATAAAAAGACAAAGAAATAATAATTCATAAAGAATGAAATTCTATTTTTAGATTTACAACAGAATGAGAATCTATTACAATGCTCAGATATACGTATGGATAAAAATACTTTTATTCTTCCATATGGAAGAACAATCTAGGCATCCGGGCACGGATAGAGTTGTGTGGACAACCAGGACACTAAATCAAAATGCAAGACTAGACTCATACCACGGACAGGCGTAGGACGTAATACTCTTCAGTATAGAAAAACTCTCTGTAACAGATAAGATAAAGTTCGCGTTGCTTGATGTTTATTACAGCAATCTTTATACGTAGTGGTCTGAATTTTTAAAAAAAAATCAGAGAAAACGGGGAAAAAAGACATTTGTCAACAATTCAACAAAAAATTATTATTTTATTTTTTTTAAATTTTTCTTTTAAGTCTTTTTTTTTTTTATAAATTATACCAAAGATTCTTAAACTGCGTAGGCCTATCATTAATGGATTTTTATGAATGCTGTAAATCAAGGTGTGATAGCTTTGAGTGTAATAAAAAAAATATGCTTAGTTTTTTCTTTGGTTTAATAGTTGAGAAAAAAAAATTAGGTGTGCAAATGTGAATTATAATTTTTTTCTGGTGCAAAAATTGAACGCGATGCGAAAATGACGCATGAATGACGTAATTACAGAATTTTAACCATATATCAACTAGAACAGGGGTAGGCAACCTTATGATAATAGTGTGCCAATGTGCGATTTCTAACAGCCTAAAAGTCACCCTGCTTTAGCACTCATTTTTTAATAGAATATACCTGAATAGTTTTTTTAGGAGTCTTCTGCGTGCCATTGAAAACTGCTCTGCGTGCCATCTCTGGCACGCGTTTCGTAGGTTGCCGACCCCTGAACTAGAAAGTTTGTTTTTATATTGTAATTTTGTTTCATTGATTCATTACTATAAGATAAAAGTAGTTTTTTTTTAGACTTAAGACAACCCATCACACATCCCATAGTATTTCGCGGCCACTGAAACTGGTAAACGCTGCTTCACCGCCCCTTCGATCAATTAATTTGGTCCGACGGGTACTTTACTAAACTAATATTATGGCATTACAGTGTTACTGCATATTCTGTTATGTATAAAAAGGAATGCATAATTTCACAAAACTGCACGATAAAATAAATATTGGTCTTAAGAGATGAAATTCACAAATATATCATCCATTACAAGAAGACTATTAGATATTTCAAGATTTTCGCAGATAGAGAGACAAAAAGAGAAAACAAGGCAGAGATATAGAGAGAGACACACAGAGAGAGAGAGAGAGAGAGAGTGATAGAAAGATAGGGAGAGAGAGAGAGAGAGGGTGCAATCAGTGATAGAAACATACAAAGAGAGAGAGAGAGAGAGAGAGAGAGAGATAAAATGGTTAGGAAGTATAGTTTCATTGTGTCCAAAGATCACTTTAAACATCGACCACTTTTATTTTTCTTGTCTTCTTCTTCAAAACGAGTGTTTCTTTAAAACCGCTAGAAAGACAAAGTTAAACCAAATAAAAAAAAGTTCAATGAAATCGCCAACTTGAGACTGGGGTGAGTTTGAATTGAATGCCAGTCTTTTTCACGAATTATCAAGCGGGAGCTATCAGCGAGGAGACTGGGGGAAGGGGGGGGGGGAAGAAGGGGGGGGGGGGGGAAAGAAAAAGAAAGAAAGAAACTTTGTGTCCCGTAACAGAGACTCAGTTTGTGCCTTTATTTACCCACCCAGTGGCTTAAATTTGGAGTTAAGGTTGATAATGAATTTAGAAGTCGTCTGCTTAAAACCCTGGGCGGGCCTTCTGGCGTTTTTTTAGTCAAATTGCGTAGCGAGAAAGGTGTTTGGTCCAAGATCCTTTCAGAGGCGCTCCGCATTGCGGCACGCCGCATTATAGAATCTTTATTTTTCACTGGTTCAGGTTACAATTTTTTTTTTCTGGGATTTTTCTTGGATTATTAACGCAGCGGCATTGATTGTATACATCGTGCACTTTCGCCCGATAGAATAGATTCCATACTATAGGCATCCAGACACCGGGCTTGGCGAGACGGGAATTGTTGCGCATATTGCCTCCTACCCACCGATTCTCAGTGAAATGTTAACATTTCTGTAACCTCCTGGAAAGTTTCACCAAGCTCTGTGACATGGAAAAGTGGATGGCGCGTTAAGAAAAATTCTTTACAGCTAGTTCAAAAAGAACGAAAATATATTCGAATCTATACGACCGAAACGAACAGGTCTTTGAATCATGCTAATAGTAACAACATCATTTATGCCACCCTCATACGCCAAGTTACAAACTTTAAACACACACACGCACAATCTAACGGGAAGAATAAACAAAACAAAAAAAACAAAAAAAAAAACAAAGGGGAGTAATAAGAAAAATCTACAACAAAACAATGCCGGCCATGAACGAACGCCATTGAAAATTCTTTTTCCTCCATAACGGAAGTTAAAGGTGGGTTGTGGCTACGGCGGAAGTAAAACGAGATGGAAGTAGAGCATTGTGGGTAAACGGCGAAAAGACTTCCTATCAACGCTCGTGGTGGTTACTAGAGTGAGTACACCTTCAAGGTTCTGTATGCTATAAAGGAAAGGCGCGTGAGTCTGAAATAGGGAGTGGGGGGGGGGAGGAGGAGAATTTTCCGCTCGAAGAATGTTTATGGGGGGTCGATAACATGAGTCAGAAAGAGATTATCACCTTTATTGAGGACATCGGTTCGCACCGGTCAGTAACTCATTTCATGTGAGACAGAGAGATCGGTGGGGGGCCAAGTTACCTGTGGCAGACACTCTTCTAAAGTGGACTCTATAGTAGCAATGTATGCCCATTGAATTAACAAATGGTCAAAAGAACACACAAAAAATATATTGACAAACTAGACAATCTGGTACATACAAGAGAAACTCGTTAATTTATTAATGTCTCAACAGTTGTTTTTATGAATTCGTTCAGGAATCGGCAACCTACGAAAAGCGTGCCACACTTGGCACGCAGAGCGATGTTCAATGGCACGCGGTAGACCAATTAAAAGGCCATTCAGGTGTCTCTTCTACGTGGATTCGAGTGCAAGAGCAGGGTGACCTTTAGGATGTTGGCACGCTGAATGAATTAGGAATCCTACTTTGGCACAACGTTATAAGGTTGCCTACCCCTGATTTAGTTAACAATACTTAGTCAAATTTATTAGTTTGTTTATTATTAGATTCCTATTTAAGAAAGCTATTCTAGTTTTATAATGATACGCGCAACAGTTACGCAATCGTATTAATGCAGATTGGCTTCAATAAGACTTACATGTCATCATCTCTTTTGTTCAGAAAACGCACCAACTGCACTTACGTTTGTGTCATTCTGATTGAACCAGTCGGACACAGATCTTGCCTGGCTGAGAGGCGCGCAACTGCTCTAAAAACGGTTCTGGCATACTCAGGATTCGTCGAGGCATACACTGATGGGAGCGCGATCAGTGGGACCGAAGCGCGTTCTGGGTATGGTGCTCTTGTGTCGTACCCGATAGGCAGTAGACAAACGGTTTGAGCTTAGTGGGCCTTGCGGGAACATCTGCAGAGATGGAAGCCATCAGAACTGCCGTAGGGGCAATGGGGAAACGTTTGAAGAAACACCAGCTGCTCGTGCTGATGTGGTAATCTTTAGTGATGCGCTTTCAGTACTCCAAGCCATCGACGGCTTGGGGTCATGGCCCGATCTGCTTGTCTGACTGTTGGCTGCTATTTCCGACCTGATCCTCAGGTACGAGGTGAAGGTCATTTTGCATTGGATTCCTGGTCATGCATGAGTCGCTGGCTATGAGATAGTGGATGCCTTGGACAAGAAGGGATCCCTGGTACCCACTCCGGAGGGTCCGTCCACCTTCGAGAGTGCCCGCAGATCAATACGTGAGTGGGAGTCAAGACAATGGTTTAAGAATTGGGACGAGTCTGACAAGGGTCGGGGTGTGCAGCAACTAAAACGGTCAAATCGAGCTGATCCGTGGTGGAAACTCCGCAGGAGAGAACAGGAAACCGTTGCCCTGTTCCGGAATATAACAATAACACAGGTTCTTTCATGTAACAAAGTCCAGTCAACACATTACAATAATACTTTCCATTGTGTGTCACTATGTTTCAGTCAGTACATAAATACACAGCCATTGACACACCCACAGTTACACAGTCACTATTACTGTCCCATATACCTGTTTAAAAAAGTTTTCAATGGAAATAATAGTAGCTTACGAGGAATCCAAAATAGGTCGTCGAATGGTACTCATTGTGGTTTAAGCATAAAGATCTAAATAAGTACACGTTATGAATAGTATCATTTTAGTCTAGAGATTTTTTATTAATCTTTTTCAGAAAATAAGAGAATTCATTTTTTGTGAGTGTTATATGCTTAGATATCTAAAAATGTTAAAATAGAAAATATAAATAGGAGAGATCAATTGCCTTGCAGTATTTTGGTATGTGTCAGTTGTTCTACTTTTTTATTTGTATTTCTTGAACTAGATAATAAAGTCCTCAGGGACTGCGATCTTGATAATGCATGGTCCCAACCGTGCAATTTGAGTCTGTGACGCAATGTCTCTCACCTTCTCGTGACTCGCTGTTACGTCAAACGGGGGGAACTATTTCCTCATTATACAATGCGGGGGAAAACCAAACAGAGGAAGAAAAAGAAGAAGGAGGAGCAGGTCTGATAAAGACTAGCATGTGTTTTGATTATAGACGTTTGCTCTATCGTAATAGACACTTGTCAATGTCACACGACGTGCTAGAATAATATTAGCGCGTGGGGGCCACAGAAGTGTTATTAATAGCGCGGAAAAACTCGTTCTCTTCAGGTGGTAGCTCGAAGAACTGTAATAATAATAATAATATGTCATACACCAGGTCGAAAAGTTGTAACCACGCAGTTAAGTAGACGTTTTACAGAATATGATATAACGAAGCTTGTTGATATAGCCTATGCATATTTTTGTTTACTGTAAGCCTTAACGTACTATAACTGTCTAATTATGCGAAAACATTTTTCCCAGCGGGCAGACCAAGTCGCATCGACTTTGAAAAAACCTGATGTCCACATGTTTTCGTGGTCTCAACGTTTTTTCCCCCGTCGATACGACGTGGTGTGTCCACTGGATTTGTATTTTCGATTTTTGCATTTTAGACAGTTTAAACATATTTTTAATGATCTACTATATTTACCGCATAAGCTCTTAACTTCAAAATCCTTATATTACACTTTCGAAACATGCATGCCTAGTTCATTTGGATAACAATATTTTATGTTTTTCTCAATACGCACCAGGCATCAATCAAGTCTTTTTAATTGGACCTACTACCCAATAAAGAGGGCAAGGTAACCTGGACGCGTTCGGCTGGCGTACTAAAGGTCGTGGGTTTGATTCCAGTTGAAGGCTGTGATTTGTTCCTTGGGTCTGGATGGTGTCCCAGAGTCTAACCAGCTCTTGTGGGGTACCTTGTAAAAAGTCTCAAATCCCGGACGAGCCGAAGCTCTTAAGCCGGGGCGTAACGCAATAGAAGTGAGTTATTTAAAACTCTGTCCGGGATCCAGCCACCCCACGGCACGCCAAAGGCGGGGCGTGCCATGTAAAAGGGAAGGATTCCGCAGGCCAGCGACCGTTCGCTGCGGTTCCCCTAAGGATCATTATCGTGGTGGCTCTCCCGTATATCTGCATTGTCACCCGGTAGCACAAATCCTGTTCTATAGGCACAGGCATCCAGGCACCGGGCGGGTCGTGAGACGGGGTTGCAGCATCCATTGCTTCCTCCCCACCGGGGTACCTGACTTAGGTTGGGGTAAAATAAAGGTGGCTGGGCATTGTGCTGGCGACACAATCCCCGTGGCCACAGATATTATTGAACGCTTCTTCACTGCCCTTATGAATGAATTTGGTCCAACGGGATACTTTACTACTTTACCATTTAAACGTTTATCAGTTACTTAAAAAATGTGAAAGTTTAGTAATAACATTTTCTATTTGTTATAAAAAGCTAAAAAAAATGATAATAAAGAAGATACAAAAAAATGTTAAACAGAAACATATTAATCTTGTAGGCCTATTATTAAACGCTCTAACGATTTTCTTACATTTTTTGTACGGTCGAGTTATTATTGCTAATTGGCCACGCAAATTAAAAACTTTTGAATAGGCTATTAAGATTAAAAGCCAATTAAATACGCTAGATGTTAATTTAGCGATGCATGCTAAACAATGAAAGTTTGAACGATCGTACGCTAAGAAGAATAAAAAGGAGAAAAAAAAGTTTAATTACGTCTCATTACGCATTTTTTAAAATAATTAATTAAATATTGACTTTCTGTTCTTAAAAAAACAAGAGATATTAAAAATATATTTTCTTACAAATATCCTAATATCCTGTTGAAGAAAATGCCTTTTTTTTTTTTTACCGAAACCGAGTATTTAAAAAAAATTGAAATATTTTTGTGGAACATTTAAATTCAATCATTCAAATGACCTACATAAACTGCTTTTATATAAGCTGAAATGATTAGTAAATCCTGTTTGAATTCACATTATTGTATGATTAGTAAATCCTGTCTGAATTCACATTATTGTATGATTAGTAAATCCTGTTTGAATTCATATTATTGTATGATTAGTAAATCCTGTTTAAATTCACATTATTGTATGATTAGTAAATCCTGTTTGAATTCACATTATTGTACAGCACCTTTTAAAAATTCTTTTAAATTTACTTTGTATGCATAATGAATTTGCCCCCCCCCCCCTCCCTTTTATTTTACAGTGTACCATACCTCGTAACATAGACTAGTATTATTTCCATAGCAAACTTTGAACAGGTATATGTGACAGCATTAGTGACTTTGTAAATGCGAATGTGTAAATGACTTTTTCTTAAACTATCCCGTTTCGGGCCAAACCTCACCACAGAAAGTTTTACATGACGTAACTTAATAATTCCAAAACAAACAAAAAAAGTTAGTGGGTACATATTTTATCATTTTGTTGTTAGTGAAAGAATGGGAAAAACATTCTATATTTAGGTCAGGTAACTTACGCATAGAATTTAAAATAATGTAGACAAAAATAGTTTACCATTTTAACATCAAACTCAGGGCGTGATCTGATGTTATGTTACAGACGCGCCTGACATACAGAAGATCATTGCGTCCTACGCTTATCCGTGGTTAGAGTCTAGTGATTTCATTTCGCCCATGATAAAAGTAAAAAAAAAAGTTGTTTTTGTTTCCGTGTGAACGGCGCATGCCCACGCTAACCCACTCAACCCCAACCTCCCTTAACCCTTCATGCTTTCAAAACAACAACTTCTACAGCAACAGTTGCTGACACCTTTAGTGTGGAGGAAGTGCTCGTGGTGGTGGCTACTACCCCTTAGACCAGCACCGTGCTGGAGACACGAACCCCCACAAACCCCCACCCCTTTCCTTCCCTTTACCGCCCTTTACACACACACACACACGCACTTTCCAACACACACGCATTCCAACACACACGTAGCACCACTGGGAATACACTTGTGGTCGTGTCTCAACCAGGCAAACAATGGCCGACACGACGCTGTAAAAAGCATCATTGTCCCCCGCAACAATAATACGATTTTAACGTTATAATTTTCTTTTCTTAAAACCATCCATACATTTTCTTTAAAATACCCCCCTCCCCTTTCCCTGTGATATCCCTAGCCTGAGCTCACATCGGCTACCCTCGCCGCCCCCCCCCCCACCTCTCACTCCCCGTTCCCAAATCACTAGCCTAAAATCCATTTCGTTACCAGCTTCCGGGCTCTCTGCATTGCATGTCTTGACTGACTTGGCGGGGGACTCTGTCGTAATCAAATTCCGTCCAACAGTCCTATCCCGTGGCTATCAGAGGGAGTGTACCATTGGTACCAGTCATTGGATGTTCAATTCAGAGGCGACTTGACCAGCACAATGAACTGTGTGTTCCATTTCCTGCACGCGAGCTCGTGACATATACAATAACGAAGACATTTTGTTTTTGTCGTCATTTCGTCAAGAAATAAAAGGTACTCAGAAATGTAGCGCGCCGGATTGACATTGTAGAGAGACCGGGTTCGACTCCAGGAAGAAAAAAAAACCTACAGGATTCGGACTCATGGATATTTTAAGCATACCTCTTACGGTTACCTGACTTTGGCCGTAAAAGTAAAGTCTTCTGAGCATTGTGTTGTCCACACAATTCATTTGTACCCTTTGGCGACCGAAAAAATGGTCAACGCTGCCTCGCTAGCCCTACGGACCAAAATAAATACGACCTTGTCAAATCAGTTCTGACAATCCAACGTCTTTTGCAGTTTTTCTTTCATACAAAAAAAGTAAAGTACCCGTCGAGCCAAATCGATCCATAGGTCCGGGGAAGCAGCTTTTAACATTTTCAGTGGCCACGGCATACCAGAGGATGTGCGACCAGCACAATGCCCAGACGCAATTTTACTTTACCCTAACTAATGTCAGGTACACATTAGAGCTGGGTACACCCTCGAGTCCAGGGCCCGTTCCCAGGATTCGAACCCAGGACCTTCGGTACGCCAGTCAAACGCGCTGCGTCTCGTCCACAGTGCAACTTTTTATACGTAAACTTAGGACGCATTTAAATTGAGACTGCCGTTCAGCGCTTGTTTCTATATTATGTGTCTCTACTTCTCTACCGGAGCGCAAATCTAATCGTCTTTCGAGACTATGGAGCTAATGATGATGAGACTATGGAGCCAATGATGATGAGACTATGGAGCCAATGATGATGAGACTATGGAGCCAATGATGATGAGACTATGGAGCCAATGGTGATGAGACTATGGAGCCAATGATGATGAGACTATGGAGCCAATGATGATGAGACTATGGAGCCAATGATGATGAGACTATGGAGCCAATGATGATGAGACTATGGAGCCAATGATGATGAGACTATGGAGCCAATGATGATGAGACTATGGAGCCAATGATGATGAGACTATGGAGCCAATGATGATGAGACTATGGAGCCAATGATGATGAGACTATGGAGCCAATGAGGATGAGACTATGGAGCCAATGATGATGACTTCTGAATAGTCAATGTTTGTTTTTTTTGGTTTGCCACCCTTTAAAAACAGTAGCAATTGGAAATCATACCAACCCCATCCTCCCCTTTACTACACCGGCCCCAGCCCAAGTTTTAATGAATCCACACCTTCGGAAAATCGAATTAAGATAACAATCTCAGAGGTCACAAGCTTTTTAATCAAGTGAATGAAGCCCGCCCCTGAACAATCTCGTCGGCAAGCACTCAGCGGTGACCGAGGGCCGAGATAGTATTCATCCAAGTAAACCTGGCCTACTGACCCACCCACGTTCCCACTTCCTGAATGTGACGATGCCTATCAGTGATATGTCATGGCGGGAGGGGTAAGGAAGGGTTTTTGGGGAGGTCGGGAAGAAAAACGAAAGATGGGATAGGGTTTCTAAGACTAATCAATAGCTCAACCTTTTTAAAAAAATATATATTTTGACTCCCTTTTTTTTTTACTCCGACGTTAATCATCTTTCCAAGCTCATATCGCGACACTAATGATCTTCCCCTTGATCGGCGACCAATGAGAAAGCAGGGATTTGAATATTTGAATATGAACCAATCGTCGGTAGCGCTGCACAGAATACAGATCAATTCGCCTCTCCTGAAATAAAAGCATTCAAAATGAATCCCATACACGCGCTTGTGGGATCGCATATAAAACAATACTTTGCCAATGCTTTAAACTCATCTGTTATATCTATTAAAGTCTGAGTTTTTTGTTAGCACGGAGATTTTAAAACAATCATTTTGTATCTTTGTTTCGTAACGTTATGGTTATATGAATTTAAAAAAAAACATGTACCGTGTATGCAATTCATTTTTAGCTGATGTACTTACATAAACTTACATTACTATCGAGACGAGACAAAAATTCGCCAAAAAAAAAAACAAAAAAAACAAACAAACTAGAATTTAAATATTTAAAAAAAGAAAGAGAAAAAAGTCAGATAAGAAACCGATGTCCGACCAAGTATTAAACCAACGAACGACCAGTCCACGTAAAGAGAAGATCGGTTGATGCTGGGGAAAATTAATCGAAGATAAATGCGTTATTGAATGATTCCACTTGTGTCTCGTGGTGTTAGAATCGGTGTAAAAAAAAACGAAGGTTGCCCCGAGGACAAGAAACAAAAACATCGTTTCCTTACAAAAAAAAAATAAATTTGTTTAAAACTGAAAATAAAACGGTTTAATGGTAAAGTGATTTTTGGAATTTCATATTGGTTTACATCCGCTGTAGTTTCTAACTATGTTACATATAAAGAAGATTTAAAAAGGGGACATTTGTTTGATTGTTTGTTAGTTTTTTTTTAATATTTTAAGATATGGGTCGGCAACCTATGGCGCGCGTGTCAGACTTGACACGCAGAGAAATTTTTTTAATGGCACGCGAGAGCTCACCAAAAAGGCAATTTAAGTCTCTTCCACCAGAAAAGAGCAGTGTGAAGTTTTGACAGTTGGCACGCTGAAGGACTAAGAAACGCTACTTTTGCACACTATTATTAAAAGGTTGCCGACCCATGGTTAAAGACATGGATCGGCAACTACGGCACGCGTGCCAGACTTGGCACACAGAGCAATTGTTTTTTCCTTGGCAGGCGGAAGACCCACAAATAGGCAATTCAAGTCCCTTCTACAACAAATTGATTGGTGGTGCCTGTTGAAGTTTTGTGCTTTTGTTGGCACGCTGAATGAATTAGAAATCCTACTTTGGCACACTATTATGAAAAGGTTGCCGACCCCTGGATCAAGAAACGGTTTTGTAAGGTACTGCCATCTGACCCAATTGAATAAATCAAAGAAACAACACCTAAAACAGATTATCAGTGTCTAAGGCTATCCAGACATTTTTTGTGGCCTACAATGCGACTACACGCACATCAACGATCATTTAAAGGCCAACCAATTTAAATTTCGTATTTGTTTGTTTGTTTTTCCTACTAAGTGATCAAATGTACAGTTTCTTGCTGCCAGAGGCATACAATGGTACTAAAGAACTGGGTAGAGAAACAAAAACAACTGATTCTTCAATGTAGCCTTAATTGTTTACACCGGGAAACGCCGGGTAATCTAGTGCAGGGTCGGCAAACGTTTTATTACAGTGTGCCGAAGTGGGATTTCTAATTCTCTCTGCGTACCAACAGACCAAGTTAAAAAATCATCCTTTCTATTACAAGAGATTTATAACTGTTATGCATTTTCTGACACTTAAATGTAAAGTTAAATTTGCAAGTCACAAATTGTAAATCAAGGGAGGTAATGAGCACTTTAAAAAAAAAAAATGTTTGGACTAGATATCTAATTTTTTATTTTGAGATATCATTTATCATTTTCTTAATAATTTTAAAATTTGTTAAATGTATTTGCAAAAAAAAAATAATACTTATATTTATCAAGAAATTAAAATTGAAATTGATCAAATATTGTATATGTAAACAGCATGACACCTTTAAAACTACATGCCACTTTAATTTATATAATACCATTTCTATAACAAATTTGCTATTGATTGCATTTTCATTTGAGCGCGCACTAAAAAGATCATCCGGATCCGTTTAACGGATCCACGGATCACATAGTAATCTACCCCCCCCCCCCACGGCCCCCTCCATTATTTTACATGTTGGCTCTGAAGGAGAGAGAAAAACAACTTGGATCCCTTGTTGAAACGCCGTTTTCTTTGTTAATTAAAACATTAACAAACATAAATACGAAATAATTATTCTCAATTGTCTAGTTGTAGGCAACTAAACTAATAAGGCGTTTACAATCACGTGACAAAAAGCACGTGATTTTTGTTTACTTTGTGTAGTGATGTACAATAGCCGCTGTAATAATAAAGTTTCATATAGGCTCGAGCTTTTTTTAAAATGATGTTTTGTGTTTTAAGTCTTATTAAGATTTAAGCTGTATTAGGCCTATTATTATAGACATAAATCATAGACGATGTGAGCCTATTAGTGACTTGCCTAGATATTCACCAACACTATCACTTGGCATCGTAGCCCATTACTTAGCCTACGAAACATTCAAAGTGTAGGCCTATAAATTGGGCGTAAATGTTGAAAATCGTTGTAAAAATACCATGTCAGGCTTTCTCTTGTACTAGGAAGATGATCTACTACTATTTACCTCCTTATTTTTTAGTAGGATAGCCAATATTCATATGTGAATTTAACATGATAAAGAACAACTTTGCCATATTTGTTCCTCAAGTAAGTGGCTTCTATTTCCAAATGACGTCACTAAAAAGCTTAAGCTCCGCCCCATTGCAAACGCTCTATTATAATATAATTAAACTTTTATTTTTAATTAAAGCAATAATTCCTTTTTTTTCATCTAATAATTAAAATTAAAAGGGTAAATGTAAAATAATGTAATCATATTGGCTAATAATAATGCAAATATTGTATCATCAACATTATTTACAACTATTGGCTATGCCCGTCAAAATGACGAAGAAACTAATTATTACAATGTGTTTTGTTAAAAGAGAATGTGTAACTTAAAAAAACAAACAAAAAAACCGGGGTCGTGAATGGGGAAAACCCGATAAGATCTCGCATTCATCATAGTAAATGAACAGTGTGAAAGCATTTCAAAGGGACATTATTCTGAAAAAGGGCGCTCAGAGGAACCTTTACATACGGTCAGTGCCCTCACATAGGGGGGGGGCAGTGGGGGGCATATGCCCGGGGGCGGCACTTCTAGGGGGGCGGCACTTCTAGGGTGGCGGAAAATATAACCTAAGTTCATACCAGAAATTTTGAAACACAAATTGTCAACAAACGGAATAATGGATAAAGATGGTAGAAGTTAACTTCTTGTTTATTTAAACTCAAAGTGTTTTATACAAATGTTTCACTTTTAATAGGCTCACAAATGTTTCATAAAATATTGGTTCATCTAGAATATTCTAAATAAAAATTTGCATTTTTTTAATTTCTTTAATCATAATAATTAATTAAGCGCAGACACTAAACAAAGCAGTTACAGTCACTCATAGATTCTCAACGGGGGCGTGGTTGCCCCCCAGGGGGCGGTGAGAAGCTCTTGGGATGCGCTAACGTTCCCGGGGGGAGATAGGGGGGCGGTGAAGGACCAGTGGGCGGTACGAAAGTACTTTAAGTATTTGCACTTTAATTATAATAGGCCTACGGTAATCTTGAGCTTGTTAAATAACTAATCGACTGTTTCACTATTGACTCTGTCTATTGTGTGATTGTGATGTAAAAGTCATTCAAAGCCCTTAACATACTTAATCTTGATTTATTGCTATAATTAGACTGTTTCTGAGAAAAGCAGATGGGGGCAGTGATTAGAATATGGATGAAATGTGACATAGAACCTAACTGCTGCTAAACATCTGCTATCACCCAACAGAACATGTTATACGAATAAAAAGTAGGAATCGCATTGATATTTAAAAGTTGGGGCTCTGGTCAATTTAAATAAAATGTCTGGATTGGTTCGATAGCAAACAAAATTCGTCGAGTTCGTTAATTATCGCAGTTTCAGATCGGTTTGATTATAATTTAAATAAAATATGATTTATAAAAACAATCGTTGATATCAACTTGAATTTAAGAAATATAAGTTGAGCCAAAGAACTATGCAGAGACGAATTGATGAAATGGCAGGTGATGAATAGAGTACATTGTGTGGTTATCTAAAACATACAATTTGATGAGTACATGCTACCAGACAATTAAGCGTTACGTTTATTTTATTATAGAAGGGAAAATTGCCAATTTTTCTGAAAAAAAAAAGTGACACTAAAGGCGAATCTACATTACTTGAACTAAAAGACTTTTTATATAATAGTGTTATCGTGGATTGATGTGGATGTGCCAGACGTATTAGCTGTGTGATCTCATCGACAACCTATAGTTTCTAAATAATCTCATTTATTGTATGCGTCGCTCACTACACTACGTAATTACTGCAGATAACAAATAAGAAGCAATGCATTCAATGATAGATTGTTCAGTTATGCATTGAAAATAACAAGGACTACAAATCGTTTGTTACTGCATACACGATGGTCATCAAAATTTTAAATAGATTGTATGATTCTTTGATTCGATGATAGAGGTTTTGGAAAGCAAAAACGATTTTTTGATAGAAAATCGAATAAAATTGAAGACTGATAGTCTATCACTGATATAATCGATTTATATAAGTTTTAAAAAAATGATTTAAAGGTGATGACCCACCTATGAGATGATATTTTCTTAAATGTCAAAACTTTGATTGTACATATGCAAGTTTGGACGCATAGGTCTTGCATTTGTAAAGAAAAAAACTGATGAAGACATAGATTTTCTACTTACTTATTGTCAACAACTTGAAGCACTTAATGGTAACTTTAACATTCGATTTAAAGACCTTATGATTGTTAACGTGAGAATTCCTGATTGGTTTTTAGACCTTCTTTTCTAATAATGAAATATTAAAATCAGTCCTACCTTTACAACTGCATGAGGAATTGATTGAATAAAAAAAAAAACAATGAAAAATAAACATTGAAATGTATAAGAAATGGGCTATAATGAGGACTTTTCGTTGCAAAAGGGCATCAATCAATTTCACTAGGTCTTTTGATGTTTGCAACAATTTTTATTGCATTTCCATCCCCCTATTTAGTGAAAAGAGAAGCAAGTTGCAAATAATGGAGCGTGGAAACCCAAGGATTTTAATAACCGAAATTGAACCAAACAGATACAGACTGCTATGAACAAACAAGCTTCACTTTAATATTGATTTGGTTTTAAAACCTCTTGTGCAGTATATTTTTTATTTATAATAAAAAAGACATGTTCATTTCATCTCTTTTTAGGATCATAAAAACGCACACAAATCTAGTCGTCTTATACAAATTTTATGCGGTAAATTTAACTCATTAATTATTAATTACGGCAAGGGGAGGGGGGCGGTGAGCTGAAAGAGGTTGAAAACATATGAATTACAGTATGAGGGGGCGCCACTGAAACTTTTGCCCCGGGGCGCCACTTAGGCATGTAAGGGCCCTGCATACGGTAATTAGTAGGCTAATAGGCCTACTTTTAGGCTAAATTGACGAAAAGCAATATTGTTTATGTAAACAAACTCACGGTAATTATATAGGCCTATTTTGATTGATGATTGATCGCAAAAAAGCGATCACTCGCATTCGAAACCAGTATATCGAAATGCAGAACGGGAACGGATCAGACCCGATCAGTACAGACCTGGGTCAGATCCGGGTCAGATCTGGATCCTAAGTAAACTATGGAAACCAACATATCGAAATGCAGAACGGGAATGGATCAGTACTGATCCGGGTCTTTTGGCAGTGATCGGTTTTCGGATCTGTTCCTTTGAAAGACCCGGATCAGTCGATCAGTTCCTTAGTGATCGACCCATCTCTAGTCCTATAGCACTGCTATAAACAAAATGTAACTAAGAACACGGATATAATTCTCTAGAATAAGAAATATAAATCCAATGGATAATTTAAATCTTTACAAACATGAGACAAAAAAAATAAAAAACATGATTAACGGACTTAACATATACGTAAGACAGTAAGGGTATAAAACATATTTAACGAATATAAATAAATATTGTAAAAATAATGTATTTTTAAGTTCTTTTTTAAAAGTAACAATAGAACTTGTTCGCCTGAGTTGAATGGGAAGTTGATTCCACACCTTCGGAATGGAGATTAAGACGGCTGTCAGGCCAATGGTCGTCAGAGAAACCGGCCACCTCCAGAAGCGAGGAGTCGGCAGAACGAAGTGTTCTATGCAGAACATAGGCCTAATATGAAAGCGCCATTTGCAGTATTGCATTTATTTGTGAACCTTGTGACCATGTTAAACTCATTTTGGGGACACAATGCCTCAAAATAATTTCTTCTGGCACTTAGTTCCAGTGCGTATCGATGTACAGGGGTGGATCTGGCTGGGAGGGGGACACACCAAGGTCCTGTCCGGGCGCCAGCCACCCCACGATACGCCAATGGTCGTGCCGTGTAACGTAGGGTTCTGTCTTGCAGCCAACCGCACTACGCTACTCTTTCCCCACTGCGGAATTCCCCTCGGATCATTGTCGTCGTGGCTCGCCCGTATATCTGCAATGTCACCCGGTAGCACAAATCCCATACTGTAGGTATGGGCATCCAGGCACCAGGGCGAGGTCGAGGCGATAAGGCTGCGCTCATTGCTTCCTCCCAACGGAGGCTCGGGGCCTCTATGCGGTGCAATGAGACCTCGGACGCGTAGCTGGGGTTGTCGTCCCATGCGTTAGCCCATCGGTGTGCTCTTAATGCAATCGCACTGGTGGTTTCCACACTTCGCCAGCGATGAGGCCCATGGGTACTGGAGTGATTTTTGGTACCAGACATAATAGCACTGCATCTACATGTATATATGGCACTTTGTAGTCAATAAGCCTGAAAAGTAATTGCGAGTACCAACCATTATGGTATAGAAAACATACGCAAAAGACTGTACCAAACATAGTTAGATAAGCTGACTTATACAGTACAAACGTAGCCGAAACAAAACAAAAAGAACCAGCCATTAAACCAGCCAAAAAGACCTAAAGATAACATAACAAAAGAGCCATAAAATCAGCCAAAAACAAGAGCCATAAAGGCCAAGAAAACAATGAAACGAAGAATTTAAAATAAGGAGCGATACTAATTAATAATATAACTCTAAGTTACGTGAGAGTTACGCTGTTCGGAACCGCCGACTCTCTCCCAATTTTCCACCACATAGCAACCAGAACTTCATCGGTTATTCGTTCTATCATTAAAATAATAAAATATATTTTAAAAAAATGATTAAAAAGAGAAGAAGGAAAGACTAGTGGGATAATTGTGGCCGACCCGCATTGATGAAAGATAAACACACGTACATGTTGGCTCCCCCCGCCCCTCCCCCACCCATTCCCCCACGTACCGCGGCGAACCGTTAAAAGCTTGTGAAGGGACTTTGCCTGTAACGCACGGGCCGGCTTACGTGTCGCGCAGTAATATTGACAATTGCTCGTGATTGTCCCTTTCCTACCCAGGAGCCTTTGATAGAAGGGGAAAAATACAAAAAATAAAAAAGAAATAGTCCACGTATTAGTTTGAGCGCGGCTTTCGCGTTGGTGGGCGGTTTTATCAGCACGTCTGGTGTGACAGGTATGGTTGGACAAGTGTAATACCGCCTGACTGGCTATTTACTAATGGTGGGCCAATGGTGGGTGCCATTTGCTTCATTTATTATTCAGGGTCTGGATAATATTAACTAATGACAGTCTCGGTGAGTGTTTGAAAGGTAATGATAGTTGTTGGGGGGAGTGCGATGGTCGACGTTTGATAGGTAATGATCTATAGGGATTGCCAGGCGATGTTCATGTTTTGACAGGTGTTCAACACTGTTGGTCTCAATTTGATAGGTGATGCTCAGCGTTTCACGGGTATCAATCAAGCGTTTGGCGGTTTATGGTCAACGTTTGACAGTTGATTTTCAACCTTTTGGAAGGTGACAGTAAAATGCTTGACACAGGAGAGACTGTGTTTTTGTTGCAGGTAATTGTCAATGTTTGACAGATGACAGTTGTAGAAGTCGATGTTCGGCTGGCGACTGTTGACTCCACCGTCTCTGTCAATTCACGAGGCGTGTGCGTCAATGCACACTGTCACTAAACGAGACATAGATTCGTTGATCACAGGCCCGTTACGCACAAGAAATTAATAAAGACGAGATTAATTAAAAAAAACTTACATGCCCAATCTGCTGGCCATCAAATGTATAACTTCCTTGACACAGTTTAACTCCGTGACAGACATAACCGTTGCTCTATTTGGCAAGCGAGATAGATCATCAGTCACTTTATTTTAGACTAGCCGGATTGGCAGGTGGGCATTAAAAAAAGGTGGGCATTGGCAGGTGGACATTAAAAGGTGGGCATTGGCAGGTGGGCATTAAAAGGTGGGCATTGGCAGGTGGGCATTAAAAGAAAACCAAAGGGTGAATAGCTCGAAGCATTTTCGAGCAGGGACGGCATCTTGCCGTAGTAGCCGAGACGTTTTATTCAAGTTACACAGTAACTGGAAGCGTCACGCACCTCTTTATCGTAACCTTATGGGCCTCGTTTTGTAAACTTTGAGAATAGTCTATAGACGCGCTGAGTTTTCTATAAACTCAAAAGATACAGTCTCTTATCTTATATCTAACGACCGTTGGCCTGGGAGCCTTCTCAATATCTGGCGCGAAAGTATGGAATCTACTTCCCATCCAACTCAGGCGAATAAGTTCTATTGTTACTTTAAAAAAAAAACTTGAAACACATTATTTTAAATATTTACCTTCGTTCAACTTTTTTTTAAGAGCCCTACTGTTTTACTTATATATTAAGTCGGTTAATGCTTTACATTTATTTGCTTTGTCCTATGTTTGTAAAGTTTTTAATTATTAACTAGCTTTATATTTTAGCCTATAAAATTATATGTGTTTCTAGTCGTTTGTTACTCAATGTTAAATGCGCTCTGAACTTACATTATGTTTGTTGGCAGCGCTATATAAATATAATTATTATTATCATTATCGTATTTGTTACAGAAGCTTCTTCTATACAGAAGATTATTGCTTCCTACGCTTATATGTGGTTCTGGGCCTAGTCTGGCATTTTCATTAGGGTTTTGAATGTTATGTTTTGAATGTTATGTTTTGAATGTTATGTTTTGAATGTTATGTTTTGAATGTTATGTTTTGAATGCCGCGACATTCCGAGATAATTGTCATTAATTATCATAATCTTTAAATGGCTACAAATAACTTTTGACATCTCCTATTTTTTGTATAACGGTCTAAGTACATTTAAGTCAGCTTGCTGCTAACGATATGTTTTACATATCATCATCTTTAGCCAATGACGTAACGTCTAATGGTGTTGGTTACATCCGTCAAATTTCAAAGTTTCATTTCCGGTTACTAAATTAAAGTATCGTCTGCAACTATAATTTACTACCACAGGTTTAATCAAAGACTAATACTTTATATTACACTTTAAGTCGTTCCCAACCTCGTCAAATTCTTCACATGTACTTTGTTTTTTGTTTTTTTTAATATATTTACTTTATAACACTAAATTCAGACTTTCCTTGTAGATTGAAGATAATTACGCCTTTGGTTTTTAATTCTCCTGCAGCGCGACAGGTATTGGACGGCGGGTAAGGCTATATTATCTTATATATATCAGACACACATTCTATAAAGAAGATTATTGCGTCCTACGCTCATCCGTGGTCTAAGTCTAGTCTTACATTTTGATTTGTGTTTTAGGTACCAAGTTACTGGTTTTCCCTGGTGTGTTCATGCAACCCTTTTCATGCCCGGATACCGATATGCTAGAACCCATGTCGTCCTGTTGACAGTCCGCTGTACTAACCACGGGTATAACAACTAGTAGGTTTGTGATACATACACCTACATAAGAAGCATTGGATTCATTGTAAAAGCTACATTATAAATAACAGTACGAAAGTCTTTAAAAACTTCTCCATGTTGGAGATTCGTGTTTATTAAGAGCCCGCGGCGGGAGGAAGAAGCGAGGGCAGGGTTCCAAGACAGTTGAAAGTCCGGTACTTAGACACGTGGTGTCACTCCACATTTCCTGATGTCTTGAAAACCCAAACCGCCTTCAGCATCCGTCTGGGTCCTGGGTGTGTGCCGTGATCTGTGGGGGCCTCCCTGAGGGAGCAGCAATTACTGTTAGGTCGATGCTAGCCCCCTGCATCAGACTTGACAGGACAGACCATTCCTATATCAGTTATATCTCTCTCTCTTGTGTGTATTTATAGCTGTAGCGTTTCTTTGTTTTTTTATATTTGAGTTACAATAATAAGAGTTGAACTGTGCTCGCCCAACTGATAGTTAAAAGGAGAACGACGAAGTCTTGATAAAACAAGGATGAGAACACTTAAAAAGCTAAAAGTACCAAGTTAATAGCTAATGAAGAGTTTGTTAATTGCACGGTTGCTTCTAGCACGACTTTTCTATAGAACAAAACCGTGCATTTGTTTTTGACAATACGCTAGCAATGATTAGGACGGAAATAGTCAAAGATATACAATTTTTTTCTGGGGCCAAATTTAGATTTAATTTGAGCTCATTAGAGCTCAAAGTTGTTTTATATTTCTGTGACTGTGTGATTAATGAATAAGGGCTAAATCTAGATATTGTTTGGAACTTTGAGACGGTATTCTAGAGCTATAATCTCGGAATACATTAAAAAAAATAATAATGAAGTTAAATGTTAACAAGCCATCAAAGTGTATAAAAAGGTTTTCCTAGAAAGTATTGTGTTACATTTATATTAGTTTACTTAACCAATAACGATTAGTTACCAAGGGACGTCACTGAGACGTTACTGGTTCGCTAAACTTAACGACTGAAGAGGCCGCATGGACTACATAGGTTATGTAACCCCTAACCACCAAAGACGTCCCATCGGCGTCAGACAATTAAAAAAGAAATTGTAAAAATAAATATACAAAACAACAAATACTACTATTAGAAATGTGTTAGTCGATAAAAGGTTTAATTTGTCATATATTTAACATAAAGTCTGAAAAGAAAGATAGATAGATAGATAGATAGATAGATATATAGATAGATAGATAGATAGATAGATGGATAAATGGATGGATAGATGGATGGATAGATAGATAGATAGATAGATAGATGGATAGATAGATGGATGGATAGATGGATGGATAGATAGATAGATAGATAGATAGATAGATTGATAGATAGATAGATAGATTGATAGATAGATAGATAGATAGATAGATAGGTAGGTAGGTAGGTAGGTAGGTAGATAGATAGATAGATAGATAGATAGATAGATAGATAGATGGATGGATAGATGGATGGATAGCTGGATAGATAGATAGATAGATAGATAGGTAGGTAGGTAGGTAGGTAAGTAGGTAGGTAGATAGATAGATAGATAGATAGATAGATAGATAGATAGATAGATAGATAGATAGATAGATAGATAGATAGATAGATAGATAGATAGATAGATAGATAGATAGGTAGGTATATTTGGTCAACTTTGTCATGCAGGTCTAATCTAGGCATTTTTTTTTTTTAATTCAAAAAATCTCGTTGGCCAAGACATACCAGTACAATGCCCAGCCGACTTGACCTTACGACCCGCAAACAAATCCTAGCCTTCACCAGGAATCGAACTCAGAATCTTTTGTACGCCAGCCGAACGCCCTGCCTCTAGGCCTGAGTGTACAGTGTGTATATTTTATACAAGACTTTGTTAAAGAAGAAATGTACATTATGATGATACACTTATGCTCAATAAGATGTAACCGCTGTAAAGCAAGCATCCGCTTTAAATGAAACTTGGGGTCATCTTTACCATGAAACCAATGTCTATGAATGAACATCCTCTAAAGCTATAAATATAACCCTAAACTAAACACTGTATCCAGCGGTGGTTTAAAGCCGGCCCCGTAACCGGTAAGCGATAACCGGTTCTTGAACTGTATCAATGCTTAATGGAAACCTGTTTGTTGCATTATTTTAAACACACAAAAAAAACGAAAGAAAAAGAGAAAGAGGTTTTGAAAAAAAAATACCTTCCATCATAAAATCGGATCGTTTAGTATTTTGAAGATGCCTTCATTATATGTTCCCCTTAGCAGCGTGTTTATTACTCTATTCCACAAAAACCTTTAAAATATAAAATAAAACTTTTAAATAACGATCTAACATCAAACACTAGTTCAGCCATTAGTATCCATTCAGCCAATCATCGTCAATAAAAAAAAATTATACTCTTCAAACCATTGGTTCTTCTTGACACATTAAACGTAACAAATAACAGTCATCAATATCATGTGATCTATACTCTAGACTATTTACTGCATGAATTCCACCTAAAATCTCTCTTGAAATATAATAATAATCATGAAAAAAAGTCCTGGATTTGAATGAAATATGCTTTTAATATCTTAATGCTTAAATTTTTTGAGGACAAGGATTTTAGTAACCAATCGAAGTCTTGTCGATGGGAGAAAAGAACTCTCCAAATGAAGCGTCACCATTGAATCTTTACATCTAGCAATACCCATTGAAATCGTGCGTTTTAAAAGCGTTATATGAGTACGTTTCATTACAAAATATGCTTTTGTGCGTCTTTCGTCGTATTTTTTTAAATTTTCTTTTGCGTTCTCTTATAATACTTTTGGTGTGTGTACAAAGCTGTTGAAAGTGACCGAATCTTAATAGTCCTTAACTGCTTCCTGACTGGGTCTAACAGTCTAACAGCCCATGTTTCGCTCCACCATGAGAACACTTGATATGAAATAGGCTCCTCGCGGTATTACTGCACGTCCTGAACTTTGGAAAGTTAACAGGATTAGATGAAGATGTAAACCATGTCTTGTGTTAACTGTATGAAGAGTTAACCATGTCTTGTGTTAACTGTATGAAGAGTTAACCATGTCTAGTGTTAACTGTATGAAGAGTGGGCTGTGTAAAGAGTTAACTATACGAAGAGTGACTCCATTAACGAGCTTTTGAAAATCTCTTTTATACCCAAGTGCTTTGTACATTTTTGAAAATCTTTTTACTGTATGGTGTTCGACAAAATCTTGCGTGGAAAGAATACTTCAGGGATTTTCGGGAACTATTACTATTACTCTTTTTAGAAAGTTTTTCCGAAAGATTGTCAACGAAATTCTAAATCAGTGTTTTTTGGGGGTGAAATTTCTAAATTCAAAAAAAAGTTATTCAGACGTCAAACGGTTTGTTAATAAAAACTGACATCTACAAGGAAGTATTTTAACCTCCCGCGCGTCTTGCGTCATCATATCAAACTGTGGGAGTCTTCTGACGCCTTCCCTTTTATTTTTTGAGGGGTTTTGTAAATTTTTTTGTTTGTTGTTTCTGCGAGATCGGGCTATAGTCTGGAGATAATTCTTCATTACTTGACGGCGGGCTATGGATCCTTTCACCAAACAGCTCCGGAGAAATTGGCCTCGGCGTCCGAAGCCATCCATCCATCACTCGACGATTATCTTCCCTCCATTGTCCTCCTCATTAGTTGAGGATTTTCCCCGAGACCCCGAGCTTTTTGGTAACAGCAAATTCTAAGATCATGTGTTGTTGGATTGGGGAGGTAGGGAAGATCGGGAGGGCGGGAGTGAGCGAAGGAGGGAGAGAGAGAGAGCGGTAGGGAGGCTGAGTTTTTTAAACGTTAATATCTTTTCACTTCTAAACAAACAAAAAGCTTAGGCGGCCCCTTAAAATATGTAGAGTGAGTGGAAGTGTATTTTTAAAATTGAAAAACATGGCTCACATATGTTTACAATGTAGTTTTTTTCCATAGGCGTAGCCACGGATGGAGAGTGGTGTGTGACGGGAGAGGTACATGACACAAATGTCCTTCCTTGCTCCTTTCTTTGATATTAATTTATAAATAATATGCATATACAGGGCCCGTTCGTCCGTGCATGCAACCCTGGGCGTATATATTTAGAAATTATAGTAATATTTAACAACGGAAATATAATGAATGGACTTAAAATTTTGGTTAGCATATTCACATTATTGTACCTTTGGCTAAATTATATAAATATTTTTTAGATATTTACTATGTAGGCCTTTTCCTACCCTTTATCCCCCTTCCCACATCCCCGAAATATTTCTCCCCACCTTGCACTATTGCCCCACTATTTCTCCCCACCTTGCACTATTGCCCCACTATTTCTCCCCACCTTGCACTATTGCCCCACTATTTCTCCCCACCTTGCACTATTGCCCCACTATTTCTCACCACCTTGCACTATTGCCCCACTATTTCTCACCACCTTGTACTATTGCCCCACTATTTCTCCCCAACTTGTACTATTGCCCCACTATTTCTCCCCAACTTGTACTATTGCCCCACTATTTCTCCCCAACTTGTACTATTGCCCCACTATTTCTCCCCAACTTGTACTATTGCCCCACTATTTCTCCCCAACTTGCACTATTGCCCCACTATTTCTCCCTACCTTGTACTATTGCCCCACTATTTATCCCCACCTTTTACTATTGCCCCACTATTTCTCCCCAACTTGTACTATTGCCCCACTATTTCTCCCCAACTTGTACTATTGCCTCACTATTTCTCCCCAACTTGTACTATTGCCCCACTATTTCTCCCCAACTTGTACTATTGCCCCACTATTTCTCCCCAACTTATACTATTGCCCCACTATTTCTCCCCAACTTGTACTATTGCCCCACTATTTCTCCCCAACTTGTACTATTGCCCCACCCCCTTACTGTATACTATTCCCCTTCCCCCACTGTGTAATATTTCTTGCCTTATTTTCCTACTCCCATTCCTGTCAACGCCACCCTTATATTTCTGATATATGTATATCTACCAATACTCTGGTGAAATATACATATATATTTCAGCTTTCATTATAGTACAATGTACGCCTACATTTAACATTTCAAATGTTATGTACACCGAAGACCATTGATGAGACGGAAAGTTATGCAGTTGCTAGGACAACGACTCGCTGGGTCGGTTTCTATATCGACATTTCTATTAAAACCTTGGTATTATAGCTGTGACAATATTGCTGTTGTTGTAGTTGTTGTTTAACGTGTGCGTTAACTGTCTGGAATTCTGTGTGAGATTCACATCCAGTATTATGTTCTGTTTACCTTTTAGTGCAGTCAACGTAACAGTTTGTATTGTATGTGTGTCTTGTCTGTATGTGTGAGAGAAAGACAGTCCTAGTTCTGTAATTCATTTATAGGTCTATAGATCATAATGTGAACGTAGTTTGGATCCGTTGTTATTTTTAAACTATCTATCGTTTTATCATATTTTGGATTATAGCAAAATAGTAGGCTTTATTTACACAAATATATAAATATTTTATTAATTTCAATAGTATAAAACTTCTCTAAATTGTTTAGCCCAAGTCCAATGATAAACAAATAAAAAAAATGAGAATTACACACACTAATATTAGCTATTAATCATCACAGTGTATGATAAAGAGCTAAGTTCCAGCGATTGTAAATTGAATCCATGGCTGATAAAGAATGTCTTTTCAAAACTCTTGACTATAAGTTGAATGCTGACAACTAACAAGTCTTAACATTACGTTGGTAGAAAACTATAATTTCTTTATGATATGAGAATCAAGCAAGAAGATTTACGCCAAGTAGTACTAATGCGTTAAATAAGATATTTGTGAAGCCGGCTGGCCTAGCGGTTAGCTCACCAGACTGTCAACCGAAAAACCACTTGACACGTCGCGGGTTCGAGCCCCGCCACCGGCAGATCCCTGTCGCCCTACAGGAGTTTTGGGACTAGATGACGTTAATATTGAGTTGTTATCACATGCGCTTAACCGGCAGCAGTAAAACCTCTCACAGATTAATAGTCTTCTAGAGCGCACTGAGCATGCTAAAATAGCATGGATAGAAGCGCTTTATAAATGTCCTTTATTATTATTATATTATTATTATATTATTATTATTCTATCTTATCTTATATATTACAGACGCTCCTTCTAGAAAGAACAGTATTCCGTCCTACGCTCATCCGTGGTCCGAGTCTAGTCTTCCATCTTTATTAATGTTGTTAAATGATGTTACGTTACTGATTTTCCTGGTTTGTTCATGCAATCCATTCCATTCCCAAATGCCACTCGGGAAGAGTGAGTACTTGTATACATTTGTTTTTCGGTTATTATTGTGTTGCATTTCAATATTAGAGTTTAACGCCTTATGTATTATCTTAGAAATACAAAACAACAATCTGTAATTTTTAAAATGAAATAAATAAAAGCTTTTCTTATTACTAATGTGTCATTCGGGCATGGAATGGGTTATCTGAACTAATCAGCTGACGGCATATATAAAGCTTTTATCAATCCGCATAACTAGAGAGACTGATAAGAGTATGACCTAAAGGTCTTCTCCACAGATTGGTCATCTGTTAATTCTAAGAAAATATGAAAGTTTGACGCAGGAGGCTTTAAGAAAACCAAGAGGTCTGTTTAGTCACTATACTAAATTGAACCACAATATTAGAAAAAAAAAGTTTACAGTAATTTAGCTTTTCAACCATTCTATTCTTTTTCCCTCGACTATCTCAGAGTCGTTAGTAATACAATTAAAACTACATCTGGGTTTCTTTATCATGACCCTTAGAGAATAGAATAAGACAAAATCGCATGCAGGAATGGAGAGTGGTCACTAAGTTGACTGACAAGATATATAATTAAAAAAAAAATAATTATTGAACAATGTGCTATATAATATTAAGTTATACAGTTTTAATTAAAAGTCAAACTATATAACTAATAGATAAGGATATAATCGCAGAGCATTCGTTGAGTACTTGTCAGACGGATAAATGCGTAGATACTAAAATAAAAAAAAACAGTTTTACGATACACAGGCAAAACAGACAGAGTTTAGTAGCTAGGTCACCCCATTATATAAATACAGACAGATAAAGTCAGACATACACGCGATGGTTCATACGTCATCAGGTCTGTAACTCATTTCACAAAATTTGAAGAAGCAACGAACATTTTGAAAGAATTTGTTTTTCCTCAATATTACTGTCACGACGAACGTCAGACTACGATCACAGCTTTGGGCTGCACTCCACGGATTAACTCTCTCTCTCTCTCTCTCTCTCTCTCTCTCTCTCTCTCTCTCTCTCTCTGCGTAAAGCTCCATCACTGATCCCCAACCTGCTCGTAATGCTCCTGACGTCACGGGTTGTTGGGGATCTGACAGACATTCCAGGAACGCTTCTCCCACTTGCAAAAAATAAAATAAAAACTCTGCAATACACATTTCAATCACATTTCTTTTTCAAGTTTTATAAAAAAAAAAAGAAAAAAAAAAGAACGACAACCGAGCTCTAGCGCGTTAAGTTTATGGCAAAGGGTCTGGGTTCGAATCCTGGTGAAGGGTTAGGGATTTGTTTCCGGGACTTGATTTAAGGTTAGTGTTTAGTGATTAATTGGGTTAAATGCGAGTGAGCATTGTGCTGGGCCACACATTCCACTACTACGCCGTGGCGACAGAAACTCGTGAACGCTGCTTCCCCGGCCCCCATGATAAATTTGATCCTAAAGGTACTTTACTTGCTAGGGAGAAGAAAGAAAAAACACAAAGTCAAAACAAAATGGCCACCTTGATAGGGGAGTTAATCAATGTTGCCAAATAATTGCTATATAATAAATATATTTAAAAACCGTTTTAGTTTTTACAGCTTGCTGTAAAGCTAGAAGATAAAATTGTTCCGATTAGCAGTTAACACTGGTGGACATGTGTTCCGGTATAAAGAAACTTGAAACAAAATATTTAAAAAACGGCATAATTATAATTAATCCTCAACCATTAATATAGATTGCTATATTGTGCTAAAAATGTCAGAATCCAGACATGATGGCAATATACTCTGATCAGAGTAACATGGAATGGACATGCATGGAATAAACTCGTTACATTTTTGTTGTTATTGTTGTTGTTGGGGTGGTGGGGGGAAGGGGGGGGGAGAAGCGGGGCTTGGGTTCAATTACTGGAGCCTGGAATATTAAACGGGACCCAGCCAGGCTTCCCAGCTTGATAGCCGCTCAATAATCTTTAGATTGAGTCCGTTGATAGGAGTTAATCTCGGCGACCCTGCGGAGAGTGGAATTTTAATTAGCCGTGACACTACCAAGGTCTCGCAGGATCAGATTTATTTCAATTAACAATATTTCTTCTTCTTCTAACCAGGCTACAGAGCTGTTGGCTCGCTGGTAATCAATGACAAAGCAGACAAATTTATATGTGTTGTTATAGATTAGAGAGTGTGTTGTTATAGAGTGTGTTGTTATATAGTGTGTTGTTATAGAGTGTGTTGTTATAGAGAGTATTGGTAAAGGTGGGAGAGCTCAAGACAAAAAGCTCTTTAGCTTCAGGATAAATGGAACTACTGTCTCTTTTTCTCCCTCTTTCAATTATTGTGTGACATTAAAAAATGTGACGTTATCAGAATCGTTCACTGTATGTTTTTTTTCTGTATATTATGTGTATGTCTGTATTTCTGTCCCTGAGCTTAACTTTTATGTGACTTTCACATCTTGTGGTGTGACACAACGCCCCCTGATGACTTATATAATACAATGTCTTCTTTCGGCCTATATAATATATATACGCAAGTACCTTACCGAAAATCGCCTCGGACATTTGCCTCAGCCGTGTATCCCATTTTTTGAAGGAAGAATTTGCCTCGGCAAATAATACGCACACAAATAGTTACAGACATAGACTGAATCAGAAAAATGGGGGAAAAAAATAGAAATAATGATAGTGATAGAAAGAGAAGGAGAAAGAAAGAGAGAGAAGGAGAGAGAGAGAATAAGAGATAATTGGGAAAAGGGAGAAGAAAAACAAAAAGAGGAAGAGAAAGAGGAACAGGAAGAGGGGGAGTAACAAATACGGAGAGATAGAAAGAGACACAATGAGAATAGAATAGAGAACAGAAAGGTTGAGAGCGAGCAAGAGTGAGTGATAGAGAAAGAGAGAAAGAGAAATAAGACAGAGAAAGAGAGAGAGAGCGAGAGAGAGAGAGAGAGAAAGGTGGAAATACAGGTATAGCTATGATAAATTAATCAGTTCTCATTGCATGTCTAAAGTCCCTCACTCTAATTCTGCGCCAAGGCCGTCAAGGTCGGTAACTGAGCCATGAATCTTTGATTGGTTCCAGCCATAGGGGAGATGTCTCTATGTCATTGATGCTTCTAATGTTCCCTTTATAGGATCTGGGAGAAGAGTTGCCTCTCGCAGTAGATCTCAAAATGTGCACAATCATGGTGCTTCGATAAGAAGGCTACAATAAAAACTCCACAAACTTTTTTTTTTTGTTAAATCGCAGAACATTTTATAAGTCTTAAGTTCTGCTCAGTAAATACAATCTTCGGGTCCAAAAGAAAAAGGCTCGACATTATACAAATATGACATTTGACCAGGCCACGAAAATCTCTACAGATCTCATGGGATAACGGTTTTAGCACCTCTGATTTGATATCTATAATTAAGCAGCTTTTAAAACCAAAATTAAACCACTTTCTAATTCGAAGTCATTGGAGGGTGCAGAACTCATTGGAGGGTGCAGAACTCATCGGAGGGCGAAGGAACAGCATTAGCGGGTGCAGGGGGGGGGGGGGGGCGATGCCCTGTGAAACCGTTCTCGCTCGCCAAGCAGTAATTATGATTTCCGGGACGAGCATCAGGAGGCGGCAGAGGGAGGGATGATAAGTTCAAGCGTGCGTCAAATGGATCGCATCGTTTTTCATTGGCAGTGCAAGAATAGAATGGATATGAGATGTTGCAATAAAAATAGGAATCAGATACCAATATTATACGCCTACGGCGTTTTATATTTTTTTTTTACAATTTCCATTTTTTTTTTTCAAACTGTATAGCGCACATTTCAATTAAACGAAGATAACTAACTACCAGTTTTATATTTTAAGTAAATATAAAAGTACAGTCATAAATTGTATAGTTCCTCCGATATCTTTCGGGTGAGATGCTATTTCAAGACTTTCTAAAAGTGTAAATGCGTCTAGATTTACCATCTATCGTGTAGTGATGGGTTTAATTATGATTCTAGAAAGAAGTTAGTTTATGAATTATGCGAATGTTAGTCGGAGAAATTTACAAACGATTTATTAAGGGCCAAAAAAAGAAATATATATTTTAAAAATAAAATAAAAATTCATCCACATTTTAAATTCGATTTTTAAACTTTGGAGAATTTATAGTGAATGTATAGGCCTTGCAGATATACACATGTACAATTCTAGATAATAAAGTCATGTGTTATTGTTGGTGGTGTTTTTTAGTATTGGCATAATCATCGTGTGGTCAACACAATGCTTAGCCGCCTTTTCTATTCCCAAAACTAATGTCAGGGGCCCGTCAGATGTAGATTCAGAGACAAACTCTAAAGCCAGAAAAAAGAGACTAACCGCTCCCAGGACTCTAACCCGGAGAACCAGGTCTCTGCCCTTAGACCACCCACCATGCAAAATACGGTCAATAAGTAGGAAAGTAAGTAAAGTAATCCTTTCGACCAAATTTATCTTTAGGGCCGGTGCAGATTCGGTGACCACGGCATACTAGGGGATTATGTGGAGAGCGAAATGCCAATTTGCCATTACTTTGCCTCAACTATTGTCAGGCACCCATCAGAGCTCGGTAGAATCAAGGGGCACCCTCCAAACTATGGAACGAATCCTAGCCTTGAACCCGGTACCTTTAGCACACCAGAGTCAATGAGGTGACCGTTTCAATTGAGAAAATTTCTCTACAAGACTTTGGAATCATGCGTGGGAGGGGAGAGGAAAGAAGAACTAGCAACAGATTTAACATGCGCATGTCTTGCCGTGTAATGCGCATGTCTTGCCGTGTAATGCGCATGTCTTGCCGTGTAATGCGCATGTCTTGCCGTGTAATGCGCATGTCTTGCCGCGTAATGCGCATGTCTTGCCGTGTAATGCGCATGTCTTGCCGTGTAATGCGCATGTCTTGCCGTGTAATGCGCATGTCTTGCCGTGTAATGCGCATGTCTTGCCGTGTAATGCGCATGTCTTGCCGTGTAATGCGCATGTCTTGCCGTGTAATGCGCATGTCTTGCCGTGTAATGCGCATGTCTTGCCGCGTAATGCGCATGTCTTGCCGTGTAATGCGCATGTCTTGCCGTGTAATGCGCATGTCTTGCCGTGTAATGCGCATGTCTTGCCGTGTAATGCGCATGTCTTGCCGTGTAATGGGCATGTCTTGCCGTGGAATGCGCATGTCTTGCCGTGTTATATTGACTACGGAAACTCATTATCGCGATATAGAACTTTCCAGACTGAAATTTTCGCTACTCATCAATACTCTTAATGTCATTATATGTCACTCAAAATATCAAACTAAAATACTACTTCTAAAACATTGATTTCTTGATGCATACACTCTCTTTCCATATTTTGTTTACACATTAAATAGGTATAATTTAAAATTCATAAAGCGATGACATGTAATCTATAATAGTCAACAGCCATTCCAACTATCATCACCATTATCATTATTATCAACGTCTGTTTCCTCGCCTAGGGGAAACAGGCGGGGAAATAAACAGGCAAAAAACAAAAAGTTTTTATATTTTATCTGTGTTAAAAACAGATAACACTTTCACGGGTTCATTTTCATTAAATAAATGCAGTTCTTTATGACAAGAAAAATATAAGCTGATTAAAACAAATTTATAAGTTTTTATAATAATCAGATTTAATATAAACGTTTATTCTAGGTAAGTATTCAATTTTTTTTTCTTTAGAGAAAAATATCAAATGGAATTATTTTGTAGATAGTCCAATTCGCCAAGCATGAAAAACATCTTTAATTGAGTAGTCAACTTTGTTGTGAAAAATATAATATTCAAAGCTCATTTGTTAATATATTTTTAAAAAAATTTATAGGGTATCTGGTACATTCGCCCTATTAGAGCTATAATGCCCCACCGGAGCCAACTTAAGCCGCATAATCTGTCTTGTGATTCAAGTGCTTGGTCCTCAGTGAGTGTATAGTTTACCATTTGGTAATGAACAACTGTTAGTTTATAGTTTAGAAATGCTTTCATTCGACCTACATGTGTTAAAGACTAATATTTATTATATCAAAACAGTATAAAGTCTAAATAATATTGCTTGATCGAACAGTCTAAATAATGATATAATGATAATGATGATATTGTTATCATCTTATATGTTACATACGCTCCTTCTATACAGACAAATTATTGCGTCCTACGCTTATCAATTTTTTTAGTTTAGTGTAGCAATTTGATTAGAATTGGATTATGATTTTCCATGTTCGTTCAGACAACCCATTCCATGCTCTCGGAAGGAAAATATAACTTGTATACATTTAATGTTTTTTTTATTTGTCAAACGCCTACATCTGCACGGAACAATGAACACGTACAACAGCAAAAAGAAAGCGATTTAATAATAATGATTTGTCGAAAGGCAACGTAAAATAACTGACAAAATGTGTTCTGTTTAATTAATATCATAGCCTGTAAAGAGAACCCTTTCACAGATCTTCTTCTCACTGTTTATTTTATTTCAAAATATATAATACAAAATTTACGTAAATTTGACATTAAAGTGCAGAACTAAAATGGGTTTCACGTCAGCATCTCTTGTTCAATTACGTCTGGCAGCTCAGCTGCATTTTCTCAGAACAAATAAACTCTGTCTCGGTCTGCGCCCAAACCATCTATGCAGCATGATCTTGATGCCATTATAGCTATATCTATATATTATATGCTGACGTCGCCAAAACAGAAAGCTACAGCAGCAACAGCGCATTTGGAAACAATAAATACACACAAGCGATTCAGGATATCATTGTCAGCAACTCAAATTAATAACAAACAAACAACAACAAAAAAAAAATATAATAAACTTAATATGTTCCAATTCCGTTGGGAAAACTGTACGATCTATTCCAGTAGGCGTCTACGTTGAAAGTCCGATCTTTCTCGAATACACCTCGTAATAGATAACTTTCCATACTCCATAAATAAATGTCAATTTCCTGATAATAATATTTGTTGTTTTCTAAAACTGCAAGTAGATATCCGTTTATTACTTTATTGCCCGACTTTCCACATACCGCGAGAAAAAAGAAATGACCCGTCAATGGACTATTTTACACAAAGTGAAGTAGGATATTAAATTTCACACACAAAAAAAAAAAAAAATGTTTGTCACCGTTTTAATGTGCCGTAATCCCACGCAAATAAAATGCAATGATCTCTCATATATTTCAAAATGTCATTGAACGTAGAACGAATGTTGGGCTATATGTAAGTGTACATAAAAAAATATGAGAGCAAATAACTTAACTGTAAATTATGTGAAGCCGGCTGGTCCAGCGGTTAGTTCACCTGACTGTTAACCAAAAACCAACTGACAGGTCGCAGGTTCTATCCCTGCCACCGACGGATCCCTGTCGCCCTACATGAGTTTTGGGCCTAGTGGACGTAATAATCTTCTATCTAGAAGGAACGTCTGTAAACTTATAAATGTAATAAAAAACGTCTACAATAATATTGAGAATATGATACGTATGTTATGTTATGTAAGAGAGAGTATGTGGGCGTTAATTCTTAACTCTTTAAAGTTAAATGTAAAGTAAAGTACCAGTAGGACCATATTGGTCTATAGGGATCGGTGATGCAGCATTCACCAGTTTCCCTGCATACTAGTGGATTGTGTCGCCAGCACAATACCCAGCCGCCTTTACAACTAATTTTGAGGTAGCCTTCAGAACTGGGTTGACCCAGGGACACCCTTCCAGTCTAGGGAAAAAAAATCCTAGCCTTCACCAGGATTCGAACCCAGGACCTTCGGTACGCAAGGCGAACGAGCAATTATTTTTTTGTATAAAAACGCGTCTGTAACATAGACAATAAGATATAAGATAAGACATGGCAAAGGCTGGATTTATTTATACAAATTCTTATGTGTCTTTTAAAGTGGCATCCGGGCATTGAATGGGGCATATGTAACGTATACGATAAGCTACTATAATATTTAAATAATCTGTTGTGTGGCGAAAAGCTATTGGAATCGTCCTTTTAAAGATACTATTATATTTTGACATCTTTAAAAAAAAAACGAAATAAAGGTCATTTTACACATTCTCCAAAATGGTTAAATTTTCGCTAGTTTGTGTTTAAAGTTTAGAAGTATACTCACAATTAATTATTGTACTTTTAGGAAAATTACTATGTTGTCTTATTACATAAAAGGAGACCGCTCCGAATAGATTTGCTATCGGGATAACCGTTGCTACTCGTGTCATGTGTCTTGTCTTCCCCTTAGTTCAACTCTCCCATGTTCGCCATTCGACCTACGGACAACTCTGGCAGGACCTAATACAAAATAAATGACTCGAGTCTGAGGACGAAGCGATTAAATATGTTTTACCATGGGGCACAGTAAATGGTGTTTTTCTTTCCAGTGGCGTAGCTAGGGGAGGGGAGGGGGTCCAAATTCGAAAGTCCCCCCGGGCCCCTACTTGAGGGGGGGGGGGGGCCCAACGGAGTCTTTAAATTGTTTTTTTCTCATGTTATAGTGTCGAATGTCAAAATGCAGGGGACCATAAAGAGGCCAAGCCCCCCCCCCCCCCCCGGGCCCCCAAATCCCTAGCAACGCATTGTTTCTTTCTCCTTCTGGAAACATATTGTTTAAGAATTTTAGCGCGCTTTCTATTGCAGACGTCTATCAGCACACTATATTGGTACAATATTAGGCCAAGATAGAAATATTGGCCCAACATTAGTCCAATATTGGACCAATATAGTGTAATGTTGGTTGTAGTCATGAAGAACTTGTGATGAAGAGCTCACCAGATTCAATGGTCAGATTTCAAGACTAGACTCGGACCACGGATCAGTGTAGGACGCAATAAGCTTCTTTATAAAAGGAGCGTCTGTAATCTATAAGATGAGATAAGATTTAGAACAATTATTAAGGAACCATGTATGTTTAATTAAATGCATATTTTCGTGGTGTTCGCATCTCGCGTTGGTATGGAAATATTTTTTTGGGACTCAAATTTCTTGAAACTTTGCGCTTTTTTTTTTCAGAGTTATCTACATTCGAGTTCAAAGACCTGGGCCTTTATAATTTTATTTCACACAAACACACACACACAAACACAGCACATGAGGTTCTTCTTTTTATAAATGATCTACTTGTCGTCAAATTAACTATCTCCGAGTCTCGTTCTGTTCAGTGTCTCCTTCCATTACAGATTAATTAGTGTGGTAGGGGAAAGAGGGGGGGGGGGGTTCTACGTGTCCAGATGTGCTTTAATTCTCTAAGGGGCATCAGTGAGGGGGAGAGTTTGGGGCGAGAGGGGGGGGGGGAGCTGCATTTTTGACCGCCCACTCAGTACATCATAAATACAAGAAGATCATGCCAAAACAGTTTGTATGTAATGTATTAGAGAATTGTCCTCTTTCTTTTATATCTTATTTTCTTTCATACAAAAATATATATTTCCAACCCACGCTAATCATGCCAAAGCAATGTATTATTATCCTGCCTGAGTCCATGCCTCTTCTCCCTGAAAGCTGTCAGCGTATGCTTACTGACTTCAATGCTATGGTACAATCAGGGCCGTATTTAGGATTGTGGGAGCCCTGTTCCCAAATTTATGTCGGGGCCCCTCATGGCCTCGCCCCTGCCTTCCACATAGGCCTACCTCAGAAAAATACCGTTGATTCATGTTACGTTCTGTAAAATCATACATACTCTTTATGTTGCGCTTAGCTTCGTTGGACTGAGCGCTTAAAATTGTAAGGGAATAAATGAATGTTATTTTTACATTTTCAACGAAAGAATGGGGATGTCACTAAACAAAATATTTTTGGGATGTGTGGGAGCCCCTATTGTGTGGGGGCCCCTGTTCCAATGGCACATGTGGAACATGAAAAAATACGTCACTGGGTACAATGGCTGGTTTAACTTCGATTATACAATGGCTAGACTAGTTCAATATTGGTGGTACGATGGCTGGTTTAACTTTTATGGTACAATTTGCTGGTTTAACTCTGAAGGTACAATTTGCTGGTTCAGCTTTGATAGTACAATTCGCTTGTTCAACTTTAATAGTACAATTCGCTGGTTCAACTTTGATGGTACGATGGCTTGTTCAACTTTGATGGCACAATTAGCTGGTTCAGCTTTGATAGCACAATTTGCTGGTTCAGCTTTGATAGTACAATTTGCTGGTTCAGCTTTGATAGTACAATTTGCTGGTTCAGTTTTGATAGTACAATTTGCTGGTTCAGTTTTGATAACACAATTTGCCGGTTCAGCTTTGATAGTACAATTTGCTGGTTCAGCTTTGATAGTACAATTTGCTGGTTCAGTTTTGATAGTACAATTTGCTGGTTCAGCTTTGATAGTACAATTTGCTGGTTCAGCTTTGATGGTACATTGGGCTTTTTCAACTTTGATGATACAATTTTCTGGTTCAACTTTGGTGGTAAATTCTGCTTGTTCAACTTTGATAGTACAATTCACTGGTTCAACTTTAATGATACAATGGCTGGTTCAACTTTAATGATACAATGGCTGGTTCAACTGTGAGTATTTTAAGCACCTAAAGGTAGACCCGTGGCATCATGGTAGATACGATAAAAGCCTTTTTTTTTATATGTATACCTTTTTTGTTTCTAGGCTGTGGGTGATATTGAAATAGACTCAAGTGATTGATGTGTTTTTAAAGTGACACAACCTCTGAAACAGGTTAAAACGTCATGAGTCCAGTGCATGAGTACTTCTTCTTCTTCTTCTGCGTTCCATTTAGCTTTCTTTTGCTGTGTCAGACTGGCAGTCCTGTTTCTCTGACAAATCGGGCTGTTGTCTGTAGGAATGGCTTTGGGCCCCAGAGCTTTTCCTCCATGGTGGCTCCCTGAGGCCAGGCCTGGTTACGGGCCTCTCTGTGGAGTGGGCACCATTGCAGGATGTGCTCTGCATTCTGGAGTCCAGTTCCACAGGGGCACTCAGGGGTGTGACTTAAGCCGATTCGGTGCTGGTGGTCTAATAGTCTGTTGTGTCCTGTCCTTAGTCGGAGTATGGTGGTCTGCTCGTATCTGGTAAGGTGTGGCCAGTCGTCTCCTGTTGGGGGGTTGTGTTGTTCAGTCCATTTTCTCTTGTACATGTCTTTGATTATGTCCTTTGCCTCGCAGTAGGAGATGCGGTGTGTGTGGTTGATATCCTGTGGGGCATCTCTTCCGAGTCTGGCCAGCTCATCTGCCTCCTCGTTTCCAGGCAGTCCACAATGTGAGGGTATCCACTGGACCGCTAGGGCACTCTGTAGGGAGAGAGTACTCAGTCTGTCCAGTGTCTCTCTCTCGAGGTGATCCCTTGGGGATATCAGTCCCTCTATGCAGGATTTGCTGTCTGTGAGTATGACAATGTGACCGGCAGGTGGGGTAAGCTTGTTGATCAGGCTCGTGGCTTCCCGAATGGCGATGAGTTCTGCTTTATGGTTGGTGGTTGGAAAGCCAGCTGGGAGGGAGTGAGAGGTGGTGTGTCCATTTGGGTGTGAGATAACTATTCCGCTTCCTCCAATTTTGGTGTTATGATTTGTAGAGCCATCGGTATAGATATGGGTCCATTTGTTTGAGCTGTATTCTCTCTCTAGCATGTCCGCTGTGAGGGATCTCTGTGTGACCTTTGATAGCCCCTCTTTGATGTCGATTCCTGGAACTTCCTTGGAGAAGAATATGTTATGGTGTGGACTGTTCCATTCTTCTGTGAGTTGTACGGGTTCATAGATGTCAGGTGTGTTGGGGAGTTCATCTGAGTGTGCTTTGGCTAGTTGTCTTGACATGTGATTGAAGCTGGATCTTTTGAGTCTGTTTTTGGTTCTTGCCTGGAGTATGTTGTGCACAGGCAGACTTGCCATTCTTTGTATTTTGGCGTGATGAGTTAGGATCTTTCCTTCCCGTCTTTTGTCTAGAGGGGCAAGGTTTGAGGTTGTTTCTAGTGCTGTAATGGGTGTAGTTTTAAGTCCTCCTGTGATAATGCGCATACCTGCATTTTGTACGGTGCTAAGCCTGTGTGTGTTGCTTTTGGAGGCGGTACTCCAGGTAGCTGATCCATATTCCATTATCGGTCTGACATATCCAGTGTATACTTGTTTGAGGATTTTGCTGTTAGCTCCCCAGTCTGTCCCTGACAGCTTTTTCGTTACTGCCAACCTCCTGGTAGCCCGGCTCTCTGTTTCCTTGATGTGTGTGTTCCATGTCAGTCTTTTGTCTAGTTTGATGCCTAGATATGTGGGCGTGTCTTCTTGGGGAATGATTTTGTTGTTAATTTTTAGCTGGAGTGTCTCTTTGTTTGTGGAGAGCGAAAAGCAAGTTGCAACAGTCTTGGAGCAGTTTATTGTCACACCCCAATCTACAGCCCATTTGCCTATTTTGTTTAGGGCTTCTTGCATCCTTATTGAGGCAGCTGGTAGAGATTCTGAGGCATTCCATAGTGTGAGGTCATCTGCATGAAGTGCTCGATTGATTTTGAGTGGTATGTTGTCTACTATATCATTAATGAAGATGTTAAAGAGAGTTGGGGAGACAACGCCTCCTTGTGGGACTCCTTCCCTAATTTTGACTAAGTGGCTCAGATGAGTACTATAATATATTAATCCATAATGGCAAATACTAATATCTGAGGTAGAGGCCGGCCAAAATTCGGTTTCGGTTTCGACGTCGAAAATAGGCAAATGTCTGGTGAACGCTGCATGGATCAATTTGGTCCGATGGGATACTTTACTTTTTTAATTTTTTATACAGTATGAAACATTGGTCTTTATGATAAATCTCCCTAGGGGGCTTTTTGTGAAATTAAGGGAAAGTCTATAAATTGTGGACTAAAATCCACTCCGTTAATCCATCGACTCTAATATCGTTATTATCAAACTTATAAACGATAAAAATGCATTTTTAATATTTATTTTTTATATTTTTTTTAAAGTCAGGAACTTAGGGGGCTGATTGTTAATAAAGGTCAAGGTTACGTAATGCACACGTGTGAATAATTAATAAATCGTGCGGTTTGATGTCGCACTTTTTCTGAGAGCTTCGATATTAGAGAGTATAATATATTTTAAATGTCTCCAATGACGTCAAAGATAAAATTTTTTATTTTTTTTTAATGCCAATGTAAAAGTCAGTCCAGTAATTAAAACAATAGGGGGTCGTGTGGTGATGAGAAATGGGCGGGGTAATATCGTTAATTTCGAAAATGGTTTTTATAGCTGATACTTGACGGAAATCAAGTCTAGTATTTATTGATGATTTGTTATTATAGCGTACGGCTTTATAGCCGTCAATTTTTACTTGTGATTAATGTTTGCTCGCGTCGGCAAAATGTTAATAGTCAGAACTATATACATTGACTTAAACAAAATGGTAATATATATAACTACACTGACCCATAAAATATGAATTGCCACAAGTACCCTGAGTTCCACAAAATGTTTATAGAACTACCCTTACTTTAACATATCCAACAGCATATCAGGACCTCAAGTCGAATACTGTGTGATGGGGGGGGGGGGGGTGTTAGGGCATCATTGAGGTCTCAAGTTTCTTAGGTTAATGCACTAGAAATCTTACAGCTTATTTAAAATAAAAACAAGTTTTAACTGATTACACCATTCCAAGAAACTCTGAACTCAAAATTATTTTTTTTTTTGTGGTATCTTGTGTGAGTGTGCCATGGTGGTATTTAATCTGTACACTCTTTTCACACTATGAACCTTTTCGATTTATTTTAAGTAACATATGGTAAATGTAAAGCGCATTCGAAGACTTTGTTATGAATGGTGCTATGTAAATATGTAATATACAAACACACTCATAAATTTATTGGCCATTGTAGTCCTAGTGAATTTGCAGCATCTGTTTGTTTTGTTTTGTTTTGTTTTTCATACACAAATCATTCTTGTGGGTGTGTGTATAAATTTTGACATCAAAAGAAAGAGAGGAAGATGAACAAAAGACAAGAGTGATAGACTTGGAGAGTAAGAGAGATATCGAGATATACCTCTAGAGACAAAGAGAGACCGAGGGAGTAAGATAGTGAGAGCAAAGGGAGACCGGAAGGCAGAGAATAGAGAGTTAGTTGAGACACTAAAACGTACAGCATGTGAGATAGAGAGGTAGTAAGAGAAACATAGGAGAGAGTATGAATACAAAGAAAGATGCAGAAGGACAGAAGCACATAGATAACTAAAGGCAATGAGAGAGATGGGAAGAGAGACAGAGAGAGAGATAACTACAGTATTGCAGAGAAAAATGTAATACAAAAGGAACTAAAATTCCAAAGTGATATCAAAATCGAATATTGCTATGAAAAGCTTCCAGAGTGTGTCCGCCCCAGCCTCCCTCCCCCTCTCAATCCTCCTCCTCCCACCAACCCCACACTCCTCCATTATGAGGATGTATGTGACGGGGAGTTAATTACCAGAGTAATGAAAAGCAATACCCGAGGTCCACGAAGCCATCCCCGTGCCCTGCTCTGACCGGGCTGACGTCATTCGGTGACCAGTTTTGATTGAGACATTAAAATGCTCGGTTGGCTTCAAACAAAGAAGCGATAGCGCCGTCCACCGCCCCCCCCCCTACCCCCTCCACTTCTCTCTCCACCCCCCTGCACCCACCATAAGGGGGGGGGGGAAGGGAAGCGGTTTTAATAGAAAAGGTTTCAGACAGTATAAAGGCATTTATAAAGAAATTTATCGATATTTTCGTTCCTCCATTCAGTTATAAAGAACTGTATAGTACTTTAAAATGCAGTAATAGTCTTAAAGTAAACAACAGATATAGATATATAGTACAGTTGGAGTAGGCCTATATGTAAAAACTACTGCAATATAACTTTTAAAGATATATCAAAGATCATTTTAAAACAACAACTCCTGAGTTTGTACAGTAAAACTTTTATCTATATATGGTATGCGATCGATCTAAGATAACTTGTTTGTTTTTAAATCTTGAATAACTTGCTACCAAAAAATACAGATTGCAAATTTCTGATCATGTCTGCATGTTTCTATAGTCTTCTGGTAAGCAGAAGTTGTGTTTGAAAGTTCAAGAACCGATTATTTATTTATGAGCTTAATAAATTCTTGACTTTAAGTCTTTAAGTGTTTAAAAAAAACTGAAGCTAGCGTAAATTATTAGTTTTAAAATCTTTATGGACAAGGGGCGAACGTTACATTTCAATGACAGATGAAATATAAGCCCGTTTAAAATTATGGCGCTACATAAGTAATTCATAGTCTCGTTCATATTCTGCTATACCACCCTTATAAGATATACATGTATTGCTAATTTACAAACATCAACAATATAAACAACTGTTGTTTTTTTTTTTGTTAAATATAGGCAAATAGAGATATGTAGGTCTATGATCTAGGCAATAGCACTATTTGTGTGTAACACAGAGAACAGAGAGCGTCGTTTATACTCGGTCAATGCGTGGGGGAAAAAAAGGATCCTAAGATTTAAATCTAAGATTTAAGCTCGTGTAGCGTGCACCTGGTTATAAAGATGGTTTCACAGAAATTAAGATTTACTGAACATAGCCATCGCAAGATGTGAGATGGCTGGCTAACTTTATCTTCCCTAAGATTACTAGCGTAGTAGGCCTATACAGAGAGAGAGAGAGAGAGAGATAGAGAAAGAGACAGAGAGATATGCAGTGAAGAAAAAAATTGGTACACAACAAGCACAAGTTACATGAGAAAACACACTGTACATAGAAACACACAGTACATAGAAACACGCAGTACATAGAAACAAGCAGTACTGAACAAACACAGTTATAGGGGGAAACACACAGTACATACAAACACACAGTACATAGAAACACACAGTACATAGAAACACGCAGTACATAGAAACAAGCAGTACTTAACAAACACAGTTATAGGGGGAAACACACAGTACATACAAACACAAAGTACATAGAAACACACAGTACATAGAAACACGCAGTACATAGAAACAAGCAGTACTGAACAAACACAGTTATAGGGGGAAACACACAGTACATAGATGCACGCAATACATAACAGATTAGAAAAACCTAATACACGAAAACAAACGCACTTTCTTAGATCATAGATTAGCTAAGAGGAATGTCCTGGCTGTTATTATCCCTTTTAATCCATTCTCCTCACTTCTTTGGCTTTATCCACGAACAAACAAACAAACAGACTTTTGATCTAACAGCTGATTTTGTGTTATTAATTCTACAGCTCTTGGTGGTATGAGGAAAGAAACAGGGAGGGAGGGGGGGGGGGGGACGGGTTATGACGTATAGTGTTGGATTCTCATCCTTCAAATAAAGTAAAATCTTAATTTACTTTTTTTTTCGGGACTTGGTGACACTCAGCGGTAGTTCAAAGCGAAGGATGCTGAAATTTATTTGGGTTCTTTGTTTAGATCAGAGGTCTCAGGCACGCGGCCCTCGGGCCGCATGCGGCCCACCAAGTGGATTTTCGTGGCCCGCCAGTAAGATTGCAAAAAAAAAATGTACTTTTCGTGAAATTCAGACAGCTAGTGCTGATACACATATTTCATTGTCAATTTTATGTTCGAAACATACCTATTATTAGTGATAGGTAGTAAAATGAGTTAAGATTTTTTGAAGTGTTTTTCTTTGGTTTATTAGGGTCGGGCTGTTTGGGGGCGGGGGAGGGGGCTTGTCACATCTCTTAAGTGATAAGATGGCACATGCCTTCATCCGAGTTTGGGACCCCTGATTTAGATGGAGTAACTTCTGTATTCAATTAACCACTGACAATAGTTTATTATAAACATAAAATATATTCTTTAATCAACAACACGAGAGAGAGAGAGAGGAACACACAATAAGCGTTCATTCTAACAATCAACTACGATCATCGTACGACTATCAACTGCAATGACCTTACGACAATGAACTTAAAACGATGTACTTTTACAATGAAGTCAATAATGCTAACAAAACATTGTTATAGCGTTATAAAGTGGACTGTTTCAAAGCAGGTAAACTTTCTTTGCCGATGGGACCAGGCGCAGGCTTCATCAACAATGAACAATATTTTATTTACCACATAGTACATAGGTACAATAAAGACCATACAATACAGACTAAATTATGCTGAATCCCTCATGACATGTTCCCCCCGACATGGGACATTTTCGTATAGTATTTTAAAAGAAAAAACGTGGTATAAGAGTAACAAGGAAACAAGAACTAGAATAGTTGATACCATTGATTAAAATCATCTGGAATAGGGGTCGGCAACCTATGATACGCGCGCCAGACTTGGCGAGCAGAGCGATTTTTTTCAATGGCGCGCTGCAGACCATAAACATAGGCAATTCAAGTTGTTGTTTTTTATTTACCAAAAAAAAAGATCGCTAGAGCAGGAAAATTTTTAGTTTTTTGGCACGCTGAATGAATTAGAAATCCCATTTTGTCATACTATTATCAAAAGGTTGCCGACCCCTGGTCTAGATCATAATACGCATTATCTTAATGTGTTTGCTGTTTTATATGGAGCTCGATGTACTTCACTATTCCACTATATCTGTTTATTCCTATTTTTTATGGGGCTTTTGGATTCGTTATAAAATTTCCTATATATCTTATAATATATTACAGACGCTCCTTCTATAAAGAAGATTATTGCGTCCTACGCCCATTCGTGGTCCGAATCTAGTCTTGCATCTTTATTAATATTTTAAATGATGTTAAGCTACTGGTTTTCCTGGTTTGTTCAGGCAACCCATTCCATGCCCGAATGCCACTCGGGAAGAAAGAGTACTTTTATGCACTTACTCTCCCATAAGGGATAAGGATAGTGTTTTTGTCTTTATCTTTAAGTTTATCTGAGCATTGCAACAGGTTTTGTTATTGGCTTGTATGTCTAAATAAGAGTTTATTTAGAAATACAACACACACATTTAAGCTAGATCTATATTTATTAAGAACAAATAAATACACTTTTTTAAAAATTAAATACATATAAACAAATCGACAACGTAAAAGTAGTCAAAACCTGCTTCAAAGTAAATATTCTACGCACCCTTGCCTGAACTCTGAACTAGCTTGGTAAATAAAATGTATGTTTTATTTGTTTTTTTAAACCTTATTTTCAAAATCAATTCGTGAGTTAAACTCAAATTAATCTCTATGGAAATTATGATTATATATTAAAATAGAACATAACGTCTTTGAATGGCTCGTCGTATTGATATATTATAATAATGTTACATGACAATTTAAATTTGTAAAAGATATAGATTCCTAACGAAACTGGTTGAATCGATCTTTTCTGCTCTATTTTATTTCATTCAGTTTTACTTTCAATTGTCTGTTGTCGTTTTTTTTTTCTTTCAGTCTTTGGTCAAAGTTAAATATGACTTGTCATTTTAAAATGTTGGTCTATCAATAATGTAATTAAGCATTTAGCTTTCGTGGCCAGATAAAACAGGCCAGGAATTGTGTCTTAATTTAGGTCTTGTCCAAGCTGGCAAGCAATCAATGCCCACAAACTATTTGAAATGCTGGTCAGCCAAACTAACAATTAGTACCACACACAAAAAAGATGGACATTCGTTGGGCTTCTGGTGGCAAGTTATAACTTAGGCCGGCAAGTCGGGTTCAATAGTGAAACTCGGTCAGTAATAAAACTGGACTTGTTTAAAATATAGTCCAACGTTCTGTGGTCAATTTTTTTGTTGTAGTTGAAGAAACGCCTAGCCAAAAATGGTCCAATATTTTCTTTTTTTCTAAAATACAGTCCTAAAGGTTTGGGTCCCTCCATTCCTGAAAATACGTTTTTAATAGATGTGGAAAAACTTTGCGCGGAGTTGATTGCTGTTGAAGTGGTTGTCGCAGCTTTCATGTGTTTGTTTTTTTAATTTAGTTGAAGCGATGGTCAAAGCTAGTGACTAGGACCTAACCCGCCATCGCTTCGGGCATTCTTCTCGACCGAATATACCGTATTTCGGAAGAGTATTTGACTCGGCAAAAACAAAATGGCCACACAAATAGTTACAAATAAGAAAAATAACTATCCATGTATTTCAATAGATAATAAAGTTTTCATTACAAGTTACACATTTATATTACGCTTTTAATGAACAGTTAGTCTTCAAATGGGCTTTGCAGTAACCATATTATTAAATTACATAATACAATTATCCAGAATTGAATACGTTTTTCTATATCTTAGCTACTGCCTTTGTTCTAGGTAAAGGCGTAACGGAAAAAGAAAGCAGATTAACCTGAGACTAAGTGGCCGCTAAAACTGTTTTTGAGTTTAAACCTTGGCGCTTGTTGTTTCAACCTTGGCGCTTGTTGTTTCAACCTTGGCGCTTGTTGTTTCAACCTTGGCGCTTGTTGTTTCAACCTTGGCGCTTGTTGTTTCAACCTTGGCGCTTGTTGTTTCAACCTTGGCGCTTGTTGTTTCAACCTTGGCGCTTGTTGTCCAATAAAAAGTCTCTGTTAACCACCTAAGCGGTAGTGGTTCTGATATGAGCTGGGAAATCTGAAATTCAGTAATTCAACGTTCTTCTCTAGGACAGCTACTTCACTGAGACAACTAATTCTCTGGGTCAACTTCTACTCTTGGTCAACTACTGTGTTACGTGTGTAGACATTTTCTGCTAACGCTGAGTCGCAGAAGCGGAAGAAGTTTCAGCATGCTAGCACACCGTGTAATCCAAGGATTATTTATCCGATCCCAAAGATTTGAATGTTTTACGGCACCCCAGGGTACAACCCCAGCTACCCACCCCCTCATCTCTGATTGGTGTCGATGAAAGTGAAATATTGACTGGGACTAGTGGCGCAATACCTCTGTATGTGAAATAGGTTAGCTCTGCTTCAATAATGAAAAGCTATTAATGGAACTTTATTTACTTTATTTACTTTTGATTTAATTCTTTATTTAAGCTGAATGTAAACCAATATTAACCATAGTATGGTTATATAATAAGTTTAGGTGTTAAAACGTTTTAATTAACTCATTTCTATGTATGCAGCTGTGAATCTAAAAACAGAAGTTTTAATCATATAAAACAATGATCGGAAGATAGGCTTATAGATTTTTTAGAAAATTATAGGAGAAATTCTTGGGCATATTAAAATATTGTTTAATCAGCTTAGTTAAAGAATGGCTATATGATTTAATATGTTTATTTATTTATTTATTTTTTATTTGCTTTCTCTTCACGTGATCATGAGAACAATTAATTATTATTAAATTATCTTCTTCTTTATTTTACTGTGGTGCCTCCGTTAGAAGAATACAATATGTAGCTTCAAATAATAAGTTCAGATTAAGATAATTTTTTCATATAATAACTACACGCAAAGATAAAGTGATATCAATTCTAAAATTATTACACACAAACCCATACACACACACACACGCATAGACCTATATATATATATATATATATATATTTAAAAAAGAATATCGCTATTATATGAACACTCAAGAGATATCAAGGCGTCTGCTGAGTGAATGCTAACTTTCAAAAATGTATTGGGTTTTTTTTTAATTTTATTTTAAAACCTAAAAGTACAAAACAGTTCATTTTAGTGATAAACACAATCTTATAAAGAAATCTTATAAAAGAAAATACAAGCTAAGGTTTAAAAAACAAAAGTTCAATCTAAATAGTTTTTATGTCTAGCTCGTAAACCCTTGTTTTAGGGCACAGAATAGTTAGCTCGAGAAATTAGAACTTCTAGCCATTGCCTGGCAACAAAGAACCGACCTCGTGAGGTCAAAGAAGTTCCTGAAATTATGGAACGGTGTCAGAAAGTGAAGGTCTTTGAGATGTACGAATTTTTCAAGAAATAGTTCCTCGAGCTTACACCGTTGACCTATGACCTTCTGTGTTCAACGTACAACACAATTTGACCGTCGGTAGTTAGTTAATGTATGTATGTAGCTTGTCCTTAACAAATAAATAGACATATAAACACCATTTCAATATTAGGAGAGTTGTTGAATAGTTGTAATTCTATGGTTCTGTTGGTTTGTGCAAGGACTATAATAAGACGGACCGCTTGCTTTGAAATTTCAGCTATTTGATAACTTGAAACTCTCTGTTTCGGAATTTCCGATCGTACTCGGTCCTCTAGACCAGGGGTCGGCAACCTTTTGCTAACAGTTTGCCAAATTAGAATTTTCTAAATCATTCAGCGTGCCAAAAGCCTAATATGAATCGTTACAAATCGTTACATATTACATACAAAATTAACGTGTTTGTGATTATCATCCTCTTTATTCGCATTTATATTAAATACAATGTTTTATTTTTAAACATTCACATTAAAATATGTATGGTAATTATTATTTTAACATTATCATTTGTTAGTGAAGCTTAAGATCTAACACCTGTTAATATTAATTTTAATTATATCTCAGTATAACTGAGGCTCTTCTTTAACATTTTTTCTGTGTATCTAATAATTATAAGTTACAATTAAGCGGAGTAGATACGTTGTAATCAAACAAACTGGGTAGTAAGTGTAATGTTTAAAAACATACATAGAATTACTTTGTTCATATAATATGTATATAATTTTCAAACACTTTCTACAGTTTGATCATTTCAAAGTTAGAAAATGTAAGCCATTTATTCTATAATGAAAGAAAAAAAAAGCATTAGAAATATTAGCTCTGATAAAACGGGTTAATTATCCCCCTTAAATTAAAAAACACTATTCCACATTTGATTCCATAGTGGTCCAAAATCGTTATGTTTTGTATTATAAAAAATATTACTGACTAATAATTATCTCTTTATATAATCCAACATTCTGGTATTCATTAAAATATTTAATTATTAGAGTATTAAAATAATTTACGTTAAAAAACAGTTGTAAATAAACATTTCCTGCATTCATTTTTTGTCCATTTAAGGAGTCTATATTTTGAAAATTAATAATTACGAATTTACATAATATAGACCTATTAAATAGTAAATAAGTCTATTATATTCATAAAATTAATAAAACAAATTAATTTGTTTTAGAATTACTTATAATTATGTTTAATTAAAGAAGATGTGCATAAAACTCTTTTAAATGTAATTAGTCTATTAATATATGAGTGGTCAAGTCTAAGTGACCTCTTTGTATGCTTAAAACAGCTTCCATGTGTGATAAAATCTGTTCACAAGTGTAAGTTGAACCAAAAGCTGAAAGTAAAGGAGAGACTTCCTAGCAGTTGAGAAAAGCAGATGACTTTCCTAAGCAGCTTCCGCAAATGGGTACATTTGGGTGTCCATTTTTTTAATGTTTAAAATTCAACCTGTAGCATTTTAAAATCGCCAACATTAAAATAACATCTTAAAATAAGATCTTTATCTAAGAAGGTTGTAATAATATCAAACCATCTAGGCCTGATGTGGTATGAAAAAAAAGAATCAATCAGTTTGAAAGTCTTGTATTTGATTAGAAAATTCCGCTTTAAGTGCTTCGATGTAATTCTAAAAAAGCCAAATTTTCTATCTTATATTTGCCTTACTATCAGTTAAATGTTTTAAAATTGATTTCACGGCAAGATATGTCCAGTTTTAATGCAAATCCATTCCAGTGGTGCTTGTAAATGTGTTCAACTCTCCGAAATGTGTCACCATGTTATTCAGAAAAATCGGCTTCAACCGTCAGTTTTCCTAATTTTTAACTGGAATTTTTTTTTTTTAATCTTGGAGGTCTTTCGCGTGTTATTGAAAATCGCTCTGCGTGCAAAGTTTGGCACGCGAGTCTTAGGTTGCCGACCCCTGCTCTAGACTTCAGGTTTAGTCATTCGCTATGATTTTATCAATGGAAAATTAAGATTAAAATCGAAATGTTGTATACAGCGGAAGTCTTTAGGTACGTGTAGGAGTATTCAAAAGAAAGTCGCGAGCAAGAGTGGCAGCTAGAGTAGTTTGTTCACGTCTGACTTAATGATTTGTCTAACAAATATATCAACTTGCTCGAAATAATATTGGAGTTAAAATGATTTTAATACTTTTTATAGCTTGCCTATTTTATTTGTAGAGAGTTTCAAAATTATATTTATTACAATGTTACATGCCTGAATAAAAAATGCTAGACTAAGTGATATTTATTTTATGATTTAAACATTTTAATAAATCAAATTATTAATTAATAAAAGCATCGATCGTTCTTCGGAATACGGAAACATGTCACTGCTCGAGACGATTTTTTTTAACACTGGCTAACGTTGAAATTGTGTTGATATCAGTCAACATTAGGGTGCGTTTGTGAATGCCTTATCTTATCTTATCTTATCTTATATGTCACAGACGCACCTTCCATCAAAATATGTTTGCGTCTTACGCGTATCTTTGGTTTAAGTCTAGTCTTGCATTTTGATTAGATCTAGTGTTTTAAATAATGTTAGGTTATAAGATTTCTGCTTTGTTCTGGTAGCCCATTAATTGCCCGGATGAAACACTAGAAGAAATTGTATGGGCGTGCTAGTGAGAATCTGTGTGAGTGTATGTGTGTGTGTAAGTGTGGCCAGCACATTGTCCAGCTGCTGCATTTTAACCAACTAATGCCAAGAACGTGCCCATTACATCTGGGTTGACTCAGGGACACCCTCCATACCGGATTCTGTGACCTTTCAGTCTGTCGATCTTGTGCGCTGCAATCTAGACAACATGCCACCATTAATAGGTACGCATGTCTAACAGAAACGATAAGTGAAAACCAAAGACTATAATAAGACTATTTTTAGAGCTTAATTGTTGTGTTTTCCGTGCACAGCCAATAACGCTGTCCAAAAGACTTCCACAGTTTACAACTTTCGATTTTAATCTTAATTTGAGTTCTAATCGTATAGGCTATATTACAGACGCTTCTTCTATAAAGGGATTCTTCTTCAACTCTACATGAAAATTAAAGTAATGAAACGACGAAATTGAAAAATGAAAACATTTACTTTGACAAATACATGTTTTTTACATTTTTAATTTACCTCTAATATTCCTTTAAATTCTCCGACAACAATTCAAAGATCCATCTTTTATAGCCTTTGATAAAATCATAGCCATTTACTAAACCGGAAGTCTACAAACAGTCTGAAATCGAGGAATTCCATACATACGTTTTTCGAGTCATCATATAGCAAAAATATCAAAGCAAGCGGTCCAGCTTATTATAGTATTTGGTTAATACACAGAATACACATGCAACGAAAAAAAAAAACGTAGGCATATTTTAATATTTTATGTATTACAAGATAAATTGCTCGGCGTTGCCCGGGTGAAGTTAAAACAGACCTGTATAAGCTATACAAATTTTTGTATAAACTACAATGAAAAGAAAGCTAGATCTATATCTAAATCTAATCATTAAAACGTTTTACAAATATTATTTTCTACTGATGACTTGTAGGAAATTAATTTATATAAATGAAATTGTAGAAAAGAAAGGTAGATCTATAGATTAACTAGAGAATCGAACAAGGGTCGGACGCATGGCAGTCCGATACGTTAAGCACGTAGCTAGTGAAGACAAATGTCCGAAGTGATATCGCAGAAGTATAATATGAGACAGTGAGATAACGTTTCTTCACACTATCTATAACATAGAAGCCTTAATTTCTTTTCCTGTTGTTTTTTTTTGTTTTGTTTTTTTTTTCGTCTGGAAACAAAAACACACACACACAAAAATATAAAAAAACGTTTCCAGTAAAAGACTCTGGAAAATTCCATGACGTAGCAAGTTTCGCTTCAATGCTCGCATTTGTTGTTGTGTGGACGTTGACATTTTTTTATATACACGCAGCAAGAGTGGAATGGGGAAAAAAATGAAGAGTTGGTGAGGCTGGTATCGAAAATAAATCTCTAATTAACTTTTCTTCTTCTTTTTTTTTTTTACATTTAAATTAAGTCTCTTAACACTATGACGTTGTTGTTTTGAAAGAGTGCTTGTGTACCTAGTGGAACCTCCCCAAGCAGCCTGTCTCCGTGTCTAGCGAAAGGTCTTGTTTTAACTGAGATTACTGCTGGCGAGACTATCTATACCAGTGGTTCCCAATCTGTGGGGCGCGACACCCTTGGGGGTCGAACGACCATTTCACGGGGGTTGCCTAAGAAAAGCAAATATTTTCCTTCAATGGCAAAAGAAACCGAGACACCACTTCTCTATCTATGTCCAAGCGGGTCCGCCCACATGCACATACAGCCACCTACGACTACCCGGCGTGATAACTTCAAAGTGCAAACCTTATCACATACTACCCGCACAAATACAGATGTATGTAACAGGTTTGGCGACGTAAGGAATATTTTTTGTTTTATCAAAGCGACACTTCAAGAATATATTTAAACTTTCTTTACCCCATTGTTGTACATTGTAATAGAGGTGTCACATGTTGCACTTGTGACTTGACCTTCCACAAAAATTGGCGGGCTTGTAGGTCGATCATGATCGTTCTGCGAATCGGAGCAGTTGATTGGATAACTCGTTTTTTGGCGGGTCAGCTGTTTGGACAGTCTACATCTTGTGACTAATTGTTTGGATGGCTGAAAGAATGGGCGCTGTTGCGGTGGGACGTTAAGGCCGATTTGACAACGGGTGCACCCAACTGGCGTTTCCAATTTTCCTCTTTGACATTTGGTGACATCGTGCACTTGAAATTGTGGTTTTAAGCTGTTTGTTTGTCAGTGCGTTGTCAAATTTTAATTTGTTTAGGATAAGTAAGAGGCTTAGACTTCAACAAGTCACACAGAAGAGTTCAATGATTTACGTACACGAAAAGATTTTAGGAAACGTGTGTTGCGAAATGATCGAATGTTGCACATTGTTGGAGAGACTGTTAAGTTTTGTTTAAAACAAAAAAAAACAAAACAAGAAAACTCCATCATCAATTGTTACATTTCAATACTGAATATTATGCTTTTGCGAAGAATGCCACTAGAATTTCTGATCCAATGAGAAAGAAGGAACTTCAACCACTAGCGTTCGTGGCGTAATTAGAAATAAATAAATATTTCCTATTTGTATATATAATTACATTTGTTTTTTGTTTTGTTCAATTTTTACAATGAAAATACATCCTGCATACAAATTACAGTTATAAGGTAGCGAAGAAATAAAGTTGATGGTTGTGGGTCGCCATTACATGAGGAGCTGTATTAAGAAGTCGCGGCTCTAAGAAGGTTGGGAACCACTGATCTATACAGAGAACTTAATTCCTCCTACAACGATCTCACCGCACTCATCTTCAAGGCGCGCCCCCTCCCCCTCCACACCACCTTCACTTTTCGACCCCTTCAAGCGAATTCTTAATAAGGAGCCCAATATTCTATCATCTCATCTTTGGCCTATCCGAACATTAGAGATGTTAGCGCCCCTCTCCGCCACAGAACACCCTTCCTACAGCCACCCCTTTCCAAATCTACAGAGTTCCCCCCACCCCCCTCCGAATCTACGCAGTTTCTCCCCCATCCCCGTGGCTAAAATGGATATCTGCATTCGTCTTGCGCCTTGTTAATGAACGTCTCGCGGGAATCCAGCCGGGAGTCGTCCGCCGAGCAAAAACGGGGGGGGGGGGGGGGGGGGGGGGCTAAAACCTGATTGCAGACAGGCTCAGTAATCGCCCCCTTCACCAGCGCAATTCAGTTTTCCGAAAGCCCGAAGCTGAGCTGAAATTTTTCTAAACTTAGCTTGATAAGTGCATAGAAACACAGTTAGAGGGTGGGGGGGGGGGGGGGATATCTTGCAGCTCAGATTTCTACATATATTTATCTTATCTTATAGATGTAACCGGCGCCCCTCCCCCGTCTTTATAGAGAAGATTATTTCGTCCTACGATGCTTATCCGTGAATGGGGTCTAGTTTTGCATTTAGATTAGGGTTCAAATTATGTTAAGGTGTTGGTTTCCTTGGTTAGTTGATTTTCTTGATTCTCTAGATGCTATGGAGGAAACGTCTAACATTTCCTATAGGCATAACTACTGCATAAAGGTCAACATGATAATGAAGGTCATGTACGCTAAAAAAAAATTGCATACATAAAGAAATGAAACATTAGAAAAAAAAGTTTGTTCCGATGGACAGATTCTGTTTATTTGTTGTTTTTTTCGTATTGAAGTCAATAATCATCTTTAGTGTCAATCCATGTAAAAAAAAAAATAGACTGACGTGAAGAGCATTGTGGGTAATAATCTTTTCATGTCAATTTGTCTTCCCTCAATGCAGTGGCCAGGTCATATTTATAAAAAAAAAATTGACTAAAATAATGCCAATGTTGTTTTTACTATTGCTGTTTACAATTATTTCTATGTTCTGTTATCGCTTAATTATTCGCCATTTGTTTCTAGCTACTGCGTATTTGTCACTGGTATTCTTGTCTTGCCAGATGTGACATATTTTGATTTGACTTTATTCGGCTGTGTTTTTAACAATTTGTGGTTTTCTTAAATCCTGTTATTATTTGACTTGTGTTGAGCTTCGGTGTTATGTGCTATGTTGAATTAAAAGTTATGTTCATTATTCCTGCTGACGTCGATTCTAAATTGCTTGGATGAAAGTTTGGGCGAGAGTTGAGGATTTTTCAAGGGTAACAAAAAGTCATTGAGATAAAACTGTCCAGCCTAGACAGCGAGACGTAACATAGTAATTATAATAACAGCTCATAAACAATATATCGTAGCTTGGGTATAAAAACAATAACAACAACTCGGTTTGTAAAGTAATCAGTCTTAAACATCAAAGGGAGGTCATTAGATGTCTTCAGATCTACACTAATTCTTTACTCGGGGAATTAACTGTCCGGCTTATCAAAGTTAATATGACACATCTGTAGGCTCTTCAAGGAGAGAACTCATCTTTTAAAATGATTACCCCCCCTCCTTTTTCTTAATCATTACCTCCCTTGCTTATTACTTGCTCTACTCCCCTCCTCCCCATAGGTCTGCAACAGTTTTAAGAGGTCTCGCTGTTACGTAAGCTGGCGATTGATAAGCAGATAAGGAGACAGTTAAAGGGTGGAAAGGGGGGGGGGGGGGGTAATGGGCTAATAGGATTATTGAATGAGAGACCATTAAGCTTATAAAAAGTATGGTATTGTTTAAATGCTGAGCAAGCATTCCTGATTCTAACATGACATGATATTATCATTGTCAGGGGTGACAATGTTCTGCCTTGGCCTACAGCGGGTTCCACTGTTTGAGCCTCTTTCTCTTTGCGACTCCTTCCGTCCCTCTCTCAACACCTCCACGTTTCTCCACTCTTTCACTGCCTCCTCTCACTCTCCATCGTTCTCGATGTCTACTCCTTCTCTCCCACCTCTTCTATCTCTCCCGCTCGCCCACTCTTTCATTCCCCCCTACCTTACTTCTTCACCCCCTCCCTCTCTCACTCTCTCTGTCACTCCCCAACTTAACTCCGCCTATTACTATTAACTAAAACTAAATCGTGTATGTAAAACAACCCTGAAGGAATACATCTTTTTTCTTAACACTATCTGTCAGTTCTTCCATCCTCTTCATCGTCTGTAGCGGTGCTACTGCTCACTGAGGGCTCTGGTCTGCCTCAACACCTCCTTCTACTCAGACATGTCCTGTTTTTTTACTCTCCAAACCTGGACCCCCAAGCTATCACTATCACAGCTCCTTCTCAACACTGTCTATCCACCATGGCCTGCGTCTGCCTTGTGGTATTTTTCATCTAGAATATAGAATATTATATATTATTATATTTACCTTCACAGTCTGTCAAATTATAATCTATGAAAAAATCAACAAAATAATTTCCAGGCTTGATCAATATTAAAGTCCATAGAAATATCGAAAGTCGTATTCAGTGGAAACGTTTAGGCAACCGTAGGAGTCATTTAAGACAGCGTTATTGACTGCGCACGGAAAAAGCTCTAAAAATAGAGCAAGCTGTCCATCTTATTATAGTCTTTGGTTTTATTCAATCATTTACTTGTTCCATAATAGAATGCCCGGTAACATATAGATCTCTTGGTATACTGTACTACAGAGAGAACTTGTGGGAACTTTTACAGAGGGAACTTGTGGGAACTTTTACAGAGAGAACTTGTGGGAACTTGTGGGAACTTGTACATATGGAACTCGAGAGAACTTTTACAGAGGGAACTTGTGGGAACATGTACAGAGAGAACTTGTGGGAACATGTACAGAGGGAACTCGCGAGAACTTGTACAGAGAGAACTTGTGGGAACATTTACAGAGGGAACTTGTGGGAACTAGTACAGAGGGAACTTGTGGGAACTTGTACAGTGGGAACTTGTGGGAACATTTACAGAGGGAACTTGTGGGAACTAGTACAGAGGGAACTTGTGGGAACTTGTACAGTGGGAACTTGTGGGATCATGTACAGATGGAACTTGTGGGAACTTGTGGTAACTTGTTCAGTGGGAACTTGTGGGAACTTGTACAGAGGGAACTTGTGGGAAATTGTACAGAGGGAATTTGATTTGTGGGAACATGTACAGAGGGAACTTGTGGGAACTTTTACAGAGGGAATTTGTGGGAACTTTTACAGGGAACTTGTGGGAACTTGTACAGAGAGAACTTGCGGGAACTTTTACAGAGGAAACATGTGGGAACTTATACAGAGGAAACTTGTGGGAATTTGTACAGAGAGAACTTGTGGGAACTTTTACAGAAGGAACTTGTGGGAACTTGTACAGAGGGAACTTGTGGGAACTTGTACAGAGGGAACTTGTGGGAACATGTGGGAATTTGTACAGAGGGAATTTGTGGGAACTTGTGCAGAGATAACTTGTGGGAACTTGTACAGAGGGAACTTGTGGCAACTTGTACAGGGGGAACTTGAGAGAACTTGACTGGAGCTATATAAGGGTATACTGCAAGATTTCACTAAATTGACCTTCGGGCTTTATGAGTCAATTATTTATTAACCAGATGTCCCGGTAAAGTCGAAAGAATTTTAAATGAATCTTCCCGCCAAGTACACTTAAGCTTTGTGTCGTTTCCCCAAGACAACAGACGGTAGCTATCCCGAAATATAAATAATAATAAAGGAATCGAAAAGCTAAGACAGCTAGCTATAAAGTGTAATGCCATTGGGATTCATGAACAAAATTTAAATCTGTCTGGTTCAATCACACGCTTGTAGTGTGTTGAATAATGTATGGGCATTTGTTTGTAGTTTTTTTTTTCAAAAGTCTATATATATATTTCCTATATTATTATAGGCTTGAGTTTAGCAAAACGACTTTGCTATCTTAGATTTAAAAAAAAAATAACTTGTATACAATCGAAGGCGCTTTAGTCAGTTTTTAATAGCATAGTCTTGAACTTATGTTTAAGGTTCTAAAAATAACCTTAAGTCACTATACTTAAATTTGCTTTATCATTTACACACCCCAATGTTTACTTTGTTATATAAAGTTGGTATAAATATTTTGTTTTATCTTAAGTTTTTCGTTTAGTTTTGTGTTTTCAAATGTTGCTAAATTTTGTGATGCAATTTAATAACATTTTTTTTATTAACTTACTTTTTGTAGCTTAGAGAATTGTAGCCCAGTTCTTGTATACAATTAGTTCTATGTATGTTTTAGTTGCTTGGTTTTAAATGTACTCTGAACTTACCATATTATTATTTTTGTTGGCAGCGCTGTAAGCCTAGAAATTAAATTATTATTATTAGTAGTAGTATGTTTAATTGGCGTTAGATAAAAGAACTGCGCTTTAATATCTTTGCATAGCGTTTGATAAGGTAGCCTAATCACGCCTAAAATTAAATATATGCACGAAATTCGTTTAATATGATAATCATGAATTCCATATGGCTTTTATTTTTCAAAAGCTATAGAGTCTATATTTGTATTTGACCATGCTTCTTTCTTAGTTGTACGTTCATTTTAAATGAATTACACAATGCTAAAAATATATATTGTTTTCGTTTCAGGCTCACAAAGAAGGGCAACCTTCTCCCAGTCAACCAAAACCATCTACAGCCAGACCAAATCAAGCGGGCAAGATACCACCCAACCAAACGTCCCCATCTGCCGCCAAATCAAATGAGCCCAAAGATGCTTCGTCGTCTTGGAAATCGCCGTCATCCGAGAAGGGCAGCAGCGCGGCAGACGAGAAGGCCGTCAAACAACCCGGGCTGCGTTCAGAGGTGGTCAAACGATCAACACTCGCAGAATCTCCTGCCAGCGACAACGAGCCCGCCCTCGGTCACAGGCAGAAGAGGCAGTTCGAGGACGCCCAGGGCTCTGACGAGGACGAGAATAGCAAAGACCTCGATATCAAAGACCCCGAAGCGGACGCTAGCCTTGAGACAATCCTGGACGGGCTTTTGGATTCTGACGGCAAGTACGTCAAGAAAAGACAGTTCGACTCCATCGGTGAGAGCAGCTTATCGGGAATACATCAAAACTACATTGGTAGGAGAAACAGCTTAGACTTTTCCGATTTGCTCCGCAACTTCCATAAACGATATTTTGATACCATAGGCGAGAGTAGCCTGTCCGGAATACACCAAAACTATATGGGCAGGAGAAATAATATGGATTCTTTAGGCGATTCCGGACTCGTCGGCTTGTACAGCAACATGGGGAAAAGACAGTTTGATATGATCGGAGACAGCGAGCTCTCCGGAATTCACCAGAACTTCTTGGAGTCTCAAAAGTCCGATAGGAAACTTTCCTCTGGTCGAGGTCGTGTCTGGAAGCGAAAGTTTGATTCAATCGGCGAAAGTCCGCTGTCGGGGATTCATCAAAATTACATGGGCAGGAGAAGCTTTGATTCCATAGGGAATAGTGGTCTGTCGGGCTTGAACCAAAACTATCTAGGGAAACGAAGCTTTGACTCCATTGGAGAAAGTGGATTATCCGGAATGAATCAGAATTTCATGGGGAAGCGACCTTTCCATTACATCGGAGATATTGTGTCGCCTGATTTCTATCAATATGGTTACGGAAAGCGCAGTTTCGATGCCATTGGAGATAGTGATTTATCTGGTTTGGGTCAAAATTTTATTGGAAAACGTAGCTTTGACTCTATTGGAAATAGTGGATTATCTGGACTAGGACAAAATTTTCTTGGAAAACGTAGATTTGATTCGATTGGAAATAGTGGATTATCTGGATTAGGACAAAATTTTATTGGAAAACGTAGATTTGATTCGATTGGAAATAGTGGATTATCTGGATTAGGACAAAATTTTATTGGAAAACGTGGATTTGATTCGATTGGAAATAGTGGATTATCTGGATTAGGACAAAATTTTATTGGAAAACGTAGATTTGATTCGATTGGAAATAGTGGATTATCTGGGTTAGGACAAAATTTTATTGGAAAACGTGGATTTGATTCGATTGGAAATAGTGGATTATCTGGATTAGGACAAAATTTTCTTGGAAAACGTAGATTTGATTCGATTGGAAATAGTGGATTATCTGGATTAGGACAAAATTTTCTTGGAAAACGTAGATTTGATTCGATTGGAAATAGTGGATTATCTGGATTAGGACAAAATTTTATTGGAAAACGCAGTTTTGACTCCATCGGTGAAAGCCAGTTGTCGGGCCTTGACCAAAACTATTATGGAAAGAGGACTTTTGATTCCATTTCAGATAGTGCACTTTCCGGATTAGGACAGAATTACTATGGGAAAAAAAGTTTTGATTCCATAGGAATGAGCGCACTGTCAGGACTCAATCAGAACTATTATGGCAAACGTAGCTTTGATTCAATCAGTGACAGCGCATTGTCGGGCCTTGGTCAAAACTACTACGGAAAACGTACTTTCAATTCCATATCAGAAAGTGACCTTTCGGGGTTAGATCAGAACTACTACACAGTGAAGAAATATGATCCAAATTCAAAAGACAAAAATGGCAAAAGAGGTAACACCCTGAATGAAAAAAATTACTTAGAACATCAAAAGTACATTGACTCCATCTTTGCTGGTTCGCTGACGGGATTAAACGAAAACCTTCTACATAAAAATGAATTTAAGCGAAGTGCTGATCATGCACCTAATCAGAAAGACAACAGCTCCACGCCAAGTGTCGCGCGCGAAAATAAACCAAGAAGAAAAACCGAAGAGAAGGAAAAACCCGAGATCTCGACCTACGGCGCTAAAGCTGATGGTGAGAAACTAGCCATCCGAAAACGGAGTTTGGATGATATTGAGGACTTAAGAGGCCTGCCTGGAAGTGTGAATGATTTTGCCAGCCCCACGCTGGAAGAACAACAGCTACTACTCAACCCAAATTTCGGCACTTCCTTCGATGGTGACGACGGTCTTGAAGAGCTGCTGAAGCTGCAGCGTGGTGGAGTCGATGGCTCTGTGGGCAAAACAGATGACGCTCCAGAAGACATCGAAGAGGCCAACAGCGGTGAAGAGGAAGAAGCTGCAATGCCGGGGAGGACCAGCGACGAAGATATCAAAGATGTGAACAGCGACGGGAATATCAAAGACGTTAACAGGGAACAACGGGACAAAGATGTAAGCAGTGCATCCTCCGGAGAGGTTAGCCGCGTGAAAAGTGCCGAAGGAGACAGGGCAGAAACAGACCTTCACTAACAACTCCACAGTCTCCCTTTTCTCTTTGTTATGATGCATTATGCTTTGTACATGACTGTTAATATCTGGGCTGTGAGCTGCGAACGTGTATCTTCAATCTTGGTTCCATTAAATTGTCTTCTCCTGCTCTAAGACTTTTTGACTTCGTTTCTCCAACGATACGGCGCTGCGGGGAGTTTGTTTTGCCTGTGCTGGTATTTCCCTAAGGAAAGTTGTGTGGGGGGCTATTCTTTGTTTCTTTTTGTAGCCATGTCGGTGATACTCTTATCACTCCTAGTCAGAGGAAACACATTTTTTAAAATATATTTCTCTTGCCTGCTGAAATTAATTACTGAATAAATCCAAAATTCTCTTCCGATTTAATTACAGACGGAGTGACATTCCATTTAAGTTGGCTATGAATAAACAAAAAAACTATTTCATATTTACTGCTATTTTAATTTTTTTCACGTCTACAAAATTGAATGTATTCTTGTTTTGTTTTCTCTTTTAAATTTCATATTACGAATCAATCAATAAAAATGATAAAAATGCCAACACAGAGCTAACACTTGACCAAAAACCATGCAAATATAGGCTTCTTACTGGGTTTAACACTAAGGACCTTAGACTTACAACGCTTGTATTAAGAATCACATTACTCTGCAGTAATTTAGGTTGTTAAAATAATAAATATATTCTTCTTCTTCTTGTCCCTTAACCTTGGCGGTCGTTGGGGGGAGCTAATGGACACTGGGTGTCCATTAGTCCTCTCTTGGGCTTGGTAGACTTGGCGGCGCCCATCTCCTCTCCAAGTCGGCGGTGGATTTATGGCTGCCTGCACCGAGGGTCGAACCCCTGATGCGGCGCTTGGGAGTCGAGCTCGCTGTCGACTTTGCTAACCAGCAAAATTTCATTAAATGACTCATTACCTCGACATGTTTAATCAATTTTAATCTATCCTACAATATTACAGTACCGTCACCGGTCTGATATTTAAAATAGTTTGAGCATAAAATCGTATTCGTAAAACAGCCGTGTCAGAAAGATAAAACGCTATTATTGCATCTCTTTTATGAATGTGTCAGAACCTTTTAAAATGTTTCGTTCAACTGATGGGTCCCAGACACGTGATGCACATTCCAGTATAGGTCTAAATAAAAAGTTAGGTCGCGTTTAGATTTTATGCTCTTGTTACATTCGTAAACATTTCTCTCACCTCCTCTCCTTTTCCGTCTGGGTCTTTTTGAAGCTGTCAGACTGTCTCTAGAATCCACGCCCCTTCCCCTTTCCACCCGTCGGCTACACAGATATGTAATGAAATATATAAGCCCTGTCCAGTGGCGTCAATGGCGCAAAAACAAAAGGGCGCTACAGATGCAGTAGTTTTTATCTCCTTTAAGATGTTGTGTATTCAGCTGACATCTTATAAGTTTACAGACGTTCCTTCTAGATAGAAGATTATTACGTCCACTAGGCCCAAAACTCCTGCAGGGCGACAGGGATCCGTCGGTGGCAGGGATAGAACCCGCCACCTGTTGGTTTTTTGGTTGACAGTCCGGTGAACTAACCGCTGGACCAGCCATCAATGTCACATCCAAGTAAATTCGCAAAAGAGAGAGAGAAAAGGAAAGAGAGGGAGAAAAAGAGAAAGAGCGAGAAAGATAGAGATAGAGAGAAAGAAAGAGAGTAAGAGAGAAAGAAAGAGAGAGTAAGTAGGAACAAATGAGACCAATTGTCATTACAAAGACAGACATGGATGGTGGAGGAGGCGGCGGGAGGTCCTTATACCTTAGCAAACTGGGCTGATGTCAACTTATGTCACATCGTAATGTCCGTGTCAGTGGTAGTCCTAGTAACATGTCATTCCTTCAGGTATGTCACTCATAAAAAAAAAACACTTTTAAAAAAACGAATGCTGGCGGACTAGGAGAGGAGGCGTGAGTTGGGCTGGTGGGGGAGGGCGAGAATACTTGAGAGCTCACCAACAGCGTAAGCTCTTTAAAAGGTCGGCAGCTCCGGGCGACATCGGGGAGGGGTGGGGCGAGCGGAGAGATAGAGAGTGGGAGTGAGCCGCTAGAGATATTATTGGCATGTGACGAGAATGTAAAGTTTGTTCTGGGGACAAAGAGAACGCTTTAAAAACTAAGCCTACAATATAAAATGTATTTTAAAATATATAAAAATATATAAATATATATAAATAAAAATATATTTAAAAAAACTAAGCCTACAATATAAAATGTATTTTAAAATATATAAAAATATTTAAATATAAATATATAAAAAAAACTAAGCCTACAATATAAAATGTATATTAAAATATATAAAAGAACACACACACGCATAATGAAACATTGGACTAAACTTTGTTATTATCTAGGCCAGTGATTCCTTAGGGGTGTACGACTGATCTATAAAAAGAAAGGAAAGAGACTCCTTAATAAATTTGTTATTGCAAGGTGGGGTAGCGGAAATTTGCTAGCCGCCATTTAACGGTTCCATCTCTGATCAATATATATTCGAGTACCGGTAATACATTTGAAATAGGAGAACACCATCTAAGAGACTTATTATTAGAACAATCTTACGTCATAAAAAGGACAAAATAATGCGCAAATTTGGTTCAACCTAGAGACTCTTGATAGTTGTTTTTATATAGATCATTGATGTAGTGTTTCATATTTATATTATTGAGCTAATACATTTGGATCAGCTTATTGTGTATGTGTTCTTATTGTAACATGAATACATTTAAGAACAATGGTTCATTTAACAGAACACAAGTTTATTTTGACCAACAAGTCTCCTTGCCAGATGACAAGAACACTCATGCATTACGGGTCTTTATCAAAGGGGAGTAACTATAACTATAATTAACTTATATATCTAGACATCACAAGTGGGTTGTACCAATGGTTATGGACATCATGAAGATTTTGCAACATTTGAGTAGACTAAAACCAGTAGCTTTGGATTTAGAATTTTATAACTTAAAAAACTATTTTCCATTACAAGAAAAAGTTTCTTTAAAGCCAAAAAGGATAATAAAGCAAATATAAAAATGGCTCCATAGGCTAATCAATTGTGGTTGTCTACAATATATAATCTCCAACAGCTAACATCAAAATGATAAAACTTGATTCCAAAAAAATTGTGCAGAAGCTTATATAACAATTTATTAAGAAATGTAGTCATTGATAAAAACCATTAGCACGGTCTAATTAAATTAGTTTGTAGGGATAAAAAGGGCAATTTAAACTACTAAAAGACTACAATATAAAAATAATAAGACAATAAAATGAAAGTTAACTTAAGAAAATTAACATCCTGATAACTTGTGTTGAGTCAGATGACCTTTTCTGAAGAATACAACACTTAGCTATTATTACTCTAGCAATATATAATGTAAGTTTAATGCCTGGTTGAAGGATTTTGTTTTAGTGAACTCAGATATTGTGTGCGGCCAATAGGTTCATAGATCTAGTTCTAAAAATGGCACCAGTGTGGGTCAAGTAGAAGTGGTCAGGTGGTAAGGTGCTGGACACATTAAAGTATGTCAATTTCACCAAAACTTTTGGACTGCAGCGTTACTATTCCAGGGTTCTTACTTTAAAATCAATAAAAAAAAATCCCAAATTTTCCCCAAACTTTACAAAAGTATCCTACACCAATTTTCACCTGCTTGTGTGAATGCTTGTGTGAATGCTTGTGTGAATGCTTATGTGAATGCTTGTGTGAAATATGTTAATGCTAACTAGCAACTTATGTTGGGTAGATAGTCCAACTAAAAATAAATAATTTTGAGGCTTTTTTTAAGTACTTTTATTACTTTTAAGAAACTAACATGATGGAAATTTTATCAACAACTTCTCAACTGAACTGCACAGTTATTCATTTCTTTCAACACAAAAACGTATTTTTCACATTGTTTTGTCCATTTTAGTGAAATTCAAAAACTTTCCCAAACCTTGGTTAGTTTTTCCAAACTTTACCAAAACTGAAAAATCAAGTTGATTTCTCCACAAACTTTCCCTAACAGTATGAACTAGCATTGAATAAAGTAATTCAGGATGGATTACATGCTGGCAACACAATCTTAGTGGTCTAAAATGTAACTGAAGCCAAATGAGCTTTGCTTTACCAGTGCCTTTTTTTACTTAATGACTAAAAATGTCTGTCACGAAAACTGTACAAAAGAAAAAAACAATAACAGAAGAAAAAAAAAGAAAAGCTGGCTAGAGAATTAATTTTTTTATTGAATAGAAAACCTGTCAACTTCATGGGAAACATCTGAGGAGAGACTGTCAGGGCACACAGTGTGTTCAGATTCACTGCCCACCCTGACAATGGCGCTATGGCACTCAGTTTCTGTAACTGGGACCCTTGGGCCTCGCGGCTTTGTGTCAAGCTGCTGTCTGTCGGCACCACTAGCCTCGGAGGTCGGAAAGGCCTGGGCAGGCTTGCTCAGCCTGTCTGCTCGGCGCAGCTCACAGGCGTCCTTGTAGGGAGGGTCAATGGGCGACTGGGTCGGCTCGTGGTAGGTGTAGCTTTCACCTGGCTCCAACTGAAAAAGCGGTATTGATAACAAAAATTGTTACTATCGTGTGAATTTTGCGTTAAAACTGCAGATTATCCTTTAGAGATGGCTTTAAACTCTTCATGTAAAAAAAAAGTTACAACAAAACAAATAATTATGTCAACTTCACCAGAAACTGGTAAACTCTTAATTCATTAGGCATCAAAACTTAAATGTACAAACATAAAAATAACCTCATTTTATAGGCTAACTATTGGCTAATTCAAATAAATATCTGATAAAATAAAGTGCTTTTTTTTTAAATCCTCTATACAAATGTTGTTTTAATTTACCCAAAAACAAATTTTTGTTGTTTACTATTTTACCCCTTGAAAAATTGTTTACTTCATTATTTCCCTTTGAAAAAAAAAAGATAGTTAAGAATTGGAGGTTGAGGGGGGGGGGCTGTACATTTGAAATCTTGTGTTGCTATTCGCAACAAGTCCATGTGCTATACATCAGCTCAATAGGATAATGGAAAGAGAGTCAATCAGTCTTCTGATGATTTTGCCACAAGGAACAGAAATAAAAATTAATATGACAATCTTTTTAACCAAACACTTTTTTAAGTGAAAAAAAAAACATGTGTTAAATATAGATATTATTTAAGAATACAAAAAACTTTTTATATATGTGCCAATGAAATTAAGTTCATTTCATTGACCCAATAAAGGCAGTAGCCACCTTTTTGAGAAAATATTTTTTTTTAGACGACACTCACCTCAAGAGGGTAGGTCATGTCTGAATCGAAGCCGCTCAGGTCTCCGCAGGCCAGAAACGGGACGATGACACGGTTTGGCCCCTCCAGCTCATTGTAATCCACCTCTACACAAAATTAGCAGACAAAAAAAAAAACATGACTAGAGTAAGGGACTTAACTCTAAAATCATTTTTTTTAAATTCCCAACATATTTTAAATATCTTAATGTTTGTTATTCTATATATTATCTGTTATCCAAAGCTGTACAAAAATTACTTTTCAAAAACCAATTTTGTAATTTTAGAAAAAAACATGATTGGACTTAAGAGTTCTGTAGCTTAAATACTTTTTAAACATTCAAAATAAATAATTTTCACGCTGCTTTGTCAATTTTCACAAAATTTACAAACTTTCCCTATCTTGATCAGTCAAACATTTCAAAACATAAAAAAATAACTTTACCAACCAGTATGAACCCAGTAGAATCAAATCAAAGTAAAAAATCAAGACTAGTTCAAGGTCATATGTAATGTAATTATGTTTAAACAAGACCCAGACATGTAAGTAGACTGCTTGCTCCAAATTATTTACTGTGTCTTTAATCCTTTTAATTGAATGTACACAAACAGTTCATTACCATTAACCACAACAAAGGATAACCCTCCACCTTTCCATGTCGTTAGTGACAAAGAAAAACTTATCTCCCTTACCACCCCTGCTATTAGCTCCCTTGGCAATGTTTGGTTTATGAACATTTGGAACTTTATACACATTAACAGTGCATGGGAGACTGTTGTTTTTTGTGTGGAGTTTTAAACTGCTGGAGCTGTTGTAAAGTGCAGAAATGGTACATGAATCTTTACCTTAGATCAAGGGTCGGGAACCTTTTTGTCTGAGAGAGCCATAGAAACCAAATTTTGAAAAGTAATTCTGTGAGAGCCATACATTATGTTTAAAAGTAAAAATTCAAGCAAATGTGTGCATTTTGTGTTATTTCAACACTAAAAGTACAATAATTATGTCTCTGAATTGTTCTGATGCTGAGCTGCAGTAGACTTTAGCTCATTTGTAGAATGAAATATTGATATGCAATTAATATGTAGATCAAAAAGTCTAAAAAAGCATTATTTTAATAATCGAACATTTGTCTGCGAGCCAGATGCATCCATTAAAAGAGCCACATCTGGCTCGCGAGCCATGGGTTCCCGACACTTGCCTTAGATTATGATCTGGCTATGACCTTTGCTGTTGCATACTTACTCTCACAAATGCAGACGAACGGGTTATAATCTTCCAATGTGCGATGAAGCCCAGCCCCGATTCCCATATTATTTGGTGCTTTGTGCTACAGTCTTTATGAATCAACAGAGATTGCATGGCCTGCACAATATTCTGCAACTTTAACCTCCCGAGGCGATGTCATGTACGCATCATAGTTGGTGAGACTTCAATGGGGTTAGCCCTCCTGCCCACTTCATGGCCCACTCCATGGCCCATAAGACCCCGGAACGATGCCCAGTTGTCCACCACTTTCCCCCAAATTGACAGCTCTGCAGCAAAACAGTATACCCCCCTCCCTGCTGCACCAGGCACAATCCTGATCTGACTAGCGTCTGAAACCATAACAATAAAAAGTCCAAGCCTCTGACGGCAGATATTTTACACTTTAACGACCTAAGGCTTTTTTACACAAAAGTATTCGATGACTTGTCAGGTTTTCAACTACAGCGGTATTTCTTTAAATTTTACGTCGCAGATGTGACACTTTCTGTGGTTGAATGTAAGAAGCCCATAACATCAACATTACATTGGTGGTAACTATAGGGGTCAAGCCCCCTCTTGTCAATTAACATAACTGTAAGTAGATTAAATTGGTATAAACTGTAGCCACACATAAAATACTCACCATATTGACAGTCTAGCAAAGGATTTGACATGTTTGGAATGTACCCTGCTGGTGGCGAATAGTTTTCACACACAACAAATGCCTCTGGGGAAAAAAACAACAAATAATATTTAGAATAAGTCAATAGACATACATAATAATAATTAGTGATGGGATGATTAATCGGAATCGTATCGAATAATCCAAATATCAGGATTATTCCAAAGCATTGGGAATCGGTATCGGAGCTGAATAATTCAGACCTGATTCCAATACCAAAACGATTCTTAAATATACAGGGCGTAAGATAAATAGCTGTAACACAGGACTGCAATGTGTGTGGGGTTTGCGTAATGTTCCTAACTCCCTAATATTTCTTCACTCTTTCCTGACCATTTTCCAATCCATTCAATTCAAGCTAATTCCAACTCTATGCAGTAACAGTATAGATTATCTTCCAAATGAATTTACCCTAACTTTTGGATAGTGAAAAATCATTTTAGAAGAATGATCATTTGCAGTTTTAAATTTCAGAATTAAACATTGATTGCTATATGATTGCTGCCGTATTCCACACACAAGTGTAAAGAACCACCTTAGATCTAATAGCACCCAAACAGAGTAACTGATTGAACTGAATGAATTTTTTCTCATTAAAATGGAATTATTTATATTATTTTGAACACAATACTACATCTTTGTATTATTAAAAGGGAATTATTGATAGATGTGTTTATATAAAACCTTTCCAATACATTGTTATCTAGCATATTGTAAAGCTTCAATAGCAAGTTAATAAGCTTCTCTAATCAATTCTCAACTTTTATATTAATAAAATATGTTAATACCTGGGCACAGTAATACATATTCTCTAATCAATTCTCAACTTTTATATTAATAAAATATGTTAATACCTGGGCACAGTAATACATATTCTCTAATCAATTCTCAACTTTTATATTAATAAAATATTTTAATACCTGGGCACAGTAATACATATATCTAATAATGGCCAGGAAACGGAATCAGAATAGTATCGGGATAATTGGGTAGAATCAGAATCAGAATAGTATCGGGATAATTGGGTAGAATCGGAATCAGAATAGTATCCGGATAATTGGGTAGAATCGGAATCAGAATAGTATCGGGATAATTGGGTAGAATCGGAATCAGAATAGTATCGGGATAATTGGGTAGAATCGGAATCAGAATAGTATCGGGATAATTGGGTAGAATCGGAATCAGAATAGTATCGGGATAATTGGGTAGAATCGGAATCAGAATAGTATCGGGATAATTGGGTAGAATCGGAATCAATTAAACATTTTTTTATCGTCCTATCACAAATAATAGACATGAGCAGACCACCATACTCTGACTAACGACAGAACATGTTTCACACAACAGACTATTAGACCACCAGCACCAAATCGGTCTAAGTCACACCCCTGAGTGCCCCTGTGGAACTGGACTCCAGAATGCAGAGCACATCTTCCAATGGTGCCCACTCCACAGAGGGGCCCATAGCCAGGCCTGGCCTCAGGGAGCCACCATGGAGGAAAAGCTTTGGGGCCCAAAGCCATTCCTACGGACAACAGCCCGGTTTGTCAGAGAAACAGGACTGCCAGTCTGACACAGCAAATGAAAGCAAAAGAGGCGTTGTAGAGAAAATCATTAAAGCGCTTTACATTTAATAAAGCTATTTGTTATTATCATTTTTGTTTTATCCATTCATAACTAATACAGAATATTGTTACTTAACATAGACATTAATGGTTAACATATCAACATTTAAATTCAGTTGTCAAGATATAATTCTAGTAATGGCTCTTAATTTATTATATTTTAATCTCAGTATAACAGGTAATATAGTAATAATGGTTGAACTAGAAGCAATGTAACATTATATGTGCAATTAAACAGAATAGATAAGTAGTAATCATACGAACTGGGTAGTTAATGTAATGTTTAAAAATGCACATATACATTCTTTCTTGATATAATATTTATATAATTTAAGTATATTTTATTGTTTGATAATTTTAAAGTTATAAACTGAAAGTTTTAGTTTTTTATGGAAACAAAAAAGAAACATAATATTTGAAATGTTAACACAAAGAAAACTTGTTAATTATCTCCCTTGAATTTAATTGTCAAACTTTGATGCTAGTGATGCTTTAAAAATGCTTTTAATGTAACTAGTGTTATACGTATAAATTATTATTTATTTATTCTTCTTCTTCTATTAGCCAGTCTGCAGAGCTGTTTGCTCTCTTGCAGTCAATGCCAGACAAACATATTTACATGTCTTTTTCAGTTGTTTAATACTGCTATATAGTGTGTTGGTAAAAGTAGGTTGAGGGGGGAGCAGAGTGTATCTGAGGTCGGTTAGCTTAGGGCATTCAAGCAGGAAGTGGTCTACAGTTTCTTGTGGGCAGTGGCAAAGTCTGCAGTTAGGTGGGTGAGTTGGGTTTATTCTATTTAGGTGTGAGTTGAGTGCTATATGTCCTGTTCTAAACTGGAATATAGTGCATTGTTCTTTGCGGGGGAGGAACTTTACATTGTCTTGTTTGTTGGGCTGATTCATTTCTCTGTACATTTTTCTTCCAGTTGTTCCCTGAGCCCATTATTTATTTATAAAAATTCAGCAAGAGGCCCTATGCTTTTTTTAAACATATATTTAGATGTATAAAATTAATTTACGTTGTAAATAAACATTTTCTGCATTAATAAAGTCAATTTAAGCTAAAGAGTTAATTTTTTTAAACATTAATAATTTTTAATTACAACAATTACATAATATAATGCTAGTAGGCCTATATAAACCTCTTATATTTATTACATTTTAAAACTAACACATTTGTTTTAGAAATAATTATATTTATGCTTAATTAAGAGAGATGAGCATAAAAACTGAATGTAATAAGCATCCCAGAGGGCACAACATGTCGTATCGACTGCGAAAAATCTTCTTGGAGGTCTTTCCCGTGCCACTGTAAATTGTTATGCGTGCCAAGTGTGGCACGCGTTCCTTAGGTTGCCGACCCCTGATTTAACCTACCGATACTGGAGTTTCTACTGCTGCGAGGCTTGAAAACAGAGACGAATGGAAAGAAAATTTTGAGTTGTGCATACAACAATGTGACATCTTTGCCTCGAAATATCTGTTAAAACAAAATATGTAAAAAAAAAACATGTCAAAAATAATATTATTAAAACAGAAGAAGTCAACCACGTTTTTTTCTTAATAATGGCCATTTTTTTTACTATCCTGTGGTTTGTATTTTTTAAAGTGCACATTTTAATTATTTTGTCAACATCTTGTTTACAAGAGAACTATTACTGTTAAAATTGTGAGACACTAACATCAAAGAAATATTTATACTTTTGATTTGAGAGTAATTTAATAACTAGACTAGCAATATAAAAAAAAAGGATATAATATAATTTAAGCACACAATTTACCTTGGCAACAAAAGTTCCTCCTTTTTTCAATACATGTGTAGTTATGTTCAAAGCCTGTGGGGACAACAAACAAAATTTCTTTATTCAAAACAAATATGAAACATTTATATCAGATATTCACAAATGCAGAGTCGTTACAGGAATTTTTGGGTAGCTAAAACACATTATTAAAAGTTCAAAATCTAGATCAGATTATTGTCATGTGTTTATAAAAAGAGCAATAGCAGAATATTTGTCCCAGCAGAAAGTATCAAGTGACCAGCTGTGGGATACATCCAGTCAAAAAGGTCATCAGAAAAGGGGCTTGGAAGACGAAAGTGGGGATAGGCATGCGGCACACCCTGAGAAGACCCAAAGGCGATGTGGCCAGACAGGCATTAGGGAAGAGAAAAGTGGGCAGACCAAAGCAAGCTTAGAGGAGGGCGGTCACAAACAAGGCAAAGGCGTCTGGTCTCGCATGGACACAACTGAAGGGCGCCAACCCAAGATCAAGACTAATGAAGAAGGTCAAATTACGTTCCAAATAAAAAAAAAGTTTGAGAATGTTTTTAAGAACTTATTAAAGAAATAGGCAAAATATTGATTGGAGTATGAGTTATACTCAACCATTAACGTATTTAGGCATGTTCCACATGTTCCATTGGAACAGGGGCCCCCACACATCCCAAAAAAGATTTTTTTTTTCCACATCCCCATTCTTTTGTTGAAAATGTAAAATAAAATTCATTTACTCCCCTACAATTTAAAGCGACACAGTCCAACCAAGCTCAGAGCTTATGATTTTACAGAATGTAACATGAATTAATGAAATTAATGGCACTTTTCTGACGTATGTAGAAGGCAGGGGCGAGGCCACATAAATTTGGGAACAGGACAATCCCCACAATCCTAAATACGGTCCCTGTACTCAACTACTACTAGTCAATGACTTTTAAAATCAAAGTAGCAGTCAGCATTTCCAAAACTTACAGCCAGTAAAAGTTGAGCCTGAATATATTCATCTATGTCATGGAGACCGGTTACTGAAACAATACAAAAATACCTTTTGTGAATTTAGGCCACAATTACCTCTAAAATATTTAAATATATATATATGATATAAAGAAAGTGTTATTAAAAGAAATTGTATAATACCATCAGGTGCCCCATCGCAAACCACAAGATCTGCCTCCTCTCCATCAAAGTGCCCTATAATTGCCTGAGCAGTTGATTTCTAAAACAAAACAGAAAAAAATGGGGCTTAACTAAGTTTTAAGTAATTATCTTAATTAGCACCAAACACTATCTGCTACTATCGTATATGCTACAGACTCTCTTTCCATACAGTAGATTACTGCAAGATTCATAAAGTAAACTAATACAAAAATTGTCTATGCAAATAGCTAACTTGTACATCCTGATTGATGATTTTAGAATATATAGATGATCTTACTGACTGTTGCAGAGATTAGGATTTGACTTCTAACAGGAGGAGACATACAGATCATTGGTGAGAACAAACACAATTATTCATGTTCTACGGAAGTGTAGTGAAGTTAGAACTACAAAGCTACTCCCAGCTTAATCACCAACAAAGCATTTGAATCGGTTTAAAGTAGAATTGATTGTCATTAACCAAAGTTTTGGTTCAAAGTGGTCAATTAAGTTGCAGGGGGTTCAGGTAGCACGGCTACAGTGCCTCTCCCTTTAACACATATAGATCAGTGATATTCTTTCCAGGGAGTAAAGAGTTGTCAATTTATCACAACAAAACAACGTCAATAGGCTTTCATGAGCTATATCTATCAATTCTATATCGGCAATTTTATTTTTTAACTATTGCTAAGAACAATGACCTGATAAATCTGAAGAGTGCTCACAGCCAAGGTAGATAATCATAAGCAAATGCATGCAAACCTTAGTTATATCCCCTTGAATCTGAATTACTCCTGGAATAGGCGCCATAGCCTGCAAGTCCACAGCAACAATTTTTACATTTGATTCACTTCCAGCATCTCCTCTGGAACAGAATAATGAAGTCATTTAAACCATAATGTAAACGAAACTAAAACAACTTACTTTTTTAAAAGCACTTTTATCCACCCTAAAATATAGAAAGGGGAAGATAAGGGTTGTTGTTTTTTTGCATTGCCTACATTAACTTTTAAGTAAATTTTTGCTAAGTGCATGTGCTTTTATAACTATAACTAAGTTGCAACAGCTTACAGCAATGATTGGCTTTATATGGAATAAGAAACCAGACTTGATTATTTATACAAGTCCTTTTTTAGGTCTGATGTAAGATAATAACTAGTCAGTAATTGTTTTTTTTGGAATCAGTTCACTAATTTATAGTAAAAAAGCTACATATGTATGTTCATTAGGAGGAAAAATTATGTCACATAAATTATCTTTCTTATCTCTTAAAACAAAAATACAGTGTGGTGATTCAACTTGGCCTTGTAGAAGCTGTGTATGACACTGGCCTAAACAAATTCATGTTTTCAAAGACATCTTCATTAATCTGATCCAAACGTAATAGTAACTTTTCTAGGTCAGTGTAATATAGTTAGAACTACAATTAATATTTTTGTTTCACCATAACAAATATGACATGCAATCTGTGTATTATAAATCTATGCTGCTCACAGGTACCTCAATTTTTTTGCCAGGACTTGGCTCCAACTTCCTGGTGCTGCACAGAGGTCGACAACTTTATTTACACCTGGGAAGAAAATACAAAACAAGTGCAGTGTCACACTAGGCCGCCTTTTTAAAACCTTTATACACAGTGGGTTTCTTTTAGCCAGGATAGACAAAGCTCGACCTAGAAGGTGGCCAACTTTACTAATACATTGATGATGATAACGATCATGCGAGTTGGGTGGAACTAGTTGTGTCGCCCAGAAGCCTGTCACTACAGGTAACAAACAGTGGAATAGTGACAGACGATGGATGAATGTTGATGAGATAAAATTTCAGATTTGTATATAATTAGACAAGTAGATGATCTATTCTTATGACATACCGGGAATTATTAAGTCACTCGTGCAGATACGAGATTTTAAAACGTAGTTTATATGCGGTTTGCCCTGGGTAGATTTATATTTGCCAGATAACTAGACAATCCTTTTCTGATAAACAGATTTTTTTATCCAAAACTATCATTCAAAAAAGATCATCCTTGTTGTTTTTTTCTAACATTTCAATAAAATAAACTTTATAACTACAAAGTTCAAAAATTAAATGGCGTTGCCAAAGGCAGAATTATAACTGGTTTGGTTTTTGGTTGGCAGGGTGTATTTAATTTTAACACAATACTACAAAAGCAATTTAAACCTTGTTGTTGTAAAAACACACAAGTTTTTATGTCAGGCTACTTGAAAGTCTTAGAGGAGAAGTAATCTATCAAAGTGTATTGCAGAGTTTGATACCAAACTAATGCCTGTTTAAAGGTCCTTTTATTCTAACCTTACATACAATACCAAATGTTGGGGAAAAGTGTATCCTTAATTTCATGAGAATGGGCCACATATTATTGATGATGGCCAAGTGAAATGGTTACATATGTTTTTGATAAATTAATTAATAGCTGACTAGCTGAAGAAGTTTGGAATAACATTACTTAGGGATCTGGTTCAAATCTATGTAAGTGCTAAGAACTTTCACCTGAGTCTAATTGTTCTCTCTGGTGCTCTGATTTAGGCACCAGACATTAGTTGGGTAAAGTGTTGACCACACATTCCACTAATACTTCACTAAAAGGAAACAAGCAAACCTTTTTTCAATATTCCAATGGATTTCTATAGTCTTGAAGGGACAACTTTTTAATAGTTTTTTTTTTAAATCAATTATTAATTATTAAAACAAATACCTTCAAATATGTTAAAATCATCAAATACCTTCAAATATGTTAAAATCATCAAATACCTTCAAATATGTTAAAATCATCAAATACCTTCAAATATGTTAAAATCATCAAATACCTTCAAATATGTTAAAATCATCATTTATCTGTAACAGCTTGTATGCACTTCGCGCCCTCCACCCTTCTTCTTTAGCACGCCTGTAGTAGACATCTCTCTTATCTTTAGATGACCTCCCCATCTAGTGATCTCTATTCACCAACTATGAAAACAAGCAAATTAATAATTTAGACAAAAAAGTCGTAAATTAGGATTAATTCTATTAGGCAACATTTGACATGTTTTTGTCTTTTTTTACTAGTTGCTAGTGCCAGTGGTAAACACATTTGTAAGCTAAAACACATAAAGCCTCGTGAAATTGTCAAGTAGTATCACCTATCTATTTATTTATGATTTAAAAAAACAAACTTGTACTTGTATGGTTGATTTCACCCAAGAAGAAAAAGGACATGAATTAGTCTATGCATTAAAACACCAATAGAGAGCAGAAAAAGATTTGTGCATCTATCTCTTTCTGAGTATTTTATTAAAAAATGTATGTAGGCCTAGGCTTATTGTTTGTATTTCTAATTTCTATGTTGGAATTTAATGCAAAAGACAACTAGATAGCCAACTCTGTGTTAGAATTAGTAAGTGGCACACATGACTGTAGGCTATTGTCACTATTGATATTCAATAAATGAACAGTTTCCTTTCACTTTCAGCCTTTCATTTCTGATTTCTATATCTAAAATGACACTAATTACTTAGGACTTAGGCAGCCGCTAATTGAAGTAATTACTAGTAGGCCTAAATTTAATTTAATTAATTTAAATTAATAATTGTGAGATTTGTGACTTCTGACTAGATCTAGACTAGTCTAATAATTTATAATAATAATAGCAAATAGGCCATGGCCATAGGATAGGCCGGCATAGGCCTACTTACTTTTAGTACTAATAGTTAAATAGTAGATCAAACTTAGTTTACTTAGTCACAACAAGTTGATAAAAACCGTCTAGTTTCTATTCACACATTAAGTTAGTATAGTTTAAACTAGCTGTTTCGTTTCTAAAGTACATCCAGATGAGCTTGTGCTATTGATTGTCATAGTGTCATAGTATTGTTAATTTGTTTTTTTGTCAGTGTTTGTCGAACCTTTTTAGTATAGCAGTTATTGCTGTTATGTAGTTTAGCGTTAAAAAAAATATAGGTGCGACTATTTGTCAAAATATACGAAAAGTACGTATTTATTAAAAAAAAATATATATAAATATATATTTAAAAAATGGTGAAACTAAATAATAAGATTTAAATTTATGAAAAAACGTTATTCATATAATTAATATAATATTTTCTAACAATTTTGTGTGGTTAACTTAAAACTATAAAAACAAAGATCTAAAGTCTAAAGGAAAGATCATACGTGGTTTCATAATTTAGAGTAACCAGAAGGTTTCATCACACTTTCATTTCATGTAAACGAAACAAATATCACTCACCGGGTGTGAACATATTTTTCAAGTTATTTACAAACATATATTATATTTATACTGAATTAATTAAAATGCCCACAATTTCTTTGAAGAGGGACGAACTATTTCAAGCATTAGGGAGAACATACAGTAAGTCAATTAGGCGAAACTGAAAACATTATATAGTATATAGGCTAAGCTGAAAAAGCTAATTAGGCTAGATTGCTAGATCTACTTGGCCCTATACATAGTATAGTATAGTAAAGGGCTGTGGGCCCTCTTATCTTTTAATGTGGTTATTTAAAATTCAAAATAATTTTATGTTTACAAACATTTCCACACAGCTGATGTAGAATTTGATGAGCTGTGCTTTCAATATGGCCTGGAGTTAGATGAAGTGGTATGTGTAAATTAAGTTGAATTCTTTATACTTTATATTTCTCTTTCTCCCTGGATGTTGAAATTGCAGAGAAGCAGAAGAGATGCCTGAGATGGTCTAGCATGATGTGCTTTTAGACTGCCCTCCCTTGCATGAGTATTGAGTGGATGGGAACGGTCAACTGTTTACACTGAATCTTCATGACAACTTAGCTACACTGCATACCAGAAGAGTGCATGTTTAGCCTCCTAGTCCGAAAAAGAGAATTATTTAATTTAATTTAGGTTCATATTTTCACTTTAGAGAAGTGGGGCTCAGTCTGGAGATATATGGCTAATTACAAAATTAATTTTGGTGGGACTAGTCTATAAATAAAAAAAATTTGTGAGGAAAAGATGTATGCCTGATCAATTCATTCTGTATTGTCTAATTGTATACTATGGGCACGGTGGCCACAGTGTATTCAGCTGTACAATAGTCCTGGGTTTGAATCCTTGTGAAGGCTATGATTTTTTCCTGGTTCTTGAGCTTATCCCAGAGTCTGCCCATCTCTGATAGGTAGCCTACCTGTCAATAGTTCTATTAGGGGCAGGTTTTTGCCTGACTCATTTATTATTTTGATATAGGCTAACTAATTACTTAGCATAGTTCTGTTGTTGCTTTTTTAATGGTGGGTGGGTTAAATATTCATAAGGTTGAGTAAAATAATCAAATTATGAAGCTGTCATTCTCACCCAAAACTACCTTCAGCTCTTTTATTTTTTGAATTATCTTACAATGTTTTACATATTATTGATTGAAAATTGTATACTGTTTGTAGACTTCAGAAAAAGAACAAATTGAAAGAGAAAAGGGAGTTGGCAAGGCTGCAGGTGCATCTGAAGTTGTTGAATACAAGATAGAGATTCCAGCAAATAGGTAACCGCTATAACTGATCGCTATCTATATATATATATAAAATAAGAGTGTTTGTTCGCAATCGGATCCCCAATGGTCAATTTGAAATCACGTGAGTTTGTGTCACTGACCTATTTAGGCCTAGGCCTATATACTATCTAATAATTTTTCACATCGGACATGTGTCTTCGCTAGCTCAGTGGTAAACTTAGCGGACTGCTATGCGAGCGACCCGGGTTTGATTCTCCAGTTATATACTATACCTTTTTTTTTCGACAATTTTTTTTTCAAACTTTTAAAAACAAAAGACATTGTAAATCTACGGGCAATTTAGATTTTTTAAAAATAAAAATACTTGCCTATTTTTTTACCCGATTACAATATTTATTTTAAATTACTTTCCTAACAGTCTTCAGTGAAGAAATAATAATTTAAATATAAGATTTATATTTCTTTTAAGTGTATGTTATAAATTTTGTATCTGCACCTTATTCAGTCCTGTTTTTGTATTTTATTATGGGTATTTAAAAAACGTTCACGGGCGTTTTGTATCTGGACTACCTATGTTGGCCTACACTATCAGACCTTAAGATATTTCACACATACCAATAAATATTAGTTTGTAAATTTTGTGCAAAGTTTGGGAATTTAAAAAAGATATTAGTGTAAGAACCCTGAATAATAAAATAGTAGTGCCTATAATATTAAAAAAATGTGTTTTTTTCCCAAATCATTAAGAAACACACATAAGAATTAGTTTTCGGAATTTATTTTGTTTTATATGCTATATAAATGAGTATTCAGAATGATTTGCAACAATTGTTGTATGTTTTTCACAGATATGACTTGCTGTGTATTGAAGGCTTGGTACGAGGTCTACTTGTATTTCTAGAAAAGTAAGTTTTTTTTCTAAATGCTAATGTATAGAGCAATATTCATCAGGGTCATTTCACAATGGCCTAAGTCATTTTTTCATGTTATGAGAAAACTAAAAAAAAACTGAATTACATCTGTATTCACTCTATTGTTTAACTTTGATCCATTTTGTAAAAAAAACTTCTCTGATTTGTTTAAGATATAGGCGATCGGCCCTGTAATAGAAGACTGTGTAAACTATACATTTCAAGTCTTAACTCAAAACCCCCCAAAAATGACTTAGGCGATTGTGAAATGACTGTGACGATATAGTCTTTCACCTAACAAATCCATGGTCAATTGTCACCCTTTTAGTAACGTTATTTACTATTGTTATAAACTCTGTACAGAGATAAAGCTCCAATTTACAAGACAGTACAGCCTGCTAGTGGTAAACCCCAACAGCTGGTTATACAGAGCTCAGTAAGTTTTATTTCATTGAATATTTCTATTATCTTAATTTATAGCGTACAGCAGAAATCTGCAACCTACAGCACACATGCCAGACTTGGCAAGCAGAGCGATTTTCAATGGCACGCCAAACACTCCAGAAGAGCAATAATTAATCTCTCTTCTAAAAAAAATTGAGTGCTAGAACAGGATGACTTTAAGGCTGTTGGCACACTGAATGATTTAGAAATCGTACTTTGGCACTCTATTATCAAAAGGTTGCCGACCCCTGGTGTATAGTATAAAGTCAAGACACATATTTTTTTTCTTAGGATATCAACTATTTTCTTCTTTTCAATTTTAGACTTAATGGTCTGTAGATAGATACCACTTTAACTTTGGTTCAGCTATAAAATGTTTTACTTTTATTATTAGACGGCGCAAGTCCGACCATATTGCGTGGCTGCAGTACTGAGAAATATCAAGTTTGATCAGGTTTGTAATTCTATACATTTCACCGTTTTTTTTTACTTTCTTAAAGGGATTTTTCCTCTTATCTTGTCTTGGAACTAAAAAAAAGTCATTTTATATAGTTAATAATACAGGTGCAAGGAAATCTCTGCATAATAAAAAACAAGGATTTATTAGGGCCTTGAGTCTATTATTAACTTTATTGTTGGGGTATTCGGCTCACAGCCAGATATATTGATTTCCCCCTCTTTCTAAACTTAATAGAGCTGAGGGTTAGAAATGATATTAAACTAAATCTTTGTTAAATCATCGCAGCCATAGTCTTGCAAAAAATAAGTTTCATTGGAGTGATTCTAGTTTATTTCTACTGCATTATAGGATGTTTAGCTAAACAATTTTGACTAATTAACAGTAATTTATATGTACAACTTAGGCTACGTGTGTCAGTTTTGATGGCCAATATAAAGACACATGATCTTACTGTCTTACTTTTGTGTTTTTTTATTACCGTGTGTCTACTCCATAGAAAAATAGTTAGAATCTGCCCCTGGACTCAATACTCCTTGTTGTATTCTAGTTTTTGATTCTGGATTAAAAATGTAGGCTAATTGTACAACCTTGGGCAATTCAGCTATTAATTTAAATAAATTACAATACAACTTCCTAATGTTTTCTTATTGTAATAATAATGTTGACAAAGACGTAAAATAGTAATATGTCTTTTAAAAGTAAACTTTGAAATGTAAAAGTCTCCCTTAATTGTTGCCAGGCTCGTTACGAAAGCTTCATTGATCTCCAAGATAAACTTCATCAAAATCTTTGCAGGTAAGAGAACTCTGATAAAAAAGGATATTTTTTTCTTATCGACACAAACAAATGAAAATTTGGTTTCATTATAATTCTGTATAAAAAAACATGAAAGGCTCGGTTTAAATGTACACCAGTCTTTTCAGTGCAAAATAGAATCAGGATGATGTTGTTTTAACAGATTGAAGGAAAAATGAGTTATTGTTACTTGATGTACAGTGGTACCTTGTATAACAAACCTCATTCATTCCATGAGTTAGCTCGTAACCCGTATCTGTAAAATGTGAAACATTGAAATCTATAGAGAACAAAAAAATTGCCTATACCACCATGATCTAGTAGAGCAACTTCAGCATTTTGTTGCTCATGCTTTGGTTATTTATTTCCTCAAGGAAAAATAAGTCTAGCTGGGTTTTCTTGAATGGACTTTGTTATCAGATTTTATGATTTAAAAGCAAACTTTGTAGAGAAAAGCATTTTATTAATGCTGTTGAGATTTAAAACTATTTCTCTACTTTTTCAAAATGTTACTTCTGTCTTTTTTTCTTTACTGTTGCAATAAAATTGTTTTAATTGATTCTAGGCGTCGAACTCTGGTTGCCATAGGAACCCATGACCTGGACACACTGGAAGGGCCATTCAGCTACGAGGCGCTGCCACCTTCAGAGATAAAGTTCAAGCCCCTGGGTCAGACCAAAGAATACACCGCAGTAGAGTTAATGGAGCTTTATTCTGTGAGTTCATAGCCTCCCCTTTGAGTTTGCTAGTAGAATGTTCACCTTTGAACTGGGAGACTTCTTCTTCGTTCTCAATAGAGAATCACGTGGCAGTATGTTATGTGCCATTTAGGCCCACTGCCCCCAGGCTTTAGCCTGCTTATTTCTTCTTCGTTCTCAATAGAGAATCACGTGGCAGTTTGTTATGTGCCATTTAGGCCCACTGCCCCCAGGCTTTAGCCTGCTTATTTCTTCTTCGTTCTCAATAGAGAATCACGTGGCAGTTTGTTATGTGCCATTTAGGCCCACTGCCCCCAGGCTTTAGCCTGCTTATTTCTCTAGATATGCTGCCATTGCCTTTGATCAGCAGAACTCATCTGCAAGGCAGCGTTTGACTTATTTTCTGAGTTTTCTCCCCTGGGTTTAGAGTTAGAGCACTCTATGTACGCTTTTTGCAGTCATTTCCTTGGATTTATGATTTGAGGTATTTTTTAAAGAGTATTCTTACCACGGGACACCCCACCTCACCCTCCATGATAGCAAACCAGCTTATACTTATATCTAAAGGTTATTTTCCTTTGCACCGTCTGGGGATGCGCTTGGTTGGAGATGATAGCTCCACCAAAGGAAACTGGCTTTTGATGAATGTCTTTTAATGATGCAATCAGTGATCACAGAAATGTAAATAGTGATGCAGTTTCATCCACTTTGACTGCTTAATAAGCTATTTTCTGATAACAACTATAACAAAAAATCCTATATTATGTAATGTTCAAACTGGCTATAGTGTATAAATTTACTTTAAAAGTAAAAACACAACTACTGGGTTCAGGTGTCAAACAATAACTGATGTTTATTGGGACAGCGTTACACAGGGCCAAGGTCGCACGTAATCTTCCAGGCACACCACAAATACAAACAATACGGTGACCATTGAAACTTGACACACACGGAACATTATAACTCATAGGACACTACACTGGCAAAGATCTGAAAGAAACCGATTTAAATGATGATCACTTACTTTCTTTTCCAGGGAGAGAGTCACCTGAAGCCCTATCTGCATATCATCAAAGACAAACCAGTTTATCCTGTCATCTATGATAAGAACAGAGTTGTTCTTTCTATGCCACCAATCATTAATGGTAAGTTGTATTGTACCCAGTTTAAAAATCTTATGATTCATAACCTTTTGATTGATAAGATTTGACAAGGTTGTTCATACAGGTTGTAAAAAGGTTAGGGAAGGTTTGTGCATTTTGCTATTATGCGCAAAACAGTTTGCAAAATATTGATTGAAATAATAACTGCTTATAAAAGACATCCTTAATTCATATCAAGAAATTTTGAGTTCTATGAAGGTGGTAAAAAAATACACAAATATCATGTTGGACCACCCATATGCTACGCTAATGACTAACATTAGGACAATATATATATACCAAGGTCCAAAATTTATTGGTTAGAGAATTATTTTTTTTGTTTTTAAAATGTGGCAAATTTGAAATGATTTTTTGATAAAGAACCCTCCTTAATTTATTTTTTGATAAAGAACCCTCCTTAATTTATTTTTTGATAAAGAACCCTCCTTAATTTATTTTTTGATAAAGAACCCTCCTTAATTTATTTTTTGATAAAGAACCCTCCTTAATTTATTTTTTGATAAAGAACCCTCCTTAATTTATTTTTTGATAAAGAACCCTCCTTAATTTATTTTTTGATAAAGAACCCTCCTTAATTTATTTTTTGATAAAGAACCCTCCTTAATTTATTTTTTGATAAAGAACCCTCCTTAATTTATTTTTTGATAAAGAACCCTCCTTAATTTATTTTTTGATAAAGAACCCTCCTTAATTTATTTTTTGATAAAGAACCCTCCTTAATTTATTTTTTGATAAAGAACCCTCCTTAATTTATTTTTTGATAAAGAACCCTCCTTAATTTATTTTTTGATAAAGAACCCTCCTTAATATATTTTTTGATAAAGAACCCTCCTTAATTTATTTTTTGATAAAGAACCCTCCTTAATTTATTTTTTGATAAAGAACCCTCCTTAATTTATTTTTTTAGCTTTAGCTTTATTCTTAAATAGTTTTGCTTCATTTTTTGTAGGTCTAGGCCTTTCCTTTATTAACCTTACTTGTAAACTGTTCCTATATGCAGCTCAGCTGTTCTCAAGCTGTTCATCAGTTTTTGAAAATAAAACTACTTATTTTTCATTGGTGTTGTAGTGGAATGTGATGAATCTTCAAATTTACTTCTCTTGGCATAGACTCTGACTATTAATGCTGGATGTTTCCTCCAGGTGAGCACTCAAAGATAACCCTGGAGACGAGGAATGTCTTCATTGAATGCACCGCCACTGACCTGGCTAAAGCTTCCATAGTACTGGACATGATGGTCACCATGTTCTCTGCCTATTGTGAGCAGCCATTCACGTAGGTTTGAGTTTTTCTGAAATATGTTTTGTATCACACAAACCCCTCATTACAATTCTGTATGTTCACAATACTAACTCCCAGTATTTATAAAAGATGTTTACTTTTTTAAATCTTCGTGCTCAATTATTTTAATAATAAGTTTTAAAAAAAATATAATGTCGTGATTAAATTGCTTAAAAAAAATTGTTCATTGATTAGGACCAGAAAATGGTTGCCACGAAATCCAATGTGAAATGAGTTCTTTTTTTAAATTCTATAATTTTATAATAGTATTCATAAAATGTACTTTAAAAATCAAGTGTCTAGTTGGGGGCTCTTGAAAAATTGTTAAATAAACAAGATAAAACCATAAAGATTAAAACAAACAAAAAAAAAACAGCTGCTTTTGCTCTCTATATCCCTGCCTAATGACAAGCATAGTTTCAGATTGAGTGCAGATCATTGTAAGCAAAGTTCAAAAGTCACGTTAATTAATCTTGTGGTTTTTACCCAGAGTTCAACAATATTTGAATAATATTGTTCATTGATTTAGCTTTTTTTTTTTAATGTTAACATTTGGCCCTTACATAACTGGTGAAGGCTGCTTCATTGGACCTGTGGATCAAATTGGTCAGACTGGGTTAACTTGACATATCTTCAGGTTTGTGAAATTTGTTGACAGATGATTTTATTTTTGTCTACAGGGTTGAGGCAGCTGAGGTCGTTCAGACAGATGGCAAGGTCAAGGTTTACCCGGTAAGTTGAAAATATAAAGTTATTCCGGTTTTAATCTAACACAAAGAACACCCATGATTCGCTCACTGTATTTGTCATGGTCATTTCACAATCGCCTAAGTTTTTTTGTGGGGGGCATTTAGTTAAAGAGTTGAAGTGTATAGTTTACAGCAGGTGGTCTCAAACTCAGATGAAGGAATGTCCCATTTTATCACTTAAGAGATGTGTCAAGGGCCTCCCCCCCCCCCCCCCCCTCAACAACCAGACTCTAGTAAAGAAAAAACACTTCAAACATCTTAACTTATTTTACTACTTGTCACTAATAATAGGTATTTTATGTATATAAAATTAACAATAAAAATTTGATGTGTAACAGTACTAGCTGTCTGAATTTCACAAATAGTACATTTGTTGTAAGCATACTGGTGGACCACGTGTTTTGAGACTGGTTTACAGAGTCTTCTAATATATGGCAAATAACCTATATCTTAAACCAATTTGAAAACAGTTTTTTTTTTACAATATGTACAAAAGTATTACTGATTTTATTCACTTTTATTTTCTCAAAATATGAAAAAATGACTTGGGTGATTGTGAAATGAATGTGACAATATTTTTCTTATCTGTGTTTTCAGTGACCAGGATGTGATTATCTCATTACCTCTTTTATTTCAGACCAATTTTAATTGTGATGGCTGTTGCTTGCATGCATGTAACTAAAAAACTATAAAAAAAACATGATCTACTTATCTCAACCTGTTTTAACAAGAAAAAAATCTTCTCTGTCACTTTCAGGAACTGCCTTATAGAAAAGAAACTGTAGATGCTGAGTTGATATGTCGGCAGGTTGGGGCAAAGTAAGGATTGATGTAACTGTATTTCCAGAAATGTTCAACATTTATTCTATCTAACAAATTTGCATATAACCTTATAAAAAAAAAAGCATTTGTGACGCAACCCCACAGAATGGTACTGAAGTTGGCTTAAGTAAGATATTTAGTTTAAGGTGTTTAATAAAAGCTAATTTATTTATCTATGCAGTGGAGAAAAAATTTCTAAAATCAATTGATTAGTTCAAAAGTTTTTCAAAATTACATAAGTAAAGGTAAAGAAAGTCGTTTCGGAGAAAAATAAAAAAGAAAACACTACCGATTTTTATCAGTTTAGCATTGTAACAGATAATTGAATATTACCAGGATGAACAAATATTAACCAATCGCCATGAAATTAGGCAAACACTTTCATAAAGAGTCATTACACAGGCTGTTAAAGTTTTAAAGATTTTAAATAATATTTAGTTGACTTAAAAACAATTTTATCTTTAGAAGATATTTCGTTTGATTTTATACAAAAGCTGCATAAAAACACATTTTTTTTAAACTTGCGAAAATAATTTTAGCTTGAAAATTTCACAAGGCATTCAACATTACAAATCAATAACAATCTTAAAAATTACCTAGGACTCATTTTACACATTATTTTGCATTTATTGAAAAATCAGCTTTACCGACTTCCGTACCGGTTCGTGGGGTCGCTTCACATTTCAGATTCTGCATTGCACTCTATAATAAATGTATTATGTATTAAATGATTGTAGAAAAGAAAATTAACTTCTTTACAGTCCCTATCCATATAAAAAAAATGTTTTGCTTCATTCTCCCTTTTCAGTAAAAAAAAAATTTAAGTGACCAAATAAATATTGTCTATGTATAAAACGTTTTGGTGACACTAGATTTGATCAATTTTTAAAATGTTTAACTTTTGACAGAATAGAACCTAAAAATATGGCAAGGCTGTTAACTAAAATGTGTTTGGAAAGTGAAGTTTATCAGGACGGAGTGACCTTAGAAGTGACCATACCGCCAACTAGAGCTGATATCCTTTTTATTTGTTTATTAATTTGATAATTTTATGCATTTAAACAAAAAAAATCTAGTTCAAAACTAATAGAACAATGTACTTGCACTTAAATGTATATATATTTACCTTTATCTGAGAGTTACGTGTCCCTTGACACTAGCCTACATATTTTACACCAGTGTGACATCATGGAAGATGTCGCCATTGGTTATGGATTCAATAACATTGTAAAAACAATACCAAACACTAACTGTATAGCTGAACAGGTGAGTCAATGGAGTTGAATGGTACAGAACACTTCTACTTTCTGTCTTTCACCTGTGTACCTTTTTTTAATGTGGGTGGGTGGGGGGAAGTAGGGACATTTGTATGCACCACACGAGCTTGCTGTTTGCTTAGAATTGCTACATCTTAAGAAAGCATTCTGAGAAATGACTTAAGACTTAATGGTGATAGAAGGATGGCTCTGGACATGGTGATCGAGTGGCAGTGCGTTCGTCCGGCGTACATGTACCGAGGGTCATGGGTTCAAATCCTTGTGAAGGCTGGGAGGGTATGTTACTGGGCTCTGGGGGGGGGGTGTCCCTGAGTCCACCCAGCTCTGACGGGCACCTGGCAGCAGTAAGGGAATAGTCAAAGGAGTAGCCATGTATACAGAGGCCACAGAAACTTGTAAACACTGTTCCGCAAGCCCCACAGATAAAATTTGTCTGATAGGAATACTGAACTCACTTTTACTGGCTTTTAAGACTTGGTAAATTACTAGTTTATTTTATAGAACTTGTATAGAGTACAAGTGAGTTTATTAGATAGATTATGTTGCATATACTTTACATTTAAAGTTAAATTCTCATTTTGACAGTTTGGGCCTATGATAATCAAAAAGTGTCTCTATTTAGAAAACACTGCAGTTGTTGTTGTTTTTTAAATTATTAATAGCATTGAAAGTGTTGAATGTTTTTTTGTGTTTGTAAGCGCCTTTTACTTAAACAAGCATTGTATTATTTGTGTGTGCACACAGTTCCCTATCAATAAATTGTCTGACCTGCTGAGGAGGGACGTGGCAGCTTGTGGATTCACAGAGGTTCTCACATTTGCATTGGTAAGGTAACATCCTTTAAGAAAACAGTAAAAAACATGTATTGATTGGGGCAATCTCCATCTTGAATTTTGTTTTAAACAGCCAATAACTAGACATCTCGAGGACTTGTTTTGAGCTAGTTTTCACCTCCAGCTAGGTTTATTCTTTGTTTTTGAGCTAGTTTGACACTTTAATTTTTACCTTTTTGGGCTATTTTTAAAGTCCTCTATTATTAAATTTTTATTATTTAAAACCTTTTGTTTTTGGATAGTTTTTCACATTTTTAATTATTTTTTTAAATATTCATAAAATATTCGTTATATTGTAAACTTTTCAAATTAACTGTCAGAGAACTTTTAGCAAGGATTGTTATGATTTTTAATGTTGTTGTGCTGTTTGTTTGTTTTTCTTCAGTGTTCCAAAGCTGATATAGCTGACAAACTGGGAAAGAAAATAGAAGATCTCAAAGCTGTTCACATTGCCAACCCTAAAACTGCAGAATTCCAGGTACAACATTTTACATGTCTGTCTATTCAATTTTTTTTATTATATTTCAAACATAATGTTTTGAATTGGGCATTCATGGGACTTTTAATCACAGTGATAAAAAAAATTTTTTTACAAATAAATTGGGGTATTTATATTGGCCACACATTCTCCTCGTGTACCTTCTTAGTGGAAACTTCTAAAGCTTTGCTTATCCATGTAATAAAAGTCTAAACATTTTTACATGTCTTGTTATTCTGTTAAAACAACTTTCCACAGGTGGCCAGAACCACGTTGTTGCCAGGTATTTTGAAAACTATCTTCCACAACAAAGGAATGTCTCTGCCACTGAGGCTGTTTGAAATATCAGATGTCATCTACCAAGACCCATCAAAAGGTTAGTTCCTTGAAACAATTTGTCTGTTAATTTTTATCTTTTCATTAAATACTAACTTGAAAACAGTTGATGTTATTTTTTTTTTGTGTTTTTTTTTTATAAAGAAAACTGTCATTTGGTTGGGCATATGTCATCTGTACCACATGTTATTAGGTCAACTTTTCAATAACCTTTAACATATGTTAAGTTTTTGGTTCCTGTCTCCAAAAAATATTTTATGCAAATCGGATGAGTAACTGATTTAGGTAAACAGAAAAGTAACTATTGTATAGTCTTTGGGTTGACCACGCTATCCCCTTATTTTATTTAGCCACAAGGACAGGGAGGCTTTACTATTTAGCCTCTGGCGGAGCATTAGGGAAAAGTGTGTTGGTTAATTCTGGGATGTTTTGTCTCTTCCAGATGTAGGCTCCAGGAATGAGAGAAGGCTGTGTGCCGTCAACTACAACAGGTCCTCAGAGTTTGAGGTCATCCACGGTCTGCTGGACAGGGTGATGCAGTTGCTGGAGGTGCCCTTTGGTGGCTCCGTTGGCTACGAGCTGGTTGATGGTGATGGTAAGTTTTATAGTTGTTGTTGAATTTAAAGATGGCTATTGAACTAAAATGTATTTTGACATTATTTTTTTAACTAACGGTAAATCAGTCAGCTAGTACTTTTCAATAGTAAAAACTATTGTTTATGTATTGACGACTGTAAAGCTGTATACTGTGTATATAAGCTGTATATTAGCTGTATATAAGCTGTATATAGGTCTCGGTGGATTTTATTGCCCATTTAATATTTAAATTTTAAAAAATAAAATTATTTATTAGCGTGTTTTTCACATGGTATCAATTTGTTTGAAATATTTATAAGTATTTATTAGATTGTCAATTGTACCATTTTCGAATTAACAGTAAAAAAGACAAAGAACTTATAGCATGATGACACTATGACACTAAAAAGGACTCTAAATTGTCATGATCAATTAAATACTAATGTTCATGGCGTAGAGAAGGTCCTGGGTTTTTAATCCTGGTGAAGACTAGGATTTGTTCCCAGGTCTGGAGGGTGTCCCTGAGTCTACCCAGCTCTGATGGGAACCTGACCTTAGTTGGGGTAAAGAAAAAAAGCAGCTGGGCATTGTGCTGGCCACACAATCCCCTAGTAGGCCCTGGCCACAGAAACTGGTGAGCACTGAGTCACCGGCCCTATGGATCATTTTGGTCTGGCAGGATACTGTTTTTTCATGTCAGAGGTTCCAGAAAATGTAATAGCTGACAGGTCAGTTTCCTAACTTGCTGATGTAAGAATAAAAAGCCTGCGTTGATGAAATCAATCGTGTTCTACTTTCCCACAGATCCAACTTTCTTCCCCGGACGTTGTGCAAAAATCATGTGCCGGGGCCAGGCGATCGGCATGCTGGGAGTGGTTCACCCTGACGTCATAACAAAGTTTGAGCTGAACATGCCCTGCGCCGCCATGGAGATATCAATAGAGCCGTTCCTGTAGGAGTCTCGTAGTTACTTTAGGCTTTATTGTTCAAAGAAAAACAGACACTCATTTAAATTAAAGATAACTCTTTTTAAAATTACTTCCCTTTGTTGAGTTGAGTTTATTCCCCGAATACAAGACATTATAGAATTTTGAATAGAAAGAAATGAGTCTGAAGTATATATAATATATTAAGTGTTTAAGAAAAAATAACATTGACAAAATAATGCACCTACTCTCAAAACTCGCATATCTCAATGTGTGTAGTTGTATTTGGTTGAATCTAAAAGCCTCAATGCTTTGTACTGAATCATTTAAATTATTTTCTTTAGTAAAAGCAACATAATTTTTTTTGTATCTACATTAACCTCAAAGCCAAACATTGTTTTGTTACTAACCATATGTGACCCTCCACAGCAAAATGTTGCAAATCACATTGGGCTTTATCATAATTTGTGCCAGAGGTGTATACTATTGAGTTTGGGATTTTCATTATTTCTAATAATAACTAATAATGTATTCATTTTTGTATAACTCAGTCGTATTGTTTTTTTTTAAAAACAATAATTATTCATTTATTTGAAAAGTGTTTTAGATTTTGAAATTGAGCCTAAAGTATCAAAATACAATAGTAAGTTGGAATTTTTCGCAAAATCAGGTTCCAGCCAGAGGCTACAGTAAAACATTATTAGCTAAAAGACTACTTGTCTGATTTTTTACTTTTTTTTTCTCCATTGAATTTGGAATTGAATCCGCTTTAAGATGCACTTAATAACTCAAAGTAACCCAAATGTGACTTGCGAATCATTTTGTGGTGGAGGGTCACATATTCTATATTGAATTCTCAAACATTTAAAGTAAACAGTATTATGTTAACAGTAAACTTTTAAACAACTTCAGAAATTATGAAATAGCTGCCAATCATGTTGATTTTATTGCACTTTTAATACCATTTGCAAGCTATGTGTCAGTATGCAGCAAATATTGAAAGTCTATATTATAATGACATGAACCACATTTGTAGCTGAAACAAAAATACAGTGTTTAAATTGAAAAGAAAATAATATGTTTTCAACAGTATTGAATATTTTAAAGAAAGGTGACATATTTACATTTTATGCAAAGCATCCACCCCCTAATTTTTTCGTAATGAATAAAGAAGAATAGATGATCAAGAAAAAAAAATATTTTAATATAATAGTAGGCCATTTTATAAAATTATAATAAATTATGTGTGTAAAAGATATTGAATTTCGTTTATGGAGCATAACCAGTGAATTTCGGAATGGGACAAAACCCATGTGTAGAGTTATGTGCCTTGTAAAGGGGAGGCAATGGGTATCATAATTAATAGCTCTGAAATAGCGTCTCCTATATAGAGTTACCCCCCCCCCCCCTACTTTACTTTATGACAAATTTTGTTTAGAAAAAAAAGCCTGCATTCGCTGACAAGGGGGAGATCATACAATAAACAAGAAAGATAATTACGATTTCCAAAAAAGAATTAGCAATCAACTCTTCCAAAGGTGGAGAAAGCATTACTTAAAAGACAATTAGTTCAATATCATTGATAAATCAATTGATTGATTGAGAAATTCAGAATTGTTTTCATGTGAAGTTTTCCCAATAGTTTAACTGTTGTTATAAATTATAAGCTTTTGACGTGATCTCAATTGGAAACAGTGGCGTCACTACTAGGTGGGAGCCGAATACTTGTGGTACAGCTTCAGCATCTCGTTGTAGACGTCGTCCACGGCCCTGGACAGGTCCTCCATCATCTGCACGCCTTCCCCGTTGTCCGGCACATTCATCTGGCTGAGCGCGTAGTCGCGCGAGGGGAAGGCCAGCAGGGCCAGGTTCACCGCGCCCCTGACGTACCACTCGTGGTACTGCGCCAGGGACGCGTCGTAGGCCTCTTTAGCCCTCGAACTCATGGACCGCTCCGTGTTTGGGTCCTTGAAGTGCTTGATCAGGGCCCCGATGAATTTGAGGGCCCGGAGTAGGTACTTGTTCTCTCGCGTGCCCGCCGTGTTGGCAGCCGAGGCCCCGAGGGGAGAGTACTCGTAAGCAAACATGCTCTGCAGACTTGAGTAGTTATCGTTATTGAAGTATGTATCGTTCTTACGCAGGTCTCTTAGAAAAACAATTTTCTCCTTCACGTCATCAGCGGCAAATTTAAATATGGGGCCGAAAAAATAAAAAATTCTGCAAAGTGTAAAAGTTGAAAATAAATTAAATTTTGCCAAAGTGAGTCTATTAAAATATATATGTATTTATATTGTTACATAAAAGCCAATATTAAAGTCAAGTTCGAAATGCACAACATCACAGAAAACAGCTAAATCCTTAACTCAGAATACGCCTTAAAATACACCACAGAATACACACACACTTTACCTATATTATACAATTCATAAATTCATAAATACAATGACAAATAAAGATGCAAGACTAGACTCTGACCACGGATGAGAGTAGGACGCACTAATCTTCTTTATACTATTTATAGAAGGAGCGTTTGTAATCTATAAGTTATAAGATAAGATAAAAGAAGGAACAACACATCCGTAACCTGCCTCAGTAGCTCACTATAAGCATCAAGATACTGGTCCAACGATATGTCATAATCTCCAGGGCTGGTTCTTGAAGGCACCAAACACTTTCGAAAAAGCCCGGTCAGTGTCCGGACATTAAATTTCTGTTCACTAGCCTGAAATGGAGATCTTTAGAGAGTTACTTACTGCTAATATATTATTTATATCATAGTTTTTGTAAAATATATTTCCTTTTTAAATTAATTAACACGACATGGTCAGTATGGTTCTGTGTGTGTGGGGGGGGGGGGGGGGGGGGAAGCTGGTGCAAGCTCTACGCATACATACGTATGAATAGCTCTGAAATCGTTTAATGTTGCGTAGTACGCAATTACTATTCTGTACAGTAAACTGGACCGTCTTGTTTCTTGCGGATACTCAGAGGGTGGCGCAGGGCCGAGACGAATCATCATGCCCGAATGGCATACACTTGTCCAGCAGTCAAAAAAAGATGCCTCAACGACCCTCAATAGGATTAGAAGGATAGATGATGCAGATGAAGATAGTACGACCGTCAATGTAATGTGTCAATAGCATAGGCCATTACGATTGACGTTTTACCGATTCCCGTTTCTTATTTGAAGACACGACAGAGGCGCGTTTTTTTAGACTGTGGGCTTTGGCATATAAATCGTATAATAGGATAAAACAATCTATAAAACATAAACTTTTTTTTTCGTATCAAGCCTTCATGGGCATTTTTTGTTTCTACTACCTAACCCTTTATTTTTTAGTCACAAATTTTTCAATTTCACCCTAAAAGAGAGGGCGCAAGTTATTTTGATGTTTTGGAATGAAAATTTTGTTGTCCCACAACAAGCGAATAACCTAATATGCCTAAGCTCAGCTCAATAAGATGACGGGATACGTCGTTATCCAATACGTTTTCCAAAGATTTTGCCACAAACATTTCTCTGCTCCAAGGAACAAAAAACAGTGTAAATATTAAAAGATTTTAAAAATAATAATTGTGTTATGTTTGTTTCTTTTGTATTTATACATCTCTTGTTTTTTTATGCCCAGGGATAAAGTTATGTTTGTCTGCTTGCAAAAACAAACAAAAACATGCCATAGAGCAGGGGTCGGCAACCTTTTGATAACAGTGGTATTCAGCGTGCCAACAGCCTAAATGTATCCCTGCTTTAGTACTCAATTTTTAAAAGAAGATATTTGAATAGTCTTTTATTAGTCTTCCGCGTGCCATTGAAAATCGTTCTGCGTGCCAAGTCTGACACGCAATCCGTAGGTTGCCGATCCCTGTCATACAGCAGGGTTAAGAAAAGTTGGAAGGGTCTTCACACGCATACCCACTACACCAGGGGTCGGCTACCTCCAAGAGTGTGTTTTTTTATTATTATTGATTTTCCGGAAAACTGACTGTTGAAGCCGATGTTTCTGAATGACATAGCGACACATTTCAGTGAGTTGAACACATTTACAAGGACGGGGTCAAACAGGACTTGATCTGTTAGATCACTGGAATGGATTCCCTTATATCTTGAGTGAAAAAAATTTAAAAAACATTTAACTAAATGTACTTCCCCTTATTAAGGCATATATTAAGATATATAGTTGGGATTTTTAGTATATAGTTCGAAGGCACTCAAAGAGTAGTTTTCTAAACAAAGACAATACTTTCAAATTCATGAACTCATTTTTTCATACCTCATCAAGCCTAACTGGCTTGATCTTACTACAACCTTCTTAGGTGTAGATGTATTTTAAGTGGAGGGATATTGACGATTTTAAAACGCTGCCAGTTGAATTTTAAACATCCATAAGCAATGGTCATCAAAATGTACAATTTGAGGACAAATCTGGAAGGAAGATGCTTAGGAAAGTCACCTGCTATTCTCAACTGCCAACGTAATTGGCGTTCAACATAGTAAATGAACGTTCAAGGGGAGATAATTCTGTAACATACGAAGATTATCAATTGTTCTAAGTTTGTTTTTTTCAATTAACAAATTAAGCAATATTGTTTATATAATACACATTTCTTTTGGAGGACGTTTCCAATTGATACATTTAACTTTTGACCCGATGAGTCAAACGGCTTAGGAGCCTATAGAGGACAAATATATACATGAATAAACTCACGGTAATTATGTATATTGATGATAATGATTATGTGACTAAAGAGTTATCTGCACATTTCTTAAACATTACATTAACTACCCAGTTTGTATTATTACTACCTTTCAATTACGCTCAACGACAGCAACAAAAATATATTCATCTAGACTCTAGGTTAAACAAATTAAAGAAAATCTCAGTTGTAACTGAGAACAAAATATACCGTAATCAATACAAGTAGTTAATGTGAAAGTTTAATAATAAAATATTGCATTTGGTATATAAATGCAGATAAAAAGGACGATAATCACTAACGCGTTGACGATTTCTCTATAGGCCTACATCTTCTTTGCTTTTGGCCTTGGTCTTGGCACAGAGTTAAATGAATTGTCTTATTAAAAAAAAAAGTATAATAAAGCAGGTTGACATTTAGGCTGTTGGCACGCTGAATGATTTAGAAATCCTGGTTTAGCCTACCATTAGCAAAAGGTTGACGACCCCTGCACTACACCATACTCCGCTAACATTTTTAAACATATCAATGGAATAAAAGGAACGTAAGGATAGATAACCCGTGAAAATATGTTTATCCTATACTAATTATTTCCCCTACCGTAGCTATACCAGCGGCACTTCCCTCCACGGCAGACGGCGCTTTGGTTGTTTCAACCTCGCTGATTGGAGCTGCCGTTGTGTCTGAAGACGCCACCGCGAGTGTCGGTTTCAAAATTTTTCTTGACTTTCTTCTTGAGCCACTTTTCCGGATGGCGTTCGTGTCTGCGTTAGGGCGCCGCCTGCCGTTCTTCTTCCCTTTCGGGAACTGCGGTGCAATGTTATTCGGGCTAGATGCCGCCCCTTGGACAGGGTGCGGCCGTAGTGTGCCGAGCGATGTCTTCAGAAGCTTGTTCTTTCTATTCTGGACTTTAATTTTTTTCTTTCCCTTGGCGTGTTCTTCTTTTGTTACTGCTGTCTTATTTCGCACGGTTCCGGAACTGGTGAGAGAAAAACAACAATTAAATAATCCTTGGTCAGACCAGGGATGAGCGTTGGACGCAATAATATTCTTAACAGAAGGAGCGTCTTTAATAAATAAGATAATACAGACAAACATAAGCGGATATATGAGGTGGAAGAAATATAGGATAAGCTAGCTATGTTCCTCAACCTAAAATTTGCAATCGTACCATTGACGTAGTCAGGTTTGGAAGGTGTGTGTGGCTGTGTGTGTGTGTGGGGGGGGGTCTTTGGGAGGGGGGGATTGTGTGAGAGCTGTGATGGTGCCCCCCCCCCCTTCCAAATCTGTACGGAAAAAATTACTCCACTCGTTGTCAGACCCACCGCCGAGGGGGGTCCTTGGTTATTGCACAACCTGTACAACCTCTTGATTTGTCACTGGACCCCCCCCCCCCCCAAACACAATATAAGATAATGCAAAACTTTATGTATGCATTGCTTAATCTACAGGTAAATATAATTAAGCTCTCATTTTCTCCCTAACCCTTCCCTCCTCACGACAGTAATAGATTTAGTAATTAGATTTATTTTGTTTTCTCTTCAGTCAGAGTCTGTCAGGGCGCAATAAAGAAAGCAGAAGAAATACAACGCTCAGCTAAACATAACACAAAAACACTTTTCTTTTCCCATATGCTAAAAACAAATAAAATAAAAATATCTTTCATCCTAAGTGGCGTGCGGGCAAGGAATGGGTTTCCTGAACAGTCCAGGAAAAACCAGTAAATTTACATCATTTAAAACATTTATACAAATGCAAGATATTAGACTACAACCACGGATAAGCGTAGGACGAAATAATTTTCTGTATAGAAGAAGCATCTGTAATAATAATAATAATAACGGTGCTTATATAGCGCATATCCCGTTGGTGACAGTTCTATGCGCAGACGACAGTTACAGAATACAGACAGACAATGAAATATATAGTAATACGCTAATTCTGCTGACGAAATAGGTGAGTCTTCAGCCGTCTCCTGAAGGTGTCATAGCTAGGGCTCTGGCGAAGCTGTAGTGGGAGGTGATTCCAAGCGGACGGTCCTGAGTAGGAAAATGAACGTTCGCCAGCGGACACTAGCCGCACACGAGGGATCCGCAGAGTAAGCGCGTCAGATGCCGAACGAAGTGGGCGGGAGTGGGTGTAGAGCTCCATACAAGAGCGAAGATAATCCGGGGCGCAGTTATTCAGGCACCTATAACAGAGGGAAGCCAGCTTATATGAGATCCGGTTGTTGATGGGTAGCCAGTGCAGAGATCGGAGCAGAGGATTGATATCATTTGACTTCTTCTTCTTGAGAACTAGTCGGGCTGCGCAGTTCTGGACACGTTGGAGTCCTTGAAGGGAGGAGGCCGAGAGACCAGCCAAAAGCGAATTACAATAGTCCAAGCGGGAAAATAGGAGAGAGATGATGAGCTTAACACAAGCTTCCTTGGTGAGATAACGACGGATGGCGGCAATACGACGCAGATGGAAGAAGCAGATTTTGGTGAGGAAGGAGATGTGGGTTTGCATGGACAGCGTGGAGTCCAGATAGACGCCAAGGCTTTTGATAGTCGGGGAGAAAGGCACAGTTGCATCAGCCAGCTGAAAATCGGACGCAGTGAGGGACACGACCCTCTGTCTCGTACCGACGATAAGAGCTTCAGTCTTCTCACTGTTAAGCTTCAACTTGTTTTCCGTCATCCAGCTCTGGATGTCCAGGAAACAGATGGAGATGGAAGCAAGGAGCCTGTCGAAGTCCTCAGGCTCTGCACTGTTATACAGCTGGGTGTCATCGGCGAAAGAATGATATTTGAGGTTGTGGCGTTCGATGACAAAGGATAGGATAATATATAAGATAAGAAGATTAGAAAATTGACGGGTCTACAACTAAATACTTTAAATAAGTGTAGACTAACTATAGAAATGAGAAGGTACGTATTCACTAAATGAAATCATTTGCAGTTAAAACAAACAATGTCAATGCATCTTAATAAAACACGAGGCCATAATGCGCCCATCACGGAATCAAATTAACAAATTATGTTTCAGTCTTAAATAATTTTCTCCATACAAAATAACATATATATCGCTGTCATATATAACCAAAGCTTTGTTATAGCTAAGACTATAATAAGATGGACCGCTTGCTTTAGTATTTCTATTATTTGTTTACTCGAATGACTTCTTTTCGGAATTCCCTAATCCCTTTTGTATTGTAATTGTAATATTTATGATTTTTTTAATGGAAAATTAAAATCGAAGGTGTATACAGCGAAACCTTTAGGCGGCCATAGGAGTCACTTAAGACAGCGTATTTGGCTGCGCACGGAAAAGAACAACACATAAGCTCTAAAAATAGAGCAAGCGGTCGATCTTATTATCGTCTTTGGTTAAAACTTTTTTTAAATATTGTTAATTTGTGAGTTTAAAATCTGTCGTGTCTACCGTTGTACAGGCCTACAAAACTGCATTTTAAAACAGCGTCTTGGGACCTTTGATCTATAAGGCCATATGAAAAGTTGGCATGCCCTTTCTAATTAGGTTAGACTCCTCATCCGGTATGCATCCGTCCCTGACATGCTAGAAACCCAGATTCTAGACGAGTACTCAAGTCAGCTATAATTACCGGAAAGCCGGCGCTCCGGTAGGGTTTTATGCGTTTTTGAGAAGATCCCGATAAATGTCATTCGAAGGCGGTACCCACACGACGAACTCACTAACCTATGTAGACGGGCCTGAACATCTGTTAGTTCTTAACTCTTCTGTACCTGGAGTAAGGGTTATACAAACCTATCTTTTATAGTATTAGTTCTTTTTAACAAAAATACTGAGGCAAGAATTGTTGTTGTTTTTTTCAACGTCAAGTACTTGGCAAAAAAAAGTAGGTCAAATAAAAAAAAATAGGTCACAAGAATGAACTTAGGTCTTTGTATCTGTGTTAGTGGTGGTTAATTTTAAAAACAGTTAAATTTTTTAACAGTAAACAACTTTAGGCCCTTGTAGTGTGATATAGAGCTAAATATAGATGAACTGATAAACGGTATGACAGAAAGACAGAGGGAGAGAACGACATATAGACTATAGAAAGGTAGATAGATATATTGATAGACAGAAAAAAATAGATTGAAATAGTGATAGATATATTAATAAATAAATAGGCTTATATTGATAGATAGATAGATGTAGCCTATAGATAAATAGAGATAGAGATAGTACATACATATATAGATAGACAAATAAATATATATATGTATATATATATATATATATATATATATATATATATATATATATATATATATAAAGAGAGAGAGAGAGAGAGAGAGAGAGAGAGATAGAGATAGAGAGAGAGAGAGAGCGAGATTGATTGATTGATAAGAAAAGATACCTTAAATGAAGCGCATACGTTTTCTGCTCTCCTGGTTGGTCTGCATACATTTTTTGAATGTCGTCTGCAAGAATCTTAGTCAGCCGTTTGTACTGTCCATCATCTTGACCACTCATCAGTTTGTTTACCTGGCTGGCGGGCAATTGAAGTTGGACACTAAAACGTACTGCGGACACGAGCATACAAGGGATTTTTTTATATTATATAAACGTATATAATATATATATATATATATACAAGCTAAATTGCCCGGCGTTGCCCAGGGAAATAACTTACATTGCTTATAGCCAGAGATTAAAATTGTATAAACTACAATAAACAGAAAGCTATAATAATTTTAATCTAGATCTAGATTAAATGTTTTAATCTATTATTATTCTTATTTTATGTTATGGTTTTTTGTTTTTTATATTTATTTTAGTTAGTGGTGTTGTTTTTCCAGTTACTCTTTTATTATTGTTAATTTTCTTCTAGAAAATATTAATCATTATAAAAATGGTCCCCCCAAAAATATGACAACTCAGACCTTGTTTTCTCTCGGCCTTTGCCTCGGGCTTTTTCACAACTTTAATGTTGCTCGTGTCTTTGTCAGCAGGAAGTTCAGGAGTTGACAACTCTTCTAGTGACAAACACTGAAAATTTAACACACAATTAACTATCAGTTTTTGTATGTCATTGAAGGAGAAGGCGGAGGTAGAGAGAAGGGGGAGGAGAGAAAGAGAGAGAGGAAGAGAAGGGAAAGTGAGTAAAGTACCCAACGAACAAATTGATATAGGGCCGATAAAAGCAGCGTTCCCCAGGGACACGGCATACTAAGTTATGTGTGGCCAGCACATTGCACAGCCGACTTTACTTTACCCCAACTAATGTCAGGTACCCATCAGAGCTGGGTAGACTCAGTGACACCCCCCAAGTTCTGGGGAACAAATCCTGGCCTCCACAAGGAGGCGAACCCAGGACCTTCGGATTGCCAGTCGAACGCGCTGCCGCTCGGCCACCGTGCGGCATAGAGACAGGTAAGAAAGGGAGAGAAAAAGAGAGAGAAAGAAGGGGAGCGAGGAAGGGTGGAGAAAGGTGGAGGGGGAACGAGTGAGAGAGAAAAGGGGGAGATAAAGAGGGAGAGAGAGAAAATAGGGAGTAAGAGACAGTAGGAGTGAGGATGAAAACTAGAGAAAGAGAGAAAGAGAGAAAGAAATGTAGAGATATGTCTAAAATATGTGTAGGGAATGAGAGTGATTAAGAGACACATGAAAAGAGAAAATGAAGAAAAAAGATATAGTGATAGAATGAGGAGGAAATGGATTGAGAGGAAGTAAGAAAATAAGAGAAAGAAAGAAAGAAGAAAGATGTATCTGAAGAAAGGTTGAAAAAGAAATAAAGAGAAAACTTTGATTGAAAGGTTGAAAAAGAAACAAAGAGAAAACTTTGAATGAAAGGTTGAAAAAGAAATAAAGAGAAAACTTTGATTGAAAGGTTGAAAAAGAAACAAAGAGAAAACTTTGATTGAAAGGTTGAAAAAGAAACAAAGAGAAAACTTTGAATGAAAGGTTGAAAAAGAAACAAAGAGAAAACTTTGATTGAAAGGTTGAAAAAGAAACAAAGAGAAAACTTTGATTGAAAGGTTGAAAAAGAAACAAAGAGAAAACTTTGAATGAAAGGTTGAAAAAGAAACAAAGAGAAAACTTTGATTGAAAGGTTTTAAAGAAACTGAGAGAAAACTTTGATTGGTGGGATACCCTAATGAGGAGATATTTCAAAACGCTAATTTGTCTTTCATGTAAGGAGATATGTTTGATTAATATTGACCAGACTCGACGAGCATCAAATTGGTAGATTTTTGGGGCTTTCATACCTGGGCAATGTTAAAATCATTTATAATCAATCTCTGAAATATAAATCTACGAGAGATAGGCAGAGACGTACGTAGGCCCACCTACTTCCATAATCTAAAAACATACAAGACGTGGTCTACAGTCCACATTAACACACACATAAAACACCCTTACATGGATACATAAATAGTATTATATATATATATATATATATATATATATATATATATATATATATATATATAAATATATATATATAAGTGTTTATTATGTGTGTATTGGTGTGTATGTATGCGTGATATAAATAGGCTTACTCACAACACTTTGTGTATTATGTGTGTTTTTATATATGTATAGTTGATACATAATCACAACACTGTGTGTATTATATGTGTGTTGATGTGCATGTATAATTTATATATAATTACAACAATGCGTGTATTATGTGTGTGTCGGTGTGTATGTATGGGTGATATAAAATATCCACCACACTGTGTGTGCTTATGCATAAATAGCCTATGTGTGTAATCTCTATTACACATAGAGTCAACAATCACTCATTCACACGTGCCAGCCCTCAAGCTCAACAGATAACTGCCCACCGAATGCATCATGAAAAACGAGCGAAACACAACACGTCAACATCACTAACCTATCTCATACAACTCTCTCAGAACTAGCGTGTTGGCTATTTACAGCCTCGCTTTGATGTTTCCACTCCCCAAGACCTAACAGGTTTCATATGCTTGGGGAGCCCGAGAGTGAAATTTTCAGCATCACTTCCCGAGCACTAGAGCGAGGGAGAAAGTATTCTTAGTGGGCTATAAAAAAAAACATAAAAACTCAGCTCTTATGTAGACCTGGGTTTAGGACAGTCCAAGACGAGTGTTCCCCCCTGATCTCACCCACCTATCTGGATTTATGGGTTGTCTACCTTGATTGCCTTAAACAAAAACACAAAAAACAAAAACAAACAAAGATTCTTCTTTTTTTTAAAGGTGGGATGGGGGAGGGGGGAGGGAAGAAGGTGTAAAAACATAATAACTTTTAAAAGGTAACTAATTGTTGTATTGTATTTTGCGTTCACATTACAATAGACTACTTTTAAAGATATTTTTTTATTAAATTTATGTAGTGTACTGTTAATTTATGGTAAGTTTGTGTTATTGGAATGTGTGCAATATTCATCCATTGATATATATAATTAATATATATACTTTTAGTTTTGAAATATCTTAGGATGAAAATGAGCAACTGTTCAGCGTTGCCCGCTGCCTCACCCCCCCCCCCTTTTTCCACTATATTCCGCTGCTTACTAAACCCTTCTAAGTTGAATCCAAACTTGTCAAGTACAATTTACTCATATGCCTATATTTAAATCTAGTTATATCGATTCATAAGGACGAGGGTTTACATATTTTTATTAATAGCCTACGGCAGTGTAACCACTGATCTATATATATGCGTTTAAAATCCGCAATAATAATTTAGGGGCTCTTCAAAAATGTTTTATTAAGAGTCATTCAAGTCGTCAGCTCAGATATTTCCCACTTGGTGAAGTTCAACCCAAATGAGCTGAAGAGCTCCACAGTTAGGCATATCCTACGTGTTTCAAATCATACATAGTTTAGTGCGTATACTGCATTAAATTCTTTTAGGCTTTATTAAATTATAATTATATATATACTCGTGGTTTAGTTTTCACTTTTTTTTTATGGTATTGAAATATTTTTTTCTATGCTTTTTTATTATTTACCTTTTAATTGTTTGGTATTGTGTTTTTTTTCTTTTAGATAGTATATTATTGTTAATTTAATACAACTGTTCGCTGCGTTTTAATACCAGAAGCTTGACAGTAACAATTATTATGCATATTATTATGCCAGGGTCAGGGCGACCAGAAACAATTAAAAAGAACAAATAATACCGAAAAGAAACGTTCATTGTCTTTATTGTAATAGTCTCTTTTCTTTCTCTGTTAACAAAACACATTGTAGTCATTCGTTTCTCCGTCATTTTGACGGGCATAACCACTAGTATTATATATAAATATATAGACAAACAAACAAACTCACGGCAATTATATATGTTGACGATACATATACAATTATCCATGGTTAAAATGGCGTGTAGTTCAACTATTTCTTCGGTCACATTACGCAAAGAGATAGTTTGGCCAAGGCAATGTCCAGAGGTTGTTTACTTTTCACTAACCTGTCCAGGTAGCTATTATATATGAAACGGATTCAAGGAAAGCCTCCAGGGGCCCATAACCTACATAATAGTATTGAATTTAAACCCGACACCTTGCAATTGTAATACAGTGCTCTATCACTGGACCACAATGCCCCACCGTTTCCAGTATTTCTGTTGACTTACTTGAAAGAATAGAAAACTAAGTCCAAACAACAGTAAGGTCAGATCAGTCCCGTGATTCATTGTCGACGTCCCTGGCTTCTGACGTGAGCACTTAGCACTACTCTATCTTGTGAAGGTTAACCCTGATGATGAAACAGCGTCTGCAGAAGAACACAGTTAACTCTTTCTCTCCTAATTGGACGTTGCGTTTCTGTGTAGCCCGTTAAACGTGAAACTGTTGTTTCTTCCTTTAACGTCTAGACTTTGCTCGCTTGAATTGAGTTATTGTTTTGTATGTCTGCAAAATAAAGTATAATGCATGTATTGTTTAATTAGCTAAGAATCAAGCATTATATATATATAGTTACAAGCTTACTGAATACAATGCTTGCTTATATTTCGAGAGGAAATAAGTGTATATTGTTGTTGTTTTTTTAAAGATGGGGATGTCCGCGCTGGATATAAAAGATAAAAGAGATTGGGCTATGCGCAGGGGCGAAGCCAGGATTTTTTTGTAAGGGAATAATATGGTTGAATGCAATGACCGAATTTTTAGCACATTAGCAAAGTATTTTGAAAGAATAAGGCAAAATTCAAGTCAGGGGAAGGCCGCTTAGCACACCACCCACTTCGCTCCTGATAGTACGATATGACATGTGAAAAGTTAAAAAGATCAGCCTCTGAAGGCTTGTTTTAATACCCCAACGTTCCACCAGAAATACAAGGGAAATAAGTCATGCGCATTGTAGATCAGGGACCGGGAAACCTACGGCACGCATGCCTAATTTGGCAAGCACAGCGATTTTCAATGGCGCGCGTAAGACCAACAAAAATGCAATGCAAGTCTATTCCTCCATAAGGAATTCATAAATGTCACATGTGGACTTTTAGGCTGTTGACAAGCTATATCAATTAGAAATCCTAGATCCTAGAAAACCTTCCAGGAATTCAAATGTGAAATTTCGTAGATGTCGTTAAGAAACCTTACATTTTGACAAATGAGTAGACTCCACACTTGCAAAAGGTGTCAACAAAAGCTGATTTTTTTACAGAAATCAACTTTTTACGGTGCAATTTAGACTCTTTTGATAGGCATTTCATATTTTCAACAAAACGTATCAGAGTAGGTCTTTTTTTTAAGGTTCAGCTAAAGATTCAGTAAATAAATCAACACACATTCGTGAAGACAGTTGGGATAATTCCAATCTTTATTTTTTCATTAAAAAAAAAAGACGTAGCACCTTTTGATAGTGAATGGACAACACAAAATAATGTAAATTATGATAATTACTGACTTTCAGGAATTGTTTAGACAACCCATTACTGGTACATGCTTCGAATGCCGCACCGAGAAGAAGAACGAGAATATAAAAAAACTTATATTATACGATTTCGTACTTGCTTATAAGAACGGTCAGAGTAATTATGTTGTATATTATTATAAAAAGACATAATTTATCATTATGGTGTTTGAGGCTTCATTCTAATAAGGGATGTTTTATTATTATACGTCAATCAACTCATCGACTGTGTTTAGTGTTTAGTGAGTACGTATAATACGTATGACTCTAAAGTGATGTTATCTATTGACGCTCTAACCCGCCTCCTCTCTTCCCTCTTCACCCATCCTACTTTGTGCACGTGCCTGTGTAGTTGGGGCAAACAAAACAGTGTAGAGCAGGGGTCGGCAACCGTTTGATAGTAGTGTGCCAAAGTAGGATTTCTAATTCATTATGCGTGCCAACAGCATAAAAGTCATCCTGATCTACCACTCAATTTATTTGTAGAAGATACTTGAGTTGCCTTTTATGGGTCTTCCGCGTGCCATTGGAAATCGCTCTGCGTGCAAAGTCTGGCACGCGTGCCATAGGTTGCGACGCCTGGTGTAGAGTACTGGATTGAACAAGTTTATGGTGATTGGTCTTTTGATGCCAATGTTGTATGTCAGGGGTCCGCAACCTTTTGCCAATGGTGTGCCAAACTAGAATTTCTAAATCATTCAGCGTGCCAACAGCCTAAATGTCAACCTGCTTTATTATACTTGTTTTTTTTGTTTTTTTTAATAAGACAATTAATTTAACTCCGTAGCAAGGTCAAGGCCATAAGCAAAGGACATGTATAGAGAAAATCATCAAAAGTGTTGAAATATTTGAAAAATTAACGTGTTAGTCATTATCATTATTTTTACTTGCATTTATACCAAATACAATATTTTATTACTAAACTTTCCCATTAACTGCTTGTATTGATTATAATGTATTCTCAGTTATAACTGAGATTTACTTTAATTTGTTTAACCTAACCTAAATTGCTAATAATTCATAGTTAATGGGAATTGATAGGTAGTAATCATACAAACTGGGTAGTTAATGTAATATTTAAGAAACGTGCATATAATTCTTTAGTCACAGAATATTTATATAATTTTCAAATACTTTTTACTGTTTGGCCATTATAGTCCTAAAGTTATAAGTTGTATGCCCTTTAGTCTTTTATAAAAGAAAAATAAGAAACATAATATTAGTTATTAAATTAGAAATATTAGCGCAAATAAAAGGGGCTAATTATTTCCCTTTAATTAAAATAAAGTTTCAAAATTTGATGCCAAATAAGATATGTTTTGTAATATAACAAATATTACTGACTATTACTGACTAATTATTATTTCATTATAGAATTTCACCATTATGGCATTCATTACAATATTTAATTAGAGAAATACAATTACTTTACGTTAAACACTTGTAAATAAACATTTACTGCATTAATTTTTTCTCCATTTAACCAAAAAGAGTTGATCTTTTTAACATTAGCCTAATAATGACAAAGACATGATGCTATAAAAAAAAGTCTCTTATATTTATTAAATCAATAAAAACAAATTTTGTTTTAGAATAATTTATATTTATATTTAATTATAGAAAATGAGCATAAAAACACGTTTAAACGTAATTAGCCTGTATCAATTAATGAGCTCCTTGTCTTGAATGCTCTTCGCTTACTTATAACGGCGGATACATATTTAGTCATTTAGTCATTTCTGAGTAGCTAAGTGTAAGTGACCTCTTTGAATGCTTTACACAGCTTTCATGTGCAATAAATACTGTTTAAAAGTGTAAGTTAAAAGTAGAGAGAATGAATGCCTGGCAGTTGAGAATAGCAGATGACTTTCCTAAGCATCTTCCTTCCAGATTTTCCCGCAAATTGCACATTTCGATTACCATTGTTTTTGGATGTTTAAAATTCAACTGGTAGCATTTTAAAATCGTAAATATCCCTCCATTTAAAATACATCTACATCTAAGAAGGTTGTAGTAAGGCTTGATTTGACATTCTTGCCCTGTTTAGAAAACTCCGCTTTGAGTGCTTCAAACTATATACTAAAAAGCCCAACTATATATCTTAATATATGCCTTAATAAGGGGAAGTGCATATAGTTAAATGTTTTTAAATTGTTTTCACTCAAGATATAAGGAAATCCATTTCAGTGATCTAACAGGTCAAGTGCTGTTTGACCCGTCCTTGTCAATGCGTTCAATTCACTGAAATGTGTCACTGTGTCATTCAGAAACATCGGCTTAACAGTCAGTTTTCCTCATTCAGAACCGGAAAATCAATAATTTAAAAACACTCTTGGAGGTCTCTCGAGTGCCATTGAAAATCGCTCTGCGTGCCGAGTTTGGCGTGCCAAGTTTGGCACGCGTTCCCTAGGTTGCCGACCATTGTTGTGTGTAATGATGGTTCACTTAAGAGAATAACACCATGTCCATTAATTGATACAATGATGTGTATAAAGTCTAAAGACTATGGCTGTTTTTATTGCGCAGTTTGCGAAGCAATGATATATACTCATAATATAATTACAACTTCTTCTATCCCATAACCCGAGCGAGGGTCGTTGGAGCACCATTTTTTGACAGTTGGATAATTTTACGCCATTTGTCTCGGTCCTGCGCCGCCCTCTGGGAGTCTGCAAGAGACAAGCAGGTCCACTCCTTGATGTCATCATCCCATCGTCTCTTCTGCCTGTCTCTCTTTCGTCCACCTCGCACTGTGCCCTGCAGGATGGTTTTCGCCAGGCCTTCGGATCCTGCCACATGCCCATACCATCGGAGTTTTCTGGATTTAATAGCACTGAGTAGATCCTCATGAGGGCCGATGACGTAGGTGATTCGCTCACGGACAGCCTCATTTGTAACTCGATCTTTGTAGGAGATGTTTAAAATTTTTCGTAGGCATCTCATTTCCATGGCTCTGATTCTTTTCTGGAGATCTGCTGTAAGTGTCCATGTTTCACAGCCGTACATAAAAATTACAAGAAAGGGCAATAAATACCACTTATCAAAGTAAACAATGTATTCGAAATGATTCCCCTACACAGATTTTGCGCAGAAATAGTTTATTATTCTCTTTCTTCTCGAGTGATATTTGGGCAAAGAATGGGTTGCCTGAAGTTGTGAACAACTTAACATCAGTTAAAATCCTTATCTAATTTCACGACTAAACTCAACCACGGCGGCAATAATTCCCCATATTAAAGGGGCGTCTGTATCATACAAGATAACATACAACTTGTTGCACGTATCCATGATAACATGTTTATGTAATTATTCATTTACACTATAAAAAAAATATAAGCACGTTTATTGAGTGATATTAAATTTACTGTATGACGCACACGGAAAATAAACAACAAAAAAAATGAATGGATAGTATTGTGAAGTTATTTCATTGCATCCTATGTTTAAACATATAGACAGAGATAATTAAGGAGACAGTAAATTGTGGGTTACCAGAGCCAGCAAAGCTATCCTTCAACGAAGTGAGATTAGCACACTAGGTGTAATTAAAATAAAACGATAAAACTTTAGGTAAGAAACTGAAACACAACAATCGATTTGAATTCTAGAGGGCTGTAGTGTCCTGCGTGTTTACTGTGTGTCGAGGTAAAAAAAAAGTAACGTACCCGTCGTAACTTATTGATCCATAGGTCCTATGAAGAAGCAATTACCAGTTTCTGTGGCCACGATAGGTGATTGTGTGGCACTATGCACAGCTGCCTTTACTTTCCTAAACTAAGGAGCTGGGTAGACTCAGGGACACCGTTCAGACCCGGGAAAAAAATCCTAGCTGCACCAGGATTCGAACCTGGGACCTTCGGCTCGCCAGTCGAACGCGCTGCCGCTCGGCTACCCCCTGTGTAACTTGTCCCAATAAAAGTTTTTGTTAATGTTCAACAACTGTACCGATGAGGTTGTGTTTTCCTTCCAGACACTACACTACAAGGACAATACGCCACGTTAACATCTGTTCAAAATTTAAAAATGAATATATTCCATACGTATCAGCCTGATGTGGGTTAAGCTAACATAGTCTAACAATCCATAACATATTGAAATAGAAATTCTTCTTCGTTGCACTGTGGAGACTCCGTTAGACCCGAGGAAAAAGTCCGCAATTCAAGTGTGATTTCAATTGCGAATGCTCTGGGGTCAAAAGTGTGCATTAACTACTTATAAATATTTTATAACATACATCTACAATTGGATTCATTGGCGTAAAAACATGTTTTGTCCACCTGACCCATATAACTTTTGAATGTAGGCCACATGACCTATACAAGAGGATGGGCAAACGCAGCTCTTCGTTGAACTAAATAAAATTCCCCACGCCCATTAAAAATTTAAATCCGCTCATTTAAACATTTAAAAAATCACAACGTTCCAACGCAAATCTTATATAATAGACTAAAAAAATAAACCTTAAGTAGCTTTGACGGTAGAACTCCAGTTCTATCGGTAGATGAGATGTACGCAAATTATATATTTATTTAGGAAAACCTTTGTATTACATTAGGCTACATTTTTAATATTTCTCTTATTATTCTGTCAGACTATATCAACACTGCTCCTGACTAAAGCATAACCAAGAGCCAGATGCGTGTTTTGCAGATTTGAAGAGGACTAGTGTGTATGTGTGTGTGTTGTATTTATCTTATAAGTTTACAGACGTTCCTTCTAGATAGAAGATTATTACGTCCACTAGGCCAAAAACTCCTGCAGGGCGACAGGGATCCGTCGGTGGCAAGGTTAGAACCCGCGACCTGTCCGTTGGTTTTTGTTTGACAGGCCGGTGAACTAACCGCTGGACCAGCCGGCTTTATTCTGGTTGTTGTGCTTGTGTTCTTGTAATACTGCAATATAATCAAACTACATTTCCTTTTTTAATATTTACATTTATTTTAATACGTGACATAATACGTGCAAAAAATATAACCGGGATAATGAAATTATTATATTTTTATTATTCCTATTTCGAAAGATTTTTTACTTGATATAAAACGTGCAAAATATAAAGCCTAACCCAAAATAATTGAATAAAAAATGACATTTAAATTGTGTTTACCTATTTAAAAAGTGAAGATGTTAAACTATATCACCTCCAAAAATAGAACAGATAGAAGCAGAAGTAACGGCGCAGTAAACGAAATAATTATTGACGCTTTGAACACATGAAATGTACCTTAGTATGAATCTAAAAGCTAATCAAGAAATGAATTTAGACATAAGATTGTTTACTATGTTTCATTACCTAGCTTTCTCTTAAAACATTTTGTTTAAACACAAAATTGTTGACAATAATTTTTTTATGAGGTCTGCATTGTACATAGTTTAAAGTTTTAAAATTTCCACACAAACAAACAAAAAATATTTATAAATATATAATCTAGACAAGACCCTACAATGAATTTTAAAATGTTTTTGTTACTTACAATGCTTTGTCAGGCTAGAATTAATTTTAAAAAAAAAGCACACAGGAAAAATATTAATAAATAAGTATATTATTATTGTCACAGGAAATGTTTACACTTCAAAACTCCGTGATAATCCACTTCACTATTTGATAAAGTTATCCGACACTTTCATATTTTGTACATCTTATAGCCGCGCGTCGAGTTTTATCTGTAGCTTTACTGTAAAATCTTTTCTTTTTATACTGCGACACTTCAACGTCGGATAACTCTTCTTTAAATATAATATGTTCACATCCGTAGAGTTACTGTTCCTGAGTAGGGAAACTGTTTTTATGGAAAACTGAACAAGTTTTAAAATTTAAATTACAGAATATTATAATGTTCCAATGTTTATTTGAACTGTATAAATTATAGTGTTTACATTAATTATCACTCTTGTTCCTCTAATTAACGTGATGTCTATTTATAGAAATCAATCGACAATTACGGTAAATATCTGCTTTTTGAGGCCAAAGATAATAAAGGAGAAAAACAACACGTTTCTTCAGACAGTTCTGTTGGTGTTTTCTCACCTGGCCGTCCGGTTTCGTCTTAACTTCCGGTATGTTTCGCAAAGGTAGAGAACAGATGTTTAACCTAGCCCGTCGAGCAGCGCTACCGTACTCCTGCGAGTTTCTCCGCCTTGAGTGCACGCAGGGCTAGATTTAACTTTAGTGAGGCCCTAGGCTTTTCAAATAGGGGGTTCAAAGTGGTATAGCCACAGCGCGCCCGGATCGCTGAAGGTCCCGGGTTCGAGTCCATCTAAAAGACAGGATTCTTTTTTTCAAAAACTGGAGAATGTCCCAACTTAGTCTACCGAGCTCTACTGGGTACACGGTAACATGACAATAATTTTGAAAAGGTACAGACAGTTGGGCACTGTACTGGCCACACATTCCTTAGCCATGAAAACTTGTGAACATGATCCAAAGACGAACATGGCATGAAAGGAATACTTTACATTGTACTATTTCAGGAATCGCATCAATAAAAAAAAAGACCCAAAATATTACATATTAAATTGCATAAAATTTGTTTATTAAATACAAATTTCATAATCGAATATTTCATGGTTAAAAAATTGTTTGAATATGGTTTAACTATATTTTTTTATTTTTTTTGTAAATGCGGGTAATTTACCTATAGTTTTTTTTTTTTTTGTTGAGAACATGAGTTTGTAATCCCTTGTGCGAGAAGAAATGCATATAAGTACTTTTTATTCCCAAGTGGCATTCGGGCATGGAATGGGTTGCCTGAACAAACCAGGAAAACCAGTAACTAAACAGCATTTAAAACATTAATAAAAATGCAAGACTAGACTCGGACCACAGATGAGCGAAGGACGCAATAATCTTCTTTATAGAAGGAGCGTCTGTAATGTATAAGATAAGATAAGAATCAGCTTAAACCATAACGTCAAGGACAGGTTTAAGGCGAAAAGTGACACATTAGTAGGAAATTGAATGGAGGTACTGGGACCCTGAAATAAAACAATTTATTCTTCTTTGTAGGTGCCCAAAAAAAACGAGAAATATAGATTTTTAAATATTTATTTATATTTTTTTTGTTTGTAAGAAAAATGTAATAAAGGGCTGAAAGCGTCGGATTGGAATGTCCTTGAACTTCATCCTAGTTAGCGTATAAGTAGATCCGGATTTACGTACACACAAAATGAGAGTATTATGTGTCTGTTATTAGCGTTGCTCCACATCGATGCCAGAAACTTGGAGGTGTGAAACGTGGTCTTTTAGACCAACGCTGAAACTGTGGAGCACGTCATTTAGACCGAAGCTGGAGTTGTGGACAGGGCATGAGAATAGAGCGTTTGCAATGGGCGGAGCTTAAGTTTTTTAATGACGTCATTTGTAAATAGAGGAACAAATATGGCATATGGTGAAGTTTCTTATCATGCCAAATTCACATATGAATATTGGCTATCCTATTCAAAAATAAGGAGGTAAATAGTAGTACTGTAGATTAATTGATTAATGTGATTAGGCTAGGGCCGGCTAGACCTATTTACACTTTCAATTTCACTTTATAGGCCTACACTTTTAATGTTTCGTAGGCTAGGTTAATGGCTAAGTAGGGCAGCTACGATGCCAAGTGAAAGTGTTGGTGAATAGGCTATCTAGTCAAGTCACTAATAGGCTCACATCGTCTATAATAAAATAGCCTATTTTATTTAACAGACATAATACAGCTTAAATCTTAATAAGACTTAAAACACAAAACATCATTTAAAAAAAGCTCGAGCCTATATGAAACTTTATTAATACAGCGGCCATTGTACTTGTACACCACTACACAAAGTAAAAAAAAATCACGTGCTTTTTGTTAGGTGATTGCAAACGCCCTATTAAAAAAAACTTTTAGAGGAATTGTGTTTGGACCAATTTTGAACGTATGGAGCAAGCCAAAATTAGACCAAAGCAAAACCTCTGAAGCACGGGATTCAGACCGGAAATGAAAAAAGTGGAGCAGGGCATTTAGACCAAAGCTGAAACTGTAAAGCAGGGCATTTAGACGGGACATGAAGCTGTCGAGCAGGGCATTTAGACTGGAAATGAAGTAAATTTTTTTAGTAAATAATGTTTAACTTTAACTATAACAGTACAAGATTTGTGTAATGCAACAAAGCCTTCCTCCAACAATCCTCAAGCCCCCCCCCCCCCCAAAAAAAAAATTAAAAAAAATATATAGTCTAGTTTACTGCCCTGATTATCAGAGTAGATACGGTAATATTTTTAATTAACCCCGACCATTGCTGATTTTGGCTGAGATTACGGAGATAGCGCGTTCTAAAAATAAACATTTTTTACTTTTTTAAATTATAATTATCATTAAACACAAACCATGAAGGCTTTAGAAAAAAAATGTCCTCGACCTTCACCTTTTGTTTAGTTTGTATATTAACTGTTGACGTAAAGGTAGAAAAAACAGCAGAAATTTTTTTAAGCCTTGAGGTTATTCATCGAAAGTTCTTGCATATTAGTAATTAGAACAAATTGTTCCGTTAGATAATATAGAAATAAATTATATTTTTTTACTGTAAGCTTAAGACAAGATTTTCTTTGTTCGTATTTGCGTTTTTTTAAAATTCAAACTTTGTTTTAAACTTTTCAATTTTTGTGTATATTGTTTCTCTATTTTTATTTTAAATTATTTCTTCAATTATCATAAAATTAAGGTTAGGTATTATCTTAAATCACTTTAATCCTTTGCTTTTACAAAATATAAGGTAAGATAATAGAGTAAATAACCCATGGAGGAAAAATAAAAACCAAATTAATGGAAGCAGCAGACGCGCAGACAAAAACAAATAGTTCAAGGTCATTACCTCAATAAAATTCTGCGAATTTTACGTGCCTCGTGCAAATCCTGGTCAGTTACTTGGGAACACAATTTGAATCTATTAAGGCAGTCGTGATTAGGCCTTGTCTGTAGAAGAGAGCTATCCAAATATTCCTTACAAAAGAAGTCACGTTTAAATATTACGTTGGTATAATTTAGTCCTTAGGTGTCAATCTCAAGGCCCGCGGGCTACATCCGACGCGTCGAACAATTATTTCCGACCCGCCAGAGAATTTTAAATTATTGTTTAAAACAAATACAAGGCTAAATTATCCACTGATCTATTAATGTTTCTACTAAATGTGATCTTATCTTAAGCTATCTAGATAGATCTATATGTAGTTTGAACTAGTCTTTATAGCCAATGTAAAAAAAAAGTCAAACTCTTATACCAGTATGTTCTAAAATTCAACTAAGGTTTTATTTATGTATAATCTATTGTAAGCTATTGTCATGTTGTTTCGTTCTAAATTTATACAAATGACTTAATTTTTATCTAATGTAGTGCTCGGACTAGATATAATTGGTGTAAATGTGAAATAATCAAAGATAAGCATTTGCAGTATACAAGTGCATGATTCGCAGATGCTAAATTGTAAAAAAAAAAAAAAAAAAAAAAAAAAAACATTATTGCATCTATACTAACAATTTATAGTTAAAAAAAAATAAAGAAATATACTTATACCAATAATTTCAAAAAAATGATGCTTTCGACTTTATCGCTTTTTAAACCACACAAATTAGGATAAAACGCCCTTTATGAAACCAAAAAAAAAAGGAAAGAAAAAAACATCACTCTTTACAACGAATCCACATTGGCACAATGTAATGCATAATGTTATTTGCACAAAATAAAGAACAGTTAAAACAACACAGCGTGCTCTCACACACACACACACACACATACAAACACACACTACACTTACACACACACACACAGGTATTATGTATCCTTAATAGCATGAAGCAAAAACTGTTTTCATTTCTCCCTATCCTGTGTTAACGAGTCTGCGCAACGGCACTTTTCCGGCACTTTCTTTGAAGACGTAAGACTTGTTCCATTGTGGGAAACGGGAGAAACACTCGATTTGTTTGTACTTCGTCTGGGTTGTGTGTGTGCATTTCATAGCGATAATATATATACATTTTTTGATTCCTCTCTCTCACTCTGACTGGATCGCAAACAAGCGCTCCAGTTAAATTTAATTTGAAATTGGATGGCATGGGTGGTTTGGGGGGGGGGGGGGGGGAGGAGGAATCCGACATCTTCTTCCGGTGCAAGACTTGGCTCAGATAGCAATGAATGTCCAAAAAGAAAAAGAAGAAAGAAAACACACACTCAAAGACTCTCAGCCCCGTCGACAAATTCTTAACTCGTAGCAGTCTATCTTTTTGCTTACATGCATAGGCGTCAGTCGTTGAGTAATTTCCTCTATACTTGGGTGGATGATATCAGTAAACTCAACTAATGACATTGTTTTAATTTGATCTGTATAATAATTGACCCTTCTTTACGATTATACATGCACGGTGAACCTAAAAGGCTACAGTAAACAAACGCTTCCGCTCCACCTCGTACATTAACTAACAAAACATGTATTTGTGCTGTGTTCCTGGTTGTACTGCGAGTAACAAAAGATGTAGGAGAATGAAAATTTATTACACTGGCCGTTGACCATACATCGCTGTAAATGATGCTTTTAAAAGCATTAAACATATTTCAAATATGGCTAATAGAAGGTGTAAACCAATTATTGATCTATTTAGGCCTATTATTTAATTTGAGCATTTACCAAACAATTTTTAAAAAAAATAAAAAAACAACACACATCAAACAAACATTTTGTTGTATACTCACTTTTGATTAGATCTAATCAATACTATAATGACTGACCCTAGATAAACTCAGACCCTAAGGTTTTAAAGGTTGTTATCGCCGGGGGTGGTAGTGGGGATAAGCTCCCACTTCCTATAAAATGCTCCCACTGGCATGCGTCTCAAATAGCCTCTGACAACTAAGTCCAGCTCCTGGCCTTCCCGAGTGGCTTAGCTACTAAGCCCGGCAAAACCGTTTCTACTAACAGGAGAAGGGGCATGGGCGTTCCACTGGCGCCTCAAAACCAGTCGCTTCGGGCAGATGGGGCTCGTTAACCTTGGATGGTAGCCTATCTAGGAGAAGGATACTCTGACTCCAAACCACCGCTGCCTTGCGGCTTACCCCTGCATGGGAAAGGCTAAGGGAGTAAACCCTGACAAAAAATCAGGAGCTGGAGTCCCTAAGGCGGTTTGACTTTGTATCGTCATCACCGGCAACTCCTGCAGCGCATCTGAAGCCAAGATGTATCGACTCTGTCGTTCCCTTGGATCCGTCAGCTGCGAGGAGAGGGGGGGCCTGCTGCATGGGCACCAGCTGGCTCTCCATATTATTTTGCCCAGGCACTGTAGCTCAACTGGAGAGGACACTCCAGCGTCATCGCAAGATGCCGACCCAACACGGGAGGGGGCAGTTACCGGTTATAAGCTCGTCCGATTGGCGAAGGAAACGAGCGCCAGGGGTCCCCTTCGACGGTGGGAGAGGTCATCGTACCTCAATGGATGGCTACCGCCCGCCTCAAGCTGGGCAGCCCCCAGCCAGTTAGGTGTCGTCTCGCCATGGCTTACCTGCCCCACTGGGTGCGTGGGGATCAGAGAGGCATCTCTCAAAAAGTAGGCCAAAAAACAACCGCACCAGGCAACTCAAAAACAAGAAAGAAGCTTCCAGCTCTTCGTTTTGCTAGCTGGAACGTCAGGACCATGTGTCCCGGCCTCACCCCAAACCCCCAACAAATAGACGATGCAAGAAAGACTGCCGTTATTGATAGGGAACTTTCGCGACTCAACGTTGACATCGCCGCTCTGCAGGAGACCCGGCTGGCTGACAACGGTACCATCAGGGAAGCCAACTACACCTTTTATTGGCAAGGGAAGCCTACGGATCAACCAAGACAGCACGGAGTCGGCTTTGCTGTGAGAAACACGCTTGTCAGCTCCACAGAGCCTCCCACAACAGGCACAGATAGACTACTCTCCCTCCGATTGTCAACCTCTTCTGGCCCAGTCAATATCTTCAGTGTGTACGCCCCAACCCTCCACTCTACCGATGAGGATAAAGATCAGTTCTACCAAGCCCTGGATGAAGCGATATCCAGGATATCCAGCACTGAGAGCCTTTACCTTCTTGGAGACTTCAATGCAAGAGTAGGAGCTGACCAGAAAGCCTGGCCCACATGCCTCGGAAACTTTGGAAGGGGAAATATAAATGAAAATGGTCAGAGACTGCTTGAGCTCTCGTGCCATCACGGTCTGTGCGTGACCAACACCTACTTCAAGTGCAAAGAAATACACCAGGTGTCGTGTAGACACCCTCGCTCTCGCCACTGGCATCAACTTGATCTTGTCCTAACTAGAAGAGCGGACATTGGCAGCGTCCTCCTCACACGTAGTTACCATAGTGCAGACTGCGACACGGACCACGCCCTCGTGGCGAGCAAGGTGCGCCTAACGCCGAAGAAGTTGCACCACTCAAAGAAGAAGGGCCGCCCACGCATCAACACCAGCTGTGTCAGATACCCCGAGAAAACCCAACAGCTCATTAGCATACTCGACGGCGCCCTCAAAGTGGAAACAGCTGATGACACCATCAACTCCAAGTGGCCACGCCTCCGCGACGCCATGTACAACGCAGCCATCACTGTTTACGGGAAGAAAGAGCGGAAGAATGCTGACTGGTACGAGGCCCATTGGGAGGAAATGGAACCCGTGACAGAGGCTAAGAGGAAAGCCCTTCTGGCCTACAAGGCTAAGCCTAGCCCCAGTACACTACAAGTTCTACGGACTGCCAGGAGCAAAGCCCAGCAGACTGCCCGTCATTGTGCCAACACCTACTGGCTGAATATCTGTGACAGCATTCAGACAGCTGCCGATACAGGCAACGCAAGAGGGATGTACGAGGGCATCAAGAAGGCAATAGGTCCAACCCCCTCTAAGACAGCCCCCCTCAAGTCCAAAACAGGCGAGGTTATCACCGATCCGAAAAGGCAGATGCAGAGGTGGGTAGAGCATTACCTCGAACTGTACGCAACGCAGAACACTGTAACAGACTCCGCTCTCAGAGCGATATCAGACCTGCCGGTCATGGAGGAGCTTGACACTCCACCCACTTTGGATGAGCTCAGCAAGGCCATCGACCGTCTCGCCTGCGGTAAAGCACCTGGGAGCGACGGAATCCCACCAGAAGTACTAAAGTGCGGGAAATCAGCCCTGCTACAGCAACTTCACGACCTCCTATGCCTTTGCTGGGAACAAGGTTACATTCCACAAGATATGAGAGACGCTAACATCATCACTTTGTACAAAAACAAAGGTGACAGGAGTGACTGTAACAACTATCGGGGCATCTCCCTCCTCAGTATCGTTGGTAAAGCGTACGCCCGCGTCATCCTTAACCGCCTGCAGACCCTCGCTTCACGCATTTACCCAGAGTCACAGTGTGGCTTCAGGGCTGGTCGATCAACGGCTGACATGATCTTCTCACTACGCCAGCTCCAGGAGAAGTGTCAGGAACAGCAGATGCCACTCTATATAGCCTTCATCGACCTCACAAAGGCATTTGATCTGGTCAGCCGAGGCGGACTATTCAGCTTGCTGCAGAAGATCGGATGTCCCCCACACCTGCTTGCGGTGGTCAGGTCCTTCCACGACAACATGCACAGCACTGTCTGCTACAATGGCGCAACCTCCAAGGAATTCCCAGTCAGCAGCGGAGTAAAGCAGGGCTGCGTCCTCGCGCCTACACTCTTCGGCATATTTTTCTCCATGCTCCTCCAACACGCCTTCAAGGACTGCAGCGAGGGTGTTTTCATTCACACCAGGTCTGATGGCAAGCTCTACAACATAGCGCGTCTTCGTGCCAAGACCAAAGTCAAAAAGGTCCTCATTCGAGAGATGCTCTTCGCTGATGATGCAGCGTTGACATCACACACCGAAGACGGACTCCAGCAGCTCGTCACTTGCTTCTCTCAGGCATGCAAGGAGTTCGGCCTGACTGTAAGCCTGAAAAAGACTAACGTCATGGCTCAGGGCACGGAGACCCCTCCAAACATCGTCATCGATGGACACACCTTGGAGGTTGTCGAGAGCTTCACATACCTCGGGTCCATTATCTCGAGTTCACAGTCCATCGACTTGGAGATCAACAGCAGGATCGCCAGGGCAGCCACAGTCATGGCCCAACTAAAACAGCGAGTGTGGGACAACTCCAGCCTCACCGAGAGGACCAGACTGCGCGTCTACCACGCCTGCGTATTCAGCACTCTCCTGTATGGCTGTGAGTCATGGACCACCTACGCGAGGCACGAGAAGAAACTCAACAGCTTCCATATGAGGTGCCTACGGAGAATACTGCAGATCAAGTGGCAGGACAGGGTCTCCAACACAGAGGTGCTGGGGAGAGCCAACATGAGCAGCCTTCACGCTGTGCTCAGTGAGAAACGCCTCAGGTGGCTCGGCCATGTGAAAAGGATGAATGCAGGTCGCATTCCTAAAGACCTCCTCTATGGAGAACTGGTCGAAGGCCACCGGAAGATAGGGCGCCCAAAACTGCGATTCAAGGACCTTTGCAAAAGAGACCTGAACGAGAGCTCAATTGACCTTGACACATGGGAATGCCAAGCTTCTGACCGACCAACTTGGAGGCTCGCAGTCAGGCTTGGCACATCCCGCGCAGAAACTGGGCGCATGGAAGCTGCCATCCAGAAAAGAGCGAGGCGGAAGGTTCCTTTACAACAGCCATCCACCTTCAAATGCCTGAAGTGCGGCAGGGATTGCCACTCCCGAGTTGGCCTCCACAGCCATTCTCGGCGGTGCAGCTGGTCACCTTTGCCGTGAAGCTACACCATAGTCTCTTGGAGACGGACGGATGCCGACGAATCAATACTAACATATGTATATACTTTATGCATTTCTGAATGGCCTGAACAGTGACGTAACGAGACGCAGATCTCTTGTTTCTACAACAAAGGTTGCCATTGTAAACACGGGTAACCGGAAGTTTATGGGAGCTGTAACGCCTGACCTATTGAAAAGTTCAGGGCTCATTAAGAATGGTCTATTCAGACTTTCAGAATCTCCTATAACAAAAAAGTAAGTAGAATAAAAAGGTATTAAATATATTTGTTCCTTACTGAATGGTGATGTATAGATTTCCCGGATTGTAGGCCTGCATGTCAGTAAGGTAATCTGCGTAAGCAGCATCATAAATTGGGCAACAGAAAAATAAATAAAGCTATTATCTATAGTTTCGATCTTTGTTGCTAGTAAATAATGCTATAGTCTACATTCTAAATCTTTGTTGCTAGTTGCTAGTAACAAAGAAAGTTGGTATTAAGTATATCAGCCATCAAGATAGGCTAATTGTGTTAATAAGTAGGTGAGCATGTCAGGGACAATACTAATGTGTACACAACAGGTCAAGTATTTGAGCAACAAGAAAAATATGTCAGTAAATGCAAAAACAGGTGAATGTAGGCCTATCAGGTCTAAAACAGGTAGACATAACTATTATCAAATATCTAAAAGTATAATACAGAAACGTTACATGAAACATCAAATGTAAGACATGACCTACTTAAATATGAGGCCTCGTTACTACTTACTACATTTCGGATTTTCCCATTACAGACGCTCCATCTATTAAGAAGATTATTGCGCCTACGCTCATCCGTGGACGAGTCTACACTTGCATTCTTATTGGTGTTTTAAACGATCTTACCTAGTTACTGGTTCTCTTCGTTTGTTCAGGCAACCCATTCCATGCCCGGATGCCACTCGAGAAGAAAGAATACTTGTTTGTCTTTTTGATAATCTGATCAGTGTAACAGATTTATATACATTTAAACACAATATTCATAAAATAAATGTATGTTATCGCTGTTAGCAAATCACTTTATTAATAATTAATACAAAAAAAACAACAAAAAAAAAAACAACGTAGATTCGTGGAGCCAATTTATATTTTGCTGATTATAATAATATTCTTAGCGTTAATTTCAAGTTCAACATAGTGAATATTCACAACTAACACCAATAGTCAAATCACTAAACCTAGAAACACTAGAGCAGGGGTCGCCAACCTTTTGCTAATGGTGTGCCAAACTAGGATTTCTAAATCATTCAGCGTGCCAGCAGCCTACAATTCAACCTGCTCTATTATACCTGTTTATTATTTTTTTATAAGACTATTAATTTTACTCCGTAGCAAGACCAAGGCCAAAAAGAGAGAAAATCAGTAATGCATTTTATATTTAATTTTTAAAAAGTACGCTTTTGTGATTATCATCCTTTTATACCATATACACAATTTTATTACCGAACTTTTGCATATTTGGCAACTATTTTGTAAATAGTTTCATTTGGTTGTCCAGATTAGAATTTAGCAACTGCTAATATTGATTACAATATTTTGTTCTTAGTTCTTAGTTTCAATGAGATTTTTATTTCACGTATTTTAAATCACACTCAAGATAGAATGTCGTTTAGAGGAATTGATACACAGTTATCATACAAACTGGGTAGTTAATGTAAAGTTTGAATGTTCATATAATTTTTATTAGTCATATAATGTTTATTTAATTTTCAACTATATTTACAGCTTAAACATTATAAAGTTATAAGTTGTAAGCCGTTTAGTCTTTTATAAAAGAAAAATAAGAAACATAATATTAGAAATATTAGCGCAAATAAAACGAGTTAATTATCTCCCTTTAATTAAAATAAAGTTTCTAAATTTGATTCAATAGTGATGCCAAACAAGTTATGTTTTGTAATATAACAAATATAATAATAATATAATATAATAATGTGATATGAATATTACTGACTAATTATTATTTCTTTATATAAATACAGCATTATGGTATTCATTACACAATTTGATTATTAGTGGTATACAATTAATTTATGTTAAACAGTTGTAAATAAACATTTCCTGCATTTAAAGTTTGTCCATTTAATTAAGCTTAAGGAATTTTTTATTTTAAACATTAATATTACAACAATTTCATAACATAATTCTGTAAAAAAAACAACAGATAACCTGGCCCAAGAAGCATCCAAGACCGGACTTCAGATTAACTTGGAGAAGACTGAGACGATGACCTTCTTCAAGAAACCTGAGAAGTCAATCAGGGCTGAAGGAAGCCACCTCATTCAAATACCTGGGCAACATAGTCTCGGTAACAGGTGGCTCTGACGAAGACATCAAAGCCAGAATATGGAAAGCAAGACATGCCTTCATCACCCTGAGACCAGTCTGGAGGTCAACAGCCCTGTCTGTCTGGAACAAATTACGTCTTCAACAGGAACGTAAAGTCAGTGCTTCTTTACGACTCAGGGACATGGAGAGTCACCAACAATCTGAACAAGATCCAAATATTTGTCAACGACTGCCTCCGCAACATACTAAAGATTCAGTGGACAGAAAAGGTACAGAACACCGATTTGTAGCGGCAAACAAACTAAGAACACCATGAACAGCAGATCGCCAGGCGAAAGTGGCGGTGGATTGTGCATACCTTACGAAAATCTCAACAGGAAATCACCCGACAGGCGCTGCAATGGAACCCACAGGGAAAGAGAAGTGTTGGTCGTATTAAGACCACCTGAAAAAATGAGTCAATGAATTTGAAAGTCTTGTCTTGAAAACTCCGCTTTGAGTCCTTCAATGTACTTCTGAAAATAGCCACAACTATCTTAATATATGCCTTTATAAAGGGAAGTACACATAGTTAAATGTTTTGAAATTGATTTCACTCAAGATTATGCAAATTCATTCCAGTGGTCTAACAGTTCAAGTATTAAGTGCTGTTTGGCCCCGTCCTTGTAAATGAGTTCAACTCACAGAACCGGAATATGTTTTTATACATCAATAACAAAACACCCCTTGGAGGTCTCTTGCGTGCCATTGAATATCGCTCTGCGTGCCAAGTTTGGCACGCGTGCCTAAGGTTGCCGACCCTGCACTAGAAAACAAAAGAGCAAAGAGTAAAGTAGTTTTAATACATAAGGCATTAACTTCTAATTTAGAAATACAACACAATAACAAAATGTTGCTATGCTCAGAAAACGTAAGGACAAAAACACTTTCCTTATCCCTTATGCGAGAACAAATGCATATTAGTACTCTTTCCTACCAATGGCATCCGGGCATGGAATGGGTTGCCTGAAAAAAACAGGAAAACCAGTAAGTTAACATTATTTAAACCACTAATAAAAAAGCAGGACTAGACTCAAACCGCGGATGAGCGTAGGCCACAGTAATCTTCTTTATAGAAGGAGCTTCTGTAATGTATGAGATAAGAATGCATTATGAAAAGCAAATCTAGCTTTAAGTAGTCAGCCTACGGTAGTGACGTTTCGTGGTGTTTTCCTAATTAGCGCTTCGGCCTTCTACAGTGCTTGGGGCCGGGGTGGGGTGGGGGGTCATGTAAAGAGGCCGCCGAAAAAAAATTTTGTGTTATTAAAATCTGACCTCATTCGTGTTTACTGCACGATAAATTTTTACATACGAAAGGGTGAATCGAGGCGCATAAAGGAAGAGAGATAACTCATTTTTAATAACAAGGTTTTCATTGTTTTCTCCCTTTAAATTCATCACCAGACAACAAGCGATTCATCTCCCCTTTGTGTTCTGTATTTTTTTTTACTGAATAGAACAACAGTCGAGGTAAAACTAGAGACAGGCCACGAATCAGAATAAGGCTGATGTGTTTGTGGATAAACAGCACTTAAGGATGGTAATAGTAGTCGAATCCGATGCCTTTAAATGTACCGGTACTTTGTTTGTTTTCATGGTGTTATTATATAGCGTGTGCGCTGTAGACCTGTTGCGGAGGCCCTATGTTACACAATGAACCAAAGGAACTAAGCTAAGCAAGTAAATATATTATTACAAGCTAAATTGTCCGGCGTTGCCCGGGTGAAAATTAAACAGGCCTGAATAAGCTACTGATGAAAAATTTATAAACTACAATGTAACAGAAAGCTATAAATCTAATAATTAAAAAAAAATATTATTTATCACTGAAGACTTTTAGGAAAGTAATTTAAAATAAATGTTGTAATCGGTTAAAAATAGGCAAGTCTTTTTATTTAACAAAAATCTAATTTACGCGGTGATGCTCGTAGATTTACAATCTTTTTTTAAAAATGATTGAACAAAAATATGTAAAAAAAAACTAGTTATTAGTCTAACTGGAGAATATATAACTGTATAGATAAAGGTCAAGATTTGCGCACTGTATTGTAAAAGACCAATAAGATGCGCACACTGCGACAAAAGGCATAAGTGTTGAACGGATTGAAAAAAATTGACGTATGAAAAAACTGGGAAGTACTCTCTTAAACTCTCTTTCCTATTTTCGATGGTTGATGGTTCGACAAATCGGAGAAAATCAATGAATTTAGATGTACCGACTAAAGGAAATGAAAGATATTCTAAAGTGAGTTTTAACTATGGGTTGAAATGTTCACTTGGATAGCCTAAATGTTGAAAGTTACAGATCTAGACATAATTCAAATTATTAACATTTGTAAAAATTCATATTTAATTAAGCATTGCACTTAATCATGACATGGTCTGTTCTTTACTCCTGGCAACTCGGAAATTTCGAGTAAGAATAATTGAAAATAAACTTCCGGTTTCTTAAAATGTGCATTTTAAAACTGTTTGTTTTATTGGCGTCATAAGCATAGCAACCTTGTAATTTTATTTTATCATGGAGATTGTTAGAAAAATGAATTATAAATACAGTCACCAGTTAAATATTTATTACAGTGATTTTTCAATTAAAGACAAGACAATTTTAAATATTAGGCCTAGATCTATATCTCAATAGTCTATTGAATAGAGAGTCTATATCATACAAAAATATTTATTTTGCATTATAAGCACCTAGACTATAATAAATATATGATTTGAAATATAAGCTCGACTGGACTTAAGCTTTTAAGCGTTAAGATTAACCAAGTGAGAAATATCCGAGTTGACGATTTGGTGCATTTCAAACTTTTTTTTTTTCATGTAGCGTCCTTAGTAACATGTCATTTAAATATTTTTTCGCCAATTCATCATTTCCGAGTTTCCAATTTTCCCAGGGGTAAAGAACTCGATATACTATATTAGTCAGAATTCTACAAGAGTCTAACAGTAACAACACATACAGTAATCATATACTGATATAGTCTAGCCTGATATACATGAAAATTTAATTTACAACACTGACTTTACAGTCTAAATCAGACTTTGCCGTAGGTAGTTAGCTTTTAAACCTTACAAACCAAACATAGTGCTACTTAATCTAAAACTAATATAGACCTAGTATGGTCCATGCTAACTATAAGGCATACTTCTTTTCTGTATATAGTGTCGCAGCGCAGAGATGTTAACCATAGTAGATTTTTAACAATCTATTAGTTTTTAACAATATTTGAATAGTCCACTTTCAAGAGGAAACAGATGTCACAGAACGCGGTTTATTGTACAATTGTACTTTGCAATTTTCAAGCATTTCTATTAAGGCGCTTCATATTTTTATTCTCAAATATATTTCAGTACTCAAAATTGTATAAGGTTGTTCTAAATATCAGCAGATTTTTGTTCTGTTAGCAAGTGTGCATAGCGGTTCGCTCTCTTGCAAAATATATTTCAGCATTTAAATAAATACATATTATTGAAGACAGTTGAGATAACTCATTTTCAAAAGTACTTAGCATCTTTGTATAAGTGGGCTAGTCACTTATAGGATATAAGTCAGTATATTCAAATATCGTAACACCGCCCCAGGTTGTTGTAGATGAAAATATATCCTTCATATCCCTAGGTTATCATGGACCTAAAGCCTCACCTTGTCAGTGGCAGGAAAGAAGCTTCAAAGACCAGCTCTACAAAAGAGCATCTTGAAAGTTCTTCATCGGTTCGGCCCAGTACTTTAAGATGTGCAGACGTTAAAGCACACCCGGGTGCACTAGAAAACCGGTTTGACTATAAAACCAATTCTAAATCAGTGACAAGGACAATCCGGAAATGTACTGGTTTTGAATTAACCTTGAAACCAGCACCGCCTGTATCTGCGGGTGAGTCTCGTGGTGCGCCTGCTCCACTTGGCAAACAGGTTCTACTGTACGCTGCCGAGAGCTTTCAGTCGACAGATAGTTCGTTGGCCTCTTTGTCAAGTCTCATCCAGAACGTTGTTGGCAGTTCACACGGCGCAATCATGAAACCTTTGTCTTCGGTGCCCGGAGTTTCATCGAGCACCATGCACCACAGCCCACCCGAGCTGGTAACCCACTTGTTGCCAGCTAACAACGGCGCTCTCCGAAGATCCGCGGCTTCAGCCTTACCAGTCTTATCAAGCCAGCTTTGTGCTGGAAAACCAGTTCTAATTCCGTTTCACATCAGTCACATGAACTATCTTAACGATGTTACTAAATACCCGAGTTTGCCTTCTAGTCTAATGCCAACTACAAGCACTTCAACATTGAAGCCCGCAGAGCCATGTGTATCGCTACCACAGCCTATAAAGCAAAGACCTTTATCCCAGCTCTATCATACGTGGAGCTCAACAGCTTATGGAAATGGCCCAGCATCTGAAGCAGCCACCCGTCTTTCACATCTCCATAAAACTTCTTGTATATCTAGCATCACTAACACTAATGGCAGAAAAAGTCAGGGTCGGCTTCCATCAAGCTTATCATCACCAAGAGCGACACGTCTAGAAGCAAAAGGTTGTCCAAAGAGTAAAGCCATTAAATGTCACTCTCTAATATTACCTAAGAAACCTCCTTCGAATGCCAGCAATCGCTTTTCACCGACTAGGTCTACAACAATAACTTTAGCCACCGACTACTTACCGCCAGAAAACGGTGTAACCAAGAACCCACAGAAAAAAATACTAACCTCTCTCCTGTCTGGCAAAACTCAAAGTCAAAGCTTACTCGCCGTGGAAAATTTCCACGGTAGTCAAAATCTTGTGAACGGTAGTCAAAATCTTGTGAACGAAGCAGCACTCGGCGGCAAATGCTCTGCGTTTGGGACATTGCCTTATACAGCCTGTGCAAGCACTTTTCGGGGCTGTGAAGGATCGGAGCCGAGCGTGGCCAAAAGGAAACGACTTGATAAGTGCGGCGTACGTCTTGTGTGCTCCAACTGCGACCTGATGTTCTTCTCTGGGACGGATCTTTTGGTGCACCGGTATGAGCAGCACGGCCACGTCTGCGGTGAATGTGATGGCAGGTTTCTGTCAGTCGCCAGACTCAATCAGCACAAAGAGTCTGACCACCCAGTCATGATGATTTGCTCACTCTGCAGATTTCATACGTTCAGCAAGCAAGGGTTAATAGATCATCAAAGGTTAGTTAAAATGTTGATGTTGATATCATATTCAGAGATTGCCTCCTTAATAATTGTGTTATTGTTGTTTTATCTTCTTTAGACCCATACGTTTTACTTTGATATCAAGTCGGTTACTACTACATTTATCAACTTTGTCCTATGTTTGTGGAGTTTTGAGACTAGGCCTATTCATTTTCGGCTCTATTTCCTTTTTAGAATAGAAACTATTATATGTGCGTTCTTGTATGTTTATTTTATCTTATATATTATAGCGGTTCCTTCTATAAAGAAGATTATAGCGTCATACGCTAATCCCTGTGATCTGAGTTCGTGTTTTTTTCTCAATGTATAATGCATTCTGAGCTTACTCAGCTTACTTAATGTTTGTTGGCAGCGCTGCTACAAATAGAAATATTTTTATTATTTTAGTTATTACTGATATCCATTTATGATTTCTAAAAACTGCAATTATGTATTGTACAGTGTATGAAACCCCGATCTTTGAACATAAAATTGAATCAAATACCATTTATTATTCAATTTACCAGTTCAATATTAGAGTGGTGTTTTTGTTTAGTAGATGGAAATATTCTGGCCAAGGTAATACATATAGTTAATGCCAAAGGCTTGCTTATAAACTCAAATATTCAACACTAGCTTATTACATGTTTTACACACTTCTACCTATGTATCAGTAGTTATGTTTTATTTGTTGAAGTAAGCTGTCTCTTGGCTAAGATCACCTTGATCTATGAAGGCGATTCTCTAAAATTCTGTTATTTTGGTTAGAGAGAACGGTCGGGAAAAAGACCACGTATGGGAAAGTGCTCGAACCTTACGTCCCTTCCGGCTACGTCACTGCTTATGTGGGCTAATATAGGGTCGATAGAGCTACAACCGGGAATATTACATAGTTTAACACAAATACAAAATTTAGATGGAAAATCGACATCACCTTTTGTGTAACCTAAATATCGCCACTTTATTATTGAACAAAAACAAACTCCAAAGAAATCTATACTTCTCAAGTCCTTAAGTCTCATTGAATGTGTAGATGGCATACGCTTGCCTTTCAAAAAAAGCATATTTTTGTAATGGTATATTGAATTTATCACTTCAATTTAATTAATTATTTGGTGATTTGTTTTTCCCAGGCTGGAACATCGTCTGGAAATAGATTCTGCCGGCGACAGTAACACTGCAAGTCGAAAAATAATCAAAGCTTCAAGTCCTAACTTGACAAATGACATTTTAAGCCACTCAAGTGAGATGAAGCACACATGCGATATTCAAACCTCAGGCAGCGAAAACGAATCGCCAGCTTTTTCTATTGCTATCACTAAAACTCATGAAAGTTCTGATTTGCCTGAGGTATCTGTGAATACGACCATTAGTCCTGATACTTTAGAAATTAAAAACGGTAATCGCGGGTTAAGTTCACCTATTTTGAAAGGCGATTGTCAGCTTCAATTGAAACCTAATGGGCCCGTTTTTACTTCGTTCGCGAATGAACCAATCATTAGAAAGAGCCCTGATGTCGAGCCTGCGTGTGCCAACTTTGATTCACGTGAACACGGCAGTTGGGACATTGTGCCAGACGGTGCAGAGCAGCATTTCTCTGAATCGGATGAACCAAAGTTGGTCATTGATACTGACAAGTGCAGACGTATCAGGAACTCAGTCGGCAACGAGAGAAAAATAAGCCATCCTGATACGAAAGTAGAAATATATCTAGGTAAATGTCAGGCTCAAAGACGAAACCCAAAAAGTTGCCTTATAGACAGAAGAATCCAGAATGAATCAAATAGACTCAAAGTCCACGAGATGGAGACAAGTTTGCTAAGACATGATCACAATAAAGATTATAATGGATTAAATAGCAGTGTATCTGTGAATGAAAAGATAGGCGACTCTATGACTAATGCTAGCGAGCCCGTGAACATTTTACTACCTGATGATGCTCGAGAAAAGCTCCAAACCAACGTGAAACAATCACCGGTTGTTTTCGATGGGAGAAAAACTATAGCAACTAACTGTACGAGAGAGAAATCTACAAGCGACTCGCCGAGAGATGGTGACTCGAACAACTCTGACGCAGAACTTTGCAATGGAGAGATGAATGATAAATATTTGATCCTCATCAAAGCTTTGTCTTCCGGGAAGTCCATTGATGTCTACCACACGGGCCTTGTTCCAAGTGGTGAAACGTGTGGAGGAGATGGTGCGAAACAACCAAACGCTAGGTCACCCACTCATTGTTCAGAGCTTGAAAACAAATTACACCATCGAGCTAGTGATTCGTGCGCTATCAGCCAATCCTCTTCTCGCACAGTCACAGCGGACGAGACGCACGTGCCAACCGGTCATGATATCCCACAACCACTTGCACAAAAAGAAAAGTTCCTACCTTTACTTGAGCGCCACGCCCTAAGCTCACTGCCCCCAAAGAAAAGAAAAATCTTCTCTCGCTATGTTCAGACCGACCTTTGGGTCCCAGATCAACTAACCGATTCTAACCCCCGTGGCACAGACACCGTGGCACAACAGGACATTGACTCTATGAAAATACAAGATAGCAGCATTCAGCGTACACAATCAGTGAACGAAACGGTGGCTTCAACAGTGGAGAGAATACTATCCACTACAAGTTGCCAATCTTTGCAGCCACATCAACCAATAGACCGACGCTATCTGTGCCCTGTGTCTAACTGTGTCGCTTCTTTCTCCCGAAAGTGGAATCTCGACGGCCACATTAATAAAGTCCACGCTAAATTTGCCACCGTCCCGTGTTCGGTGCCAGGATGCCAGAAGGCGTTCCCGTCCAAGAGAGATCTCAGGCAGCACGTGACCGTTGATCACAAGGGGAAGTCCAGAAAGTTCCAATGCTGCTGGCCGGAATGCAACAAAAGCTTCTTCGCCAGGACGCATCTCCGAATACACACTTTGACGCACACGGGAGAGAAGCCGGTGGCCTGTGGTGTCTGCGACTACAGATGCCGGCAGAGGACAGCTTTGATGTGGCACATGAGAAAACATGGAGTTTTCCACCGCTCTTAGCGATATGGCGTAGTTGAAGGGGGATCGGCAACCTACGATACGCTTGTTGCCACACTTGGCACGCAGAGCGAGTTTCGAAGGCACGCAGAGGACCCCTCAAAAAGTCACTTATGTAAAAAAATGAGTGTGCTAGAACTGGATGGCGTTTAAACTGCTGGTACGCTGAATAGACCCCTGGCGCAGTTGATGCGTCATTTCCAACTTTAAAGCGCTAAAAAGAAGGGAAAAATGGATTTGAATTGGCTTAAATGACATCGTCATAATTACGTATTTTTCTCGACACCAAAAAAAATCCTTGTCTTCTGTGGACTTATCCTCTGACCAGGGCCCTCACAAGCCTTTGTGGCGCCCCAGGGCAAAAGTTTCAGCGCCGCCCCCTTGCATACCGTAACTTCTTTGTATAGTGCATAGGTTCTCAACCTTATTCGGCTCACCACCCCCTTTTTCAAATTTGTATCTCTCACTGCTTCTCCCCCCCCCCTCCCCAAATCCGAAGTTGAACTAGTGGGTCAAATTTGCCGCATATAATTTGTATAGGCAGACTAGATTTGTATGCAATCTTATCATCCTAAAAAGAGCTGAAATATCATTAAAAGAGCTGAAATTAATACATTTGTTTAATTTTTTTAATTAATAAATAATAATAAAAAAACATACTGCAAAAAAGGTTTTGAATAAAAAAACAATTTTAAAGTGAAGCTTGTTCCTGGTATGTTGCTAGTAGTTCGTCTAGGTTCCAATAAAGGGTGTGGAAATGGAATAATTTATTTTTTTGACAAAACCAAAAGACCTAGAGAAATTGATGGATGTCCTTTTGCAACCAAAAGTCGTGATTATAGCTCATTTCTGTATTACATTTTTATTCTTTATTTGTTATTTATTCTTCTTGCAGTTGTAAGGGTAGGGCTGATTTTAATACTTCACCATTAGAAACAAAGGTGTAATAACCAATCAGGAATTTTCATGTTTATAATACTATCTTTAAATCGGTTGTTGAAGTAATCATTAATTGTTTCAATGTATTGAAGTAAGCATGTCTTTGTCAGTTGTTCTTTAGAAATTCAAGATTTCTGCGTCCAAAGATGTGCTTGTACAAAAAAAGTTTTGACATAAATGCAAAAAAAAAAAAAAAAAAAACAAAAAAAAAAAAAAAATCACTCTTTGTCTTCTTTTCATTAAGGTCAATTCCCTGAAATCATTTTTTAAAAACGTATTTATTCAATTAAAAAGGGATCAATTGTATGAGATTTTCTCTCAAATAATTGTCTTTGGTTTCCGAAAACTTTAGTATCGAAACAAATATCTATACAATATATTTAAACTTTAGAGGACTAGCGTACTTAAGTGGTTGTAACAAACTATTTGTAATCCTAATTATTCTTTAAAAAATTTGCCAAACTCTCTGAACAATCTATCATTGAATGTGTTGCTTCTGTTTTGTTATCTGCAGTAATTACGTATTGTAGTAAGTGATGCAGGCGATAACTGAGATTTTTAGCAAATTAATGTAGTCGATGAATCAAACACAGCTGATACATCTGGCAGAGACTTCTTTAATTACGACATCAAGCTATGATAGAATCCATGCCATCGTCGATGGAAGAATGTCTTTTTTTCCTAAAAAAGTATTCTAGTTAAAGTAATATAATTTGTCTTTAGTGTCCTTAATTATTTTTCTTTAGCAAAATTAGCAAAATGTTCCCTTCTATAATAAAAAAAAACATAACGTTTAATTATTGTCAGGTAGCGTGTGGACTCCCATCAAGTTGTAAAAACGTGGAAAGTTTTTAGGTACTCACACAATATACTCTCACTTCATCATGTGCCATTTCATTAATTCGTCTCTGCATAGTGCTTTTGCTCAACTTATATTTCTTTAAAAAGTCGATATCAAAACTGGTTTTTATAAATCAAAGGCTACATAAATCTAATTTATTCAAATTAAAACCATAACAATCTGAATGAAACTGTGATAATGAACAAAAGCACCGAATTTCGTTTTCTAACGAGATGAGCCAGATATTTAATTTATACTCACCCTAGCCCCTACTTCCTCTTCTAAAAATCTAATCACGCCCCTATCTGCAATTCTCAGATACAGTCTAAATATAGCAATAGATCCAGGTTAAGTACAGAATGGGCTTTATATTACTTTTACGTCACAATTACACAGTAGACATAAGTCGATAAAGCCTTTGTCAAAGCGCAAGATTACCCTTCTTATAAGTGAAGCAGATCTTAAGTTTGATAATTAAAAAATCAGTGGTGTTGAATCTATTTCAAGTAGTCTACTTTCGTACCGCCCACTGGCCCTTCAGTGATCCCTACTGTTGCCGGGAACATCAGCGCCCCCTCCCCACCCCCCAGAGCGTCTCACCGCCTCCCTGTGGCGCTTAGTTAACTATTATGATTAACGACATTTTAAAATGCATTTTTTTAATAAGAATATTCTAGATAAGCCAATCTTTTATGAAACCTTTGTGAGCCTATTAAAAAGTGAAACATTTGTATGAAACAGTTTGAGTGTAATTAAATAAGAAGTCAACTTCTAATAATCTATATTTATTCATTATTCCTTTTGTTTACAATTTTTGTTTCAAATTTTATTTCCCCTTAAACTCCCCCTTAAATTTCTGGTATGAACTAAGACTAAATGTGCCGCCCTCTAGAAGTGCCGCCCCCGGGCATATGCCCCCTCTGCCCTCCCCCATGTGAGGGCACTGCCTCTGACCGCTCGGTGGTTCCCTGACCGACAAGGTAAAAATATACCTCAGGATCGTCTTCAACCTTTAGCTGCAAATTTCTCAATCGTCCCCTGCTGTAACATGCTGTCAGTCTCCCTGAATGTTGGGAACTTCTAAGTAGGCCTTCGGGCTTTTCAACATTCTAGTCTTTGAATACTAATAATAATTATAGTTTTAGTAGCATAATATTTAAATGATTGTTTGAAATACAAGCCTGCCTTCAAGTTTATAACTTTTAACTTTCATGCATTAAGACAATGTTTTGTTGTATTATTGTGTTGATGTTTTGTATAGTGACTGAGAACAATAGGCCTACTTGTAGTTTTTGTTTTCATGTTGTGAAGTAAAAACACTTAGTTAAATATGAAACTTATCCGTGTACCATAAAAATAGAACATTTACTGTGTAACCAAATATTATTTTTGTTAAATGCTTGTTTTCGTTGTTGTTTTGCATTTAAATACCAAAACCTCTTTGATTGGATAGTTAGGACATTGGCTATAGATCTATGCGGTCTGTCTGACTATATTTTGTATTTATCTGATAATGCTAATGAACGCTTTGTTTTAATAAAATCTTAATGAATTTTTGTATAAAATTACTGTTGTATAAAACAAGTGTAGCCCGTTTTATTCTTGGCTATAACTTGAAACAATAACCAATTGTAAACGTTAACATCGGATGGTTAACTAAAGCGTCGGACTTGTAATCATATCTTATCTAATATATTACAGACGCACCTTCTATAAAGAAGATTATTGCGTCCTATGATATGATTACGGCTGCACGGGGCCCCAGTTGTTGGATGTCACTGGCGACTAAACAGATGCCGTCGTTCCCATCAATTGACGTCATTCCTAACATTAGGTGACCAAGGTGAATACCATGGCCACTGGGTTGAAGTCATTCTCGCGACCCACACAGACAGTGGTCTCCCTTATTTATTTTTTAATCCGGGACATAACCGCCCACAATCACTAGGCCTACCTCTCTAAAACGATCACATAAATACTTTAAAGACCAAGTGAACAGCTTTTTATCAAAATTGAGAGAAACGTTTATTTTGATAGCAAATAGTGTATTCAGTACCCAAATGCTAATAAAATCATTTATACAAAATATTAAACCTAACTTTCAAGTAATTAGTTCAATATTAGCACAAAATGGTTAAATATAAATTTTGTGGGTCGTGTCTTGTTTATTTATTGTCCTTCTAACACGTCACTTCCATATGAGACTTTTACAAATCTCGTCCCTCGAGAAAAAGCTGTTCACTTGGTCTTTAACTCATCTCATCTATCAGTTGGCGACTATCGCAAAAATAAAACATCTGTATAATATAGTGTTCAAAAAGCAGTAAAAAAAAAAAACAAGTACATTCGTAACTGGATAGTATCCAAATGAGACCCATCGACTCCCCCCCCCCACACACACACACACACTCCACAATTTCAATTGCTAATACAATTCTCTTGGTATCTCGTGTAGGTTAGTGTGCCAAGGACTTGTCCCTGATTGGAATAATATTATAATATTGTAATAAGGCAACCAGTTCTCCTCCCTCTCACTCGCGTGGCTTTTAAGCACTTGGATTAACTCCTAGTTCATAGGTTCTCAACGGTGGTTTATCGCCCTGGAGGGGGGGGGGCGATGAGAAGCTCTAGCGGGTTCTCTGACGTTACCGGGGGGCGATTGGAGGGCGGTGAAGGGCAAGTGGGCGGTACAAACTTACCTGATATAATTTAAACACCTCAGCTATTTGAATCCATTAGTTTTTGAATCAAATGTGATGTAAACGCTGTTAAATATTTAATGTTCTAAAATTAATAATATTTTGATCTCAGTTTTATTGAGATGTTCTTTAATGCATTAAAATTTTTTCTATAATATTTACGAACTATAAAGTGGAATAGATAAGTAGTAATCATACATAGGCCTATAAATTCTTTAATCATTTATATAATTTTCAAATACTTTTTACAGTTTGATCAGTTATAAACTGTGAGCCATTAATTTTTTTTATAAAAGACAAAAAGAAACAGAAATATTAGCTCAAATGAAACGGGTTAATTATATCCTTTTAATAAAAGAAAATGTTTCCACATTAATTTGATTCAATAGTGCTGCCAAACAAGGTCTGTTTTGTAATATAACAAATATCACTGACTAATTATTTTTTCCTTTTATAAAAATTCAACATTATGGTATTCAAAACATGATTTAATTATTAGAGGATTAAAATAATTTACGTGAAACAGTTCGTTCTCAATATTAATAATGGAGGGGTCTAAACAACAATGCCTATAGCTATGGTGAATTGCACTGTAGTTTTCCAGGTCAGTCTCTTTTCCATACAGTTTGGTGTTGGTGGAGGTAATCTGCGACCAGAACCTGTTGAGAGGTGTTTCGTAAAATGGGCAGGCTTGGAGCACATGTTAAACAGTTGTAAATAAACATTTCCCGCATTAATTGTTTGTCCATTTAAGGAGTTTACATTTAAAACATTAATAATTACAGAAATTACATAAGATAGGGCTATTTAAAAAGTCTCTTATATTTCTCAATTAATAATACCGGTACAAATAAATTTGTTTTAGAATTAACTATATTTATGTTTAATTAAAGAAGATGACAATAAAAACTCGTTTAGCCTAAATGTAATTAGTCTGTATCAATTAATGAGCGGTCAAGTGTAGGTAACCTCATTGTATACTTAAAACAAATTTTATGTGCGATAAAATTTGTTCGCAGGAGTAAGTTGAACCAAAAGCTGAAAGTAGAATGAATGCCAGCATTTAAGAATAGCAGATGACTTTCCTAAGCAGCTTCCTTCCATATTTTTTTCCGCAAATGGGCACATTAGTATGCCCATTATTTTAAAGTTTAAAATTCAACTTGCTCCATTTTAAATTCACCAACATCCCTCCACTTGAAAATTGATCTACATCTAATAAGGTTGTAGTAATATCAAACCAGTTAGGCTTGGTGTGGTATGAAAAAATGAGCCCATCAATTTGAAAGTCTTGCCTTTGTTTAGAAAACTCCGCTTTGAGTGCTATGGTGTACTTCTGAAAAAGCCCAAATATCTATGTTAATATATTCTTTAACATAGGGATGTACATAAAGTTAAATGTTTTGAATTTGATTTCACGGCAAGATATCTCCAGTTTCAATGCAAATCCATTCAAGTGGTCCTTGTAAATGAAATTTGAACTCACTGAAATATGTCAGAAACATCGGCTTCAGCAGATAGTTTTCCTCATTCAGAATCGAAAAATGTTGTTGCTGTTTTTATCATTTAAAAAAAAACTTCTTGGAAGTCTCTCGCGTGCCAATGAAAATTGCTCAGCGCGCCAAGTTTGGCACGCATGCCTTTGGTTGCCGATCCCTGGTTTATAGTACTTTGTGAGATTTTCTAAAGACATCACATTTTTTTTTCTTTATAACTGGATGAGTACACGCTCGGTGCTCGAGTTTTTGAAAAGCAAATGCGATTCTTTGCGAGAAAATCAATTCGCTTCTCTGGGTCTGTGAGTTTCGGCAACGAATTTGTATTACATTCTTATCAACCTCTTCTGTGGATAGTGGATTTTATGCTAATACCATTTATTTGTCAAAAAACAAAAACAACAAAACAAGATGCAAATAGTGAAGCGTGGAGACCTAAGACTTTTGCATCCAAAATTGAAACAAATGTAGACAAACTACTAGCAACACACTAGGCAATTTAATGAGGCAAACGATTCACATTAATATTGAATTTTTGTTAAGCCTCTTGTTTAGGTAAAAAAATTTTATCGATTAATTCATACAATATTTTTCCTTTTCAGTTTTTTGTTTATAAGACAATAAATAAGCACCAAAATCTATTCGGCCATAAAAAAAAATTCAGAAATTATATTTCCCCTGTAACTTCCAGAGAGTGGGGAGACATGGGCGCTTTAAAAAATTGGGGGGGGGGGGAAGGGGGGTGAGCGTAAAAAAAAATGTAAAAGGGGGCGGTGAGCCGAAAACGGTTGAGAACATATGCGAGTCTAGGTTGTGAATGATGATGATGCAAGGTTGCTGTGTTTTTTTTTTTATATTGGGTGTTAAAGTCTTGGTTTTAACGTAAATCAGTTTTAAAAATTAAAAAAAGTTATTAAACTTAAATAGTTTTTGTTAGATTTTTAGTCGAGATGTAGGTCTACTTTCCCTTTTTTCATTATGGTTTCGTTCTTGTAAGTTATTACGAATATTATCACGTACGGTTGGTCACCGGCGCCACCTGTCACGCCACATGTTAACTAAACTGATGGAGGATGAGTTACCATTTTTTTTTACATATTATATCTCCCTCCCCATCTACCCCCCCCCCCCCCCTCTTGTACGTTTACAAACGCACTGACCTGATTCTGCTCTTCTGCTGACGTAAGTTTCAAATGACGTCGTGTGAAGGCTTTTCCTTTTTTTTGTGTGTGTCGTAATATGCATACGCCTCGTCCTTATAGGTCAGGCATAGTCTATATAAATGATAGTGCCTTCACGAAACTGGGGAAACGGTAAGTGGTCTAGAGATCAATGCATGTTAGCTGCATTTTGTAATTTTTTTTATTAATTTTTTTTTTAATGTTTAAATATAAATCTATGAGCGAATCAATCCAACGAGATCTAAATAAAACGTTTAATTATGTCTGCATTTTTTCTCTTCTTATACTTGGCATTGTTTGACTTCTTTGTATTTTTATTTTTCTATAGGTAGCATTATTTTGACATTGTTCGCTTTTTTTTTTTTTTTATTTTTTTTTTTTTTTATAGACTCTAGTTAGTATTATTTGTATTTGTTTATAGTTTGCATTATTTTCATTTAATTGCATTTTTTTATAGTCAGCATTATAAAAAATGTGTATGTGTTTAAAGTTGGCAATATTTGTTCAAATATTTTTTTAAATTTTATTTTTTTTTAATATTTTAACTTACTTGTATATTTTTTGTTTCATTATTTTGACTTATTGGTAGATCTATATTTTTCGCATTCTGCATATTTTTTTATATTTTTTGTATGTTTTTCACTTTAAGTTCGCATCTGAAAGGCTATGTTAATAACAAAAAATTTGGATAGAACTATGTGTTCCTTTAGTCAATTATTTTCTCTCTTGCTAAAGATCTAAACAAGCTAGTCACCGTCAAGGAGGCCAAACTTGGACATTTTCTGCCGTGTATAGCTCTAACGTAAGCAGGCTACACTTTGTTTATTATTTACCAAGCCGTCTTTGACATTTATCTTTAGAAAATGTCGAATGACTTAATAAATTTCACTTCTAAAAATGTATAATGTCGGCCTATTGCTTGTAAAGTAACGGGGCCTGGTTGTATGTAATAGGCGGTGGATAATAATTCCCATGGTGCATGGTTCAAAGCGTGGATTTGTACTAGCGTAAATGTTGAAAGGTGTCCGGATGGTGTATCTAAGTCTACTTAGCTCTGGTGGCTAAAATTGATGGTAAATGAAGTCAGGCGATTTGGTAATGACGCCACATTGCCAGAAAGCGTCACAAACAGTCCGCCTCCCCACCCTCTTGACTTTATAAGCTTACAGACGTTCCTTCCAGATAGAAGATTATTACGTCTTCTAGGCCCAAATACTCCATCACGGCAGGGCTAGAAACCAGGCCGTTTTGCTGACAGTCCGGTGAACTAACCGCAGGACCAGCGAGCCTCTAAGACGACAGCTGCTCTGCACATCGTTCCCTAATAAAACAATAAAACGTCCAATTATAATTTCGAAATTTGCATTTTTTGAAAAACATTTTTCTTTTCTTCTTAATTGTACTGTGGAGATCCCATTAGACAAGGCAAAAAAGTCCACAATTTCGGGAGATTTGATAAGGAATGTTCTGGGATCACAGTTTCTGCATTAACAGTTTATAATTATTATGGATGTCAGAAACAGTCAACGACGTTTCATTGAAAGTCTTTGGTCCAGTTTTTCAGTGATGATTTGAAAGCCGGTACAGAGGGGGGCAGTGATGGAGGCTTTAGTTCAGTGTGTTCCACAGTCTACTGGCTGACGGAAACATTGTAGTAGGACAATTGTATTTATATAGTACATCACTCAGCTAGTATTGAAGGAAAAATAATCTAGTCCTAAAAATTTTGAAAACATTTTCCATGTGCGGGACGTAATGTGTGGCTGTCCCTACAAGTAACAATGGTATGTAATGGTATATAAATATAAGGCATTGTCCTGACGCCATAATTCTTTCGTAGGTCGCGGTCATAAAAAGTGGTTGAAAGAACCCAATAGGCCTATAATATTATTTTTTATGATTTACTGTGTAACTTGAGAAGAAGACCTGGTTTGTGTTTTAATTAAACTAAGGAATTACTCTTTATTTACTTGAATAATTGTGTTTTTGTTTTTTGCAGCCCAACTTTAGTCAAAATCATCAACACTCAATAAAAAGGAGATGCAAGGGAAAAGAAACCCAGTAGCTGGTATTGGCTACATCGAGATTGAAGCCGTGGGAAAAGATGGCAACGAAACGGGTGCCAAGAAACTAACGTTTTCCAAGTCTGAAGCTGTATCTGTGAAACATGCGTATCCAGTAAGTAGAGTGGATGGTGGTGGATACATGCCCGGGGGGGAGGCGATTTATCGGTCTAAAACAAAGATATTGAATGTGCCAACATTGCTGAAATAGATTTAGCATCGAAAGACGGAGATATGCATCGAATGTGCGGGTCGGTCCATATTTAAGATATGTCTATTTTTATGACTTGTCTATTTTAAATTATGTCCTTTTTTTTATTATTTGTCCATTTTTTTTTTGGTGCGTGTTTGTCTATTTTACTGACTGCTCATTACAGAAAGCCCATTTCTCAATTTGTATGACATCAAATTTCGGGTTCCAGATTCACTTTATTTTTACTCCCTTTATTTTAAGTTGCGATGTCTGCAATCGTCAATCGTCAATGGTGCAAAAATTTGCTTCGATTTTTCGACCACTTCCCGTGGTCCGATCAAGCTGAAATTTGGACAGCAAACTTGTGGCGACTAACAATACATCCTATCAAATTTTCAGTTAAAACAACTTAATAATACTACACTTATGACAATATTCATTTCTTAAAAGGAAAGTATAAGAAATATTTTGATTTCGCGTTAAAAATGCCTGTGAAACTTTTTATACTTTTTCGGCGCAAAGCTAGAAAAAAAAATATGCGCTAAGATTATTTTTAGAACAATTCATACTGAGTATGGAGATATTTTTGAGATTTGCGACACAGATATTTTTTCTGTACGTTTCAATTGCAGTAGTCTATCAATTATTTAATTACATGATGGTAAACTTAGTTTGCAAATAAAGGGAGTATAATAAAAACTTCGTTTTTATGGTTTTCTTGTTAAACTTTCGATTTGAATCTTTGCGAAAATTTTCCCCACGGGCTGCCTAATGCCCTTGCTTACGCTGCTAAATGTTTTTTTTCCGCTCTGTCCGGAAGCATACAAGTACAGTTAATTATGGACATGCTTCAACCCGCTCTGTTTTGAAAATAAATTTAATTAGAAGATCTATAAAAAAAAAGACAAAGAAGAACCAAAGACTATTCTATAATAAGATGGACTGCTTGCTTTAATTTTTCTGTTATTTGATGACTAGAATGACTTCTTTTCGGAATTCCCGATTCCCTTATGTAATGTGCACTTCCGTTGTATTTAATCGCTATGATTTTCGCAATGAAATATTAAAATCGAAAGATGTATGCAGTGGAAACATTTAGGCAAAACGTAATAGCGTAGAAGTCATGTAAGTCAACGTTATTGGATAGGCACTGAAAAAAAAAGAACATATATGCTCTAAAAATAGAGCAAGTGGTCCATCTTATTATAGACTTTGGAAGAACTTAAATTCTGAAGTTGGAAATAACCAACGATCTTTTTTTATAATATTATTTTATATAAACTGGCAATGATAACTGTTTTCTTTGATCTTTAAACAGTTTCACTTCCACGTTCCTGAGAAGATCAGTCCTAGTTCCTGCAAATGGATCTACTCTATGCCTTACGGTGGGGGCTTGGTCGGTGGAGATAGCGTGACAGCGAGAATCAAGGTTGGCCCTGGTTGTGCTGCTTTACACAGCACGGTGGAATCAATTAAGGTAAGTAGTAAACGAGTTCTGACCGACAAAATATCGTTTTAGAGGTTGCCAGGTTCAACTTATGTCACGCACCAGTGGTATAAAATACAAGAGTGGATACAACATTGTCACACATCAATGAAGAAACGACACTGTCACTTAGTTGTGTTACCAGGATTGCGAGGTAAGGGTGGGGCCATATAATGCGAATTTGTGGATGTAGGCAAATGTAGGGATGAATAAGGCACACCCTGAGAAGACCAGAAGGCGATGTGGCTAGACAGGCACTAGACTGGGAGAGAGAGAGAGAAAGAGAGAGAAATCTGCTAATTGTATAATTTATCATATTGTAAGCTACTCACATCCGTAGCAAATTAAACTGTTCAAAGAAGTCCTAAATCCCTGCGTTTAAATGCAGACAGTTAAAAAAAAAAATAATGTTAACATTTGTGGTTTTGATTTTAATGTTTACTTTAAATTACGGGCGTATAATTCTAGTTTACTATAAAACTACCAAAATGTTTTTTTTATATATAAAAAAGTTATAGGCCTACAAATGTTATAGTTTTGCTCACATATTACGCGTAGGCCTACATTGCATATTATTTTCGGCATCTAGATTTATCACAGTAAAAACAGTGGCGAGGCTGTTCAAAATATCAAATACAGTATTGGTGACGGAAGTCTTCTGTGCGTTTTGCCAGACTCAACAGTTTGTTACAAAGATGCACATTTTATTCAATCGCAGGTAAGTCCACTTTAGCATGCAAATGTGTAGCATTAAAGTTTTGTTATTTCAGTCTGATAAGCCGTTCTTCTATATTTCTGCCTTCGTTCCTTGTATAAAAACAAAAAAAAAACTCAACATATTTTATCTAATGCTTGAGATTGTAAATAGTGTTTTAATGAGTTTGGGAATCGAACCCATATTTAAAGGTTCGAGTTCGATGTTGTTGGTTCGGGTTCGGTTCGATTCTCATCTCTAGTTTTTAGTCAGACTTAACACCATGAAACAATGAAAAAAAAAGTATAAGCCTATAATAGTGTATGCCTAAAGCTACATTTTAAAAAGTAAAAAAAAAGTATTATAACTAATATTTTAGGCATAGGTAATTTGTGGAGTGTGTCTATTTCTTTACATTGTTGGAGCGTTTCAAAATAAACGTATGGGTAGCAACCGTGTGAAAGTATTATTACAGTGTCAACTAAATTTCTTTAAAAGTGCGATTACGCATTTTCGATACAAATTACGATTGGTTTTTTTATCAAGTTATGACGATCGATTTTTTTCGAATTAGGCATGTCTGTTTATATGCCAACGGTGAAATTCGAATTATGGATCTACTCTTTAATAATTACCATAATGACTTGTGTAACCAATATTATATGATACGCGATTATATTGGCTGTTCCAGGACTCAGACTGTGATTAAGCCACAGCAGACTTTGCAGTCCACATCTTAAAAGGGGGGCCACTCTATACATTTTCTCTCAAACACCCGGATTACATTGAATTTTTTCGTATTCACGAACTCTAGATATAATCACGAACTCTAGATACAAAAAATTATCGTGTAAATTGTAAATCGTGTAAATCGTGTAAATAATATGTTTGTAAAAAATTGCCTACTGTAGTAAACTGACTCTAACAAATGGAAATAAACAGCAACAAATAATATTTTATAAACAAGGTTGTCCACATGACAAAGTCCTCAAAATTGGTCTTTCTTGACTGGATGTTAAGTGGAAGAATAGCGCTTGATGAGTTTTGGGCATTCAAGAGGTAAGAACTATTTCAGATTTGGTTTTTGATATGACAGAAAGCACAAACTAACGCTACATGTTACAGATGCTGCTTCAATACGGAATAATATATCGTCCCCCGTTAACCAGTGGTATGAGTCTACATTTGAAATTTTGATTAGTGATTAATATTATGTCAAGTTATTCCCTGGTTTGTTCGGGCAACCCATTCCATCAGGAAGAAAGAGTACTTCTTTGCGTTTGTTCCTGCAAACAGTGGCGTATTTAGGCATGTTCTACATGTTCCATTAAAACAGGGGCCCCCAAATAACAGGGGCCCCCACACTTCCCAAAAAGAAATTTTTAGTGACATCCCAATTATTTCGTTTAAAATGACAAATAAAATTCATTTACCCCCTACAATTTTAAGCGCTCCAGTCCAACCAAGCTACGCGCAACATAAAATGTATGATTTTACATAATGTAACATGAATTAACGGCACGTATCTGATGTAAGCTTATGTGGAAATCAGGAGCGAGGCTACGAGGTGCCCCCACATAAATTTGGGAACAGGGCCACGACAATACTAAATACTGACCTGCATGCATATAGTATTTTTCTGAGCATTGAAATCGATTGTTATAGTGTTGTATTTTATAAGTTAGAAATTAGGCCTAATGCCATATCAATTATTAGGTCTACTCTTTTGCACTGTCTGACCACTAGTGTTTCTAGATATAGTGATTTAAGTTACTATAAGCATAATACTACAACTAAAATGTGTATACTTTTTTTTAAACGCCTGGATAGGCCTAATGTTTTAACAATGTCATTTTTTTAAAGATGCTATTTTTAAGCGCGTAATGATAGCATAGGCCTAAATTTCGTTACCATCAGTGGCGTATTTAGGCATGGTCCACGTGTTCCATTGGAACAGGGGCCCACACACAATGGGGCCCACACACAAAAGGGGCCCACACACATCCCTAAAAGATTTTTTTATTGACATCATCATTCTTTCGTTCAAAATGTAAAATAAAATTCATGTATTCCTTATTACAGGGTTTGTACGGATCATGGAATTTTGGAAAAATTTTGAAAATTGATAGGACCATTTCCAGTATGAAAAAGTTTTGTAAAAATGCATTTTGATAGCTAGATCATGGAAAAGTTTTGGAATTTTTAAATTTAGATATTTTATTGCAAAATTTCGCTGAACCTGATTTTTTCCTTTTCCAACACGCGCATCTCTAAATTATAAATCCCCGGTACGCTAATTCCGCTTTTCTTGCAAACCTCCCATGTGTAAATTACGTGAAGCTCTCTTGTCTCGCTTTATTTTAGTCCGGTGAAGATGGTACCAGCCTATGCTTGCCACTTCTCCCTTTCTCTCCTTCCCCCACAGTTTGGTGTCTGCTAGACTAGATAAGTTAACAGACCTGTCAACCCTTTTGATTTTCTCGGAGTTTTACAGATTTTAACCCCTCATTCCACCCATTCCGAAAAAAAACTTAAAACTCCGATTTTCGGAACATTATAAGTACAAGTTTTAATATTTTTTTTACCGCTATAAAAACCAAAAATCCATGATGCAAGAAGTGGATCGTTTAGATTATTCCATTTTTCGTTTTTTCTTTTGTACTTCCGTTAACGAAAGCGCATCGCGGGCTGATTCCTTTCACTTTCATGGTTTGCACTTGCACCTTAGGCCTACGCTGATATTTTGATAGCCAAAACGTTTTCGTGTTAAAATGTGGCCGCTATAGTCCGATTACAACCTATTTATATAAAAAAATGTAGCGATTTCAAAAAACGACCCGATATAAAATAAATAACAAAAACAATGAATCTCTAGGCCTACCGATGCATTGCCAGCCATAGCGGCAGCATGCCTTATGATATTAATGATTACCGGCTATCGCATTTGTTAAAATACAATTTTGTGTGACATTGACATCTAGTAGGCCTATTATATTTTCTTGGAAAGCGTCACATTTTTAGCTCTAGGTCTAGATGTCTACATATCTGTATTATAAACGCTTTTTACTCTTTTACTTTTCGACTGACTATTAAAAAACAAAAGTTGAATAGTCTATTATTTAGGGCACTAGGACTAGGACTAAAGAAAAAAAAATGTGGGTCAAAATAACTACCGAAAATTTTATATATTTTCTAAAAAATGCGTAGGCCTACTATAGTTATACCATAGCGGCATAGCAGGGCATAGTGCATATAGCCTGTCATGTTGCTCACTATTATCTAGTAGGCCTACTAGGTTAGGCCTATAGGCCTATGACCATATAAGGATAGGCTATACGTTCTAAGGTATAGGCTAAATATGAAGAGGCCTGTTACTAGCATTTTTAGTAGGTCTGTTAGTTACTAGTATCCTACTATTAACGCCTATTACTAGTACTAGGCCTAGGCTATAGAGCCTTTATTACAGTATTTAGCTGTATAATTATTGATATTCTGTAAAGTTAAATACACAGATTGCTATTCATTAAAACTTTAAACTAATTACATTAATAACAAACAATAGGCCTACTAGTTATTTTCTTTCAAATTGTAAATGCATAACTTGTGCTACATATCATTACAGTATTATAAAGTTTTCATTATTAATAGTCTGTCACAATCTGATTTACTAATAGATCAAGCTGGAAATTAATTCGTCTGCTCTATTGGTGATGAGCTCTCTTTTTATTTTTCCCGATTTTATTATTAATATTGTTTTGTTTTTTTTTACTACTCTCTTTTGTTTTTTTGTTTCTTTTTTTTTTATATTGTAAACAGTTTTATATCAATAGGCCTACAAGCTAACCTGCCCCGCGTTTCCCGGGTGGGGAAAAAAACAGGACTGTATAAGGTGCAGATAAAATTGTATAAACTACAATTAAAAGAAAGCTATAAATCTAATAATAATTAAAATATTATTTTTTTACTGAACACGTTTAGGAAAGTAATTTAAAATAAATATTGTAGGCCCCCTAATCGGGTAACAACATAGGCAATTATTTTTATGTACTCTAATAAATTGCCCGTAGATTTACAATGTCTTTTGCTTTTAAAAGTAATGTTAATTGAAAAAATGTAGAAAAAAAGGTATAGACTGACTGGAGAATGGAACCCGGGTCGCCCGCATGGCAGCCCGATACGTTAACCTCTTAGCTAGTGAAGTCGCATGTCCCATGTGAAAAATTATTAGACACTATATAGGCCTAGGCCTAGATCAGTGACACAAAACTCACGTGTTTTCAAACTGACCAATGGGGATCGGTTTACCTGCAAACACTGACTTTATATATATATAGAGAGAGAGATTTCATTGGATTTTTACTCAAAAGAGGGTCTTGGAAATTGTGTACATTATCATGGAAAAGTTTTGGAAATGTCATGGAAATTTTGTAATCCAAAGTTGTGGGAACCCTGTTATTAAGCTAAGCGCAACATAAAATATATGATTTTACAGAATGTAACATGAATTAACGGCACTTTTCTGAGGTATGTTGAAGCATGGGCGAGGTCACGAGGGGCTCCCACATAAATTTGGGAAAAAGACCTACACAACCCTAAATACGGCCCTGGCTACGAAATTATTATAGATGCGCAATATAAATGACAATCAACATAATTTTCTTAATATATATATTGAAAACGTTTTGTTGTTGCTGTTTTTAAGGCAAGCAGACCTACTTCAGTTAAGAAAAACAATATAGATGCCTAATAGTCGTTGTATCTTAATTTATGTTATGCTTTATTTAAATTTTATTATACCTTGAGCTTTTTTTTTTATTTATAGATATAAAAACTGTATTGAGGTTTATGTGGATGATGTGCTCGTTATCAAGGAGTGCACTGGCCTAGAAAACACTCCTCAGAGAACTGTGCCTCTAACGATGCAACCCTTTCATGTAATATTGTATTTCCTTTTCATTAGTCAAATAAATAGCCTAAGGTCAACATTTTTTGTATCTTCAATAATACATTACAATGTTGTAAAACGTAAAAAAGTAAAAAGTCGATGTGTTTTAAAATCTAGAACTAAGTATAACTTATACCTTTGATTAGCCTATAGTTAATTATAGTTAGTAAAGCAGGTGTTTCTTATTGTTGTCTCAGCGAGTAGTTTATTTGAGAGTAAAATAATGTTACGTAAAAAGTTGGATCCTGTTGACCAGTCCACGTGGACTGAGGTCAACGGGTCATTTTGTATGCTGGCCAATCGCCCCCCACCACGGAAGTTGTGACATGCTAGACTGGTTTGGTTTTGTGTGATAGAGAAACGAGACGGTGAACACAGTAATAATAATAGTGCTCATTTCCCATTTATTGGACAATCTCATTTCTAAGGGATCAACTCTTATACTCAATAGTCGACACACGCGAAAATAACTACATCTTTAGTGCCTTTAAGTGTGTAGTGTACGTTTAAAAATTAAATAAAGTCAAATTATTGACTGATCTGAGAGATGAACGCACACTTTATAAATTGCATTTTTTTATGTTTGAATGAGTTTTGTAGAGACAAGCCAATGAACAAAGGATACATTATATTAAAATCATAACTTTGAAGCTTGTATAGGTAGACCTATAGCCTACATTTTAAAGTTAGCAACATAAATGTGTGGTAAATTTTGTCAGAATTGTATCGTAAGTAGAATAAGTCTATATTATTATTTTTATTAAAGTTTATAAATCATCGTCTTTAAAGGTGTACGGCACTTGTTTCGTCCTTGGAAACGACCTTGACTTCGTGACGGAAAATCTTTTAAAGCTGTATTCCATAAAGGACAGTGCAAGTGAGTGTGAAGTAGATCAGTAAAATATGTTCTAGTAGGAACTAGCTGAGTTTTAAATATGCTAAAAAGCACACATAGCACATTTAATGACCACACAAAAAAATCATACTTTCTATAACTGATAACTAGTCTTGCTCTACTTGCTCTATATTATAACCATCATTTTTTTTGTCGAGATCGACGTGCAGTACGTGCCTTACACTTAGGCCTACCTTGGATCATTAACGTGGTGGTTCGCTCGTATGCCTGCACTGTATCCCGGTAGAACAAATCCCCCAGAATATAGCCCTGGACATCCAGTCACCTGGGCGGGCTTGTTGCGCTCGTTGGAAGAGAAGAACTCGCTAGAGGAAAGCTGAAGAAATTAGAAGACTTTGAGGAATTTCGTGCATAAACAAATTCGTCTCAGCTGTCCTCAATATCCCCATTGAAGAATTGATAATAACTACACCTGAATGGTTTTTTTTAATCTATGTGCTTTCCCTCCATAATAACATAACCGCCATAGAAAAATACATGCGTATTTCCTTTATTAAATCTCCTACACAGAAAATATTACGCTGATAGTGTAAATGTCTATGTAAGCATGATTTTAGGTTTTATCTTCAATTGTAAAGAAATCCATTCATCGAATGTTTATTCATTTCAGATGAACCCCACGACAAGGATCTCCTTGTCTCAATCAGTGAGACTAAATACCTGGTCGGCGGTGACTCCATCTCTGGCTATTGTTTGAGATTTTTAGCTTCAGACACGAAAAACGTAAGTTTCTTTTTGAGATTTTTAGCTTTAGGCGTATAGAATGTAAATTCGATATTTGTGACGTCAGATTTTATCAACCTTCAGACCCCACGTCAATATGTATTGTAAGCAAAGCTAGAAGCCTCTCCAGCCCCTTAGCACGAGATATCTAATACCTACTGCTGATGGCGTGTTAACGAAGTCATTTTCATCTATCTTTTGTCACGTTTCAGGCAGCTCGAGTCATCAGAGAAATTACAACACCTCTGTTGGACATTTTGGGCGGTGATCCGTATGAGAGAAAGCTATAATCTAGATCTAGACCTTTAAAGATAATGTCTTTTTGTTGTTGTTGTTGCAGCTATTCACGTAAAGGAAATGACGACAAAGGTCAAGGCCAAAAAAAGGTCTATATAATTTAACTTATGATGCGAGTTTACAAAGGGCTTCTCTACTTAAGTAATACAGAAGTCTACATTTTCATTGATTTCAGCAAAATAAAAAAACAAAGCCTATTTTACAAGCTGTTGTGTCTATATTTAGTTAAGGACACCAGATGGGATCGACATGTAATTTTGTTTTCAATTAATTTTTTTTTATTTGAAAATATTATACTAGTACTAGCCTATAACCTTTTTTTCTACACATATCTCAATTTTAGGTGCTTTCTAAAATTTCTAAATGAACTTATTTTGACTTTGAAAATGATCACTAGTTGATAAAACAAGTTTAAAAATAATAAATTATGAAAAAGTTGCAATATTGTGACCATAGCAACATGTAGAAACACAGTTTTACACAGGATTTTCTTTGATTTCATTGTGTATTTATAAACTGTGTAAAAAAAAGTACCGGTACTTTAAAAACAATTTTGTGATGATACATTCCCCCCCCCAAGCCCCCCCCCCCCTCCTCCGCAGAGATTTTTCAAATTCATGTTTGTAACTTTATTTCAAACCTTTCTCAATAATATTTTATCAGCTGTAGCCTATATAAAAACATAACATAGTTTTAATATAATACTAATAGTAAATTTTAATAACAATATGGAAAAAACCAAATATATAATTTTGTACCTGTTCGGTCAATTTTATTTTGCTAATAGTGACTTAATTGTAACAGATTAAAAACAAATCTTTTTTTTAGCCATCAATCTAACTTTAAAATAATTTAACTTCAAATATATCAACCTGTAATTTACAAAAGTTAAGACATGTAATTTGCATATGTATTTTTAATTTTTTCAAATTAATTATTCAGCTAAATATCATAGATGACTCTCAAATAGTCTGCATCAGTTATGCTTTAAATTTTAAATATTGTCATTGTTGAGTACATTATCTGATGTATTTAATAATAAAAGCTCAACTTATTTTTTTAATGAGCTATAAGCTTACTTTCTTTTTAAAAATTCATTGTGTTATGTTTTGTTATAAACGATGGAATATTTTATCATTCTTTTTTTTCCGTTGGCTGGTGTAATAGGTTTAATACTTGTATTATTTTAAGTGCTAGCGGTATTTAAAATTTTGTATACCTGCGCCACCTGGTCGATTATGGGCCGATGCGGATTTTGCCTGCATTGGGTCGTAATTGATGTCCCCCTCCCCATACCTGCTTTTTATTTCGTATTGATTATCAATCCGACATTGGCTGGATTTGGACTTTACCTTTATTTACCCACGCTTTTGTCAGTATACATACAATATACTAAAACACATATGTAAACACAGATATAGTAAATATAAGTAAAACAAAGAAAGTGATTTTGTTTATATTTTTTACAAGTACATTAGAAAATATTTTAGTAGCATGCGATCAAAAGAATATTCATTAAAAGCAAAAACAGTCACAGTAAATAAAGATAAAAAAGAGTATATAGTCTAATATTAGAGTAAATTACATTTTTTTTTTACATAGACTAGCCCTAGCCTTCATCAAGCACATGATATATTTTTTGTAACGTTATTGTAATAGTTTAATAGTAAACAAGAGTTGAACTTGAATCATTGAAATTCTACAGGTAGGCCTAATTGTGATATAATATTATAATATAGATGGAATATTTTATTTTTAATTGATATATAACTTAACTTAACTTGAATCATTGAAATTCTACAGGTAGGCCTAATTATGATATAATTTTATAATATAGATGGAATATTTTATTTTTAATTGATATTTAACTTAACTTAAAAATAGCCAGTCAGCAAATTAATGGGAAAAGAAATATATAGTCTATAGGCCTTTAAATAAATATAATATAGACAAAATAAAACAATATGTAATGCAATAAATGAATGTCTTTTAGACACATTAAAATAAATGATATATTTTAATATACATACACAGACACACTTTCACAATAGAAAAATGCAGCCTAGTGGGGAAAATAAATACAAACTCACTTCCATATGACTTATTAATTAATATCAATTTTAAAAAAGGAAAAACCAATAAAAAAAGAAGCTTGGAAAAAAAACTCAATTTAAAAACAAACTCTAAAGCGGTTGCTGCTGAGTGCATAGATCTACCACCTTGACAGTCCTTAGCGTTACAAAAGTAGACCTTCACAACACTGTGTATTTCCTCCTCTGTAGATTTTTTAAAAACTTTTGGTCTGCATAATAGAGGCTGAAAGATGTAAACAAATAATTACTTAAAATATAACAGTTTTTTTTTTATTAACAGTACATAACACTCACTTATAAAATGAAACTATCACCATATATAGAACTTGATAAAATAAATATTCAAATAAACAAAAATCAATCTCCCCACTTTGTGATGACAGAAAAATCAGAAAAGCCCCTATAATGTATCAATTTAATTATTAGATTATTACAAAAATATATATCAATGACTTGATTTGAATATTTATTAGCTCATCTGTTACATTTCAAATTATAATTATATCTAAGTAATCTAACTATCACAAAGTGGGCAGAGTTGCAAACATCAAAAGCATGTGCAGATATCTGAGAACTGTTCTAAATTGGCATAATTTAATTTGTCCTGATTTAACATAAAATAGTTAGAATAAATAGACTCAAAAACCAAAAATCAATTATGAAGCTCCAACAACTAATTTCATTCACCAACACATTCCAACATTGAAAATAAATGTAAAAACTAAATTCATAGAATTTACTGGTTATAACACAACACAGAAACTAAATTCATAGAACTTACTGGTTATAACACAACACAGAAACTAAATTCATAGAACTTACTGGTTATAACACAACACAGAAACTAAATTCATAGAACTTACTGGTTATAACACAACACAGAAACTAAATTCATAGAACTTACTGGTTATAACACAACACAGAAACTAAATTCATAGAACTTACTGGTTATAACACAACACAGAAACTAAATTCATAGAACTTACTGGTTATAACACAACACAGAAACTAAATTCATAGAACTTACTGGTTATTACACAACACAAAAACTAAATTCATAGAACTTACTGGTTATAACACAACACAGAAACTAAATTCATAGAACTTACTGGTTATAACACAACACAGAAACTAAATTCATAGAACTTACTGGTTATTACACAACACAGATGTGTTGCCTTGAAGGACTTCCTTCTTGCCTCACAAGAGGCATTCCAAAATGACTTCCCCAACCAGTTGAACTGCCTCTGGAGGCCGTTACTCATTGTGTGGTCCACAATTCTTTTCACAAGGAGTTTTAAGTTCACCCCTCCAAAAGCAGACAGAAGACTGATCTGGATACATAAAATAAATGTAAATGTTAGCACTAATTAAAAACAATAAAAAATAAAACAACAACCAAAATATCAAGTCAATTTCCTAATATAACAAATAAACATACACCCAAGATTGTTGAAAAATATACATTGCCCTTAAAAATCAATAAGTTAGATGATGCAAATACACAAAACTTACTAGATATCTTTTATATGCTACAGTGTTTAATTTTTCTTCATGAAGTGTAAACTCCTCCAGCATGTTTAAAGGAAAGTTGATGTCAAAGTTTTCATTTTCCAAAAGTGTGTCACTCTGGTCTGTCAGCCTAGCTTGTATAGTCTTTAAAATTTCCCTGTGGCTTTGCAGAAGCTTTGACATATCTACAACCATATGCTTCAGCTCCACAATGGTAGACACCAAGGTCCTGTAAAGACCTGCTAAAAAATAAAATTACATAGATAATTAATTTTTATCAGTCTGCACACATGAATTAATGACTTCCATACCAATTAAAACACAGGTATTTTATATATTGAGAACATGTTACATTTTAAATATTTACTTGAAAGTAAAGGTTTACTTTATAATTGCTGTCAATGGCAATTATAAGCCATTTTTTCAACATATTTCATTTGTACTGAAAATTTTGCAATAAATCTTACCATTTGCCACTAAGTTGGAAGATGTATTTCCTGTGTAAGGCGAAAAACACGGAGTAGATGGGGTAATGCTTGCAGGGCTTGGAGGTTCAGACCCCATTCTTAGCAGTGACTCTGGTACAGGTGGGGGTACAGGAAGTGTTCTTTGTTTGGGCGAGTCCACCACCTCCTTGTCAAGAAAATCTTAACATTTTCTTTTGATTCTGTCAATTCAACAACAAAAAATAATTATATTAGAAAATATTACCATCATTTTAGTGTAAACTTTTCTATATTATGCAGTAAACTTATAAAACTTTTTATACATGGTCTCTTCCTAACTCAACGTCTTTCTCTGCCAGGTCAGAGGTGTCCTCTGCCATTTTGGAACCTTTGAGGGCCTCTTCATATGTGTCTAAAATTAAACAATTAATACAAATGTAGGGTAGTTACAAAACATTTTCATGCTTTCATGCAGTAGCCTATATGATTAATATGAATACATCTATATTAATTAACAAACACTCAAATACCTCTAAGATGAAATATCAATAGATTTAGAAGAAATAAAAATGAAAAAAATTAGCAAAATTTATTACCATAACATTTTAAAATTTCATGTTTAAAAACAATTCCAATTTGTAAAAAAATTAAACATTGATAAAAGCAAAATCAAATAGCCTAAACAGATTAAAATAGGCCTGCCATCTTATATTTCAGTACAAACCATTTATATTTACTAATATTATATTTAAATTAGATCTACATAATCTTAGCAGCCCACAGAAGTTTAACTAATTGTCATTACCATTCAAGATTGTGACATATATACTAATAGATCTACTTATTTCCTATAAATTACATTCATTTATACATCATTTTAAACAGATTTTTTAAAATAATTGAAATTCTTATATAAAAGCTTTTAGACATAGAGGTCAATATATATTTTAAACTAATAGAAAAATTGTAGAAAGTACAAACAGAACCTGTCTAAGCTGCCCCCAAAAAAAATATAAAATACAAAATGATTACACAAGATCTATCCATATTATTGATTAAATAATGCATATGAATGAAAATATAAATAACGTAAAAAAAAATTCAATACCGCTAATACGCAGGCCTACTTTTTTTTCAACCAGGGGAGATAACCAATAATAATAAATCAAATATGAATAGCTGAGGATAATAAAAGAAAGTTCTTAAATATCTCATCCGACAACATATTACCAACAATAACAGGACCAGTGTACAATAAGAAAAGTCTAAACTCTGTTGCTTTCCATCTAACTCTTCAAGAGACCTTGGTTTCCTAGAAAATTCTTTAGGAATAAACAACCTAAATGAAAATGAAGCTTCATTAATCATAGACTTGACATGACTGCCTACTCGAACATGCAAAGGCCCTTCAATCCAAAACATGAATAATTTTTTCATGATTGCCAAGATAAATTAAATGCATATAATCTATTGGAAAAGCAGATACCATGCCTATTCCTAGCTGAGAAAGAATTGAATCACCCTTGTGATGATCATCGTCTTATTTTTCATTAAACATGATGTCCATTCTAGTAGGTGCTTGTAAATCTGGAAAAGTCATCCTACCATCTAAATAACTACCATACCTGTGGTGCATTTGTCGCATCCAGAGTAACCATTGTGGGATTTAACACATTTAATAAAAAGAACGTGCTGGAGTGTCACAAAAATTAAATAATATTAACAACTTTAATGTTGAAGTGGTGTTGGTTCAATACCAGCCCATTACTATAAAGATTTAGTAATTCCACAAAATATTTAAAAAATTCATTTACATCATGCGTTTTTTTTACTCCCAGAATATATACCAATGACAAATGGAGGTGTTGAGGGTTGATTTTTTTAATCTAAAATTAAACCTAAGATAGGGCCACAACTGTACAGAAGTACTTTTAAATAACAGCAAACCAACATTAAATTGTAAATTAAGTGTAGTAGTAGGCATATCTGAATTATTAAAAAAAAACTTGGATGTGCACTAAAAGTTTGAAGAAGCCCGTTAGATACCCCAAAGTAATAACATGATCCACCAGCTACTTGTCGTATTGCATCAGCACTTACAGGTTTTGTCACTAATAATGTGCGTGGATCTACTGGCAAATCCATATCCACAAATTTCAGTTTTAAAATATGAAGGGGCTTGTATATGAAATATCTTTGAGAGCGGCGTGTGTGATATGGTGGTCTGAAGCCCACTTTTTAAGTAGATCTTTAAAAATCTAAATCAGAAATAATTAAATCATCATCTGACTCTGACATAGGCCTACTACCAAATACATCATCTGTGCAAGCGTCACAGAAGTCTTGGGGCAAACCTGAGCATTCAATTAAATTGAATGAGTTATCAGTAATGGCAATGTCAATTTAATCTGATTGAACAGTTTCATGATATATATATATATATGTAAGAGGGGGGGGGGGGGTGCGAGCGAGAGAGAGGCGTGAGAGCACGTGTTATTAAATTATACAAAACATTGTATTTTATATACAATTATATACATCTGTACACCATTTAATGTTTTAAAGTTACAGCTTAAAATTGGGAACACACAACTAGATAAATAGAATAAACAGATGTTTAATTGTATTACTTTTATAGTTTAGTGTGAGTATATTTCTTATTTGAAAACTTTATTCTAGAGAAATGCATTAAAAATCAACACAATTATGTACAAAAGAACAAAAAAATGTATAATTATATTCAAATACATAAAAACACTTATAAATACAAATGTATCAAAAAAACCTTTATAATAATGTTCAAATACACAAAAACACTTATAATTAAGTACAAATGCATCAATTAACATTTATAATAATGTACAAATGCATAAAAACTTTTGTAATTATATTAAAATACATAAAAACATGTATAATTAAGTACAAATGCATCAAAAAACATTTATAATAATGTTCAAATACATATCATAAAAACACGTAGAATTAGATCTAAGTACAAATGCATCAAAAAACATTTATAATAATGTTTAAACACATAAAAACACTTATAATTAAGTAATTAAAAAAAAGTATAAATTATGTACAAATGTAGTCAAAGAACGTATGTTAATAATTATGCACAGTACAGAGAAACATGTTTGAATCACTTTTTGTGATTATAATTCACATTGAAGTAAATATAAAAAAATGGATGGCCATATTACTTGCACAAAGAAATAAATCCTTTTTTTTTTCATTTCTTGTTAACTTTGATAACTGCTTTGTAAAACATATTTTAAGAAATAATACTTAATACTGTTTGCAACTAAAAAAATTAGGCAAGGTTGCCATGCAGAAGGTCTCTCTCCTTAGTGTGTACGTTGATGGCTTCTTAAGTGATCCATGCGAGCTGACCTAAATCTACACAAATGACACGCACAAGTTTCTCGCCTGTGAGCGTACGTTCATGATTTTTTAGGTGATATTTGGTACACACAGGATATGCATAAGGTTTCTTGCCTGCATATGTCTGTTCAGATTTCTATGGTTTGGAAAACTATGCCTGCATACATCACATTCATAAAGTCTAACACCTCTATTCATCAATTTATGAAAACGTTTGACTGTCTTTACTACTCTTACAGGGGTCACACTGCATCACAAGCAACAACCGACACCCAAACGCTACGTCCCAAGGTGCTCTACGGCTCACACCTGTGTCCCCCTGAGTCTTGTCTTCTGCAGCCACTAATCCCTGGCTGATTTTTCCTCATGTGATCTGTTAGACTGTCCAAGGTACAAGTAAACTTGTTACAGATGTCACACTGAAGTTTGTTTCTCACCAGCATCAAGCAAAACCCGAACACTACACCCCAAACTTTGATCATTAACCTCCGCTGCTCTACAGCTCTAATTGGTGTCCCTCTGACTCTCGTCTTCTGCAGCCACTATTCCCTCCACTCTACTAGCTGCATACTAGGGGATGTGTGGCCAGCACAATGCCCAGCCGCCTTTACTTTACCCCAACGTCAAGTACATCAGAGCTGGGTAAACTCAGAGACATTCTCAAGCCCTGGGAAAAAATCCTAGCCTACAAACCCATGATCTTTGGATCGCCAGTTGAACTCACTGCCGCTCAGCTACGGTACCAAAAATTCCTGGTTTTTACAATCTTGAATAAAAAAATAATAATGTCTAAATCCTGGTTTTCCTGGTTGTGTGAGAGCCCTGAGATGTGGACTTTCTGTATTCAGACACAAAATGTACAGTCACCCTCTACAAAATAACATAAGAAAATGTTACGTATTAAGAAAAAAAAAAAAAGAGGGCATACCAGAATCTCAGTGCCTGGGTGAATATGTCTGTGAAACCTGTAATAGATTTGACCTTGGTACTGGTAGGCTATCACATTCTGTTCCTCTTCAGATCTGGCACAGTTGACGAACCTCAACCAGTTGGAGTCCCTTGGATCACCTCCACCAACAAAGCTGGAATTTCTGCCATTTTTGTTTACCTGCAACAAAAAAAAAAGAAAGAAAGTAAATTCACATGGTGGCTGGCTGGTCACGAGGTCAGTACTCCTGACGGTGGACGCGACAGTCGGATTTCAAACACTCTCTGCCACCCATGCCCTAGTTTGCCTAATGGATTAAAAAATGCAAGCAGACATTTTGATGTGAGACATCACTTGTAGTGTATATAAATACCAGTCCAGTCTATAAATACCAGTCTCTCGGAATAAGAATGTGTTCATTAACTTAATAGTTTCTTTCTCTATTGGCCTATTATAAAATTGACACATTGATTTTCATTCTTTCTAGAGTTAATGTATACAATTAAGAATAATTAATTAAAATAATTAATTGTAATTCTGTCCTGTATAGTGGCTATAACTTGAAGGTAATGACATTCGGGCATGGAATGGGTTGCCTGAACAAATCAGGAAAACCAGTAACTTAGCACCATTTAAAATATTAATAAAAATGCAAGACTTGACTCGGACCACAGATGAGCGTAGGATGCAGTAATCTTCTTTATAGTAGGAGCGTCTGTCATGTATAAGATTAAAACGGAAAAGCTTATATCCTCACAATTTTTATGTTTGCAACAATGAAACAAAAAAATATATAAAAATTAACAGTATAGGTAGAGAAATTATACTGCTACCAGTTAGAATGTAAGTTCTTTTATTTGACACTTTAAAGATGCAAAAGAAATTTAATGAAAACAATTTTTAGTTTATGAAAGTAAGTTAATGTAAGATAAGTATTCCTTTAAGACCAGTTTCATCTAAATAGCAAGTAAAGCATTCCTGTGCCCTAAGCCTGGTCCGGTGGTTAATTCAGGATCAGGACTCAAACCCGGAACCTATGGTTTGACAATCACTATACCACTGTGTACCCAGGTTATAGGAATTTGTTTAGCCCAAAGGCAAACAAGACACCCAAGCAAGCATTTGGCATATTGGAAGGTTTGATTAGCAGACCTTCTGGTAATTTCAACCAGCAGTACATATCGTGAACACCTTTCTGACACCAGGTGGACACCTGAAATTTTTAGAAAAAAAGCTAAATATAAATTTACAACACTTTTGCCAAAATGTTGTACATTTTGTAAAGAGAAAATTGAGAGCATTATAGAGAGACTACTGTTACTGTCTAATAAAGCTTGCAAAACTGGGTACCCGGGTAACCTGGACTTTTTCAAGAGATCCGAACTCCGGTTTTGAAGTGCTCCGGAATACATGATCTAATCATAAGTCTCCAATTTTTCTCTAAACTTAAAAAAAACAAAAACAAAAAAAAAAACAAAGAATATTTCAACTATAAATCACAATGTCTCAAAAAGGGTTATGCACAGTCAACATACAATTTTAAAACACAAAGAGTTTTGAAAATTATTTTTTCATTTTTTTTTTAATGGAATGCTACACAGATTCTCTTTAATGTTTACAGAAAAATATCTAGATCTAGCTTTCTGAAAAATTCTGGTTAGAATTCGGAACCCATTTAATTTAATTTAGTCATGAATGATGAGAGTTTGGACTTTCTGTGTTCTTATAAAAAGTACTTTAGTAGTAGTATCCCATTGGTCCAGATTGACACATAGGGCCGGTAGGACGTTTCAAGTTGGAAGAAATTGCAGCAGCCATGGCCATTTTTTTAGCTACGGAATACTAAGGGATTGTGTGGCCAGCACAACGCCTTTACTTTACCCCAACTAATGTTGGGTACCCATCAGAGCTGGGTAGACTCAGGGACATACTCTAGAACAAATCCTAGCCTTCAAGGGATTCAAAATCGAGAACTTCAGTACGATATCGGAATGCTCCGCCGCTCGGCAACCCTGCCGTGCTTGATGAAGACCAAAAAGGATATGTGCTTTGTCTGTTTCTGTGGTGGTAAAAATCATATTACCAATCATGTGCCACGTTTATAAAAAAACAACACCCACCACAGAACTAACATACAGACTCAAGAGAATTTTGAGCCTTTAAAAAAAGCAAATGTGTTTTTTGTGTTCTAAGTTACAGGATAATATAAGTTATGGGATAATTTATATTACAAAAAAAAATCTTACTGAAGAGTCAGAAACTATATGAAGTCCCAGATGTTCAGGACAGTCTCCCATGTAGCTACGGTTGCACTCGCAGTCTGAAAAGTAAGATGTTGCAATGTATAAGTTGCCTTTAATAAATAGATAAGTTACAAGTTGCAGGCATTTGAAAATAAGTGCATGCAAAAAATCCTTTGAATCTCTATCTAGATCATATGATTAATGAGTATGTCTGGGACAGAACATACTCTATTGCGGGCTCTTAAGAAATCATTATGGCAACAATCACGGTCGAAACTGACATGGTTTCTGTCATGTGTCGCGGCATAATAACCTGCCAAAAACAATCCTCCAAGGCAATGGTTCGACAATATAAACAATTGGATAGGGTTGCAGTTTACTGAACTAGTGAGAGCCACTCAAGACAGGCAAAAGTGGAGTAAGTTAACCAGTAGAGGTGTCCATTCGCTCCCCCCGATGACCACAACGATCAATGGATTTATGATGATGATGAAATAGATATAGCGTTAGAAAATATCAGCATTGCACAAGAATGTGACAAGAAAGGGTTTAAAGTTCCTTACTTTGCTCTGGTCCAAGTGGCAAGCAGCTTTCACAAGTTTATGTGGCCACAGCATACAATTGGATTGTGTGGCCACCATAACGTTAAGCCACCTTTACTTACCCTAACTAATACAAGGTACTCTCAACACAGCTGGGTAGACTCTGTGACAGCACCCAAGGAAAAAAAATGTTTAGTTTTACCAGGACTTGAACCCAGGAACTTTGGCAAAGCTTTCCTGAGCTGGCTGCCTCAGACTATAGGTGAAGATAAAGTTCTGCTCTGACAAAAGAGCATTTCAAATCAACCCGCTGCCAACCATTATTCCTGATGAGGTTTGGTCCAGGTGTAGGCTACTTATGCCTATGTAAAGTATGCCATTTAGACTATGTGGGTCCAAAAGATTATCGACCCGGTGCTCATCAGTTTACAGTTGCCTTATTGACTAGTGTCAGGTACCCATAAGAGATTAGTACACCCTTTAAATCCCTGTAAAAAACTTGTGTAAAACCTAGTGGTTTGAACTTTAAAAATGGCAATCTCTTAGGTCTTTAACTTTACATTAATACTATATTAGGTCATGTACTCTTACATAACAACAAAAAAACAATAAAAAACAAATAAAAGTAAAGCAATATTAAAAAAAAAGGTAAAATAATATAATCATGTTAATGATGTTTGCCGTCTTGTAGAACTTTTTTTTAGTACTAAAAGGGAAAAATACATACGCAAATATTCATCGTCATCAACTTTTGATAGAGACATGTTTCCCATTCTCTTCACTAGTGACATATCTATTTTTTCCTGTAGTTTTTCTAGCCACCTCATTTGTTTTCTTCTGTAAAATAAAGTAAAAAAAAAAATATTTTGTTACTTAAATGTGTGCAATTTAAACAAATATACACAAAAAAATACCATTTAATTTTTCCGTGTCTTTCCAAATACTTTTTTAAAGTACAGGTGAAAAATTCAAAAATTTCTAAGACTTATAAAACATGACATTGATAGTTAAATCATGTCTTTGTAATTGTAAGTTGTTAAATTAAAATTAAGTTTGTTCAAAAATCAAATCAAATACTAATTATTTTTTAATACCTGTTTTAAATCAAGTAGGTTTTCCACACACATACAAGCTACATCATCATGGTAGTAGAGTTGGCAGTCTCTGTTCTATTTTATTAACAAAATCAATAGACAAATAGGCACAGGCCTACACTCTTGTATAGAACTAAGCTAGATTTCTATGGACAAGATAATTTATAATTATATAATTTTTAGGCATGTGACATAATACATTTTTTAAATGAATGAATAATATATTTCTATATTTCAAAGGAGAAAGGGGATTGAAGATATCAATCATTTTAAAGGTCATTTCTTAAACCTGCTTTCTCTCCCCTATTACACTGATAAATGTCTTCTCCTTCTTTTAAACTTTTTAGTTCAGTGCCTTCAATTTCTAGGGCATGCTGATTTTTCTTTATATTTCTCATATTCTTTTTTCTGTGCTGTTTAGAAGATGTTGAATGACAGAAAGTGTTGACTGGACAGAAGATGTTGACTGGACAGAAGATGTTGACTGGACAGAAGATGTTGGCTGGAAAGAAGATGTTGACTGGAAAGAAGATGTTGACTGGACAGAAGATGTTGACTGGACAGAAGATGTTGACTGGACAGAAGATGTTGGCTGGAAAGAAGATGTTGACTGGAAAGAAGATGTTGACTGGAAAGAAGATGTTGACTGGAAAGAAGATGTTGACTGGACAGAAGATGTTGGCTGGACAGAAGATGTTGGCTGGAAAGAAGATGTTGACTGGACAGAAGATGTTGGCTGGAAAGAAGATGTTGACTGGAAAGAAGATGTTGACTGGACAGAAGATGTTGGCTGGACAGAAGATGTTGACTGGACAGAAGATGTTGGCTGGACAGAAGATGTTGGCTGGACAGAAGATGTTGACTGGACAGAAGATGTTGGCTGGAAAGAAGATGTTGACTGGAAAGAAGATGTTGACTGGAAAGAAGATGTTGACTGGAAAGAAGATGTTGACTGGACAGAAGATGTTGGCTGGACAGAAGATGTTGACTGGACAGAAGATGTTGGCTGGAAAGAAGATGTTGACTGGAAAGAAGATGTTGACTGGACAGAAGATGTTGGCTGGACAGAAGATGTTGACTGGACAGAAGATGTTGGCTGGACAGAAGATGTTGGCTGGACAGAAGATGTTGACTGGACAGAAGATGTTGACTGGACAGAAGATGTTGGCTGGACAGAAGATGTTGACTGGACAGAAGATGTTGGCTGGACAGAAGATGTTGGCTGGACAGAAGATGTTGGCTGGACAGAAGATGTTGGCTGGACAGAAGATGTTGACTGGACAGAAGATGTTGACTGTACAGAAGATGTTGGCTGGAAAGAAGATGTTGGCTGGAAAGAAGATGTTGGCTGGACAGAAGATGTTGGCTGGAAAGAAGATGTTGACTGGACAGAAGATGTTGACTGGACAGAAGATGTTGGCTGGAAAGAAGATGTGTTGGCTAGAAAGAAGATGTTGGCTGGAAAGATGATGTTGGCTGGACAGAAGATGTAGACTGGACAGAAGATGTAGACTGGACATAAGATGTAGACTGGACAGAAGATTTAGACTGGACAGAAGATGTAGACTGGACAGAAGATGTAGACTGGACAGAAGATGTAGACTGGACAGAAGATGTTGACTGGACAGAAGATGTTGACTGGACAGAAGATGTTGACTGGACAGAAGATGTTGGCTGGAAAGAAGATGTTGGCTGGAAAAGAGATGTTGACTGGACAAAAGATGTTGTCTGGACAGAAGATAATGTGCCTTCTTGTTTGGTCAGATGGTAGTGCTTTAGCTAGAAAAAAATATTAAATTGGGTTTTTATAGTAGGCCTATTTTAATGAATGGACATTTGGTATATTTCAATTGAAAAAAAAAAAGCGTACTGTCAATCAAGGCATATAGCAATAGTCTATGTTCTGTATAAACGTATTAATACAGAATAGAAATTCTTTGATTCTTTTACTCTTCATATACATACTGTTCCATTGATGTTCTACTGTTCTTCCCCCCCCCCCCCCATGCCAAATAGTGTAAATGTCTGTGAACTTAACACACCTTCCCAGTCAAGTTTCACCCCCACCCACTGTCTCCCACAAGTTCCAGCTTCAACCACTGTCTCCCACAAGTTCCAGCTTTATTTAACCACTGTCTCCCACAAGTTCCAGCTTCAACCACTGTCTCCCACAAGTTCCAGCTTCAACCACTGTCTCCCACAAGTTCCAGCTTCAACCACTGTCTCCCACAAGTTCCAGCTTCAACCACTGTCTCCCACAAGTTCCAGCTTCAACCACTGTCTCCCACAAGTTCCAGCTTCAACCACGCACATTTCATTTATATATAATAGATCCAAGGATTTTATTGATGAAATTTGGTAAGTATCGAGAAAATAATTAGAAATTAAACCGTTGGGGTTTAAATCAAGACCATAGTAATAGGCTACATTTCTTCAAAAGTAATTTTTAATTTTTGAATGGTATACTCTAGTATATTTACAAAAAACAACTAAGGCTAAGGTAAGGAATTAAGGAAAGCAAAAAAAAAATGATAATTCACTCAACTTGACTCAAGTAGTGTAGCAAATAAAACATAGATTTAAAGTTGTCGGTATCAATCGATCAACTCAACTAACCTACACTAAGACTACATCAATATCACATACTGTTATTTATATTCAACCAAAAATTAAAAATAAAAGTGTGCGTTACCTATTTAAATGCGTCTCGCGGTCTTGGTAATAATATATACTAAAAGCGGAAGTGAAAATCAAGCTGTGAATTGTGAACGGAAATCTCGTGATATCTACCCAACTTACTTTCGCTTTCGAATAGACTTATTTTAAATATGTTTTTAATTGCATGCCTAATATTATGACTGCCATATTATGTTATTACGTATTAAATTATAAATTTTGATTGGCTATTTTACATTTTAATATAGAAAAGAGTATTATTAAAAGTAAAAGAAACCCCCAAAAGAATCTAAACTAAATTTGGACTCTTTAATAAACCAAGAAAATAAAACATAAGACAAAAAAAAAATACTCGTCAAGAGTTAAGACAATAAGTATACTTATATGATTTAATAATAAATTGGACAAGTACCATATATTATTAGACAAAGTACAAAAGAAAATCAAATACAAACTCTAAAATACAGTACAAAAGAAAATCAAATACAAACTCTACTTACAAAAATACACTACGTACAAAAAAAAATGCTTACGTACAACAGACTCTCGTTTTTTTTTTTTTTATCTTTAGAGAAGTTATACAATTATATTCATCACTGGTACTTTCCGTATTTTTATATGGCTGTGAAAGTTGGACGCTGAATGCAGAGGCTGAGAGAAGAATTCATGCCTTTGAGAACAAATGTTATAGAATGTTCTTAGGAATAAGCTATCAAGAAAGAAAAACAAATGAATATGTCTTGCTTCATAATCTGGCGGGGAAACAGGAACAGGAGGCACTCCTTTCAACTGTAAGACAACGAAAGCTGAGAGATGGTTTGGTCATGCTGTTAAGGCAAGACTCCTTAGGCCACAACATCCTACAAGGTACAAAGGAAGGAACACGCCAGAAAAAAAAGAAGCGGTTAGACAACTTAAAAGAGTGAACCGAACCACCTCTTGATACGCTTCTGCAAACCGTCTCTGACCAGGACGAATGGAGACATCTGGTTACGCGCACAGTCGTAACACCCCCACGACGAAAGTGACTGGTCTGATAATGATGAGAAGTTTTGTAATAGTTGTTATTTTGAATAGAACATATTGTTGCTTATTTTGACCTCCTGTCTCTTAAATGTACCAGGAATGGTAAGATGCTCTGTAGTAGGCCTATAGAAACAACACATTGAAAGTACCGGTACTTAATTATCTTCCCTTTTCGATAATAAAAAAATATCTTAGTTTTTATTTTATCTTACTTACTATAGGGAAAAAGAAAATATATGATTGGTATCTTCTATTAAGACATAACAAATGTATCTCTTGTATGCCAGTTTATTTACAAGGGGATTGAATGACCATTACAAAAGCAAAAGTAACTTAAATCTACATAAGGTACATACGGGTATTAATGTCCACCTAAGAGACTCGAGCAAATCTTAACAGACCCAAAGAAGTTATCTTACACAATAATGTAAAGTAAGATTTGTTTCTTTGCTGCCAGTGATCAAGCGAAAACTGTTTCGCATTTTATATTTTTAATTAGTTTAGACCAGATTGGGCCTTATTACTGGCTGGGCCTTTATACTCTCAGGTAGGCCTACCTTATGTCATTCACCCATCATAGCTTTGGCAGGTTCATGGAAACACTCCAGACCTTATTTGTATCTATTTGCTTGGATTTGAACCTGGAAACCTTCGGTACGTCAAATGAACTGGTTACCACTGGATCACCTTGCCCCATAGGCCGATAGCGACATGATATGACTTATTTACTTGACTTAATGCCTGGGCGGGGGGGGGGGGTCTCAATTGCAGAAAAGAGACGTAATTACACCTCACCATAGATCTAGATCTAAGGCGGCTCCATCAGTTGGGTTCATGTGAGACCAGTAGCCGTTGCTTCGTTTGCGACCGCCCTTCTCCATGTGTGCTTAGGTCGGCCCTCTCTTTTCTCTTTCCCAGTCGGGTTTCAATTTGTTGCCTTTCTGGGTCCCACTTGCCTTCGGTTTTTTTTTTCAGGATGCGTCCTATCAACCCCCCACTTCCATATTCCAATCTCCTTTCTGATTGAAAAAAAAATACAAAAACAATCGTTGGGGACATCCTAGTTAGGACCTACATAGTAGAGTGATTGTGTGTCCTGGTACAGCCCTGGGGGATATAGAAACACATTGTCATGTAAATGGCACATCGAGCTTAAAAATATCTTTAAAACCGGACGAGCCGTCTTGCTCTTAAGTCCAGTCCGTAAAGAGAAAGGGGGATAGATTCTAAACCCAGGGAGAGCATTAAATCGTATACCTGCACAGTGGCACAGTAGTACAAATACCAGACTTTAAGGCCTGGTCATCCAGACACCGGGCTTGGCGAGACAGGTGTGGTTGCGCCTATATCTTCCTCCCCCTCAGGGTTTCCGCTGGGCTTTCGCCATACAGTGATCCTCGAGTGCACAACGGGGGGGGGGGGGCGTGCCACAGTTGTAATCTTTTACACACTTCGCCAGCTTAGAGGCCATTGGGTAAAGAGGTGACATCCTAACGCCAGGTTAGGTTAATGGTTATGTAATCACAGTTTAATACGTAATGAACATAATGACAAACATTTCTATTCTCTTCTTTTTCCCTCTTAAAACAGTATTAAAAAAAAGACATTATGAAAAACAAAAGAAATTTTTAATTCATAGTGATAGTCGAAAATAGTGTTACAGATCAATACTGCAGCTTTCCATATAAAAGTCATACCAGTCTTCCCAAAAACTCAGTATCGATACATTCATTTACAAGTGTTCATATTCATGCTTTTTTTCTGTACAATTTCTTTTTATGAACCATTTATATAGAAAACATACAATATTTTATATACAATTCAAACACAGCCTTTTTTTCTCTCTCTCATTGACAAATTTAGCATAGAAAATAGAAACTTAAAAAGTAACTGTTAACCCTTAATACAATGTTAGTTCGTGGGACAAGTGAAACAGCCTTCACACATTTCTATGGCCACATCCTTCAAGGGGATTGTGTGGCCAACACAATGCCCAGCTGCCTTTACTTTCCTACAACTAATGCTAGGTAGACACGGATAAAGAATCAGGGACACACACTCTGGGCCTATAAATAAGAACTGGTTTAATGCCTGGGACTCAAGACATGGACATTCGGTAATGTAATCCGTATGCACATCATCTTTGGCCTTTTTAGATGAAGCTATATTCAGTAATAGGGGGCACGTTGGTGTACTGAAGGTCCTGGGTTCGAATCCTGGTGAAAGCTCAAATGTGTTTTCACACCTGGAGAGTGTCCCTGAGTATACCCAGCTTTGATAGGTGAATTAAATTGCAGGCCCCCCTATGCATTGTGCTGGCCACATTATCCCTTAGTATGCCGTGGCCACAGAAACTGGTTCACACTGCTCCTCCGACCCTATGGGTACTTTACTTATACGCATGTAATGATCCACACAATAGCATAATTTATAACAAACAATTAGCACAGAAATATAGTATAAATGTCAACAGTAGTGTTGTAAGTTAAGCGCATTCGAAGACTAAAAGTTTTGAATATCGCTGTATAAAATATGTCAATGGCAAGTACAAAAAACAACAACAATCCATTGTATCTTTACTAAGCCAATGTTGTCAACTCCTGTGACATGAGAAGAGTTGAGATCTTTACTGCCGTTATCGGCTAACTAGGCCAAGCATGCCAGACTTGGAACTCAAAGCGATTTTCAAATGCCCCAAAATGGCAATTCAAGCCGCTTCTACAAGAAAAGAGCAGGGTGACTTTTAGACTGTTGCCAAAGTGAATTAGAAATCATGCTTTGGCATACTATTATCAATAGGTTGCCGGCCACTGGTTTAGAGGCAGTGGCGTAGCTAGGGGAGGGGGAGGGGGGTCCAAATGCGAAAATCCCCCCAGGCCCCTACTTGAGGGGGGCCCCCAAAGGAGTGTTCGAATTGTTTTTTCTCATGTAATAATGTCGAATGTCAAAATGCAGGGGCCCCTTAAGGAGGACAAGCCCCCCGGGCCCCCAAATCCCTTGCAACGGCACTGTTTAGAGGACAACATATTTCAGGCAAAGGTAGACAATGATTTTCATCAATACAATGTTTAAAAAAATGGATTAGATCTATTTATTACTAACTATTGTCTGACAAAATCAACAATGATTAACGTATTATAAAACCATATAAGAACTTTTGACCAATCACTATTTATTCTATTATTTATATACATGATTTCCTTAATGTGGCAAAAAAAAAAAGATTATTAATCAACAAGGGTAAATCTATTCTGAAATATTCGATTTAATTATTGATTATTCGTGTGTGAAAGAGTGAGTGGGTGTTTATATATGTGTGTGTTTGTGTATATAAAACGTAGTTTAATAAAAATTCCTATTAACTAATTACAATTTCAATTACAAATGCAAATGGAAGAACACTTTGTATTTTTCTACCTATTACCAACAAAAAGTATTTAATACAATAGTGATTTTAACACTGGTGATACTTGTGAGCTAATTAGATGTTTTCTGATATCTTGGCCCCGGGATGGCACTCAACTATAGTCAATAACAAATCCTTCATGTTATAAATCCTCATTTTCGTTCGCTGGCTGGTATTGGTTCTTTTTGTGTTTAGTATAGTAAACAATGCTAGCCGTCACTGCCAAAGCACCACAAATTCCTGAGATTATTATTATGACTATCCACGCAGTTGACAAATGAGGTGCGGAAGAAGATCTAGTTGCGGTTCGGCATTCAGGGCATTCCTTACACGATACGATTTGCATTTCACGAAAGCATTTCTCCCCTGTCAGATTATCATGTTGGCATTCTTCTGGGCTGATTGTCTCGCACCTCAGATATTCCTCTGCAGGAGTAATTGGAGACATAGTTGTGGAATGGTTGTCATCAACCTGCCCGCTGGAATCTGAACCAGGTTCTACACTTGAGAGCATGTTGACCTTTTTCGTTAGCGATGGAGTTGTACGTATGTTTGGTTCAGTGGCTAACTCTTCATGGCTGCAGCATCCGGGCAGATTGTTTGGGCATTGCGGACATGGCCGGCATTCAGATCCTTGAGGTCTTGTGTCTTTGTAAAACCCGTCCTCGCATTGCAGGATCTCCCTGTCTTGGAAACGAGTGCAGTCCGAAGTCTGTTTCACGTGGTCAATTTCCGTCGAGTATTTGGTACACGGCTTACATGCAAGATTGCCGTGATTGGCCTCAGCCATGTAGCTGTTGGCTGGGCACTCCTCACAGTGCGACGCCTTGGGGTTGAAAAATTCGCCTTTGTCACATAAAGACACAATTTCAAGTGGGTTGGTTGCACTAATTGTTGTTATTAATATCGAGGTTATTACGATTCTCTGCTCCATTTATCTGTGAACAACAATATGTAGCATGATATTAATATATGTAATATCATAATCAATTTTCTAAATCATTTTTACTCAATAATATTGCACAATTCTACATTATTCAGTCTGTTCAAGAACAGGTTTTCATAAATATTGAGAAAATCCCGTTTACTATATGGGTTCTGAGAAATAAATTTGAAGAATAAAAAAATTAAATATTCTTGTTTTTTATTTGGTAAAAAGAATTTAATTCAGCGAGAGGGATCACACAATTTAATAAAAATATTTATATCATTAATCCAATGATTTTTTTTTTATACTACAAGGCATGGCGGGCTTATGTAGCCCGCGGGTAGCCTCTTGCACACCCTTGACGAAGCCTATGTTGTTGTTTTGTCATGCTCGGCGATTGACACGACATTTTAAGAGTGTATTCTGACTGAAATCGCATTTTTTATAAAAAGGGATTTAATGCACAAAATGAGACTGCTCAGCGTAATTCATCAGTTATTGCCCTTCGAAAGTGATGCTTGACTGGGCCAATTGTTTGAATCGTGTGACAAAGTTTAACCAGGTGTACTTTACAAATATACCGGTAGTTTATTTACAATAAAAAAATCATATAATCTACATCTTTATAAGAGTTCTTATTGCTTGAAAAAAAAAACACTGTTATATAGTTAAACAGTAGGCCTACAGCGGTTAGGCTATATAGGCCTACATAAAACCATACATTAAAATTTATGTTAAAGTTCAAATTTTGTAGCTTAGTGAACTTATTGCTTGGATATTTTCTTTGGTTTATCAAAGTTGTTCGAACTAGATGATTATAGATAGCAGTAGTAAAGAAAGCGTTAATCAAAGTTATTTGAACAAGCTGGTTAAAGATAGCAGTAACAAATAAAGCGTAAGTTGTTGACATGATTATCGCAAAATTTCTAGACATTAGTCATTAGCTGTCGTCGTACACACTAGGCCTACTATTCACCCACTATACAGTGACAATTATATAATTTTTAAACAAGTGTTTGAAAGGTGATTTAACAAAATGTTAAAATAGTTTTAAACAGTAATGTGTAACTATTTTCATGCCGTCCAAAACGCTGTGTCTAGATGCACGTTAGTGTGTTAAGTTATTGCAACACTTACCAATCTCGGGAAAAACTGGTGTGTTAATCCTATCGGCAAAGGTAAATAATCCGGCAAGAATTATGACGGGAGTTCGACGTCTGACGCTTTATATAGACTAGTGGTGACGACAGAACTGCATTGTGGGACGTGGAGAGGTAGACACTAGTAGACAGACTTCAATGCGACACACGTCGTACCTGCGCTAAGGCGTACTAAGGCCTACTGTCTTTTATGCTTTCATTATCTCTCTCTAATTATTTTATTTATTTATATCTCTCTCATTCACACACACTCTCTCTTTTTTTAACTTGTTTTTTTTCTCTCTCTCTCGATACATCACTTCAATTCTTTTCTCTTTCTATCTCATTCTCATTCATTCTCATTTTATCTCATTCTCATTCTATCTCATTCTCATTCTATCTCAGTCTCTTTCTATCTCAATCTTTCTATCTCATTCTTTTTCTATCGTTCCCTATTCTCTCTCTCTCTCTCTCTCTCTCTGTCTCTCGCTATATCTTCATATTTCTTATCTCTTTCTCTTATACAATTCTCCCGTCCTCTCTCTCTCTCTCTCTCTCGTAACTTTACTTCAATTCTTTTTTTTTCGATTGTGCTCTCTCTCTCTCACTCTCTCATTATTTCTCCTCTTTCTCTCTCTTGCTATATTTCTTATCTCTCTCACTCTCTCATTATTTCTCCTCTTTCTCTCTCTTGCTATATTTCTTATCTCTCTCTCACTCTCTCATTATTTCTCCTCTTTCTCTCTCTTGCTATATTTCTTATCTCTCTCTCACTCTCTCATTATTTCTCCTCTTTCTCTCTCTTGCTATATTTCTTATCTCTCTCTCACTCTCTCATTATTTCTCCTCTTTCTCTCTCTTGCTATATTTCTTATCTCTCTCTCACTCTCTCATTATTTCTCCTCTTTCTCTCTCTTGCTATATTTCTTATCTCTCTCTCACTCTCTCATTATTTCTCCTCTTTCTCTCTCTTGCTATATTTCTTATCTCTCTCTCACTCTCTCATTATTTCTCCTCTTTCTCTCTCTTGCTATATTTCTTATCTCTCTCTCACTCTCTCATTATTTCTCCTCTTTCTCTCTCTTGCTATATTTCTTATCTCTCTCTCACTCTCTCATTATTTCTCCTCTTTCTCTCTCTTGCTATATTTCTTATCTCTCTCTCACTCTCTCATTATTTCTCCTCTTTCTCTCTCTTGCTATATTTCTTATCTCTCTCACTCTCTCATTATTTCTCCTCTTTCTCTCTCTTGCTATATTTCTTATCTCTCTCACTCTCTCATTATTTCTCCTCTTTCTCTCTCTTGCTATATTTCTTATCTCTCTCTCACTCTCTCATTATTTCTCCTCTTTCTCTCTCTTGCTATATTTCTTATCTCTCTCTCACTCTCTCATTATTTCTCCTCTTTCTCTCTCTTGCTATATTTCTTATCTCTCTCTCACTCTCTCATTATTTCTCCTCTTTCTCTCTCTTGCTATATTTCTTATCTCTCTCTCACTCTCTCATTATTTCTCCTCTTTCTCTCTCTTGCTATATTTCTTATCTATCTCTCTCACTCTCTCATTATTTCTCCTCTTTCTCTCTCTTGCTATATTTCTTATCTCTCTCTCTCACTCTCTCATTATTTCTCCTCTTTCTCTCTCTTGCTATATTTCTTATCTCTCTCTCACTCTCTCATTATTTCTCCTCTTTCTCTCTCTTGCTATATTTCTTATCTCTCTCTCACTCTCTCATTATTTCTCCTCTTTCTCTCTCTTGCTATATTTCTTATCTCTCTCTCACTCTCTCATTATTTCTCCTCTTTCTCTCTCTTGCTATATTTCTTATCTCTCTCACTCTCTCATCATTTCTACTCTTTCTCTCTCTTGCTATATTTCTTATCTCTCTCTCACTCTCTCATTATTTCTCCTCTTTCTCTCTCTTGCTATATTTCTTATCTCTCTCTCACTCTCTCATTATTTCTCCTCTTTCTCTCTCTTGCTATATTTCTTATCTCTCTCACTCTCTCATTATTTCTCCTCTTTCTCTCTCTTGCTATATTTCTTATCTCTCTCTCACTCTCTCATTATTTCTCCTCTTTCTCTCTCTTGCTATATTTCTTATCTCTCTCTCACTCTCTCATTATTTCTCCTCTTTCTCTCTCTTGCTATATTTCTTATCTCTCTCTCTCACTCTCTCATTATTTCTCCTCTTTCTCTCTCTTGCTATATTTCTTATCTCTCTCTCTCACTCTCTCATTATTTCTCCTCTTTCTCTCTCTTGCTATATTTCTTATCTCTCTCTCTCACTCTCTCATTATTTCTCCCCTTTCTCTCTCTTGCTATATTTCTTATCTCTCTCTCTATCTTTCTCGTTTTCTTTCCTTCACTTACTAAGATTCTCTCTTTCCCCACATATGCCTTTTTATGTCTTTGTGTCTTCTCCATTCTCTCTATCTTTTTTCTCTCCCTCCGCCCCCCCCCCCCTTTTTCGAACTCCCCCTCCCCAACTTTCTTTTTATAATACTAAAAATCTTTATAATAATCTATAATTAAATATTTTTAATAATTTACTGTACAAAAAAGTTTCGGTAACACCCCCTGCCCCTTCCCCTTTTTTTAATTGTTGCTGTTTACATCTGATGCCAGAAGCCACGACACACAGACACGCAGCGCCAGCAGCTAGTGTGTGTATGTCTGAGGGGAAAATCGGTGCTGGGAGGGGTTGGGGGAGGGGGGGGGGGTGATAACTGCGCAGTTTAGAATAATTTGTTATCTCCCTCATATTAGTAAGGGTGGTGTCGTATTCAATTAAGATAACAACAGGGTCGCTGATTAAGCTACTATCGTCCACAGAATAAATATATACCTATTCTGTGATATCGTCCAACAGCATTAGTTATATTATATAATAATAGTGATTGGTAAATGTTTGTCTCGCAAACGTAATAGCTTCCTTGACACATTGTAATTGATGGTCAAAGAGGAACTTTATTTTGTTGTGATCTATGAGATCCCCTGGCGAGTCAAAAGTGCCTTTGAAGGAAATAAGGCGTAGGCCTGCTGCCTACTGTTAATAAATAAACTTTAGCCGAGTCATCGCGTTACAGGTCGCCAAGGCTAGATATTATGGGTGACCTAGTTTCGTTTCGAGGTCATTGAATTTCATCATGCAATAGGTAGAACCATTCAGTTGTCACCAATACCTATTCTGTGGTTGTCACTTAATTCTATGTTGTTGTTTTGTAAATGGACTCGTCTTTCTAAGCAATACAGAGTACACGGGATTGGGCGTGCGGGAGAGGTGTGGAAATAGGGAGAAAAATATGGACTGGGCTGGTGACACCATAAGAAAGGCAGCGAAGATGTGAGACTTTGGGGTGGGAAGAGACTTGTCATCTGCTGCACCCAGGGGCGAAGCCACAGGGGGGGGGGTGAGGGGGGCTAAGCCCCCCCTGGAATAAAAAAAAAATCTTTTTTAAACTGATTTTTTACAAAATGTGTACTAAATTCGCTAAAATTTTGGTAAATCTTTGTCACGCGAAAGTTCAGCCCCCCCTGGTATTTGGTAAATTTTTGTCTCGCGAAAGTTCAGCCCCCCCTGGAAAAAATTTCTGGCTTCGCCCCTGGCTGCACCACGAGAGTCACAAAGATTAATCGATATAGTTTAGGCCTATAGGATATAGCAGGGATGGCCGAATGCTGCTGTGAGAGCGCAGCAAGTTCGTATTGCCTTACTTTACATAAACGTCGCGGGTTCGAGTCGTGTTACTGTTGACGGCTAGCATTTGATGTTGGTTTTCTCTGGTCTGGAGGTCTCCTTGATACGTCCTTTGCCCACCACGGTAGGGATTGTTTGATGACAGGACTAGGGGCCTATATCAGGAAGTAACTATCTACAGGACTGTCCGGCCTCTGATGGAAATATTAATTACAGTAGTGTAAAGTAAAGGCTTCTGGGCACGAGGACAGTAGGCCTAATAGCTATAAGATCCAGTTCAAATATTTTAAAAAATCTAATAAAGAGTTGCGAAATAGGCCTACACTCTATACTGCTTTGGGTAGGCTATATATTTATAGTACGACGCAATAAACGGACTTTGGACTTTTAATTTTTCAAAATATTTTTGTATTCTTCTAAAATGTTGATATTAAGAATGTAGAAGTACAAGTCCCGACATAAACCGTCAACTGCCAAACCGGGTCCGCATAGCCTATATTTCTATCTGGTGGTCAATATCCGGACCTGACAACGATAGGAAACAAATGGTATAATAGATGAATGGCTTCATATACACCGGCTGAGAAAAATATCCTGAAAGCTTCGGGTAAGTTCAACATTAGCCTATCCTATGAAGTCGCCATTAAGAAAAGAAAACGAGGCATTAAGATAAGATTTTATTGATCCAAAAAGGTAATGTGGTATGATTACATTGCAGTATTACAAGAACACAAACACAACAACCAGAACAATTACAACACACACACAATCTTCAAATCTGCAAAACACGCATCTGGTTCTTGATTATGGTTTAGTCGGGAGCAGCGTTGATATAGTCTCACGAATCAACACAAAATGGTCGCTTTGTTTACACTGATAGTCTATAGCGAAAGTGAGATGTCTCATTTTAAATCAACAAAATGTAAACTGGCGTAGATTAAAACGAATCTCGATATCCTACCAAAGGGAAAAGACATTGGCTTGTAGCCTACTTTCCACTGTATGCTACTTATTTCTCTTGATTTTTATTACTCTCAACCTCAATTCACTTGTCGCTATGTTTACGAAGCTTCACCTTCCATCGGTCCGGGTCAAAGCCTCGTTTTTTAAAAAAAGTCTCGAACTAGGGCCTAGGCTAATTGCGTGGACGCTAAAAATAACTTGAGCATTACGGTAGCGTAAGTTCCATGGCCTAGTTTTTTTTAATGTGGGATTTCTCCTACCTGTTAACCTCATTCCTCCCCCGCGACATCGACATCCACCGTATCGATTTTTTCCCGCTCTTTTTGTGAACTTTGCTAAAGTGTATATTTACAACAGCAAAAGAAGTATCAAAAAAAGTTATGTTTGTATGACAAAGAGTAAGTAAAGTAGGCCTACCCGTCGGACTAAACTGATCATAGGGCCGGTGAAGTAGCGTTCACCAGTTTCTGTGGCCACGGCATACTAGGAGATTGTGTGTCCAGCACGTTAATGCCCATCCGTTTTACTTTACTTCAACATAAGTCTCATCAGAGCTGGGTAGACTAAAGGACAACATTAAGACCCGAGAACAATTCCTATCCTTCACCAGAATTGGAACCCAGGACCTTCGGTACGCCAGCCGAAACCTCTGCCGCTCGACCGCTCTGATTTTGTTAGAATGATTTTGGCTTGCTCCCAACTGCTGTCAATATTTGACGCATCATTCAATGTGTACTTCAACAAGGTTTTTAACATCGATTTGTTTTTATTTTCAGGAAATAAACCTCACAGCACAACATGTCTAGGGCCAACATGTGTCATAGCGTAAGATGGAGATAGGGACGGCAAGGGAAAAAAATTACTCCCCCCCCCCCACTCACACACCGAACTTGTTCTATTAATAACTAACCGAGGAGGTTTTGTGACAGGGCATAGTGGATAAGTGTCTGGGGGGGGGGGGGAGGGGTGAATAATACTAAGTAAATATACTCTATAGAAACTTAAAGTTAAAATATTTTATTAGAATTTAACTTTTGTGCAGGTTGGGCTACGTTATTAAACGCGCCTACCTAGGAAAATAATTTTCTGTTAAATTTCCTTTGTTTTATTACTTCCAGTATAATCATATGCCAAAGGTTATTATTTTATAGTGTGTTTTTTTAACATCGCGATAACTTTGGCTCTCATAAAAGTCACTTCATAAATAAATTTTACTAGCCATCTTCTGTCTCGGTAAAGTGTTAGATCGGCGTATTGATCTATTGGTCTGAGATGGTTAACTACTTCTAAGCTTCTAATACATTCTTCAAACTCTTGAAAAAAAAAAGCAACATAGAAATATATTTGAGTCGAATGTAAGTTTGAATACTAAATAATTAGATGTAATGTATTTTTTGTGAATAGCTTTTGGGTTAGTGTCTTAGTCTTAGTGAAGCCGGCTGGTCCAGCGGTTAGTTCACCGGACTGTCAACCAAAAACCAACAGACACGTCGCGAGTTCTATCCCTGCCACCGATCCCTGTCGCCCTGCTTAGTGGACGTAATAATCTTCTATCTAGAAGAAACGTCTGTAAACCTATAAGTATAACCCCCCTCCCCCCCCCCGACCACCTAGCAATAGCACCTGCACCGCTATGCACATTGCACATAAAGACCGTGTGATCAATTCTGCTTTTTGAGGAGTGTATATGGTATGGTAAGGGGAATGGGTCAGAGGGGGAGGCTAACCCACTGCATGCAACTGATGATATGCTTGCCCTCGCCGCCACCCTCACACACACGCACAATCTCCCCACCCCTATCACCCGATGCTGTTGTTAGCAGACGACGACGAGGCTTTGCTTCAATCGTGTCCTCATGTAAAAAAAAATGTGACACACTTTTCTAAGTGGGACAGTAGAATTCATACGCCTGTGTTGTGTAGCATACTAAGTAACAACTAAAAATAGTATTAAAAGTAGTCCGTCCAAAACAACAGACTGGGCTTGCCCCCCCCACCCCCCCCCCCCCGAAAAAAATAGCCATCTTGTGATTGAGAAATATATGAAAGGGTGGTTGGGGGGAGGGGAGAGAACCTGTACATTTGTTTTTCTCGTAGAAAAAATGTCGGGCAATATGTCTTTTCCCCCTCCCTCCCTCCACCCTCACCCAATACCCTTCCCTACTCTTATGAATTATGTATTCTTTTTTGAAAAGATTTTTTTTCTGATATATTATGAAGGACACAAGCAAAACAAAGAATAAGGGTAAATGGAGATTTTAAAAGGTATAGGAGATTGTAAGGAAGAGTAGGAGATTGTAAGGAAGAGTAGGAGATTGTAAGGAAGTGTATGAGATTGTAAGGAAGAGTAGGAGATTGTAAGGAAGAGTAGGAGATTGTAAGGAAGAGTAGGAGATTGTAAGGAAGAGTACGAGATTGTAAGGAAGAGTACGAGATTGTAAGGAAGAGTAGGAGATTGTTAGGGTGTAGGAGATTGTTAGGGGGTGGAGGAGATTGTTAGGGCTTGTAGGAGATTGGTACGGGTTGCATTAGAGTAAATGTGTAGGGAGGTGTAAAGGAATGCGGAATGTAAGAGCGTCACTCGGGTCATTATCTTGGTGGCTCGCCCGTATACCTGCAATATTGCCCGGTAGAACAAATCCCATTCCGGTACTACCATAGGTAGGGCATCCGGGCACAAGGGCGGGGTGGCTGCAGCTAGTGTGTGTATGTCTGTGGGGAGAGAAGTGGGTGTGGGGAGGAATGCGTGGGGGGGGGGGTCGATAACCGCGCAGGAGAGTAAAAAGTGCCGCGTGTGCGTTTCAACGTTGGGACGAAAAAAAGTGCGTGGCGCTAAAAATAAACTTGGCCGAGTCATCGCGTTAGCGGTCGCCAAGGTCACGTTAGGTGTCACGTCGCGACCTAGTTTCGTTCGAGTTCACAAACAAATGTTGCATTCTAGTCTCCAGTGCACCACGCACGCAATAAAATAGAATCATTCAACCATATTTGTTGTTTTTCTGTATCAGGACTGCTGTTGCTAAGCAGTACACGGAACACTGGAGTGGGCGTAGCGGAGGGGGGAGGGGGGAATAGGGAGAGGGAGAAAAATATGGAATGGGCTGGGACGACCATGTGTGACGCATAAGAAAGGGAGCGAAGATGTGAGAATTCGGGGTGGGGAGAGGGTTTGTCACCTCTGGCGCCCCAAGAGTCACAAAGAACTAAGAGCTACAGGGTGGGCGAATGCTGCTGTATAGCTCAGATTGCCTTACAGAAAGGTCTAGGGTTCGAGTCCAGTTGAAGGCTAGCATTTGACGTTTGTTTTTCTCTGGTCTGGAGGTCTCTTTGAGCCTACCTAGCTCTTGTGTAATAAGTTACAAACGTTCCTTCTGGAAATAAGAAAGATAATTACGTCCTTTGCCCAAAAACGGTAGGCCTAGGTATTGTTTGATGACAGGGCTACATCATGGAGTAACCTACCGCTGGACCGTCGGCCTCTAATGGATAGCCTACATTAACCCTTACAGTTCCGGGCGCGTATATAGCGGAATTGAAGACAGCATAGACAGAAGTAGGTCGGTACGGGAAGGGTTAATTACTGTAACGTTAACGCTTCTGGGCACGAGGACAGTAATAGCTAAGATCCGGTTCAAATATTAAAAAAAAAACTAGCCCATTATAGGCCTACTCCCTTTCTTTGTAAACTAAGTCTATATTTAATTTATATTTTGATAGATTAAAATAAATATAAGTGATATCCATACTAAAATTTCGAATCGGTAATATCGGCAAATACATATCTAATTATAACGATTCCACATTAAAAAAAAAAAAATACCGGTTTCTGATTTCCGTGAACATTTGTACGGCTTTAACAAAAACACGACACGAATGTAAACATGAATTAATTCTTTTCCTTTCATTCACAAAGCTAGAGCGCAAAGTATGATGCCGTCCTTTTCCTTTTTTTTTCCTAGCTTTGTGACGAAAAACCATAAAAAGATGGACCGGCATTTTCAATGTGAAACCAAACCATAGACCATATTGTATTGTGTTTGTTAAATAAATAAAAAATCATAATTATAGTATAATTAAGTTTTTTTACTGAAAATTTGATATAATGTATTGTTAGTCGCCATAAGTCTGCTGCCCAAGTTTCAGCTCGATTGGACGACGGGAAGTGGTCGAAAAATCGATGCAAAGTTTTGCTAGCAAGCAATCAAGCAGACAGACAGTACGGGTTAATAGAAAGGGAGTAAAAACGTAATAAAAAGTTGCGAGATAGGCCTACACTGCTTTTGGTAGGCTATATTCATGCTATTAAAAAAATGTTAATTTTAACAATGTAGAAGTTTTAGTCCAGACATAAACAATCAAATGCCAAACAGGGACGAAGCCAGAAATTTGTTCCAAGGGAGAGGTGGCTTTACTTTCGCGTGCCAAATATTTACCAAATTCCAGGTGTGTGGGGAGGGGGGGGGGAAGCTGAACTTTCGCGTGACAAACATTTGCCAAATTGTTAGCGAATGTACTAAATATTAAAAAAAAAATGTTTAAATTTTTTTTTTTTAAATTACAAGGGGGGAGGGGAGCTTAGCCCCGATTCAACCCCCCCCCCCCACCACCACCACCACAACCACTGAGGATTCGCCTCTGCTGTCAAACCGGATCCGCTAAATATATTTCTATCCCGTTGTCCGTATCCGGTCCTGAGAGGAAACAAATGGCAGAATTATATAAAAGGTGTTAGATACGCCGGCTGAGAAAAAAAAACAACCTTGGAGATTCGAATAAGTTCAAGTTTGTGTGGACGCTAAAAATAACTTACGCATTGCGGTAGCTCAAGTTCCATGGCCTAGATTTCTTTCCGTTTCCTATTTCTCGTACCTGTGTTAACCTCATCCCCCCCCTCCCCTCTTCGCGTCATCCACGATATCGGTTTTTGTTTTCGCGCTTAATTTGTTGAGTTTGCTAAAGAAGTATAAAAGCATTGTGTTTGTAGGACAAAGAGTAAAGTGGCAATTAATACAAAAGGCATTAAATGCAAACTTAGTAAACAACACAATAACAATATATTAGGCGCCCACAATGCTCGGATAGACATAAGGACTAAAACACATTCCCTTATCCCATTTATTTACTCACAAAAAAATATGCTTTGGCCTAGACTATAGTCTATGTAGCCTACTATTTCTTTCACGAGCGGCACCAACCAGGCATAGATTGGGTTGCATGAACAAACCAGAAAAATCATCAACTTAACATCATTTTAAAACACTAATCAAAACGAATGACCACGAATGACCACGAATGAGCGTAGGACGCAATAATCTTCTTTAAGATCATAACTTTAGCAGCAACAATTCTAATGCAATTCCAGGGCAACCGAAAATAATCAACAGGTATAAAAACTAAATACCAAAACATTCTCACCACAATATTATTATTATATAGCTAACAAATATTTTTAATGGATAACTAACGAATAGATTTTTCTTAGTGCTGAGGATTTTTTTTTTTGTTTCGGTCTCAAGTCCTAGTATTGCATTTATTTCAAGAGTAAACAGAAGGTCCAACCACCCGTGTGACATTCGTGTTTGCAAATTTACGCCCCCCCCCCCCCCCTTAACAAAAGACACGGAACAAGTAAACAACAGACTGCCAGCTAAGAGCTATTCTGTCATACGTCTCACTGCGCATGTCTTTATGAACCTTAGTGACATTGACAAAAGAATTGTTAACTTCACACCATGACGCGTAGGCCTACAATGTATCTAAGAAGTAAAGTTATTGTTTGATGGTTGAGTTCGATATATAATATATATACAGTGCTTTTTTTTTTTGTAAAAAAAAATAGGTGCCGGTTATCAGTGATGGATTGCCTAACTTTTAAAGCAGTTTCGCATTTTATATTTAAATTCTTTTTGCGCGCAATTTTAAAATAATTCAATTTTAACAAATTAATAATATAATAATTTAACAATAAACGTTAAAATACAAGAAAAGTAATAACTTTTTACCCACATTGACAAAGGTGCCGGTGCGCCGTGCCGGTAAGTAGGCTACCGTCACAAAAAAAGCACTGTATATATATATAATATATACATATATATACGCGTTTTATCGTTAGGGAGGAAGATTAGCGTATTTTTACAATGTTGGCAAACAAAATATTTAAAAAAAAATGAAATCTTGCTTTTTATATTTCTAAGATATCACTAAATGCTTCATTAGGCTTGAACAACCCAGGTGTATGTATAACATAAGTTGATAATGTCTTTATGTATTTGGTATATGAAGTGTATATGTAGGGCGTATGAGTTGTGTGTATTTGTAATATTATAAGTGTGGTGTGTAAGCGCCGTTTGAGGTTTTCTGTGTGTGCACGCGGTGTGTTAAACTGCTTCCGACTGCCGTAGCGTGTTTATGGTGTATGTGTGCGTGTGCATTTTGTGAACGAGATGAGTGGTATGTAGTGTGCATGTGGTGTGTTGGTTGGTGTGATGTGTGTAATGTGTGTGCGAAAAGATGAGTATAATAAAGCAACGTGAAAAAAAAAATTGGGTTAGAAGAAATGGTAAAGTTTTTCGTCGGACCAGATTGATCCATATTTTTTCTAGGGCCACGGCTTACTAGGGAATTGCGTGTCAAGCACAATGCCCAGTTGCCTTTAATTTACTTCAACTTAAGTCGGGCACCCATCAGAGCTGGGCAGACTAGGGGACACCCCTAAGACCCGGGAACAAGCCCTATCCTATACCAGGATTCGAACCCAGGACCTTCGGTACTCCTGTCGACCGCTACGCCACTCGGCTACCGTGATTGGTATAGAAATGGAACGAAACTGGCTTGCTCCCAACGGGCTGTTGACGCTTCATTGGCTGTGTACCTCTACAGGTTCCTAGCTTCACCGTGATACCGATATTGATTTTATTTTTATTTTCAGGAAATAGACCTCACACCGAGTCAAACCTTCACACTCCCATTCACACCCAGTCACACCTCAAGTGGAATAGCCGAAGATGGTGGGTAAGAACGACAAGAAGAAAACAAGTCCCTTCCCCCCCCTCCCGCCCGAACCGAACCGGTAGAAAACACGAGGAAGAGTGCAGGACACTAGTAGTGTTGCATTAGAAGGGAAGTGTGCAGGGAGAGGGAAGTGTGCAGGGTGGGAAGGATTTGTATTGTCTAATGGAAGTTATTTGGTAAACCCAGAACATAGGTTCTCAACGGGGCGTTATCGCCGGGGGGCGGCGAGAAGCTTTAGGGGGGCGCTGATGTTCCAGGGGGCGATTGGGGGCGTTGAAGAGCAAGTGGGCGGTACAAACGTATACCTGATATAATTTGAAAACTCAGCTATTTGAATGGATTCCATTTTGGATGAAATGTGATCAGCAAGTGCTGATAAATATCTGATATCCCCCAACAGTAGACCTACATATTCGTATACTAATAAGAAATAAGAATCGCAATTACTTTTCCAAGAAGTAAGGGTCAGTATTAGACAAGTATGGTGTGCGACCGGCTGGTGCTGTGGTTAGTTATGCGGACTGTCAACCGATACGTCGCGGCTTCTATACCTACATCTACGAAAATTAATGATATATTGAGCTCAGTGTAACTGAGACGATTAATTTGTTTTACTTCTATAGGTGATTCTAGTACTCTCGTTAACAGGAATAGATACGTAGATATCAAACTGGGTAGTGAATGTAATGTTTAAAAATATACATATTGGCCTACATTTTTAGTCATATAATATTTATATAATTTTTAAATACTTTTTACAGTTCGATCATTTCAAAGTTATAAAATGTAAGCAAATTTTTTTTATAAAAGTAAAAAAATTAGAAATATTAGCTCAAACGGAACGGGTTAATTATCTCCATTCAATTTTAAAATGTTTCCATATTTGAATCAATAGTGATGCCAAACAAGGTCTGTTTTGTAATATAACAAATATTACTGATAATTATTATTTCTTTATATAAATTCAATCATGGTATTCATAACAAGATTGAATTATTAACGTAATAATTTACGTTAAACAGTTGTAAATAAACATTTTCTGCATTTATTGTTTGTCCATTTAAGGAGTTTATATTTTAAACATTAATAATTACAGAAATCACATAATATAGTGCTATTAAATAAGTCTAATATATTTCTAAATTAATAATACAAATACATTTGTTTTAGAATTAATTATATTTGTGTTTATTAAAGAAGATGAACATAAAAACTTGTTTAAATGTAATTAGTCTGTATCAATTAATGAGCGGTCAAGTGTAGGTGACCTCTTTGTATGCTTAAAACAGATTTGATGTGCGATAAAATCTGTTCACAAATGTAAGTTGAACCAAAAGCTGAAAGTAAAGGAGCGAATGCCAGCAGTTGAGAATAGCAGATTACTTTCCTAAGCAGCTTCCTTCCAGATTTTTTTCCGCAAATGAGCACATTTGGATGCCCATTTTTTTAATGTTTAAAATTCAACTTGCTCCATTTTTAAATCGCCAATATTCCTCCTCTTAAAAAAAGATCTACATCTAAGAAAATTGTAGTAATATTAAACCAGTTAGGCTTGATGTGGTTTGAAAAAGGAGTCCATGAATTTGAAAGTCTTGCCTTTGATTAGAAAACTCCGCCTTGGGTGCTTCGATGTACTTCTGAAAAGCCCAACTAAACTATATTATATATCTTAATATTTTCTTTAACATAGGAATGCACATATAGTTAAATGTTTTGAAATTCATTAATCAAGATATGTCTAGTTTCAACGCAAATCCATTCCAGTGGTCTTTGTAAATGCAATTTCAACTTACTGAAATGTGTCAGAAACATCGGCTTTATCAGTCAGTTTTCCTCATTCAGACCCGGAAAATGTTGTTGTTTTTATCAATAACAAACACCTCTTGAAGGTCTCTCACGTGCCATTAAAATCGCTCTGCGCGCCGCCAAGTTTGGCACGTAATCCTTTAATTTAGAGTACATTGTGATATTACCGAAAGACATCAAAATTTTCCTTATAACTGGATTTGTCCACGCTACCAGACAATCAAGCTTTACATTTAGCTTACGTTTATTTTAGTTAAAAAAAAAAAGAGAAAATTTGCCTATTTAAATAAAAATAAAATAAATATAAAAATCTATTAGACTACTTGTACTAATGTTTTACTAGAAGACTTTTTAGTGTAAAAGAAATTCCTCCAGTGGCTACGGTACGGTGTATAGTGGATTTATTTTGAGGTTAATAAAAGTCGTTTGTGCCAGATGTATTGGCTGTCTATTGTGTGACAACATTTAGTTACTAAAAGTCTTGGTAGTTGTCTGTAGCGCTCAAAACAATATTAAAACAGTTCACAAGAAAGTAATGCATTCAATGATTTTTTAGATAGCTTTGCATTGATAGCTGAAATTAATGTATTATTATTAATAATAATATGTGTATTTCTATTCTTGTCTCAATATAATATTTTATTGTTTGCCAATGTTATAATTTTCTAGACATGTCTTTGGCTATGCCTGTATTGTACTTATGTACTATGTTGCAAAATAAATATTGTTCATTGACGAGGACTACAAGCGATGGCTACTGCACACAGAGGTGTGTTGGTTAGCAGAAGATGACCGTTTAAATATAATGTATGGGACTTGGATTCGGTGCTCGACTGTTTGAAAAGCAAATGCGATTCTTTGGGAGAAAATCAATCAGTTTCTCTAGGTCTGTGAGTTTTGGCAACATTATTATATTGCATTCTTATAACCCTCTTTTGTGGAAGGTGGATTTTATGCTAGTAGAATTTGGTTGTTAAAAAAAGAAAAACAAGACAAGCTGCAAATAGTGAAGCGTGGAGACCTAAGTCTTTTGCAACCAAAATTGTAACAAATATAGGCCTATACAAACTACTAGCAACACATCAGGGAAACGGTTCACATTAATTTTGTTTCTTTTAGCCACTTGTTTAGGTAATTTTTTGATCTATTAATTCTTACAATATGTTTCCTTTTCAATTATTTTTTTAAGATATCAAATAAGCAAAGATATCTAGTCGGACTCAACAAAAATGGCGGAAACTATATTGACTCTTTAACTTCCCGAGGGAATCAAATTGGGGGGGGGGGGGGGGGTGGTGAGCGGAAAATAATTTTTAAAAAAGGGCGCGGTGAGCGCTAAAAAAGGTTGAGAACCTATGACCTAGAACATGTGTCGCTCCAAAACAGACTGGGCTTTCATGAGAAAAAAAAACCATTAGGGGTGGTGAAGCGATAGCGCATATAATAAATATAATATATAAAACATTGACACCCTTCCCCCTACCCCGTGAGAGAAAAGGCGTTGGGAGGAGAGGGGCTGCTTAAGAAAGTTTTTTTTGTAGTAGAGAAAATGTCGCAAGGATATTTAAATTAAAAAAACACCTCAACTCCCCCTCCCCTTTTTTCTTTTCCCAAACACACACTTTGTAACAGAAAAAGAATACAACAGGAAATTGGAAAGTATGAAGACCTGCTGGCTACAGCCAAGAAAAGAAAATGGAATGGTATGGCCACGTCACCAGAACCAACGGGCTTGCAAAGACCATCCTGCAGGGTACCACCAGAGGGGGCAGAAAGAGAGGAAGACCAAAGAAACGTTGGGAAGATAATATCAGGGAATAGACAGGTACAAAACTGTGCGAGGCAATGAGAACGGCTGAGAGACGGGAGGAGTGGAGGAGGCTGGTTTACATGTCATCTGTGGCGCCCCAACGGTCTAACAGACTACGGGATATGTAGGACGTAGGTAGGAAACACACACACGACCCTTTTTGATTATGTTTTTCCAAAATCATAGGCTATTGATCCTGATGTACGATTGACACAGAGAAAATAAAAGGGGACCGGTGCAGGACAGTGGGGGGCAATAGAAGAGGGGGGGAGGGTGTAAGAAAGGTGAAGGGGGGTGTGAAGTAGACTTGGGAATCGAACCGAACCCGAACCGGACACACGGAACTCAAACTATGGTTACCAACGAACCGAACCGATCCCGAACTCTGCCGGCGGCTGAACCGAACCCAAACCGCACATGGTAAAAGTTCAGTAGTTGTAGAACGTTACGAAACCCGAACTTAAATTCTTACCGAACCGAACTCGAACTTAGGTTTTTACAAACCCTATCGAACCCGAACATATGGTCTCACCGAACCGATCCCGAACTTCTAAATGTGGGTTCAATTCTCATCTCTAGTGTGAAGGAGAGCAGAACGAGCCCATTAAAAAAAAAACTTCTCTTTCTGTGGGGAAAATAGAAGGCATGTGTTGCCAATGAATAAGATTATGTCAATTAATCTATTTCAATAGATCTATTTACTTGAGATAGATCTACTTCAGTGGGTAATCAATGGAGGGAGGGAGGGAGAAAGGAGGCACTCAAGTTTTGTTTTTTAATTACAGTTGCGGAACTGTGGACTAACATAATAAATATTAAATGACTAATTCTATCGGAATAATAAGCTTTGAAACGAAATAGTCACATAAAGTAGTATGTAGTACTATACTATTGTTACGTCCACAATCCCCTTGTGGCCAGAGCTGTGTAGATCTTGCTGATAATTCTCGTTAGTCCTAGGGGAGACTTTAATTATTAGTATTTATGTTTCAGTATTACACGAACTCTTCTTATAGTCCTGGGCACAAATTCAGTATTTGTATTCCAACATTTCCTCTCTTGTAAATTATGGTAGTAGATAAATCTTATAGTAATGTATACAACACAATAGGATAGTAACTTGACAAAGAAGCTTCAGTGTAACTGTTGTTGATAGTTTATTTCAGGTGGTATGTTCAATATATACAATATATCTATTATGTACAGTTAGAATAAAATAGTGCAAACACAAACGTTCTCAAAAGAACATATTTTGAAACTCTCTGTCTTTCAGACAAAACAAATCATTAAATACTATCCGAGTGGTGCAAGGGATAGACCCATTACCAGTAGGGGTGAAAATCATGGTATCATTACAAAACTCATAACAAAAACGATAGGAACTTCCCCTATTAAATAATGAGTCGTTCCCAGACTCTGAGAATTTGAGATCAACACAGAATCCCAGCATTACCTAGAACCTTTCGTTTTCCTACTAAACGTCCTAATATTGTGTGTAGTAAGAAAAGAGAGAGAGAGGAGAATAAACATTGCGTGTTCCAATTCTTGGAAAAACAATATACATGACACGCCCCCACCCAATGAAAGAAATAATGTACCATAATTACCCAAGTAATACTCAACATGGTACATTTTTCGTACTTAACACTATCGTTTTAACAACCAACAATCAATGGAAGATTATAAGACAATTTAAGCAAACATGGCTCACTGGCACAACTAAATTATAAAAAGTGTCACTACCCAATGGTAATTGTGATTATAACGTGATGGACAAATATTTCCCCGTTAGTATTAATATTAACTAATGTCTCAACAAGTACAAATAATTCAAAAATATTCTAGTCATTCTTATTTTAACTATGTACAGTTGTGTGGATTTCCACCAAAATTTGCAAAAAGTTTTAATCTATTTAAACAAATATAACATTGCTCAAACTCTGTCAATTTTCAACAGTTTACTTCTAATATACAAACCAAAAGATAAGTAATACGTAACTCGAATCAAACTATAGGTTACCTCCCCTTTAAATTACAGTGTCAACTTGACATTAACAGGGTTCATACCTAAGATGATGATACTTCCCCTTTTCTCAAATACGAGGAGAAAATACACTCTAGTTACGATTACTACAGTAATCTAAATATTAAAATGTAATCCACTATTATGCGTTTTTGGCAAATTTAAAAGTTTAATATAAAAGATTGTTCAGGGTTGAATGAGTGCACACCTTTAGGTACCTTTGTTTCCCTCCATTCCCGGATATATGGAATATATAACAACCTATATACAACATAGTGAATATCCACTAGTTTTTTTTTCCATTCTATTGCCATGATATAACAATTTAGCAATAGATTTCCAATATTATCTATTAATTTATACCAATTGATATTACATCTCTTTCTAAGATAAAAATTGTACATATTATTATTTAGTTCCATTCATTAACTAAAATAAAACAAGATAATAAATCAACTAGCTCAAAGTTTTCCCACTTAATTGCATGTGATGACAATTACTTTTATCCATCCATATTAAGTAAATACGTGCATATTATATATTTATTGCATCATGCATCAACATTTAAATGGAATTTCTTTTCCATAATCAAATGAATTTAAAATATATCAGAACATCAATATTATACATGATTATAAGAATTATTAATACTTTCAAAAGACTTGACTTCTGTATGATACAAGTATTCTATAGGTATTCCATAATCAAAATTCAAACGAATGATAGGTTATCATGACACATTCTTAATGAATAAGTGAGATGATCTGAAAAAGAAGTATGGGTTATTCAGTCAATCATGTAGCACCCGAGATAGAGTATCAGCTATGACCTTGTCTCTATCTTGTCGATGATACGGGGAATGGGATACCAGTCGGTCTTTGTCAAATTACTTAATTTCCCAAAGTCTCTATAAAACTGCAGTGTGTGGTCGGCTTTTGGTACCATCACACAGGGTGTAGACCATTTGCTATCACATTTTTCTCCTATGTCATCTTCTAACATATACTTTACATTTAATTTAATATGCTCAGGTCTGATGGGGTCAAAATGGATGCTGTTTAATAGACCTGGCACCCTCGGTTAACACTACATCGTGCTCTATGACATGTGTCCTACTGGGAACATTTGTAAACATTGACTTATTTTCATGTACCAGCTCAATAATCTTCTCCTTATCTTCTACCGGAAGATGTTCTAGCCTTGTATCTAAACTCTTAAGGGCATCTGTATTATTAAGTTTACTTTCTGCAAACTTATATTCTATCCTAGATAAATCCGTCGGGACCCTAGCTAATGAAATCATGGGGACCTCCCGTGGTTTACTCTTTTCCCTGGAAACATAGGGCTTAAGCAAATTAATATGGCATACCCTCTGCTTTTGTCTCCGGTCAGGAGTCTTTATCAAATAATTGACCTCGCCAAGCTTTGACTCTATCTCATAGGGTCCACTAAACTTTGCACTTAAAGGCTGATTTTGCAAAGGTAGAAACACAAGAACTTTGTCACCTGGTGCAAAAGTTCTAGCTGTAGCTTTACGGTCATAGTTCTGTCTCATACGCTCCTGCATCTGTGGAAAATGAATCTTCACATGGTTAAAAGCATGATAAAGCCTATTTTTAAATTTATCTACATATGACAAAAGTCCAATCGGTTCACTGTCCGTTAGCCAAGTTTCATGTAGAAGTTTCAACGGACCTCTGACTGAGTGTCCATACACAAGTTCGAATGGGCTAAACCCCAGGGATTCCTGAGTGGCCTCCCTTGCAGCGAACAGTACATAAGGCACACCCTTATCCCAGTCTATCTCGTTTTCATAACAGTACTTTTTAAGCATCGATTTTAATGTCTGATGAAACCTTTCCAGAGCTCCCTGGCTCTCAGGATGATAGGCACTTGATAGCCTATGGCTTATCCCTAATTGTTCCATGACTTGTTTGAAAATGTTCGAAGTAAAGTTAGTCCCCTGGTCGGACTGTACTGTCTTCGGTAGGCCATAACGTGTGAAGAAATTTGTCAGGGCGTCTACCACCTTCACTGTTGTTATGTTCCGCAACGGAATGGCTTCCGGGAAGCGAGTGGATGAACACATGACTGTGAGCAGGTATTGAAAACCGGCTTTTGTTTTCGGCAACGGGCCCACGCAATCAATGAGTATATGACTGAATGGTTCGTCGAACGCTGGTATCGGCTGGAGTGGAGCGACAGGAATTCGTTGGTTAGGACGTCCTACCATTTGGCATACGTGGCAAGTCTTGCAGTATTGTTCGACATCTCTTCTCAGTCCTGGCCAGTAGAAGTAAGGGAGGATACGGTGGTGCGTTTTTCGGACTCCCATGTGACCAGCGAAAGGAAGATCATGCGCCATACGCAGTATATCTTGACGATAGCACTTAGGTATTACAATCTGGTGAATACTGTCCCACTCGTTTGTACCTGAGTTGAGCGGTTTCGACTTTCTCATCAACACTTCATCTTTCATGTAGAAACATTCCGCCATTGCATCTGCAGTCTTTTCATCAACAGCTTTCATTCTGAGTTTCATTATTACTTCGTCATTCAATTGTTCTCTCACCAATTTCTGCTTTGGTGACAAAATGTTATCGTTCTCTGTTGCATCACCAGTTGTTAGTTCAGCAAAGAACGTAGCACTTAAATCGATGTCAGGTGTTTCTGTTATCACTGTTTCATTCGCATGTGTGTCTTCAGAACAGACAAACACATCTTTCGTTGCACTACACGGCGTAGCAGGAGTCTTTACCGACTTCTTTTTCTGCATTGCTCTTGTCAGTGCACATGTTGGGCGTTCATTGGCAGGACGTAGGTTTTTGTCCTCCGCCATCTTTGTCTCCAACACTTTAACCATGGGCTCGACAGTGACTCTGCCGCCCATAATGTCATTTCCTAATATCATGGAAACGCCTTTGACGGGTAGTGCGCGCCACACTCCCACTACGATGTTACCTGTAAAAATATCCGACTCGAGTTTTATTCTGTGCAGTGGAGCTTCCACAGCCTCCATACTAGCACCTCTCAGCACAACAGACTCACCGGTACTGGTGGCATCTGTTAACGGCATACTGCCCTCCAGGATCACGCTGACAGCAGAACCCGTGTCACGTAATATCTGTATTTTCTTCTTGCTGAGTACATCGACTTCTGTAAACACTGTCCCCTCGTAGACAAAGGGTCGAAAATCGGATAGGTCGTCCTCTTCCGGGACTTCAGGAACCATCTGTTCCTCACGGCCTTCTGAAAGCATAATAGATTGAGTACAGCTATTCTCTTTTACCTTAGATAGACTGTTCTCAAAAACCATCGACTCCACAACTATGGGCGATGCCGGCCGCATTTCTTTTGAGTTTCTTGACCCTGTGTTGCACACTTCTTCTGTCTGCTTGCTATCTTTCTGCACTCTGGCACAGTGTAGAATAGCACCTTGCTTCTTGGTAAGGATCCAACAATCTTTCTTCATGTGGCCCTCTTTCTTGCAATTGAAACATACCACCTTTGCTTTATTTACATCTGTCTGCTTCCTGAAATGAACTAAGTTACTATTATTATTTACACCACTGTTCTTATTATTGTTTTCACTTGTCTCTTTTGGTTTACTAGCCTCCTTGGACTCTGGTTTGTGCACTTTGGGTTTGTCAGCATAATATGGCTTTATGCTGGCGTGAATTATGGCATAGTTATCTGCCAATCTAGCAGCTTCATGCACATCTTCAACCCCTCGGTCTGAGATGTGAGTTTTAATATCCACTCGAATACAATCATTGAATTCCTCAAACAATATTAGGTTCTTGAGTTTATCAAACTCACTTACATTCTGTGACCTTAGCCACTGTTCTAACATTTTCTCCTTTTGTCTCAAAAAGTCTACATGAGTTTGATCATATGCCTTCTTTCTGTCTCTAAATAGCTTTCTATATTTTTCTGGTGTCAGGGAATAACTTTTTAGCACCCTATCTTTGATTACTTCATAGTCATTTATTTCCTCGGGTGTTAAACTCAACACTACGTCCAATGCTTTTCCTTTGTTGAGAGTTGACCTTAACAATAAAGCCATCTTATCATCAGGGAACTGATAATCTACAGCTATCCTCTCAAAAAGCAAAAAGAAATCTTGAACATCTTCTTCTCTGAATATAGGCAAGTGTTGCTTCATTGCGCTAATATCCATACCATTGCTGTCCCTACGATGGTCAGGTCTGTTCATGCGTGCCATCTCTATCCTTTCTCTGCTTTCAATCCTAATTCTTTCATTTTCCCTTTCAGTTTCTATCCTAATTCTTTCATTTTCCCTTTCAGTTTCTATCCTAATTCTTTCATTTTCCCTTTCAGTTTCTATCCTCATTCTTTCCAATTCCATTCTCTTCATAGCTAATTGGAATTTTAGGTTTTCACTCAACCCTTCATCTTCTTCATTGTTTGATGATCTAGATGACATATTTCTTACCTCGTCTCCGTGGGCAATTACCTCGCCCCCACTGGGAGCTACATAACCTTCATTGATATCGTTCTGTCCCACTTCAACTACACTACCAGTGTTCATGGCATTCTGCCCGTTCAAACATGTCATAATTTCTTTGGTCAAACGATTACGATTAGGTCTTGCCTGTCCTGCCTCAATCCCAAAGGACTCAGCTAATTCTTTTAGTTCAGCAAATGACATGGCATTAAGTTCCTCACTTGATATATTCGAAGCCATAGTATAGCGTTCGAAATATTTGTTATAGTAGAGTAGTATATATTGTATAATAAAATATAAAGTTCCAACTTACGATTTGTCCAGAAATTTGCACAATATAATATTAAACACTTCGTGGAATCTTCACACTTCCCAAGGAATAAAAACGCAAACCAGTTCTCTCCTCTTTTTAAAAAGAATAGTTTCACAGTCCTGAAAACGAAACACAAATATGCCGCTCTCAGTACTACTAATGTCACAAAATATTTATAGGTCAGCTAGATCAAGAAAAGTAGAACTCAAATCTACCGAACGAGACTACCAAATCTTGTCAATCCTAGGTCAGGAAAAGTAGAACTCAAATATACCGGGCGAGACCACCAAATTTTGTTACGTCCACAATCCCCTTGTGGCCAGAGCTGTGTAGATCTTGCTGATAATTCTCGTTAGTCCTAGGGGAGACTTTAATTATTAGTATTTATGTTTCAGTATTACACGAACTCTTCTTATAGTCCTGGGCACAAATTCAGTATTTGTATTCCAACATTTCCTCTCTTGTAAATTATGGTAGTAGATAAATCTTATAGTAATGTATACAACACAATAGGATAGTAACTTGACAAAGAAGCTTCAGTGTAACTGTTGTTGATAGTTTATTTCAGGTGGTATGTTCAATATATACAATATATCTATTATGTACAGTTAGAATAAAATAGTGCAAACACAAACGTTCTCAAAAGAACATATTTTGAAACTCTCTGTCTTTCAGACAAAACAAATCATTAAATACTATCCGAGTGGTGCAAGGGATAGACCCATTACCAGTAGGGGTGAAAATCATGGTATCATTACAAAACTCATAACAAAAACGATAGGAACTTCCCCTATTAAATAATGAGTCGTTCCCAGACTCTGAGAATTTGAGATCAACACAGAATCCCAGCATTACCTAGAACCTTTCGTTTTCCTACTAAACGTCCTAATATTGTGTGTAGTAAGAAAAGAGAGAGAGAGGAGAATAAACATTGCGTGTTCCAATTCTTGGAAAAACAATATACATGACACTATGAACAAAGATTTTTAAACATACAGTCAGCGAAATCTTTTCATGTAGAATTTGACTCAATTGTGCGCAACGTATTCACAACGTGTAGATTATATTATTAACGGTATATCTTTTCGGTAGAGAGATTTTGCTTTCTTAAATCAGTGGGCCCATCTGGTGTTGACTTGTACTAGTTTATGAATAGCTTAGACTGCTTTCACATTACCTTTGTAAAAGATAAGTAAAGTATCCCGGAGGGCCAAATTGATTTGTAGAAAAGCAGCGTTCACCTATTACTTTGGTCACGACATACTAGGGGATTGTGTAGTCAGCACATGCCCAGCCACATTTACTTTACCCCAACTATTGCCAGGTACCCATCAGAGCTGGGTACTCAGAGATAACATACAAATCCGGGAACACATTCCAGCCTTCACCAGGACTCGAACCTAGGACCTTTTTACCTTTCTAATATGCTTTACATAAAGTCGTGAGTCGTAACACGTTGGTTTTTTTTTGGGACCACATTGTTCTTAACGGATATGGACACTGAGTTGTTATCCTCACTGTTCATAAATATCTTAAGTTTATCACGCCACTACACTTTAATGATAAACCTAAACAGTTACACTTATATCTGTCAGTGGACATGTCCCTTGGCAAATAAACAAAAAGAGTTCCTACAACTGACAAGAGTAACACCATTAATCAAATCACTAAGCCTAGAAACATTAGAGGACAGAAGGGCAAAGAGTTAAGTAGTAATCATACATTAGGCATTAAAATCTAATTTAGAAATACAACCCAATAACAACCTGTTGGAAAGCTCAGATAAACATAAAGACAAAAACACTTTCCATATCTATCATGCGAGAACAAATGCATATAAGTACTCTTTGTTCCCGAGTAGCATACGGGCATGGAATGGGTTGCCTGAGCAAACCAGGAAAACGAGTAATTTAAAATCATTCAAAACACTAATCAAAATGCAAGACTAGACTCAGACCACGTATGACGGTAGGACGCAATAATCTTCTTTATGGAAGGAGCGTCTGTAATATGTAAGATAATATATAAATCGGTGTCTTCTTAAGTGGAAAACAAGTCTTTGCCGAATTCACTGTATAAATTTGTTTTGGTCATAAGCACAATAACTCAAACAAAAAGAAAAGTGACTGAAAGAGGCTGATTAGGTTCTGTACCCTTCCATTAAACCGTTATCAAAAGCCCCCAGTAGAGCTGTGACGTACTTGTGCACGCATGATTGAAAGGAATTTACATAGAAATAAACAGACCCTTGGGAATATTGATATTAACTTGTTCACCTATGTAAAAGCCCTCCTTCCCCCACCCTATGTTTGACGCTATGGGGTGTCTTCCTTCTTCTGCAGTTGTTCACATTAATAGCAGACAATTAATATTGTGAATGACCACGATTGTATTATGTATATAATAATAAATAAATTACGGAAATTAAAGGGAAATAAAAGGCAACAAAGAGCACTATTATTTTTAACTATTAATTATCCTTGAGCTGTTAGTTTTTGAGGGCCGTAAATGCAGCGTCAATCCAGGTCCCCCCCCCACCCGCCCTTCCCCAATAAAAAAAAAAAACACACACACACAGCAGTGTTTGCTAATATGCGTGGTATTTGATTTAGTTGTTAAAATGAATTGCGCAAATAGCACAAATGAACCTGAACACTTTCAAATATTCCACTCGCAGAATAAATATTATATTCTTCCACTTGACTAGGCCTACCTGTTCAGGTAAAAAAAAAAGGTGTGTGTGTGTGTCTAGCAAGATGACTCGTGGCGGCTTCTTTTTTCCGCCCCCCCCCCTCCCACACACCAACCCCAGCCATCCCCTTTCCTTTTATTTTATTCTTTTGAAGCATTTTTTTGTTTGTTGTTGTTGTTGTTGTTGTTGTTGTTGTTGTTGTTGTTGTTGTTGTTGTTGCTGTATCTATTTTTAACAAGTTTGGGTGGAATGTAGAAAGAGAAAAAGAGTTGGGGGGGGGGAGCTTTTCGAGTATTGTCACGGACGTAGTTACAGTGAACGTGTCATAAACTGATCTGTAGATGTATTTTCAATCTTTTATTTTACTAGACATTGTCACGTGCGAAATCAGCTACTGACATATGATGATATTTTTTAGTAATGTATTATTAAAACATTCTTTTTATTCACATCCCTATTGGATCTCACAAGGTTGTATAAGAAATTAATAAGAATTATTATTGATGTTATTGGAGTAGATTTGATGTTTATTTGGCTCTTATGATGTTCTTTCTATGTATGAAGTAAATTAGATAAACTGTACCTTAATATAGAAGAAATCCACAATCCTGTTTGAATGATTAAACACAATTTTATTCCAACAAGTTGAGATGATAAATATAACAGTAACACAGAATACATGTACCAATATTATATGATGAAACTTAATCAGTTGAGATTCTTCTATATCGTACTAAGCCGTAATCCTATCTTTAAGAAAGTCGTCAAAAACAGTCCTCACACATTAGCGCCCAAGCTAGAACTAAAACTAACGATCTTCAACTCTTGTGCATATGACGTATTTAATGCTATGACGTAGTGTCTAGACATATAAATGTTTTATTCCTAACACGGAAACATTTCGGGTTTAAGATTATTTCTTTTTAACTTTAGTTAATAATAATAGAACCAATATAATTATGGAAATAAACTTACTTTTGTAACAACATATTATTATGGAGTTGCATATTTAGAAGAAGAAACGGTTTAGATTTAGTGGTTAAACAAACTTTTTTTTAAAAAAGGCATTTAAAACACACACACACACCCCCCAAGAATGCTTTATGGAAGGAGACAAGTTGGAAGTGTTTTTATATCTTTTATAATGACTGTAATGGATTCCTTATGTTACGACAAACATACACAAAGAAAACGAGATCTATACTTTAAGACCAACAACATTTTTGCTGTATTTTATAATTTGTTTTTTCTTAAAGACTGTCTACAACAGTGAATTACAAATTTTAAAAAATTATCTGGAGTTTATTGAATGAAACTCTGTGTTAATGGTATCCTTAAAGCATTTATAGGGGTGAAGTTTGCTATACAGTCATTTGTATTCAGGGCCGGCTCTACCATATAGGCGAACTAGGCGGCTGCCTAGGGCGCAAAATTTTTGGTGGCGCAAAATTGAGGATTCATTTTTTTTTTGGGTATTTAAAAATATAAACTATATTAAAGTTTAGTGCTTCTGCGCGCTACTAGCATAGGTAAATGAATGAATAGGCAATGAAAGGTGAAGGGTATTTTATTTAAATTGTCTTAGAAAATAGGAAAGCTTGCCTAACAGTAGCCTACTTAGTTTGGCAACCACGCTGTGCGTAGCGGAGTGCAAAAAGTCAACCCCTCACTTCCCCCGGCCACACTCTGGATGCGATGCGGCGGCGGAATATCATAGTGAATTGAGTGAAGTGACGTGACGGTGACCTTCAAGTCCGTTCGTGAATCGTAAGTCATGAGGGCGCTGAGTTGTTTGCATTGGCAGTGCAGTTGTTGTTTTTCAGACTGTTAATTACGAAAACGAGTACCGGTACATTAAATCCCCTAAGTGACCCTAAGTGGCACAAGATGGTCCAGTCGAATTGATGCACTAACACCTCTGCGGTACCATTTATCTCATGCTTGTGAAGCTTTGGAAGAAATTTCTAAAGACACTAATTGGATCTAGTGGCAATATTGCGAAGATAGAAGCACTTAAGTTACTTCAAAATATCTCAGACTTCAAGTTTATTGTTGCACTTGTCACCTAGCACAACATTTTGATTCATGTAATAATAATAATAACGGTGCTTATATAGCGCATATCCCGTTAGTGACAGTTCTATGCGCTGACGACAGTTACAGAATACAGACAGAAAACGAAATATGTAATAATACGCCAATTCTGCTGACGAATTAGGTAGGTCTTCAGCCGGCTCCTGAAGGTGTCAAAGCTAGGGCTCTGGCAAAGCTGTAGTGGGAGGTGATTCCAAGCGGACGGTCCTGCGTAGGAAAATGAACGTTCGCCAGCGGACACTAGCCTCACACGAGGGATCCGCAGAGTAAGCGCGTCAGAAGCCGAACGAAGTGGGCGGGACTGGGTGTAGAGCTCCAGACAAGAGCGAAGGTAATCCGGGGCACAGTTATTCAGGCACTTATAGCAGAGAGAAGCCAGCTTATATGAGATCCGGTTGTTGATGGGTAGTCAGTGCAGAGATCGGAGCAGAGGAGTGATATTATTTGACTTTTTCTTCTTGAGAACTAGTCGGGCTGCGCAGTTCTGGATTCGTTGGAGTCCTTGAAGGGAGGAGGCCGAGAGACCAGCCAAAAACGAATTGCAATAGTCCAAGCGGGAAAAGAGGAGAGAGATGATAAGCTTAACACAACTATTAAGACACTGCAACAAAAGGACTTGAGTCCCCAGAGAGCAGTTAGTCACCTGGTGTCTTTGAATTTTTTTACAACGTTCCTGACCTTAAAAACAAGACTAGACCAGAGTTTAAGTCAATGTGCAAAAACTTTGAAAAGAACACATTAACAATTGAAAAAGATGAAGTTTGAATGAATCTGACATTGCTGCTGTACGACAGTGTTCTGAACTTAGAGCAATTTCTCATCATCTCCATGACTCAGTATCAAACCCTGAAGAAGTCCTAAACTACATATACCTACAGAATCTTGAAAATGGATTTCTTATCATTTGTGTAGCCCTTCGTATTTTGCTTACGTTGCCACTTTCCGTAGCTAGTGCTGAACGAAGTTTTTCAATATTTAAGCTAATTAAAACCTATCTGCGTAGTACAATGTGTCAGGAGAGACTTGCGGGTCTGGCGACAATTTTTATTGAAAGTGAGATAGCAAGACAGTTAGACTCAAAAGCCCTCATTCAAGAATTTGCTCAGCAGAAAGCAAGAAAAGTACCACTAGGGTTTTAGTCTTGAGTATAAATACTGGTGATCAGTATTTAAAAGTGACTTTTGGACCGTAGTTAAGAAACCAATAATCCAATATCCAACAATATCAAGTACTCTTTGTGTATTTTTTTAAGTGTTATAAAAAACAGAAAAAAATATCTATAATATAACTGTGGTCTGTGAGTTTCGGTTTGTTATTAAGAGAACTGAACATTATGCAGGTATAAAACCTATAAACCCATATATCTATTGTAAAACTGTGTGTTATGTAAATTTTCTAATAATAATTTAGATTTCTAATTATTAATTTATAATGCAAAACGATTGTTACTTTTCATTCAACTGTTTTATCTACATTTCACAGTCATCAATCAAAGGTTAGGCTATAAAATAAAATTCTTTGTTGGGCTATAAAAATTATTAACAAAAACACATTTTCGAAGTTCCATACGTGGCAGACCTCGCCGAAGCCACTTTAATGAGGGCGCAGAATTTGTTTTCGCCTAGGGCGCCAAAAAACATAGAGCCGGCCCTGTTTGTATTCACTGCTCCAGTGATGCAAGACCGCGTAAGCTTTTCATTGGGCAATAGGCCTAAGTGATATCATGTATGGAAAGGTGGGGGGGGGGGGGAAGGAGGAGGGCGCTTATGAACAAGCAAACAAAAAAACTTCTTGAGGTGTGGAACTTCCATTAAAGAGGGCGCGGTGCTCTGTCTGAGGGGCTTTCAGTGGTGTTCCTGGTGGAACATAGGATGTTTACATAGCGTACATATTGCATATCAATACATGTAACGTCCGCGTAGCGCAGGGGATAGCGCGCTGGACTTCTAATCCAGAGGTCGCGGGTTCGAATCCCGCCGTGGATGATTTTTTTTTTAACCTTTTTTTTTTATTTTGGGGGTGGGCAAGCTGTCAACGCGTTTAATCAGCATACCAAGGGTCCTGGTTTCGATATCTGGTGAAGGCTATGATTTGTTTGCCTGGACTCGGGGGTGTTCATGAGACCCAGCTCTGGGGTAAAGTAACGGCGGCTGGACATTAGGCTGGTCACACATTATCTAGGATGCCGTGGCTATTAAAATTGGTGAACGCTACCTGACAGGTCTTATGATCAATATGGCCCGACGGGTACTTTACTTTATTTAGAGTATTGTATTATGGCATTTAGTTTATTTGTGTAGTGGCCCAGTAGTGTGCAACATTTTGCTGCTTTGGGCCGCATATGAAATTTTATGCAACAAGACGGTCCACACAGTCTGAAAATTTATTTGCATTATCAATGCAACGAATTAAACGTTAGAAGCTCTTCGGGGGCCACTCTAAAAGGTTTTGCGGGCCGTTTTGTGGCCCGCGGGCCGCCTGTTGCACACCCTTGGGTCGAATTTGAGTTCCCGTAGTTTCTTAATATTTCTAGAGCAAAAGTTTCCATCATAGACTATAATATACATGGACCGCTGGCTTTAGTATTTCTGCTATATTAATACTTGAAACACTGATTTTCGGAATTCCCGATTATAAATAAAGTAATTGCTATAGGGAAATAAAGTTGTTGATATACAAGTTCCGTTTTATTTAATCGCTATGAATTAAAATCGAAAGTTGTACAGAGCGTAAACATTTATAGATCAGTGTTGTGTGCGCACGGAGAAAGAACATAAGCTCTAAAAATAGAGCAGGCGGTCCAGCTTATTATAGTCAATGATAATAGGATTAATAGGCCTACAATATTCATTTAATGTCGAAAAACATGCGATTTAATAAAACGGAACATGTATGACAATTACTTTATTTAGAATCGGAAATTCGCAACAAAAAAAAGAAGATAATAGCATAAAAAACTAAAGCAAGCGGTCCATGTATATTATAGTCTATGGTTTTCATAGCCTGCTAAAACTTCGGGAAAATCTATTCTAGCAATTTTTGCAGCAAAACCTTGCAGAGAGTTAATTAAAGAAGTTGCTTTTGTCAACCGGTGCAAATTAATTATTGTAAAAAAAAAAGTATTTACATTCTTAAAACGTTCAGCCAGTGTCTTGACTATTTCATTTAATAGTAAACCAGACCCTAGTCGGAAGACAGAAGACGTAAAGAATTTGAATAATCGAATTTCTGGATTCCACGAATCATTCATTTAATTTTGAAGGAGACTGTAGTTTCGAAAATCGTACAAAGCATTGTGCTAACGACACAATCATCTTGTATACATTAACGTATAACTGATTAAAGTGTTCATAATAACAGAGCGGAGAACTGCGGTCTAATGGAAGTGTGCTTGGTTGACCTATCGAATGTATCGGGATCGAATGCTGGAGAAAGCTAAGACTTTTTGCCCCGAATCTGGACTGTGTCTATGATTTTATATCAGTAATAAATTATGGAAAATTAAGGGTCTGAGTTGGCCACATTTTCCCTTACATAAAATACATGTTAAATGTATTGACAAGTTACAAGTAAAGTATAAAACTGTAAAAATACCAAAAATGAGCTTTTTAACACAGATTTATACAAAATCTATGTATCTGAAGAAGCTTATTATTAGCTTGTTATCGGCCAGTTGGCTTCACCATCACTAGCAACCTATCTCTAGATGCAGAGCTCGACACAAGGATCGGCAAGGTCTCCACAGTACTGGCCAGACTATCACACAGAGTGTGGAACAATAAAAAGCTGACCATAAAAACCAAGGTTGCAGTGTACCGTGCAGGTGTGTTAAGCTATCTACTGTATGCCACCGAAACATGGAGCCTATATTCTAAACAAGAGGAGAGATTGAGCGCTTTTCACATGCGTTGCCTCCGACCCATACTCAAAATCTATTGACAAGACCATGTCACAAACAACAAGGTGCTGCAGCAAGCAGTGATGCCAAGCAAGCTTACTCGTATCCGTCAACGTCGGCTCAGATGACTAGGACAGGTGTGTTGGATGTCAGAATCCCCAAAGGCATGCTAAACTCAGAAATAGCCACAGCAAAGAGGACCGCGGGCCGGCCCCATTTCCGATTCAAGGATGTCTGCAAGAGAGACATGAAAGCCTTAGCCATGGACATAAACAGCTGGGAGGAACTTGCCAAAGGACAGGTCCAGCTGGAGACAAGCACTGACTTCCGTCTAGAAGCAGGAGAAATAAACATGCAACGGCTTGCTGACCAGTAGGAAGGGAAGTGATCAGCCAACTACTAATGCTGCCTTCTTGTGTCAGAGGTGCAATAAAGACTGTCACAGCCTGACTGTACAGCCACAGCAGAAGCTGCAAGTCCAGGAACGCACACTCGCCAAGGGCACACTAAATTCCGTCGTCTCGCGAGACTAATGGAAGCCAACAACAATCGGCATGTTCTGATAATTTTAACTATCCACAGGATCTGGTAACGCTGATTGTGTATCTTTATCTCTAACGCCATCGTTATTTTATTTTAAAGTAAGTATTTCATGGTTAAATGCTATATCAGGGTAGGTAGGCCTTTACATGTATAATTAGCATTTACACTGGAGATTATTATCTGACAAGTAGCCATTTCAATGACTTCTAAAAGTCCATAAAACGAACGATTGGCGTCACAACGAAGGCGCGGAGAGAGGAAAAAAAGGTGAGATAAGAAGAGAAGAGAGTGGTGCATGATTGGGGAGGGGTGGGTGTATATAGTCACACAATAAACGCGTGGAAGGTTTGGTGAGGCGAACAGGTGGGGCAGCTAGTGGAGGGGTGGTTTCGGGGTGGGGCGATGTTGTAGGTTGGGTAGGGGTTGAGGTCTCATAAAAGAGTCGTAGAAATAAGAAATGTAAAAGAAAAAATAGCAGAAAAACAACAACTAAAGAGTGGGAAAATGATAGTAGCCATCGAAGCCGTAGTCTACATTTTCTAAGTCTAAAGGGTAGGTTGTTGCGAAGTAAAAAGATAATGCTTATATCTTACCGTTGCGATTGACATTGAGGTTCAGAGCTTTTTTGCATTTTGCTTTTTTAAGTACCGGTACATGTACACCGATAATGTTGAAAGGGAAAGCCGTTGTGACTAATGAAAATTTTTTCCGTAGGACCAATTTCATCCTTATAGGGACCGTGAAGCACAAGTTTCCGTGGCCACGCATACAAGGAGATTGTGTGGCCACCACAACGTCCAGTCGCCTTTGCTTTTTTTTCCTTACTAATGTCAGGTACCCTGATCCTGTGGTTAGTACACAGTACACCGAACTACTAACAAAACAGCCCGGGTTCTAGCCCTGCCACCGACCGATCCCCGTCGCCCTGCAGGAGTTTTGGGCCCAGGACGTAGTAACGTCTTTAAAATTGTAAGCTACACCTAGATCTATAAGTTAATCTAAAAATGCTGGGTAGATTTATGGAAAACCCTCGAGATTCTGTAACAAACCCTAGCCTCTTCCAGAATTCGAAGCCAAGACCTTTGTTAAGTCAGCAGTAACGACTAATACCGATTAATCAGTTACATCTTCAGCATTTGATTAGTGAAACTGTTGACCCACTAGCCGTAAATAAAATATATATAATATATAATAATAATATAATAATATATATAATATATATATATAATATATTTTATTGAAAAAAAACAAAAAAACAGCACTTCGAGCTATTCGGCGTTATTGTGTGATAAGAAGACACACTATTCTACACAAAGATAAACACACATTTACTGTAAACACAAGAGGTACAAACGTAATCAAGGGAAATAAAAGAAACTATCGAATATACACTAGTCCCTGTTACTTGGTTGCGACGAAGGAATCGATACCTTGACTGGGATAACCTCGGCCAATTATTATAACACTCCATTGAGAAAGATCAACGAACTAATTTTACTATAAAGATTATATCGATATTCAAAGAAAAGAAAAACAGAAAACTGATTTAGTGCTAGATCAGGCTTGTTACAAGTATTAATATTAAGTTTAGAATAAAATTTCTAAAAAATGAAATCTTACCTTTATAGAGAGAATTAAGACTGCTAGGTTAATGCTCCGTTATATCAATTGAATGTTTGACTAACAAGGATTCGTTTGTCTACCCGATTATATACTGTAGATGAATGTGATGTCTACGTCACGTGCAGGCTATATAATATTATGTCTTTATGCATGTGTGTCTGTGCACACGCGCCCACGACTTTTCTTTTCAGCGTCGTAAAGATCGTTCATGTTTTAAAAAGAAGTAAGAGCTAATGGGGGGGGGGGGGGGAGATGTGTTAAGTGCCCCATACCGGGTATCAAAAAACACAAAAAAAGAGAGAGAGAAAGAGACAGAAAAAAAAAAACGGGAGGGGGGGGGGGGTGACTGTCGCGGGGACGGAAAGTGAACACTGAGTGGAATGAGCGGCTCTGCAGGTAAAAATCAATAACTAAAAAAAGGAGATTTGTTTCTAAATTTTTTTCTAGGATGTTACACCCCGTTTTTCCTTTTTTTTTCAAAACTGGATTTCGGGTCTATAAAACCGGTTTAAAAACGGATTTCAATGAATAGGACTACGCTGACTACGGCAATTAATCTATTTCAATAGATCTATTTTACTTGAGATAGATCTACTTCAGTGGGTAATCAAAGGAGGAAGAGAGGGAGAAAGGAGGCACTCAAGTTTATTTTTGTTAATTACAGTTGCGTAACCGTGGACTTACATAATAAATATTAACCCTTCCCGTACCGACCTACTTCTATCTATGCTGCCTTCAGTTCCGCTATATACGCGCCCGCGACTGTAAGGGTTAAATGACTAATTCTATCGGAATAATAAGCTTTGAAACGAAATATTCACATAAAGTCGTATGTAGTAACGGGCACAAAGATTTTTTAACATAGGGCCTACAGTCAGCGAATTTTTTTAAAATGTTGAATTTGACTCAATTGTGCGGAACGTATTCACAACCAATTTATATATTATTATTATTATGGAGCTGCATCTTTAGAAGAAGAAAAGGTTTAGATTTAGTGGTTAAACAAACTTAAAAAAAAAGGCATTTAAAAAAACACACACACAAACCCCGAGAATGCTTTTTGGAAGGAGACAAGTTGGGAATGTATTTTTAATGACCCCAATGGATTCCTTATTTTACGTCAAGCAATGACAAAGAAGCCTTGATCTATACGTTAAAACCTCCCCCCCCCCCCCTCACCTGAAATAAAAAAAAAAAACATTTTTGCAGTATTATATATGTTTTCAAATACTGTCTCCAACAGTGAGTATAAATTAAAAAAAAATATGCACATTTTATTGAATGAAACTCTGTGTTAATGGTAGCCTCAAAGCATTTATAGGGGTGAAGTTTGCTATACTGTCATTTGTATTCACTGCTTCAGTGATGCGAGACCTCGTAAAGTTTTCATGGGTAATAGGCCTAAGCGAGGTCATGTATGGAAAGTTTTTTTTTTTGGGGGGGGGGGGGGGAATAGGGTGCTAACGAACAAGCAAACAAAAAAACTTGTCGGGGGTGTGAAACTCCCATTAAAGAGGGCGTGGTCTGAGGGGCTTTCAGTGGTGTTCCTGGTGGAACATAGAACGTTTACAAAGCGTTCATATTGCATTTTTAAACATGTAACGTCCGCGTAGCGCAGGGGATAGCGCGCTGGACTTCTAATCCAGAGGTCGCGGGTTCGAATCCCGCCGTGGATGATTTTTTTAAATTTTAACAATATTAATTAAAATTTAAAAAAAGATAAATGAAAATAGGTATAGACTAACAGTAAAATCGAACTAGGATCGCCCGCATGGCCGTCCGATACATTAGCCACTTAGCAAGCGAAGACGCCTGTTCGAGGTGAAATTATAATATGATACAATAAGGTCACTTGTCTTTAAATTAACTAATATGATTGGTTGAATACACACTCAGACTTCTTTATATATATAGATTGTATCTACAGTTTAAGAAAATGTTATGACAACAATCAAACGGCGCAAACTGACATGGTTCGGTCTGCACAATAGCCTGTCAAAAAACAATCCCCCCAGGGCACTGTAGAAGGTGGACGTCGGAAAGGTCGTCAGCGGAGATGCTGGTTCGACAATGTAAAGTATTGGCCAAGGCTGCAGTGGACTCAACTATTGACAACCGCTCAAGGAAGGCAAAAGTAGAGAAGGTTGACTGCTGAGGTGTTTATTCGCCCCCCCCCCCAACGCCCACAACGGTCATGGGATTGTTGATGATTATGGCTTTTAGTTTATTTGTGCAGTCAAACATTACAATGTGTTCCCCGTAGTCTCTAAATATTTCTAAAATGAAAGTTGCCTTAGCTTGCTGAAACTTCGATAAAATCCATTCTAGCAATTTGTGCACCGAAAACCATAAAAGGCTCGCAGTGGTGTGGTTAGTTGTTGTGTTTTGCAGAGTGTGTAGGAAGTTACTTATTATCAACCGGTGCACATTATTTTAATTGATTATTGTAAAAAAAAATAATTCCATGCATTAAATTGTTTAGAAGTTCTTGAGTGGCTTAAGTGTTTTATATTTATAGTGAACCAGTAGGAAGACAGAAGACCCGAGATGTAATTATTGAACGTAATATTACTGGGCGTAGTTATTCACATTTCGGGAGTCCGCGCAGGGATCTTTTAGTTTCGAAAATTGTTCAAAGCAATGTGCTAACCAAACAATGATCTTGCATACATTTTACACAAAAAAAAAGGAAAATGTTTACAAAGAGTCATTTACGTATAAGTGATTAAACTATGTATACATAGTACGGCGGTCTAGCGGTAGGCCTACATGTTTTTGATGCAAAGCTACTGGTTTTCCCGGGTTGTTCAGGCAACCCATTCGATATAATACATTTCTCCGGTGAGATAAGGCGGGATGGTTTGCATCCGAAATTTTGTGTGGGGTAGAGAAAAGGTCAGGGAGAAGGGAAGGGTGTTTTAAAAAAAAAACACCATCACCCCTTCCCCGCCCCCTCCCCAACACACACCACCATTTCGTTTTGTTTTTGTTTGTTTTTTAACTCGTATTTTTCCTGAAGTACGATTGAGGCAAATAAACTAAAGAGGGGAGGTAGCAGGAGAAGGGGGGGGGGTGCAAAAGAGGGTAGGGGTGAAGCGCAACATGAGCCAAAAAAGAACTACAAACAACACGGCTTTTTTCTTTTAACGAGTGTGGGGGTAAATAGAAAACATGTGGAACTAAACGGTTTATTGAATAAGGCCACAACTATAGGGCGAGTCCATTTTAATAACTTTTTTTTTTTTTTTAAGCGGGAGAAAATGAGCTTATCTGATTCAAAGTCTTCTTACGGAGCCTTAAAGGACATACACAATTTATGACCCTGTATTTGATTTGTATGTATAATTATTGGAAGCGATTCTTTTTACCCATCTAGAGAGCACGTGACGCTTTAGGATGTGTTTTTGTTCCCGAAAAAAATTATGCATCGGGGTGGGGGTCATCGGGGTGGGGGTTGTGGCCTGATGAGAGAAAGAATGGAGGGAGTGGATTGATTCTGAATTATTTTATTGCTGTAGAAAAAAATGTCAGGTTGGGAGGGGGGGGTATAAAAATACCATAACTTCCCCCACCCCCTAAACACACGCCCCCCCCCCCTCTTTTTTTTAGGATTTTGGTTTTCTTCCAAAAGAAGCTCACTTTTTTTAATCCTCATGTGATATAAGAATGACACAAAGAAAGATAGGGGGGGGGGGTAAGGATAGGTTGGGGAGCAAAAGAGGAGAGTTTAATTAAAGGGTGAAGGGGAGGGTAAAGAAGGCGCAAAATATGTTTATTCTGAGGTTCCACTTGACTAGCGGCACAGGTAAAGAAGACAACAAAGCCTGTTAGTGTAACAAGATAACTTGTAGTTGTTTCTTTGTCCTCACCCCCCCCCTCCCATCCCCGCCCCCAATCCTCCCCTCTTCCTTTTTTTCTTCTTTAGAACATTTCTTTTGCTGTATTTTATACAAATAAGGGCCAGGGGTGAGCTGACAGAAGAGGTAATGGGGGGAGGGGGAGATAGGGAGGGGGAATAGCTTGTCAAGTGTAGGCTTGCAACGCGCCTTTCATAAACTCCTCATTCGAAGTCTTTTCCATCTCTGTTTTATCTGGTGTGTTATTGAGTTGCATATTTGAAAAAGAAGTTAAAGGTTTTTTTTTTAGTTAAACAATCATTTAAAAAAGGCATTATAAAATCAACAACATACGGAGAAAGGTTGAGAATGTATTTGTGTAGTGGATCGGTAGGGGGTGTAGGAGATCGGTGGGGGTGTAGGCGATCGGTGGGGGTGTAGTGGATGGGTAGGGGGTGTAGTGGATTGGTGGGGGGTGTAGTGGATCGGTGGGGGTGTAGGCGATCGGTGGGGGTGTAGGAGATCGGAGGGGTGTATGAGATCGGTATGGGGTGTAGTGGATGGGTAGGGGGTGTAGTGGGTTGGTGGGGGTGTAAAAGATCGGTAGGGGGTGTATGAGATCGGTGGGAGTGTAGTGGATCGGTGGGGGTGTACTGGATCGGTGGGGGTGTAGAAGAAATAATGGTACATCGGTGGGGGGGGGGGTTGTGGGATGGTGGATAAATATATGAAACAGTGTCCCGGTGATAGAAGGAATGGAGGGGGTGGATTGATTCTGAATTAATTTATTGCGGTAGAAAAAATGTCATGTTTGGAGGGAGGGGGGAATAGCATAACTTCCCCTACTCCCTAAACACACGCCCCTCTTTTTTTATTTTAATTTTCTTCCCAAAATAAGTTTGTTTTTTTACAATTCTGATGTGATATAAGAATGACACAAAGAAAGAAAAGGGGGTGGGGGTGAGGATAGGTAGGGAACAAAAGAGGAGAGTTGCATTAAAGGGTGCAAGAAAGTGGAAGGGTGCAGGGGAGGGGGGGGGGAAGCGCAACGTTAGAGCCCATAAAAAAACCACTGCTTATTCTTTAAACTGTTTGGTTTAATAGAAGACGTGCATTGAATGGTTTTAATGAATAGTTTGACGACTACATGGTGAGATTATTTCAATAGATCTATTTTCCCGATGTATTTCCCCGATGTATTTTCCCCGATGTATTTTCCCGATGTATTTTCCCGATGTATTTTCCCGATGTATTTTCCCGATGTATTTTCCCGATGTATTTTCCCCGATGTATTTTCCCGATGTATTTTCCCCGATGTATTTTCCCGAGACACTTCAGCAAAAAATAAAGGAAGGGAGAGACAAAAGGAGTCGCTCAATTTTGATTTTATTTTTTCAATTATTGTTACGGAGCCGTGAACGTAACGTATGGCTTATTATATCGGAAACATTATAAGCTTTGTGAAACGAAATATAGACGAATGAAGTAATATGCTTAAAGATTTTAAAACATACAGTCAGCGGAAAGTTAAAACATAAAAGATATTTGAATAGTGTTTCTGGTGGTCTTAGACTTCAACGTTTGAGTTTCGCCGAGCCACACCGGTAGGGGAATGAAATTGTGGGGGGAGGGTGGGGAGACGTTCGAGTTAGCTTTGCTGACGGAGGTAGGAGAGGATAGGGATAGGGATGGAAAAAAATTGAACAAAAAAACAACAGCAGAGGGGAGAAAAAATATTTTTCTAAGTCTACTCTGTCTGAAAGGACTAGCATAGCTTCTCAACCTTTTTCGGCTCACCGCCCCCTTGTACAATTTTTTTCCGCTCACCGCCCCCCCCCCCCCCCAAACTTTCTTTTAGCGCCCACTCTCCCCCCCCCTTTCCGCCCATCTGGAGTATAGTTTCCGCAATTTTTTCAGGCTGACTAGACTTTTTGTGTGATTAATTATCTTTAAAAAAACTGAAAAGGAAACATATTGTAAGTATTAAGAGTTCAAAAAAATTGCCTCAACAAAAGGTTTAAATAAATCAATGCGAATTGTTTGCCTGGTGTGTTGCTAGCAATTTGTCTATTTTTGTATCAATTTTGCTTGCATAAGCCTTAGGTCTAATAATCAGTAAAATTGTTATATTTATTACAAAACAGAACCTGCTCCGCATCACTATTGAATCAAATGTGGAAACATGTTTTTGTTAAAGGGAGATAATTAGCTCGTTTTATTTGAGCTAATTTGTCTGTTTTTTTTTTCTTTTATAAACAATAAATGGCTTACAAAGTATAAGTTTTAAATGATCAAACTGTAAAAATTATTTGAAAATTATGTAAATATTATATGACTAAAGAATTTATATGTATATTTTTAAACATTACAATAACTACCCAGATTGTATGATTGTATGATAACTACAATATAAATAGTCCAGTTGAAGATATTTGGCAATTCATAAAAACCAACTTAAAAGCAATAATGGCTGATTCTGTGCCAACAAAACAAACATCAAATAAAATTAACAAATGTTGGTTTAACACTAAACTAAAGAAACTGTGTAAACAAAAGGAAAATCTATTCAAAAAGTTTAAGGCAACTAATTCAATTAGACTACATAAAAAATACCTAAAAATTAAACATTTAACTCAGAAACTAAGCAGACAGCTGCAAAATGAATATGTAAACAATGTAATTTCTAAAGATAATAATAAAAACTTATGGTCCTACATTAAATCAAGAAAAATGGACACTACAGGCATAGCTCCACTAAAAGGCCAAAACAATGAAACTTATAATGATAATGAAACCAAAGCTAATATCCTTAACACACACTTTGCATCATCTTTTTCAAATCCAGGTGACAAAGAAATCTTCATAAATTTAAACAAACTAGAAGAGATAGGACATATAAATGTAGATGAAAAAGGCATTAAACAACTCCTAACCAACTTAAAAGCAAACAAAGCTTCTGGTCCAGATGAAATACCAGCAAGACTGCTTAAAGAACTAACCAATGAAATATCTCCAATCTTTAAAATACTTTTTCAGGCCTCTCTAAACCAGGGCAAAGTGCCCAGAGATTGGAAATTAGCTAATGTAACCCCCCTTTTCAAAAAAGGAGATAAATCTGACCCCGGTAATTATAGACCTGTTTCTCTAACCAGCATAACATGCAAATTACTTGAACATATTATATATAGTAGTATAGTAAATCATCTAGACAAACTTAATGCACTGTGCCCACACCAACATGGCTTTAGGAAAAATAGATCATGTGAGACTCAATTAATAGGCCTAATAGATGACTTGTCAAAGGGATTAGATAATAACAACCAAATTGATGCTATATTACTAGATTTTTCAAAAGCATTTGATAAAGTTCATCATTTTAGTCTACTAAAAAAACTTAAATATTTTGGCATCTCTGGTCCCTTACATCAGTGGATTCAGGACTTTCTTATAGGCAGAGAACAAACAGTGATAATAAATGGCTCTATGTCATCACCAATAACTGTAAACTCAGGAGTTCCACAAGGAACTGTTCTAGGACCCCTACTATTTCTAATTTATATTAATGATCTGCCAAACTGCATCAACACAGGAACAAAAGTAAGATTATTTGCCGATGATTGCATAATTTATAGAATAATTAAGACAGGAAAAGATAGTGAACTCCTACAAAAAGACCTAGATGAACTACAAAAATGGGATTCAAACTGGAGTATGTCTTTTCACCCAGAAAAATGCCAACTAATAAGGGTATCCAAGAAAAAGAAACAAATAATAGCAAACTACTTCATTCATGGTAAAGAACTAACTCAAACTAACAATGCTAAGTATCTAGGAGTAATAATAAATGATAAGTTATCTTGGAACCCTCATATTGATGAAGTAATAAAAAAATCAAACAAAACTTTAGGATTCATAAAAAGGAACTTTTACAAATGTAATAAGAACATAAAACTAAAATGCTATCTCACATTAGTTAGGCCTATACTAGAATATGCAGCATCTGTATGGGACCCATCAACTAAAGAAAACATAAAAAAATTAGAACAAATTAAAAAAAAGAGCTGCAAGGTTCATAACTAGCGAATATTCCCAATTAACAAGAGTAACACCATTAGTCAAATCATTAAACCTAGAAACACTAGAAGACAGAAGGGCAAAGAGTAAAGTAGTAATAATACATAAGGCATTAAACTATAATTTAGAAATACAACACAATAACAATCTGTTGCAAATCTCAGATAAACATAAAGATAAAAACACTTTCCTTGTCCCTTATGCGAGAACAAATGCATATAAGTACTCTTTCTTCCCGAGTGGCATTCGGGCATGGAATAGGTTGCCTGAACAAACCAGGAAAACCAGTAACTTAACATCATTTAAGACATCAATAAAAATGCAAGACTAGACTCGGACCACGGATGAGCGTAGGACGCAATAATCTTCTTTATAGAAGGAGCGTCTGTAATGTATAAGATAAGATAAGATAAGATTACTACCTATCTATACCGCTTAACAATAGTCGATTCATCTCAATGTAGGTACTGAATACATTAAGGACATCTCGGTTAAACTGAGATCAAAATATCATTAATATTAGCAGATGTTAGTGGTCTGACAGCAGGGTTGACAGTACGGTGAACCAACCACAGGACCAGCCGGCCACACACTATATTTGCCAAATACAGAACCCTATTTCATCGAAAAGTCACTGCGATTCCTATTTCTTATTAATATAATAATATGTAGGCATACATACTTGCGTTTACATCACATTTCATCCTCCAAAAACTAATCGATTCATATAGCTGAGGTGTTAAAATATATCAGGTAAGTTTGTATCGCCCACTTGCCCTTCAATCGCCCCCGGGAATGTCAGCACCCCCCTAAAGCTTCTCACCCCCCCCCCCGGGGGGGCGATATCGGTGAGACGGTCTAGGGAGGCGCTGATGTCTCCGGGGGCAGTAAGGGGGGGGCGGTGAAGGTCATGTGCGCCTGTGGGCGATACGAACGTAGTTGAAATAATTTGAACATTTCTTCTATTTAAATTACTATAATTCCAAAATTTAGATGCTCTTTAATTAATAATTACTGTAATTCTGAGTAATCATCAGGTACACGAAGGACTAAACTTTTACCCTCCCCGCCAAGTTTCTGGTGAGTTCTCGCCCATGCAATAATCCCCAGGTGCGCAACGGGGGAATTCCCACGGGTTTACTGTTTAATTGGGGCGTATTCGGTGGCTTACACACCGCGCCAGCTTTGAAGCACATGGGTACAGAAGTGACATCCTACCGTCCGGTTAGATTGACGGTTATGTAATCATAGTTTAATACCTAGTGACAAACACGTGTACTCCTTTTTTCTTCAAACAGTGAAAAAGACATTGTGGAAAACAAAAGAAATTTTAATTCATAATGATTTCCATTGGTGAATTTCAACAAAATACTTTAGCCTCTCATATCTAATACATTGAGTATACCAGTTTTTTCCCACGTCATTAGTATCAATACATGCTTTTACACCAAACGCTCATACTAAGCTAATAGTACTAATACTAATACTTTTTTTGATGTACAATTTCTTTTCATGAACCATTTATATAGAAAACCTAACATACATATATACAATTCAATTTGCAGCCTTTTGTTTTTGTATCTTAAACTCTAATTCTATCGGGTGCATCCAAACTGGTTGTAAAACTCAATGGGATGTTCTGCGAGATACGGAAACAAAAGAAAGTCCCACAGGACTTCAAAGATGCAACGATCATCCACCTCTACAAGCGAAAGGGTAATCGGCAATCATGCGACAACCATAGGGGCATCTCGCTTCTGTGCATCGCAGGCAAAGTCCTTGCAATGATATTCTTAAAACAGATTCATGGTTCACATTGACCAGGGCCTACTGCCTGAGAGCCAGTGCGGTTTCAGAAAGAGGAACCATCGACATGAGCTTCTCTGTCCGCTAAAAGCACGAGAAATGACAAAGAAACACGTACCTCTACACCACTTTTGTAGAATTAACAAAGGCATTGGACACCGTCAGTCGCGAGGGGGCTCTGGAGAATCAAGGCCATATTTGGATGCCCAAACATCTTCATTGAAATGGCCAAGCAACTCCACGACGGCATGCTTTCCAAAATCAGAGCAGCTATAAAGAACGCTTCCAGGTTTCAAACAGCGTAAAACAGTGATGTGTCCTAGTCTCTATTCTCTATAGCCTCATGTTCTCAGCCATGCTGATGGATGCCTTCAAAGACAGTGATGTATGGATCAAGCTCCTGTACCGCTTTGACGGTAAGCTGTTCAGTCTAAGGAGACTGTAAGCGAAAAGAACAGGTTTAAAGATACCATGAAGGCCTCCCTAAATATCGGAAATCGATCCTAACAACTGGGTAAGCCTGACCAAGGACTGATCCTCTTGGCGCAACATGATCTTCTCCGGAGCAGCAGCCCACGAAGATAAAAAACGAAGGGTCGCAATTGAAAAACGAAATTTCAGAAGATCCAACAAAGTCAGCTTCACTACTACCGGCCATCAAGCCACGCATCCGTGCTTCCGTTGTGGCACTTTCGGGCAAGAATGTGCCTCATCAGCCATCTCCAGCTTTGACAAAGGATGGTCCCCATCGAAAGCGATGGTCAAGCATCATCATCATAACCTCTAACTCCTAGACTCTCATTGAGCATTGCATTAAAAACATGTATAAAAAAAAGTACCGTTTCCACTTCAGAAAATATCAGTCATGTGGACAATTGAAGCTTCCTTCACACATTTCTGTGGCCACGGCATGTAAGGGGATAGCGTGGCTAACACAATGCCAAGCCGCCTTTACTTTCTCACACCAGGTAGAATCAGACTCAGGGATACCCTCTGTACCTAGAAACAAGACCTGGCTTTAATCTGGGTTTGAGACATGGACATTCGGTAACGTATTCCGTATGCACATTTTTAGATCAGCTTTATTCAATAACAGGGGAACACGGAGCCGAGCGGACGGAAGGTCCTGGGTTCCAATGCTGGTAAAGGATCGGATTTGTTTTCAGGTCTGAATGATCAAACCGGCTCTGATGGGTACCTGACTTTAGTTGGGGAAAGTAAAGGCGCCTTTGCATTGTGCTGGCCACACAATCCCCTAGTATACCGTAGCCACAGAAACTGGTGAAAACTGCTACACCGGGGAGTTATCAAACTCTCAAGAAACTTAAAACCAAATAGAAATTTTGACAGATCGTTATTTAATTTTTTTTTATTTATATAAATGATTTACTAAAATCTGATCTATCAAATAAAATGTATTCAACAGTGGCAATCCATTCTCAAATATTCGATTATAATATACATTATTTGTGTGTGTGTGAACGAGTGTGTGAATGTGTATATACATATGTGTGTAGATCCATATAAAACGTGGTTTACAAAAACAAAATCCAATTGACATGTTCAAATTTCAATAACAAAATACAAATAGGAGAACCTTTTCTAATTTTTCTACATATTACAAACAAATAGTATTATTTTAACGCTGGCATCAACACTGGTGGAATTTTCTGATATCTTGCTTAGGCACCTGATGGTATTCAACAATTTTCATTAAAAAATAATGCCTGTCATTAATTCTTATTTTCGTTTACACTGGCTATTTTGTATTTGTTCTTTTTGTGTTTTTTAAACCAAGCAATAATGACTGTAATAATCATCACTGCCAAAATACCACTTAATACTAAAAGGAATATCAATTCAGTTGATAAAAGAGAATCGGAAGTAGATATAGTTGCTGTTTTGCAACCAGGGCATTTCATGCATGATACAGCTTGCCGTTCGTGGAAGCATTTCTCCTGAGTTAGAATAACATGTTGGCATTCTTCGGGGCTGATTGTCTCACACCTCAGAAATTTCTCTGCTAGAGTAGTTGGAGACTTAGTTGTGGAATGGTTGTCACCAACTTTCCCACTGTAATCTGAACCAGGATCTACACTTGAGAACAGGTCGACCCTTTCTGTTCTCGACGGAGTTGTACGAAGGTTCAATTCGGTGGCTAACTTGGCTATACAGCAGTACTTCCTATTTTCAATTGATTTTGTTTCGCAAGTACTGTCACCCACGACCTCTTGTAGTATCATCCCTGCGCGTGGACAACAAATGGCGTCCTCTACGGAAGTACAGTTTCTGACAATATGATCGCAGGCACGACACTGTTGACAAACCACTGGATCACCGTCAGAGTTAAAAAAGTTATTAGCACATCTAAATACAGTGTTGTGTGTTGAGTTGCAAGGGTGATGTACCTCATATTTGGGATCGTCTTTAGTGTCACAATGAAAGCACTTCTTATTGTAGTGTTCACTGATATCCATGTATGTACCTTGTGGGCATTCTCTACAATCGTTTGGTTCTAAAAATAATAGCCCAGTTGCACATTGAGCGTTGCCCCTTGACAATAGGCCTAGGGCACTTATAATGAAATGTATATCAAAGAATTGACGATAATTCATTTTTTTTAAAAGCTAGAACCACAACAACGTTAGCACTTGATTTCGGAGATATCTGAAAGAAAAAAAAATGATTCAAAATAATGTATAGGCCTACCACTACAAACAATATCATCATTGCAACAATTGTAACAATATAAGAATATAACATTAACAATACACATCTGGCTGTTGGTGAATTACCCCATCTCTTCTGACTTCTGCCACAAATTCTGAATTTTAAAGCTCTTGTAATTCTTATATATAAATAGATTAAATCGTCGCTATTTCACCAATCGTCGCAAAGAACATAATGAAAGTATGAAACAGAAAATGGATTTTTCATACGATGATAGATAGCTAGATGATAACAGTTTCAATTGAAGACATATATGAATTTCACCTTTATGCATAGTAAATTTTTAGGGATTACATTTTTGCTATTATTTTAATGTTGCCATTTATTCCGCGCGATTTTAGATTGCGTTAATTCATTTAAGTTCTTGCCAATTTGTACGTTACCCTTTATCCATCCAGGATATAAATATATTTCAGGTTTGCTTGCCAGGACGCTACCTGGTAGGAACAAAGCATGTTGAGGATGGTAGCGTGGCGTAAACTATCGTAGGGATATTGGTTATCATTCAGCATCAGCAACACTGTACACATGCTAAGAAAGCAATGTCGGAAGGCAGAGCCCCCACAATCCTAAATACGGCCCTGTCCGTAATAATACAGTTATAGAAAGACAGTGGTTTAATAATGCATTGAATGTCGTCTTAGCTAAGTGTTTAAATAGTTTTAAAGTAAGTTATCTGCAGATTAAAGGGCTAAATTGGCGAAACAATAAATCGATGTTTTACTTGAAATAACTGCTTTTTAGGTAAGGGTACGTAACGGTAAGTTATGGTACGTTAAGACTACACCCACACCAACCTTTTCATATAAGTTTTTGCTTTTCTAGGGAAAAAAATGTTAACACTTAAAACATAGATAATGTAATCTTCAAATACAGTGAATGGATCGTTGGTATTAAATCCTTTAAGGCTGTTTAGCGTGATGGTCTCATTGAAATGTTTTGATGGCTCGCCGACCTTTTTAAAATCTGGGATATATAAACTTCTATAAACTAATATCTTATCTTATATTCCATTCCATACCGATGCCACTCGAGAAGAAAGAGTATTTATGTGCATTTGTTCTAGAGTAAGGGATAAGGAAAGTGTTTTCGTCCTTATGTTTATCTGTACATTGAAACACATTGTTATGGAGTTGTGTTTCTCAATTAGAATTTGAATGAAGATAATATACGCGCACGCACACAAACACAAACAATTTCACAGGCACACACGCACACAGACACACACGCTCATAGACACACACGCACACAGACACACACGTACAAAGACACACACGCACACAGACACACATACGCACAAGGACACAAACATACTCACAGGCACACACGCACACAGACACACACGCACACAGACATACACGCACACAGATACAAACAGACTCACAGGTAAACACGCATAACAGGCACACAAACAGACAAAAAAGCACACACGCACACACACACGGGCTCACTCAAACAGACACACACGCACACACTCACACAGGCACATACACACACACACATACTCACACAGATACACACACACACAGACACACACGCACACAGCCACATACACACACATATACTCACACAGATACACACACACACAGACACACACGCACACAGCCACATACACACACATATACTCACACAGATACACACACAGACAAAAAAGCACACACGCAAAAAGACACACACACACGGGCTCACTCAAACAGACACACACTCACACAGGCACACATGCACATACACACACACACATATTCACACAGATACACACACACAGACACACACGCACATAGACACACACGCACACAGCCACATACACACACATATACTCACACAGAAACACACACAGACACACACGCACACAGACACACACATACACACAGACACACACACATACACACACACCCAGACACAAACACACAGACATACACACACACTCAAACACACACACAGACACACAAGTACACAGGCACACAGGCACATACACTCACACACAGACACACACATATACACATACACAGACACACACGCACAGAGACATACACATACACACACAGACACACAACGACACACACACCCAGACACACGCACACATACACGCACATACACATACACACAAATAGACATACAAGTACACACACACACACAAACACACATACACACAAACATACAGACTCACACAGACACACATACAGACACACACAGACATAGACACGGACACAGGGACACAGGCACACAGACACACAAACAGACACACACACTGACACACACGCACACAGACACACACGCACAAAGACACAGACACTCACGCACACTGACACACAAAGACACACACGCACACAAACACACGCGCACACAGACACACATAGGCACAGACACACAGACACACACGCACATGGACACACACAGACACAAACATGCACACAGACACACACACAAACACGGACACAGGCACACAGACACACACGCACAAAGATACACACAAAAACAGATACACATGCACACAGACAAACACGCACACAGACAAACACGCACACACAAACACACGCACAAAGACACACACACAGACACACACACACAGACACAAAGACACACACACAGACACACACGTACACAGACACACACACAGATACACACAGACACAATCACAGACACATTTGCGCACACAGACACACACACACGGGCTCACTCAAACAGACACACACGCACACACAGGCACACAGGTACATACACACACATATACTCACACAGATACACACACACACAGACACACACGCACACAGACACATACACACACATATACTCACACAGATACATACACAGACATACACGCACACAGACACACACGCACACAGATAAAAACAGACTCACAGGTAAACACGCACACAGGCACACACACAGACAAAAAAGCACACACGCAAACAGACACACACACACGGGCTCACTCAAACAGACACACACGCATACACAGGCACCCAGGCACATACGCACACACATATACTCACACATATACTCACACAGATACACACACAGACACACACGCACACAGACACACACGCACACAGCCACATACACACACACATATACTCACACATATACACACACACCCAGACACAAACACACAGACATAGACACACACAGACACACAAGTACACAGGCGCACACGCACACAGGCACATACACTCACACACAGACACACACATACACACACACACACACACACACGCACAGAGACTTACACATACACACACAGACACACAACGACACACACACCCAGACACACGCACACATACTCACACATACACAGATACATACATAGACATACAAGTACACAGACACACACATACACACATATACAGACACACACAGACACACACGCACATAGACATACACACACAGACACACAAGTACACAGACACACACACATACAGACTCACACAGACAAACAAACAGACACACACAGATACAAAGACACACACACGGACACACACGCACACAGACACACACGCACACAGACACACACAGACACACACGCACACAGACATGCACACAGGCACACACACAAACACGGACACAGGCACACAGACACACACAAAGACACACATACAGACAAACACACAGACACATACAAACACACAAAGACACATACGCACACATACGCACAGATATACAAGTACACACACACACACACAAACACACATACACACACATACAGACTCACACACACACACAAACACACATACACACACATACAGACTCACACAGACACACATACATACATACAGACATAGACACGGACACAGGCACACACACACACACAGATACAAAGACACACACACTGACACACATGCACACAGACACACACGCACAAAGACACAGACACACACGCACACAGACACACACGCACACAAACACACGCGCATACAGACACACATAGGCACAGACACACAGACACACACGCACATGGACACACACAGACACAAACATGCACACAAACACACACACAAACACGGACACAGGCACACAGACACACACGCTCATAGACACACACGCACAAAGACACACACAAAAACAGACACACACGCACACAGACAAACACGCACACACAAACACACGCACAAAGACACACACACAGACACACACGTACACAGACACATACAGACACACACCGACACAATCACAGACACACTTACGCACACAGACCCCCACACACACACGGGCTCACTCAAACAGACACACACGCACACACTCACACAGGCACACAGGCACATACACACACATATACTCACACAGATACACACAAACAGACACACACGCACACAGCCACATACACAAATATATACTCACACAGATACATACACAGACATACACGCACACAGACACACACGCACCCAGATACAAACAGACTCACAGGTAAACACGCACACAGGCACACACACAGACAAAAAAGCACACACGCAAACAGACACACACACACGAGCTCACTCAAACAGACACACACGCACACACTCAAACAGGCACACAGGCACATACACACACACATACTCACACAAATACACAGACACACACGCACATAGACACACACGCACACAGACACACAAAGAGATACACGCACACAGACACACACAGACACACACGCACACAGACACAGACATAAACATGCACACAGGAACACACATAAACACGGACACAGGCACACAGACACACACAAAGACACACACACAGACACACAAAGAGACACACGCACACAGACACACAAAGAGACACACGCACACAGACACACACGGACACAGACATACACACATGCACACATACAAAGAGACACACGCACACAGACACACAAAGAGACACACGCACACAGACACACACGGACACAGACATACACACATGCACACAGACACACAAAGAGACACACGCACACAGAGACACAAAGACATACACGCACACAGATATACACACACACAGACAGAATCGCAGCCACAACACACACAGGCTCACACGCACAGTCACACAGAACCACACGCACACAGGCACACTTGCACACAGACACACACGCACAAATAAACACACACGCACACAGACACACACGCACACAGGCACACACACAAACACACACAGGCACACATGCACACACGCACACACACGCACACAGACACACACGCACACAGACACACACGCACACAGACACACACGCACACAAACACACACGCACACAGACACACACGCACACAGACACACACGCACACAGACACATACGCACACAGACACATACGCACACAGACACACACGCACACAGTCACACACGCACGCATTCACAAAATAAGACTCCTCAATGTAAAATATATTTTAAAGGGTTTTTATTGTGTGTATGAAAACTACATAGTAGCTGTCTACATAAAAACCATGAATTAAAATTTCGCTAAAATCCAAACTAATACTAATGAAGTATACCGACCTGGATATTCTCTTTAAGTTTATCAAAGTCGTTTGAACAGGATGATGAAATATAGCAGTAGTTTATAAGTAGTTAATCGAAGTTTTTACATAATTAGCGTAATGTCAGCTATTATAGTACATGACTACATGTTAGGCCTACTACAGTTTTACGCATTATGGTACAATCATTTTGAGGCCATGTAGGCCTTAGCCCTACACACGTTTATAAGTGTACTTTAACCAGGGTATTAAGGCGCGCGAAGGTTTTAAGTAAATGCAACACTTACCAAGTTCGGGAGCTCAGAGCACAAACTAAAAATTATGTTAAATCTTATCGGCGAAGGTGAAGAATCCGGCACGTGTTGAGAAACTCTGAATGACACACACGCACACTCTGGCGCTTATAATATAGTGGTGACGACGGAACTGCATTGTGGGACGGGAAAAGGTGGACCTGTAAGCGACACGCGACTGCTACCTGCGCCAGTAAAACATAATATCTTTAATTCCCTCGCTCGCTGTTGTATTTGCCCCTCCACCCTCTTTCTCTCTCTTTCTCTCTCTCTCTCTCACAATCAATCGCTTTTAAAATTGTTTCTATTTCTAGATGAAACCTGGCTGGGCTTGCCCCGAAACCAATAGCCATCTGCTGGTGAAGAATGATATGAAAGAGTAGGAAAAGGGGGTAGGGGGAGAGAGAGATTGAACATAAATTAAGAGCCCTTTAAAAAAATACTGCTTGTTCTTCTAAGGACTGTGGAGGAAAATAGACGACACGTGTATCTAATGCTTTCATTGAATAAATCTACAACTATTAGACGACTCTATTTCAATAGATCTATTTACTGGATACACTTCAGCGGGAAATCAATGGAGTGGGGGAGTAAAGAGGCACCTTTTTAACTATTATTTTTATGGAACAGTGAACGCACATACATTTTATTCTCTATGACTAATTCTATCAATAGAATTTTTGAAAGGAATTATCGCCATAAAGTCGTATGAAGCTACATGCACACGATTTCTTAAGCATACATTTTAAGCTGAAATCTTTATAATGTTGGATTTGACTCAATAAGGTGGAACATTTGCACAACTTGTAGGCCTATAGTGCCTATAGTATTGTGGTAAATCGGTCAATCTATTCGGCCCAGTGGTTTACCTTTCTTGGCTGGGTAGACCCACCAGGTGTTGATTTGTACTAGTTAAACAAAAATAGTAAGGTGTGGGGGAGGGGGCCGCATAACAAGCAAACGACAAAGAAAGAAATGGGGCGTGGAGCGCCCATTATGTTAGGCTTAAAGAGGGTGTGGTGTCTGTCTGGTGACGGTGCTTTCATTTGTCTTCTTGGTGGTCTTAAATTTCAATTTAATCCTTTTTTGTATGCTTATCATTGATATTTTAAAAGCTATATTATTGTAACGTCCGCGTAGCGCAGGGGATAGCGCGCTGGACTTCTAATCCAGAGGTCGCGGGTTCGAATCCCGCCGTGGATGATTTTTTTTTATTTGGCATGGTGGCCGAGCGGCTAGCGAGTTTGACTGGCGTAGCGAAATTCCTGGTAAAGGCTACGATATTTTCCCTAGACTCGAGGGTGTCCCTCAGCTCTGATACCTGACATGAGCTTGGGTAAAGTAGTAAAGTAATAGCGGCTGGACATTGTGCTGACCACATCCCCTACCCTAGTTCATCCACTGAACGCTGCTTCGCCGGCCCCGGTTATGATCAATTCGGTCCTACGGCTACTTTACTATATATTTATTTGTATCTATATTTTAATTCATATCAAGTAAAATATTATGGCAAATAGTTTATTTGTGTAGTCGAACACATGTGTTCCCGAAGTCTATAAATATTTCTAGAACGAAAGTTTCTTAATTAAGCCTGCTGAATCTTCGTGAAAATCCTTTCTTAGCACTTTATGCACCAAAACCTTTTTATAAGTCTCGCAGTGGTGTAGTTAGTTGACGTTTTGAGGAGTTAAAGAAGTTACTTATAATCAAACGTTGCACATTAAGTTTTGTACAAATGTTCAAGTACTAAATTCTTTCAACGTTTATCGAGCTGTTTGAGTGTGTTCATTTCAAGGCATTTATCATAATGAATATATATGACTAGGAGTTATGCCCCCGTCAAAATAACGGAGTTTTTTTTATTGTTTATGGTCGCCTGGCCCTGGAATATGCACATAAATTGTTGCTGTCAAGGTTCTGACTTCTTATACATAATATTAAACAAACAGTAATAATATCAGAAGGAAAAAAAAAAAAACAAATACTAAACAATAAAAAAAAAAGTAAATAATAAAAAAAAGTTGACAGCAATATTTCGCAGTACGGGAAAACCCAGTCGACATTATCAGCGACAGTAGCGGTGACCATTAATTTATGATTTTAATGCCTTCTCCGAGTTGTTGGATCCTTTGCGAGGCGCCATAACGAGTCAATAACGACGCCGCGGAGAAAACAAATTGAGACATGGAGTGGTGGGGGGGGGGGAGTAGAGGGGTGGGAAGGAGGAGATGGGGGAGGGGGGGTGAAGATTGAATTACAACTGCTATGTGCGGTTTACAGAGAAGAACAGGTGGGAATAGTGCGGAGGGGTGCTTTCCGGGTGGGGGCCGTGTTTGGAGGTTGGGGAGAGGTTGAGGTCTCGTAATAGGGAGTCATGGAAGTGGAAGCCGTACGTTTTCAACGTCATAGGGTCTAAGGCCTAAAAGGTGGGTGGTTGCGATATAAAGGGATTAAGCTATATATTAGCGTGACAATTTAAAACTCTGTAAATAAGGTACATAGATTTTGCGTGAGTTTAATGATGAATTTGTTTCAGTAGGCCTACATGTAAACCGACAGGCTTAAAAGGGAATTTCCGAAGACGACTAATAACAATTATTTCTGTAGGATCTATTTGATCCATAGGGAGCGTGAAGCAGCGTTCAGAAGTTACAAGGAGATTGTGTGGCCACCACAATGTCCAGTCGTCTTTCCTTTTTCCTTACTAATGTCAGGTACCCTGGTCCTGTGGTTAATTCACCAGGCTGTCAACAGAAAAGACCTGTCTCCGACCGATCCCTGCCATCTACTGTAGGAGTTTTTGGCCTAGGACGTAGTAATCCTCTATCTAGAAGGAGCGTCTTTAAGCGTATAAGCTAAACTATTAGGGATTGGTAGATTTAAGAAACACCCTCCGGACTCTGGAACAAACCTTAGCCTTATTAGGATTTCGAACTCAAGACCTTTCTTACACCAGCTGTAAGTATTACTGCAGATTAGTCAGTTACATCTTCAGTATGGATGAGTGGCACTGGTGATGCTGATTCACTGACTAGAAGTCAAATCACAGTACAATATATAAAAAAAAAACTTTAAAAAAAAACTACGGCACTTTTCACTGTTCGGCTCAAGTGAATCCAAAAGATGTTCCGAGCAGCAATTAAACAACACCAAAGAGTGATTGTAACTTCAAACTCTCCTGCCAATTTCAACCCATCGTCGTCAGGCTAAGTGCAGGGCCATAACAGGCTGAAGCAACACATTGTTCCGCAAACTTCAAATTGGAACAAGTGAAATGTGACCCTGTGGAACAGCGCCCGAAAATGCGGAACATGTCCTTCAGACCTGCCCCCTGTACCACTCTACTCGGTCAGCCATATGACCCCCAGGAATGAAGATACATTCAATGACAAACTGTACGGTGGAGTGGAGCAACTGACAGCCCATGGCGCTGTTCACTACAAGTATTTGACTTTAAATCCTCAAAATAAACATAAAACAGTAAAAAAGAAGAGGAAGAAGAACTGTTCAGCTTGACTGTATGATAAGTAAACACCACATTCAACACAAAGATAAACTCAAATGCAGGACCGGCTCTAGTGTTTTTAACGCTTTAGGCGAAAACAAACTCTGCGCTCTCATTGAAGTGCCTTCGGCGGGGAGAAATTGAGTAGTTAAAGCATACTTTCCTATTTTCTAAGACAACTTAAATACAATACCCTTCGCCTTTCTTTACCTAATAATTCTTCAGTCTATGCTAGTAGCGCGCAGAAGTACTAAACTTTAATTTAGTTAATTTTTTTAAATCCCCAAATAAAAAAGAATCCTCAATTATGCGCCACCCAAAACTTTGCGTCACAGGCGGCCGCCTAGGTTGCCTATATGGACGAGCAGTCCCTGCTCAAATGTAAACACTAGAGGTACAATAACGCGATCAAATGGGGAAAAAACGAAAGTATCGAATATACACGATTCCTTGGTACTTGGTTGCAACGGATGACACGATACCTTGAATGGGATAAGCTCAGCAAAATTGTATAATACTCCATATAGAATTAGATCTATCAGAGAACTAAATTGCGGTAAAGATTATATCAATATTTACAGCAAAAAGAAAACTGATCTAGTGCTGAATTACGCTTGTTATGGTTATAATTATTATTGGAATTACAAAGAACAATACAAAAAACGATATCTTACCTTTATAAGTAGAATTAAGATTGGAAACCCAAATGTTCCTTTATATTAACTAAATGTTTGACAATCAAGAATTCATATGTCTACCCGAGGATACACTGCTGATGAATGTGATGTATACGTCGCGTACATGAAATATATAATATTATGTTTCGATGCATGTGTATGTGTTTATGTATATATGTGTGTGTTGGGGGGGGGGGGGAGGGGGGGTCCGCCCGCGTTTACTCCTCGTCAAGACGAGATCGTTCCTTTATAACCCATTTTCTTCTAGCGTCCCACTTATGTGAAGAGAATTAAGAACAAGGGGGGCGGGGAGTGTATTTGTCACCGCGGTATCAAAAGTAGAGTGAAGAGGGGGGGGGGGGTGAATGGCGGTTGTATACGAGCTAGCCATCACGCTCATAATCCTAAGACTGTTTTTTTCCCGTCGATTTTCTTGGTTTATTTTGAAGGGAATATAAATAAAGTAAACACGGCTTTGACGGGGGAAAAAAAACAAACAAAACAAAAACAAAACAAAATGCATTAAAAAAAACTTCGGTGAAGAACATTCTATTTAGAATTGTTACTATCCTAGCAGCCCTAACCTCCTCACCCCACCTTCCCACACACACAGGTGTGTTAATTTTTTAAACACTTTACTGTTTTAGCAAATGTGCAGCAAGGTGAACGCTCCGACCAATCGACGGGGACAACCTGTTGTTTTGTTTAGAGTTTAGAGGGTCGGACAAGTTGCTGGAGTGGTGATTAAAATGTGTTGTCAGCTTTAACGAGTCCATGTATCCAGTTTCAGCTAGTTGGCATAGCAGGGACTTTGGACATTTACCATTAGTAGGATATTGCGACAAACAAATCACACGAACAAAAGTGAAATTAGATCTCTTATATTATATAGATCTATTTAAAAAAGAAAATGTTGACATTTATACTTGTACAACCCAAAACTATAATAAGTCGGACCGCTTGCTCTTTTTTTTTAGAGCTTATATATTCTTTTTCCGTGCGCATCCAATAACGCTGTCTTAAATTACTTCTACGCTCCTACGTTTGCCTAAATGTTTCCGCAGTATACAACTTTGGATTTTAATTTTACATTGAGAAAATCATAGCGATTAAATAAAACGGAAGTGTAGGCCTACAGTAGGCTACAAACGGGAATCGGGAAATCCGAAAAGAAATCATTCGAGTCATCAAATAGCAGAAATATCAAAGCAAGTGTTCCATCTTATTATAGTCTTTGGTCCAACTGAGTTTAAAAAGGCGTAGCGGCTTATTTATTTCTTCGTTTTCAATAATAAGTTTTGTAAAGTTCCCAATGCATGTGCGGGAATCTTGCAGTGGCCGTGACGTGCCCATATGTCCTTTAGCGAAGTGTTTATTGGGGGGCTATATATCTTACTTTTGATAAACGATACTATTGTATAGACAAAGTGTTTACAATGACAAGTGACAAGTGACATGCCTCTCGATTAAGAAGAGTACGAGCATTGTGTGTAACCTGGCATACGACAAACGAACAACATGCTGGAGAGAAAGGGGGTGAGGTGGGTGGATACTGAAAGCTAAACAGACGAAGGAGGAATCGGTGGAGTAGGTGTAGATCAGCGGTTCCCAACCTGTTGGTCGCGACCCCTTCTGGGTCGAATGATCATTTGACAAAGGTTGCCAAAGACCATCGCAAAATTTATATATATAATATATATATGCTGGGTCACACATCCCCTCCTATGCCGTCGCCACGGAAACTGGTGAACGCTGTTTCACCAGCCCTATGATCAGTTTGGTCCGAAGGGTACTTTACAATGTGCTATTCAGGAATAATGTCTTCTTTAAGTAAGGTTTCAAGCCTTCATATTGAATCTTCTTTACAAGCTAAAAATAAAATATGGCTTAAATCTTGACTGCATAATAGAAAAAATTTCGTCTACAGCAGGCGTGTCAAACTCAAAAAGCACCATGGGCCGCATTAGATACTTTGAGTATACCGTCGGGCCACACCAACAAATCCGAGAAACACTGTAATCTTATTGAATTATATTTAATTAATTTGCACGCCTACTACAACGGCTTTATTAAGCTATCGCCCCACAACGCCAAATATAACAATAAGTGTAATCCAACATAATTTTTGAATGAACATTCAATCATTTTTACACTTTAATCAGTGTTTTGTCCTGAGGTTTGATGCCTCCTTTTCATTACAATTTTTGGTATATATCTGGCTGAAATGTATTTGCATTTCCGACCAGGGATGACAGGTGTTAATCGGTCAGCCTTGTTCTCTGAGAAGTTTTTGTTAATTTCATGAAGGAAAATAACTGTTCACACACATAGGTGGAACCGAACATTGCCATTATCGTATTTGAAAACTTTCTGAAGTTTGTAAACTTTTCAGGAAGGTATGAATATAAGCCATATACTTCTAGATACTTTGCTATTATTGTAGAATAAGACTGCATTTCTAATAGCTCCATCTGCAAGTTTTCCTCCGCTTTGAAAATATCAAAGTTGAATGGTGCCGAGAATAATGCAAGATGGTATTCAAAGATGAGAAATCACTAAATCCTTCCTGGAACTCTTTTGGCAATAACTCTATGTGACTCTCATATTTAGCAAAGATAGAGATTCAGCATTGGCCTGGTTTTTTAGTTCTTTGCAGTTAGGAAAAGGAACCAAATTTTCACGTGACAATTGTGTCTTCCATAAGCTTAGTTTTGTAATGAAACTCTTGATGTCGTCGTACAACTTAGTGATGAGTTTTTTTTTTTTTTTTTTTTTGCTTGGTTTTTACCTCTCATCTCCAAAAATATAGCAATTTCTAGTCTCAGCAAATAAAATATTTTCAGCACATTGTGACACGACAACTAACGGACTGCTGTGTATAATGGAACATAGGTGATCCATTTCTTATAACAGCTGACTGAACTGAAGATGATTGAGAGCATTTGATAAAGTTCACTGTCTTTGTGACCACATAAGCACGTGATTCAATTAATAAAGTCTTTTAACCAAAATTTTGCTGATGAATAATGTAGTGAAAATGTGCAAATGATGAATACAATCTGAATACGAGTTCTCAATTTTTGTTTGCAGCTTGACAGCAATACCATTATGTCTGCCAACCATTCGCAGCACCGTCAGTAGATAAACATACACGTTTACTCAAATCAAAATCATAGTCATGCAGAATCTGCTCGACTTTTTCAAAGATGTCTTAGCTCGCTGTAGTGTCATGCATTGTGATTAGCTCAATCAGTTCTTCATAAATATTAAATTCACTGACACAGGGCCTAATAAAAATTGCAAGCTGTGCTATTCCAGTAGTGTCAACAGTCTCATCAATTGCAATAGAAAAATGTTCAAATTTGGATGATGCAGCCTTCATTTGTTGTTTCAAATCATCTGCCATTTCATCAATCCGTCCAGCAACATTGTTCCTGGTGAACGAAATATTCTTAAATAACTACGCCTTCTGAGAGCACACAATGTCAGCCGCTTTCATAAGGCAACGCTTTACGAAATCTCCTTCACTGTAAGATAGCCCACTAATGGCGACCGTTCGGCTGAGTTCATAGCTTACAATAAGGGAAGCGACATTGGCTTGATCTATTTTATAAAACATGCTGTTGCTGTATCAAGTTAGCCTTCAATTCCTTGAGTCTTGAAACACGCATTAAGCCCTCATATTTTTCGCAGGATCGATTGTTGGTTTCATAATGTCTTTTTTAGTTGTACTCTTTTGGCGTGGCAATGCTGTCATTGCATATTAAACAATGTATCTTTCCTTTTACCATTGTACAAAAATACTGTAGTTATCATTTTTCTTAAAATACTCGCCTTTCTTCATCAAATGTCCTTTTCTTCTTAGCTGAAGGTGCTGTAGCCATTTTAAACTGTGTCAGCTTACGCAGTACTTCATTATATTCATAAATACAAATAATATAATTACCAGCACGATTCCACAAGATCCAATTTATTATTGTTTTAAAATTTTAACATTGCAATAACGACCTGTCTGCCAACTTTCATAGATAGAAAACCCTTACTAGCTTAAACTAGACGTATTGTTTTCTTATACGTGCCACCGTATCAGATTTATGTTTAATACGCCCAGTGTAAAGTATTAAAACTGACATTTTCGCCATTAAATGAGACAATTGCATTATCCTTTGTGCGTGCCGCACACGTACTTGCAAAGGGCCGCACGTTTGACATGCCTGGTCTACAGGAGGCTTGTAAATGAAAATAATTGCAAATAATAAAATAAAAACAAAAAACAAAAAAAACAAAACAAAAAACAAAAAAACTCGTCACTTTTGTTTCGGTATGGCTTTCTTGCAATTTTTTTTTCCTGGAAGATTCAGTCCTTCAATTCCTCTCCCCCAACACACAGACGCACGCACACACGCACAACCAAGTCCTACACATTTTATTCATGCTCGGTGTTTTTTTTTTAGAAGTTCTGCTTGATGGTTCGCGTGATTCACCCCCTCCCCCCCCCCTGCTTCAACCAGAACCTGTTACGCGAATCTGCAAGACGGAAGTCACGTGACCCTGTGCAATAAAAAGCAAAAAAAAAGGGACGATGGCCGCCTGCATAACTACACCCCGCCCCCCCCCCCCCCCCACACACACACACAACGTCCCGCCAACACACTCAATTTTTCTACTTTCACACACCAGAGAATTGGCCTAGACTAGAGATTATTGTTATTATATCCATTCTGTGATACAAATACTAACAAACCTTCCCCCCCCCCTCTTCTCCTTCCGTCCCCGTCTGTCTCTCCATTCAAAAATTCTTCGCTCGCTTCATTTCCTCTTCCTCATAATATTTACACCTACACGCCCACACGTTCCAACCTGACACTCTCAGCACTTGTAGCAGTACTGATACCTTACACACGCGGCCCGAGTCTTGTGGGACAAACCCCTCTCCCCTCCCTCTCTCTCTCTTTTCCCCGACAGTGAAAAACACATCTCCCCCTTTTTTTCCCACGCAATAAAAATTAGTCTTAAAAAAATAGCGCATTAATTAAAAAACAACATGAATTACAAAACACATAAAATTAAACTTGCTTATAATATCTGAATATATCATGGACTCAATATCGGGCCAATATTGTGCCAATATTGGACGTTCATGTTTCGAAGATCATATTTAATTATATTTATACTAGGAGTTATGCCCCCGTCAAAATGACAGATAAACGAATGATTACAATGTGTTTTGTTAAAAGAGAAAGAAAAAATAACAAACACTATTGCAATAAAAACCTTAGGCCTATTGAAAACGTTTCTTTCGGTATTTAGTTTATATTATTTTTTATTGTTTAAGCAAAGAGCGGCAATCCAGGTAAAAATCAATAAATAAACAAAAGAGAGTTGTTTCTAAATTTATCAACCTTCTGTTTAGCTGTGACAAAATCAATAGGCCATTCTGGCAGGAAAATACCCACAGTATGAGTCATGTTAGTAAATTGCTAAGTAAATAGGCTAGATTTAACTGGTTGTAAAAAGACAACACACACACAAATCCAGAAAACACAATAACAACCTGGTGCAAAGCTGAGATAAACATAAAGGCAAAAAAACTTTCCTTATCCCTTATGCGAGAACAAATGCATATAAGTACTCTTTCTTCCCGTGTGGCATCCGAGCGTGGAACGGGTTGCACCATTTTAAACACCAATAAAATGCAAGACTAGACTCAGACCACGGATGAGCGTAGGACGCAACAATCTTTTTTATAGAAGGAGCGTCTGTAATATATAAGATAAGATAATGAAATTTTTGAATCAAGGAATAGTAAAAAGTGAATCTGTGTCACTTGTTAGTTTTGTGGCGAATACTAATTTAGCCTGAGAAAATTTTCTGTTAATAGGCTCAAACTTTATTTATTATGTTATTTAAATTAGAGGCCGATCGAAAGTTAATTTTTACTTTCGGCGGAAAACGAAACCATACCGAAAGTTATAAATTGACCTTGGGCCGAAACCGAAAGATACACCGAAATTGCCCAAACAAACGATTTCAAAGACTGCACAGTAATCGCACACTTCTCGACATTCTTTGTGGTGATTAAATAATCCGTTTATTATTAACGTCTCTTTTCAACTTCACACAGAATAATTCGCAACAGTTTAACTACCGGTAAATGAAATTATCTATAAGCAGAGTAATAGATGCCGCGCTAGCGTTGTAGTCTGAATTTTGACGGTAAAAATAGATGTTCGGCTGATGACCGAAAGTCAATATCAGTTTTGGCCGAAATCGAAAGCAAACCGAAAAGTATTTTTTTGGCTTCGGTCGAAACCGAAACTACACCGAAAGATGTCATTTGCCCATTTTCGGCGCCGAAACCGAAACATAAACTGAATTTCGGTTACATGGTTATAAACACTCGATTTGTCTTGTTTTGTACGATTTAACAGATTTGCTTTTGTGCGTTTTAAAATATTATCTCTCTTTCGTCCAGGATGTAACATATAAGGGGTGGGCCTCGTCATCTACGCTAGAAGATCCTATTGAAAAGGGCATGTCGCATTGTTAACAAAACACCGTCAGCTCATTCAATGTAATGTCTCTCCTCCCCGCGCCGCCCAACCCTTCCCGATCAATAACGGTGGCATTACCTTTCGTCTGAGTGTACAAACTCACCACCGAGTTTGGGCCCCTTCTGCGTAGTGCCTCCCCGAGGCGATTTAAAATTAGTTTTTTCTTTGTTTGTCAACAAGATAAAGATAGACTTAAATGCAGGTTGGGCAAATAACGGCCAGTGGGCCGCATGCGGCCCGGCAACTGATATGAGTGCTAATATTGAACTAATTATTTGAAATTTATGTTTAATATTATGTATTTACGTTTTTTTAAGCTTGCTGATACTGAATAGCCTACACATATTTAATATAGTTTGAGTGTTTGACATGAAAAAAAGATTCTTTAATTTTCAATGGCAATGGACACGCCACTATTGAGTTTTACAATGTAAGGACAAGAGGGAGTGAATAGATTACACCAGGGGTCGGCAACCTTTTGATAATAATGTGCCAGGGTAGGATTTATAATTCACTAAGCGTGCCAACAGCCTAAAGGTCGTCCTGCTCTAGCACTCTATTTCTTGTTAATCTTTTAGAAGAGACTTGATTTTTCTTTTTAGGGGTTCTCCACGTGCCATAGAAAATCGCCCTGCGTGCCAAGTCTGACACGCGTGCCTTGAGTTGCCCACTCCTAGTTAACACAAATCTGTTCGCAGATTATAACAAACCACGACTAGATCACGCGCCTTGCAATCCCAAACAGGTGTCAATAATAGTGGCGCGGTAGTGAGGGGCGACAGCGGCTTACATTAAAAATAGAAGTGGAACTAGAAAGAGGCTGGGATAAGGGAGATAACATTGATGGGGTAAACTAGACGGGAGAGGGATAGGGAGGGTAAGAATTGACCATGCAGATCGCACAAAGTAAAGTATACCGTCGGACCTTTACTATAGGTGCAGGCATCCAGGCACCGGGAGCTTCTTCGAGGCGGGTTGCCGGAGCCACGGGCCCACCCAATGTTTGCAACCTGGTATTTGTGAAGCGTTACAGACTATAGTTTTAAAGTCTATTTGAAAAAAAGCTTTTCATCGTTGGCATTTGTATCACGTGGGTGTTCTCTTGCCGAGTTCTCCTCGTGACATTGACGTTCGACAAAGGAGGAAACTGATCCCTTCGCTGCACGTGGCATTCTTTTTTTTTATTCACTTAACAGTGTTTTTATGCAAGATCAAATATTATATCATTTAGACCATAGGTTCTCAACGGGGGCGTTATTGCCCCCCCCCAGGGGGGGGGCGGTGAGAAGCTTTAGGGGGGCGCTGACGTTCCCGGAAGGCGATTGTGGGGGGGGGGTGAAGGGCAAGTGGGCGATACAAATGTACCTGATATAATTTTAACACCTCAGCTATTTGAATCTATTAGTTTTTGAATGTAATGTGATGTAAATGATGCTATGATACAATCTGCTAATATTAATATTTTTATCTCAATTTTACTGAGATGTTCTCTAATGCATTATGGACAAGTATAAGCTATGACATTAACGTTAAGCGGAATAGATATGTATTAATCATACGAACTGGGTAGTTAATGTAATGTTTGAAAATATACATAAGCCTAAAAATTCTCTAGTCATATAATATTTATATAATTTTCAAATATTTGTTTACATTGTGATCAATTATAAATTGTAAGCCATTTATTTTATTATTAAAGAAAAAAAAAACATAAATGTTAGCTCAAATGAAAAGGGTTAATTATCTCGCTTTAATTTAAAAAAATGTTTCCCCATTTGATTTAATAGTAATGCCAAACAAAATCTATTTCGTAATATGACAAATATTACTGACTAATTATTATTTCTTTATATAAATTCAACATTATGGTATTCATAAAATGATTTAATTTTTAGAGGATTAAAATAATTTACGTTAAACAGTTGTAAATAAACATTTCCTGCAATAATTATTTGTCCATTTAAGGAGTTTATATGTTAAACATTAATAATTACAGAAATTACATAATATAGTGCTATTAAATAAGTCTCTTTTATTTCTAAATTAATAATACAAATGCATTTGTTTTAGAATAATTTATATTTATATTTAATTAAAGAAGATGATTATAAAAACTCGTTGAGCCTAAATATAATTAGTCTGTATCAATTAAAGACCTTTTTGTATGCTTAAGACAGCTTTGATGTGCGATAGGCCTACATTTTGTTTAGGTGTAATTTGGTAATAGGTGTAAGTTGAACCAAAAGCTGAAAGTAGAACAAATGCCTTGCAGTTGAGAATAGCAGATGACTTTCCTAAGCAGCTTCATTCCAGATTTTTCTCTAAATGGGCACATTTGTAAGCCCATTTTTTAAAGTTTAAAATTCAACTTGCTCTATTTTAAAATTGCCCATCTTCCTCCACATAAAAAAGATCTACATCTATGAACGTTGTAGTAATATCAAACCAGTTAGGCTTGGTGTGGTATGAAAAAATGATCCCATCAATTTGAAAGTCTTGCCTTTGATTAGAAAACTCCGTTTTGAGTGCTTTGATGTACTTCTGAAAAAGTCCAACTATCTATCTTAATATATTCTTCAACATAGAGATGTACATATAATTAAACGTTTTGAAATTGATTTCACGGCAAGATATCTCAAGTTTCAATGCAAGTTTCAAGTGGTCCTTATAAATGCAAGTTCAACTCACTGAAATGTGTCAGAAACATCGGCCTCAACAGTCAGATTTCCTCATTCAGAACCGGAAAATGTTGTTGCAGTTTTTATCAATGAAAAAACACTTCCTGGAAGTCTTTCCCGTGCCGTTTGAAAACCGCTCTGTGCGCCAAGTTTGGCGCGTGTGACTTTGTTTGCCTACCCCTGATTTAGAGATTATTGCGAGATTTTCTAAAGACATCACAATTTTCTTTATAACTGGAATGAGTCCACGCTACCAGAAAATCAAGCTGTACTTTTAGGATTCGTTTTGTTTTTTTTTTTTAGTAAAAAAAAAAAAGAAAGAAAATTTGTACATTTCGAAACGAAATAAATAAATATAAAATCTATTGACAAGTCTTAATTAGGTGTGACCTTTTGAACTGGTATGATCGTGAATTTTTGACGCTGGCTTTAATGTTTAACATAGATTCAAAACGGAAAGTTCTATACCCGGTACTATAATTAATTTATTTACTATAACTCTCATAGGCGTAGCCACGAAGGGGGAGTAACATGGTTCCTACCCCCTCACTCGCCCCTCCCACATTTGTTTCCAATCCGAGGATTTTAACAATATTTTTTTCTATTTTGTTTATTATTGTTTTTTCATAGAAATATTTAATCTTTTCTTATTTTAGGTTTCACTAATGTTCTTTTGGTACAATGTTAACTAATTGTTAAATACTTTATGGGGAAATTGTCACCAGTTGTTAATTTATCCTTCTATTTTAACAATATTTTCACTATTCCTTCTTGCATTATTGTCCACACACATAAACACATTATTATACACACGGTAGTTACCTTCCCTGTCCCCTACCTCTCCTACCTTGCACTAGTTGCCACCCACACATTGCAATACTGGCAACGCCACTGATACTAATATATTATAATATTATATTATAATATATTTTTATCTCATACAATTTTTCCAGAAAATTAGAAATTAAAACATAAAAATTACTAAATAGATCTATGTAGCCTAATCGACTTAATTGTAACGTTTCACCTATTATAATATATCGTAGTCAGCAAAAATAAATTAGTCTATATGTCAGAATTAGGGATGTTAAAAGGAAATGAGGTAGGCTAAATATTTCGTACTTCATGTGGTGGGCTACGAATAATTTTTCTGAAGGAAATATTTTAAAATAACCATGTTGGAGATTCACACAAAACACTTCATTCAATGCTTTGCAAACATTACTTATAGTCTCAGAGAGGGCCTATTGTTGTTTTTAGTTCTATTCAGGGCCATATTTAGGATTGTTTGGGCCTTGTTCCCAAATTTATGTGGGGGCCCCTCATGGCCTCGTCCCTGCCTTCCACATAGGCCTATTTCACAAATATGCCGTTAATTCATGTTACATTCTGTAAAATCATAAATACTTTTTATCTTGCGCTTAGCTTGATTGGACTGGAGCGCTTAAAAATGTAGATGAATAAATGAATGTTATTTTACATTTTAAACGAACAAATTGGGATGTCACTAAACAAAAATGATTTTGGGATGTGTGGGGGCCCCTTTTGTGTCAAACATATGGAACATGCTTAAATACGCCACTGGTTCTATTGCCAATCCCAGCCATCGCTTACATGGCTTACATAATGAAGGCCATTGCAGTCTCTGGTGCCTAATTTAGATGTACTGAGCGGCAAAACATTGGGTTTCTGAAAGTGCTCTGCAGACAGCAGTGCCCCCACAAAGGGTTTGAGGGGGTGGGGGGGTGAAGGGGGGCATATGCCCTGGGGCGACACTTTTAGGGGGCGGCAAATATAGTCTAAATGTCTAAATATAGCACTAAACAAAGCAGTTACAGTATGCAAGTGGGCATCGCTGAAACGTTTGCCCTGGGGCGCCACATAGGCTTGTGAAGGCTCTGGCAGACAGTTTGTTGGTGTGTTTATGTTCCTCTGTTATTCCAGCCACCATGTCTCGCTAGACTAGGGTTGCCAGACGTCCGGCAAAAGGATGACATGTCCTTCTTTTTAGATTCTTGTCCTCCGTCCGGCAGGCAAAGAACAATTTGTATGCATAAAGACAAATACATCTTTAAAAATAGTATTAACAAGTTAAGAATATAATTAATAAACAGGTGATCATTTGTGCTAGGAAAAAAATTGTCTTTTTTAAAAGACTCTTGCATGCGCTTTAAAGTTGCCCAACCAAATGTAAGCTGCCCATCAGCCTACAGTGAATTTTTATGTTATTTTTAACAAAACTGTTTCTTGCTCAGTTTACCAATACACACTTAAACTTAGTGGCAGCTCTTGTAATAAAATTACATTGATTGCGGGTTTAATGCAAAACTATCCAATTGAAACACAATGTCCTCCTTTTGATACCCATGTGTCTGGCAACCCTATGCTAGACAGCGAAGGTGAGGTTTTCTACAATTTTGGTCAGTCACACTGCCTTGCTAACGATTGCATTATATTCCACCCATACATAGATCTACAAATTAACAAGATGAAAACTAAAAGGACATGTCAACTGTAGTTTCCATAATTGATATATTTTTATTAACGTAAAACTATGTTTTTACATGTTATCTACGTTAGTTGAACAGGACAAATGTAGAATTTTGTAAAAAATTTGTAACATTATTTATTTCATAAAAAGTATCATTGTTGACGTCAACTTTTCTTGACCTCCCCCCCTCCCCCATGTCAACAATTGTCAAACTTTTTCAGACCCCCCCTCCCCCCTATTTTGTTGACGTAATTAATGGACGTCCCCTAAGTGGTTCGTACTGCAAAGGAGCAGTTCAAAAAATTCCAGCGACAATAAGCAAAAATCTAGTCCATAGGTTCTCAACGGGGGCGATATCGCCCCCCAGGGGGCGGTGAAGAGGTCTTGGGGGGCGATAACGATCCCGGGGGCGATAGGGGGGCGATAGATGGCAAATGGGCGGTGCAAACCTTCTTGAAATAATGTTAACAGATTTACACTTTAAATTAAAAAAATTATAACCTAATAATTATAACAGCAATATTTAGCTTGGTGAGTCAATAGCAGAACAGTCGATTAAAATTAATAGACTGTTCCGCTAATGACCTATTGCCACAGTGAAATTGTGACGTAGATGGCTCAGAACAGAAGTGGTTGGAGAAGTACCCTACACACTGGTACAAATGCTGCCAGAGGGCAATATTCGTCTTATCGCGGAGGCTAAAAGAGCAGCAAAGAAAAAAAAACATAGGCTGCCCCTGCCCAACTCCAACGGTCCCGCTTTCCAATGCCAGAGATGCGACAGTTTATCTCTCAAGGATAGGTCTCCACAGACACAGCTAATGCTGCAAAACTGTCAAAATATAAGGGGCGCAAATAAAATTGTCTTCTGATTTAGGGTTGTTAAACGAATACCGGATTTTTTGGGGAGGGGGAACCGAAATCCGGTTTTAAACCGGTTTTATACAACCGTAAACCGGTTTTGAAGAAAAAAACGGTTTTAAGATCAATACTTCTGATACTATGGAGCCAATGAATTGTGACGTAAAAGTTATTCAAAGTCGTATATGGGCTTAACCTAGATTTCTTACTATATTAAGATTATTTTCCGATAATGGCAAAAGGGATGGGGCGTTTTATTGTGGATGAAATGTGACGTAGAACACAATTGCTGCTAAATAAATAACATACTAATTAGAAACAGGAATCGCGCTGATTTTTTAAAGTAGTGGCTCAATTAAGTACTAATGGACCCTTCCTTAGCATCGTCCTGTAAAGTCTGGAGCGAGCGTAAGCTAGTTACTTGTAGGCCTGCTATTCATGAACTAACTGCACTTTCTGAAGAATTCTCTCTATCAAGTCATACATAAAAAAAGCCCGTGTCCGTCTCTGCATCACTGAATGACCATTATTAAATGACACATAGTCTACTTGCGAGCGTGCGTCAAATAGCTAGCGGGCTTAGGATAGCTGTGTCTGAAATTAGGTGACACTTTTGAACCCATGGGCCTCAAAGACTGGCGAAGAGTGTAAACCGCCGATACGTTCCCGTTAAGAATACACCGGCGGGCGAACGCATGGGGGACAGCTCCCGCAGCGGGTCCGAAACCCATTGCACTGCCGAGAGGATACGGGGTCTCGGCGGGGAGGAAACAATGGACGCTGCAACCCCGTCTCGAGAACCACCCGGTGCCTGGATGTCTGTACGTGTAGTATAGGATTTGTGCTTCCTGGTGACAGTGCAGTTATACGGGCGAGCCACCACAGTGGGCAACCTAGCTGCCGAATCCTCACTGTTACACGGCATGCCACGCCTTATGTGTCGTGGGGGTGGCTCCAGCCCGGACAGAGCTTGGGTGTGCCCCCACCCCTGAGCTCAAACCTATCGTTACGCCCTGGACAAAGAGCCCTTTGGACTCGTCCGTTTTTTTAAAGAGACCTTATAACTCTGTCCATTGTGTAATTCACAGGCAACATTTAGTTGCAAAAATCTCAGCGATCGTCTGCATCAGTCTCTGTAATATGTAATAACTGCAGTAAACAAAATCAGAAGCAATGCATTCAACGAGAGAGAGAGTTTAAACAACTGTCTATTGAGAATGACGAAGACTATAATCGTTTGTTACTGCACGCTGGTTATCAAAAGATGCCTGTTTAAATAGATTTTATGGAGTCTTTGACTTAGTGTTGGAGTTTCTAGAAAGCAAATACAATTCTCTGAGAGAAAATTTAAAAAAAAAGAAAAACAATATCGCATATTTAACAGATTTATTTAATAAGTTCAATGAAATGAACATTCAATGTCTGGGAGATGACCTCAATTTGATCAAAACAAAAAGTGTCATTTCGGCATTTATTTAAAAACTCCAATTGTACAAACAAAACTTTGGATGTGGAGAATTTTTTCAGTTTCCCAATCTTGCATCTGTAGAAAAAACTGAAGAAAACATTCTCATTTATTGTGATCACCTCGACACACTTACTAACGACTTCCACAGTCGATTTCAAGACATTATTAACATAAAATACATGATTGGGTTTTAGATTTTTTTCTAATAGTGAAGAATTACAATCAGGCCTACCTACACAATTGCAAGAGGCATTGATTGAATTAGCAACCAATGAAGAACTCAAATTGAAATTTGTAAGAAAAGGCTATCACGACTTTTGGCTGCAAAAAAGAACATCAGGTTATCCAGGACTGTAGACTTTGGTAAAGTATTTTTTTTTAAATTGCATTTTCATCTTCCTATTTAGTAGAGTGAGGTTTTAGTGCTGTCAGGTTACCACTTTGTTGTCAAAAAAAAAAGAAGCAAGTTGCAAGTAGTAGATCGTGGAGACTTGAGGCTTTGGCTAACCAAAATAGAACCTAACATTGACAGCCTGCCGTCAACACACCAGGCGCAAGCTTAACACTAATACTCAGTTTTAAAACCTCTTGTGTATATGTTTGTAGATATTTACTAGATATGTGTATTATCATTAAAAAAAATTAAAACCATTCACAAAAAACTTTTCTTATCAATTGACTTTTACTTTAAAGCTCATCAAATAGGAATTAAATATATGCCACCATACATACATTTTTTACTAAAACATTTACTACGGGGGGGGGGGGGGGGGATAGGGGGGCGGTGAGCCCCAAAAAAATGTAAAAGGGGGCGGTGAGCCGAAAAAGGTTGAGAACCTATGATCTAGTCGATGCAAAGCTTGTTGGTCGCGGAGTGAAGTATAGTACTAATCACAAAAATAAATATTTTTAACGTTTCATTTAAGTTCATCTTAACAATTCCGCGCCATAACAGTAGAGTAGCGTGGGGCTAAACGGCGAGGTCGGGTGAAATGCTCCCCCTTTGTTCTCAGTTCAAACGTGATGTCAGCTTCCTGGAGTGCTTTGCGCATGACAACGTAAGCGGCGACCTTTGTTGACGCGAAGTCCTAGCTCTACGAAGCTTGTAGTAAGTAAACTGTAATATTTTTAAAATTTTAACCAAAAAATTATAAATTTAGGGTGTCCGTTTATTTAGTGCCAGTAGGCTAAATACAGTCGAATTAAATCAATGCCTGTATTTTGTGTTACAATGATAATGTGCGCAAACAGTGACACATGTTTGACTGGGTGATTTTCCTTGAGTTCACTTGTACAACCATGTGCTTGTAAAGTGGGTAGTGTGGGGCTAAACGCCACGGCACTGGTGGGGCTAAACGCCCACACCGGGCGTTTAGCCCCATTCAAGGGCGTTTAGCACCACCACTGAACTATTTGTTTTATTGACTGTCTGTTTACTTTTACATGACACTACATTGACTTTTCTTGTTATTAGAGGTTTGTTTGTTCTTTCTTGTCAACAGATAATGGTCCGTGTATACAAAAGAAAGACTGAAAGAGGCAGTTATGGCGAAACCAATTTAGCAGATGCTTTGCGGGCCATAAACAACGGGGTTTCGATAAACCATGCTAGTAAAGAGTTTGATGTTCCTCAGAGGACCCTTAGAAGACACAGAGACAGAAAAGTTGCTCATACAGGCGTGCAAAAGTTTGGACGAGGCAAATCATTGATTCCGTCTGACGTTGAGCTTCATTTGAAAGAGCATGTGATAAATATGCAGAGGCGGTTTTATGGTTTGCGTTTCGAGGACATTAGACGCCTGGCCTTTGATCTATGTGAGAAAGCTAAAATTAGTCATCCCTTTAACAAAGAAACCAAGATGGCAGGAAAGGACTGGGTCAGGAACTTTATAGCTCGCCATAATCTCACTATCCGGCAGCCTGTATCCACCAGTATAGCACGTTTTTCTGGGTTCAATAGAAACCAAGTTCAACGTTTCTTTGAAATTTTCAAGGAATCTGGGCCTGCGCTTGTTGGTGGGTTCTGCCCGCTCGGGGGCCCTTTGATTCCTTGGATGTCCTTGAGGCTTGCTCGTGGCCTCTTATGGTATTCCGGGGGGTTCTGCTGGCGAGGCTTGCTTGCATATGTAGCGCATGTATGCTTGTGAGCCGAGCTGGCCGGTGGGTCTGTGAGTGGATCGGGGCCTGCTGGCGGGTCTGGGTTCATGGAAGGCGGTGCACGAGAGCACTGATGACCACGTCATTTTCCTCAACTTTAGCCTCACTAGGCGATACGCCCCCCCCCCTGGGGCACAAAAACAAACATGGAAATACAAACTACTGATAAAACGTTGGTTCTGGGCATGAGCCAATGCGGCCCCGTTCACGCTGCCGATGGTGTTAGGCATGTGTTCGTAAAGTGCGCTACTAACGCCAACAGTTCGATCCCTGTTCTCGGATCAGGGGGTTCTGAAGTCCATGGCGGAAGTAGAACTACCCGAAAGATGATCCAGGGTCTGGTGGCAGGTGGAGCCCAGCCCTGTGGTGCAGCTGCGCACCTGTCAGTGTCCACCCCGCTTACCCGAATTATGGCTGGGACCCTGGTCTCGTCCACTATCCGGGTGGGTGAGTCCGGGGGCCCAGAGCCATTAGTGTCTCGGATTGACACTCCTCACTGCTCTCGTGAGGAACGACCGATTAGTGACGTCCACTGCTCTCGTGGACAACGACCGATGAGTACCGCTAGCCGCCTAGCCGTAGCTGATCCTTCCGGTGTAATAGGAAAATCGATTGTACCTCCATTGCCTCGCCTCATCGCGGAGCACGTGGGTGTGCCTTCGGTCTCCTCGTGGAGCCATACAGTTCCCCCTGTGACTGACGCTGGGGGGAATTTTGGAATCCCATACACTGAGGGAGAAGCAGGTGGTGATGCGGGAAGGAACGCAACAAAGAGGCCTCGGGTAGATGGTCCCCAGGTCCCCGATGCAGCCGCACGTCGGAAGGAGACCTCGTTCCAAGCTCCGCAACAGTTCACGGCCTGCAGGCCCAACCGCAAGGAAGGGCCAAGCCATGACATAGGCAGGCACATAGGCATTGCTAGCCACCTACAGTCCGTAGCTGAGCCTTGCAGAGTTACAGGTGATCAGTTGGTACCTTCATTGCCTCGCCTCACCGCGGAGCACGTGCGTGTGCCTTCAGATTCCTCGAGGAGCCACAATGATCCCCCTGTGACTGACGCCGGGGGGGTTGGTGGAACCTCAAACAATGCAGGAGGAGGCAAAGTGGGTGGCAAAGCGAAAAGGAATTTGGAGTCCCAGCTCCGAGTTCTACACCTTTACGTGAATGGCCTGGTTCCAAAGTCATTAGAGATCCAAAAGCTACTGACCGATAAAGAGATTGATGTCGCTATGCTCCAGGAGATCAACCTGCAGGGGCAGCGTATGCCAACGTTCACGGGATACCAGGCCTTTAGGTGCTCTTGCTCTCAGAGATGCCGAGGCTTGGTGACCCTGGTTCGGGCCCCACTACATGCTCGAGTAGTGGGTCGCGGCCCAGCTGGTTCTGATACTGATAGTTTGGTGATGGAGGTGTTGGTCAATGGCCAGGTGTTCAACCTGACCAATGTATACAACCCTCCGAAGAAGGAACTGATCTTGGAACGTGTCCATGGTGTCAGTACCCGTACTATCATAGGCGGAGATTACAACGCGCATTCTCCTGCCTGGGGCTACGATACCTACAATAATGCGGGACGCGAGGTTGAGAGGCTATGCGTTGAGTCAAATCTTGTGTTGCTACAGGATGCGAACACGCCACCAACCCTGCTTCACAGCGGGAATGGAAGCGAATCGAGGCCGGATCTCACACTTGTGAGTGCCGACTTGATAGGTAGCCTTTCGATGCAAGTCCTGCACGATGTGGGGAGTGACCATCTGCCCGTCATGGTTACTATCAATCTACGTAAAGCTAGTGGTGATCCTGGAGCTCCCAGGAAATGGATCTTTTCGAAAGCACAATGGGACGAGTATAGACAGTACACCGACGCTGCTTTACTTAATGTGCGAGTAGATTGTAGTAGAACAGTCGACTCAGCGTATGGCGAGTTCATTCGAGCCATACAGGGGGTAGCCCGAAGAACGGTCCCGAGGACCTATGCTAAGCGCAAGTTAAAGCCATTCTGGACTTCAGCCCTGGAAAGATTAGTGAGGCAAAGGAAAGCTGCTCGAAGGCGAGCGAGCAGAAGGAAAACGGTGGAGAACCGTAGAGAGTACAATCGGCTGACGGCCGAGGTACGTAGGGCGTTATCGGAAGCGAAACTTTCGAAATGGACTGAGACTTGTGCAAAGCTGGACCTTACGGATAGCCGGAGGATATGGAACCTCGTTAACCACCTCGAGAGGGCGGAGGTTGCTCGTGCTGCGCCCAATCGGAGATCGTCTGAACCTCTTGTCACAGACCACAAGCAGGCTAGGAAGCTGAACTTGCATTTCGCAAATGTAAGTAAGGCATGTGGCAAAACGGGTGTATCTAAGGCTCTGAAGAAAGTTCTGATGGATACTGAGAGAGCCATGAAGGAAGAGGGACAGGCGGACACATTCAAGGTACCCTTCTCCCGGCAAGAGTTGGACTATGTCTTGAGACGGTGCAAAGCTGGAAAGGCTCCTGGGGCTGATCGAATTCCGAATGAATTCATCACGCATCTGGGGGCAGTGGGCAAAAGCAAACTCTTGGAACTTATCAATCGAACTTGGTCGGACGGTGTCCTCCCCATCCTATGGAGACAGGCTGTAGTCGTTCCGATCCTGAAAAAAGGCCAGGATCCGGGACAAGCCGGCAGCTACCGACCGATCTCCCTCACATCGTGTGTAGGGAAGGTAGCTGAGAGGATGATAAATCGGAGGCTTGTGAGGTACTTGGAAGACAATGAGCTGATCACCCCGGGACAAGCTGGTTTTCGAGCTGGAAGGAACTCGATGGACCAGGTGACGCTCTTGGTGCAGAAGATGGCGGGCGGATTCCAGAGGAAAGAGTCCACTTTAGCAGTGTTCCTAGATTTTAAACAGGCCTATGACAAGGTCTGGCGGCCGGGGTTGTTGATGAAGCTACAGAAGTTAGGTGTTGGATCTAACATGTACAGGTGGATTAAAGGTTTTCTAACCGAAAGGACGTTGGCAACGCGATATGGGAAGGCGACTTCCCGTAAGCGTACTCTGGAGCAAGGTTTGCCCCAGGGTTCCACCCTTTCCTGTACATTATTCTTGGCCTTTATCAATGACCTGCCGAACTATCTGGGATGCTCGAATCTGCTATTTGCTGACGACCTTACCATATGGAAATCGGGGACGGATATCACTGCTCTCGTGAAATCTGTCCAGCAGGACTTGGCTGTCGTGTCCTGCTTTGCCAAGATGTGGGGATTGGAGGTGAACTGCGTAAAAACAGTTTACTCACTCTTCACTTTAGGGATCGATGTCCTACAAGTACCAATCAGGCTGACGTTAGATGGACATGTGCTGAGGAACGATCCGAAGCCGGTCTATCTAGGAGTGACGCTGGACCGTAAACTATCGATGTTTGATCATGTGAGATTGGTCCGAGAGAATGCGATTTCCAAGCTGAGTATTGTCAAGAGACTGGCTAGCACGAGCTGGGGTGCGAAGGCGAGTGTGTTGAGGGTCCTTTACCTAGGTGCGGTAAGGTCCCAAATTGATTACAGCCTGCCAGTGCAGATCTATGCCTCTAAAACTGCTTTGGAGGCACTGGACTCTGTGCAAAACCAAGCCCTCCGACTGATATGTGGCACTTTTAGAACAACCCCAACGGCCGCGGTAGAAATCATGGCAAACGTACCTCCTCTTGGCGTGCGACGGAAAAGAGCTGTTATCACTGCTTACGAGCGGTATAAACGGCTGGAGGAAAGCTCTCCCCTCAGGATGATAGTTGATTCCTGGGGGGCTAGGCGTAGGATCAAAATGCAATCTTTCATGCACCACGCTGTGAAACTTTGCGCTGAGATCGAACTCCCAGGGGATCGTAAGGACCTGCGAACGGGAGTTGGCCTTCCTCCATACATATCTCCCTATCTACCAGAGGTACGAATGCAAATGACGGACCCCGCGATCGGAAAACACAGCAGCTTGGCTGAGAAGCTTGCTACTGCCCTTGCGACGGTGCATGCCTATCCGGACTGCATCAAGGCGTACACTGATGGGAGTGCCACCAGTGGGGCCGAGAAGCGGGCTGGGTATGGATGTCTTGTGCAGTACCTAGGGGCAGGTACCCGAAGAGAGAAGCTATCAGGGCCATGTGGTGCAATCTGCAACTACGAAGCAGAGATGGAAGCAATCAGACATGCCGTTGAGGCAATAGGGACAAAGCTAGATGATGAGTCAGAAGTGGGTGCTGACATCGTCATCGTCACTGATGCGCTTTCAGTCCTCCAGGCCATCGATGGTCGGGGGACATGGCCCGGGCGACTCTCAAACATGATCATGTCTATCTCAAATCTGATCTCCAGGCACGGAGTGAAGGTTACTCTCCAATGGATTCCAGGTCATGCAGGAGTCCCGGGGAATGAGATAGCGGACTCCCTAGCCAAGAGGGGGTCCTTGTTGGTACCGGACGTGGACGAATCGTGCTCGATGGAGACAGCAGTGCGACTGATCCGTCAGTGGGAGATGGACCAGTGGTACAAGGGCTGGGACGAATCTGACAAGGGCAGGTGTGTTTGGCAGCATTTGAAGAGACCGGATCGTGCTGACGGGTGGTGGAAACTCCGCAGGAAAGACTCAGCCATTATTGCCCAGTGTAGGACTGGACATTGTGGTATTGGTGCCTATTTCAGCAGATTTAGGCCCAACGAGGATTCGCGGTGTAGAAACTGCATGGAGGCGCTAGAAACGGTCGAACATGTGCTTGTCGAGTGCCCTGCCCTGCAGGGGCTCAGAGTGGACGGGGAAGACCAACCGTTTGTGCCGACCCTTTACGGGACTGTGTCACAGCTGCGTGATACTGCAAGCTTCGTTCTCCAGGCCCTAAGAGAGTAATCTCGGCCTGTGTCTCTGCGAAGAGTTCAAGTCTGGTGTCCAAATCCTACACTCCAGCAAGGCTTTGGAACATGGATGAGACAGGTCTCTCCACTGTCCAAAACCCAGGAAGGATTTTGGCTGAAAAGGGCGCAAGACTTGTGGGTAAAGCTACGAGTGATGAAAGGGGTTCTCTTGTGACTCTTGTGTGCGCCTGCAGTGCAGCCGGTGTCTTTTTGCCGCCAATGTTCATCTTTCCACGCAAGAGGATGTTAGAATCCTTGCTGAATGCAGCTCCACCACAATCAGTAGGCTATGTGAGTCAAAGTGGCTGGACTGACGCACATCTGTTCACGAAGTGGCTTGCACACTTCGCGGACTTCACAAATGCCTCTCAAGATAACCCCCAGCTGATATTATTAGATGGCCATCACAGCCATAAAACGTTGGAAGCTGTCCAATTTTGCCGCGAAAAAGGCATTGAACTGATATCATTTCCTCCCCACTGTACCCACAAACTGCAGCCACTTGACCGGACCTATTTCAAAGCCTTGAAAGCTAGTTTCAATGCCGAAGCAGACAACTGGATGGTTTCAAACCCAGGTCAGCGGATCACTGTTCACAACTTAGCTGCCATTGCAATGAAAGCCTTCCTTAGGACAGCACTTCCAGAGAGAGCTGTGAATGGCTTTAAGACCTGTGGTCTGGAACCCTTTGATCCCAACGTGATCACGGACGCTGACTTTGAAGGGGTTATGGAGATGGATGAACCGAGAGAAGTAAATCTATTGACCTCCACTGATAGGGTGCCTGTAGGAGATGGAAGATCCCCAGATGCCAAAGAGGCAACCCTGCAAGATGAAACAGAAGTTCACCAAGCGATAAATGAACCCATGTCATTATGTAAACCACGCCTCGTTGATTCATCCGATCAACCTACGACATTGGAAAAAGCAGCCTCTCACACACCATCTTCAACAGCTGCAGATTGCATTTATGACATTAGAGTCATTAAGACATCTGGGGATGGCAGATGTTTTTTCAGGAGCATTGTCACTGGTCTTGATGCAAACCTTCAAAATGCAGAGCGGGATGAGCATGGGGAGCTAACATCTGTGGTCATGAAAATCAATGAAACAAGCCAGGCTGATGGGCTTCGGACGCAGATAGTCTCCTACATGGAATGTGTAGTCACTTTAGTGATTATGCAGATATGGATGAAGACACATTAAATGCAGATCTACCACAATGGATTCACTTCTCAACAGTAGAGGAACGCATTGCAGCGATGGCAGAACGAAAATCTCTACCAGGCGAGCTAGAAATATGTGCCACTAGCAAGGTTCTGACAAAACAGATCATAGTGATCAACAATAACAATGTTGTTATCCAGCGCTATGGCGAAGGAGAGAACAGTTTTTTAATCGTGCGATTTACAAGTGTCGGTGAGGAGGTTGGTCACTACGACTGCATTATTAAAAGCCCCACAGATACCAAGACAAGCTGTATCAGCTCCTACCCCAATGATAGAATCAGGGAGATTATCGCTAATCTGTCCCCTATACCAAAAATGCAGCCTAAAAGAAAATCAACTGGAAGAAAGAGAGAAACTGCAGAAGTGCTCACCTCGTCTCCATACAAGGCCAAACTCGTGGAAAGACAAGCCATGAAAAAAGCAACAGAAGAAAAGAAAAAAGCGGCAAAAGAAAAAAAAACAATGGCAGAAACAAACAAGAAAGAAGCAGAATCAAAGAACAAACCAAAGGCTGGTAGTAGCAAATCCAAAGTCAGAAAAGGAAAAAGGAGACATCCAGAATCTGATGAGGAATCAAGCGATGAGGAATGGCCTTGTATGTGGCGAACTATTCTGCAACTCCAGATCTCGTGAAACATGGTCCAGTTTCAAATATGTTTACTGTGGGCTCACGACGAGTGCACTCCAGGGCTTCCATACTTCATCTGTCCAAACTGTGAATCTGAGACAGAGTCGGAATAGACATGCCTAAAATGACACGAATCCTCTTTTCCTACAATAAAACTAACACCGAGTAAGAACGGACATTGGACAATCCGAATGTTTGTAGACAGAAAGCTTTTGTTATATATGTTTTCTAACTTTTCAGATAATGGGGCAAAACGCCTGTCAAGGTGGGGTGAAACGCCCAGTCTCGGCATTTAGCCCCACCCTACAGGGCGTTTGCCCCCTCTAGTGGGGCAAAATGGCCAAATAAATTTTTTATTTCTTTTATTCACTGTTTATTTGTTCAACGTTATCATAAAGAATGTTTGTGTATACAAACCTTTACTACACCCCAAGCTATACATGCATTTGTGGATCTTTAGAGCGTAATTTAGAAGACAGAGAGCATTTCTTGCTTAAGGGGGCGTTTAGCCCCACGCTACTCTATATTACATTGCTCAGATAAACATAAGGGCAATAACACTTTCTTATCTTATTTGATAGAGGAAATATGTTCTTCATGTTCTCACGTGGAATGGGTTGCTTGAACAAACCAGGGAAATCAAATACTCAGCATCGTTTAAAACAGTAATCAAAATGCAAGACTAGACTCAAACCACGGATGTGCGTAGGATGCAATAATCATCTTTGTAGAAGGAGCGACTGTAACACAAAAGGTAAAAAGATAGGCTCCTACTCTTATTGAAATCAAACAACATTACACATTTTTTTTAATGAACAATAAATATGGAAGCGAAATAAATAAATAAATAAATAGGTGAGAAACAGTTAAAAGATAATAAAGCAGTAAAAAAAAAATCTTAGACAAACAAATTCCATAAAATTAATTTTTTTAATACGTTTAGTATTTACATTATTGGAGTATTACAATAGTGTAATGTATAAAACAAACACACTCAAAGACTTTTCATACGAGTGCACAAAAACAATTAATGTTAAAACTATAAGGACAATTTCCACATAGAAGTAATTAGGACTACATTACATGTTGTAAAGAAGTATTTGACATACTCTTAAAGTTAAACAAGGAGTGAACTGCTTTTGCTAACCTTAAGTAAAGTTAAACAAGGAGTGAACTGGTTTTGCTACCCTTAAGTAAAGTTAAACAAGGAGTGAACTGCTTTTGCTACCCTTAAGTAAAGTTAAACAAGAAGTGAACTGCTTTTGCTACCCTTAAGTAAAGTTAAACAAGGAGTGAACTGCTTTTGCTACCTTTAAGTAAAGTTAAACAAGGAGTGAACTGCTTTTGCTACCTTTAAGTAAAGTTAAACAAGGAGTGAACTGCTTTTGCTACTGTTACGTCCACAATCCCCTTGTGGCCAGAGCTGTGTAGATCTTGCTGATAATTCTCGTTAGTCCTAGGGGAGACTTTAATTATTAGTATTTATGTTTCAGTATTACACGAACTCTTCTTATAGTCCTGGGCACAAATTCAGTATTTGTATTCCAACATTTCCTTTCTTGTAAATTATGGTAGTAGATAAATCTTATAGTAATGTATACAACACAATAGGATAGTAACTTGACAAAGAAGCTTCAGTGTAACTGTTGTTGATAGTTTATTTCAGGTGGTATGTTCAATATATACAATATATCTATTATGTACAGTTAGAATAAAATAGTGCAAACACAAACGTTCTCAAACGAACATATTTTTAAAACTCCCTGTCTTTCAGACAAAACAAATCATTAAATACTATCCGAGTGGTGCAAGGGATAGACCCATTACCAGTAGGGGTGAAAATCATGGTATCATTACAAAACTCATAACAAAAACGATAGGAACTTCCCCTATTAAATAATGAGTCGTTCCCAGACTCTGAGAATTTAAGATCAACACAGAATCCCAGCATTACCTAGAACCTTTCGTTTTCCTACTAAACGTCCTAATATTGTGTGTAGTAAGAAAAGAGAGAGAGAGGAGAATAAACATTGCGTGTTCCAATTCTTGGAAAAACAATATACATGACACGCCCCCACCCAATGAAAGAAATAATGTACCATAATTACCCAAGTAATACTCAACATGGTACATTTTTCGTACTTAACACTATCGTTTTAACAACCAACAATCAATGGAAGATTATAAGACAATTCAAGCAAACATGGCTCACTGGCACAACTAAATTATAAAAAGTGTCACTACCCAATGGTAATTGTGATTATAACGTGATGGACAAATATTTCCCCGTTAGTATTAATATTAACTAATGTCTCAACAAGTACAAATAATTCAAAAATATTCTAGTCATTCTTATTTTAACTATGTACAGTTGTGTGGATTTCCACCAAAATTTGCAAAAAGTCTTAATCTATTTAAACAAATATAACATTGCTCAAACTCTGTCAATTTTCAACAGTTTACTTCTAATATACAAACCAAAAGATAAGTAATACGTAACTCGAATCAAACTATAGGTTACTTCCCCTTTAAATTACAGTGTCAACTTGACATTAACAGGGTTCATACCTAAGATGATGATACTTCCCCTTTTCTCAAATATGAGGAGAAAATACGCTCTAGTTACGATTACTACAGTAATCTCAATATTAAAATGTAATCCACTATTATGCGTTTTTGGCAAATTTGAAAGTTTAATATAAAAGTTTGTTCAGGGTTGAATGAGTGCCCACCTTTAGGTACCTTTGTTTCCCTCCATTCCCGGATATATGGAATATATAACAACCTATATACAACATAGTGAATATCCACTAGTTTTTCCCATTCTATTACCATGATATAACAATTTAGCAATAGATTTCCAATATTATCTATTAATTTATACCAATTAAGATTACATCTCTTTCTAAGATAAAAATTGTACATATTATTATTTAGTTCCATTCATTAACTAAAATAAAACAAGATAATAAATCAACTAGCTCAAAGTTTTCCCACTTAATTGCATGTGATGACAATTACTTTTATCCATCCATATTGTTACGAATCTCGGTCATAAATGAATGACGTAGTAAGGCATTGACCTCTTAACAAGTGCGTCTCAGAGTCCAAAGCGACCAAGGTTTGACCTTTATGCCCTGAGGGCAGTTTAAATAAAATAATTCGTTCAAATCCCGTGGAAATTGGAGGATAATTCTGGATCGTAGTAATTATAGAGAAAGAGGTTAAAATGCGTATTAAGACCCTGTAGAATCTTCGATGATAGTTTTCTTTGTAAAGTCCCGACCTCCTTAAAGTTAGTTCAGTTTAAACGTTTGTAGAGTGAAGTCGCTATAGTTATACTTGTACATATAATGCCATTTTATTGATACTTATGTTGCCATCAGTTGATAAAGTTTATTGATCGTTTATATTGAGTCTACAATTTAAATAAAATTGTTTATTCAACAACTGGAGTTGTTTGATCTATCATTGTTGAGAAATGTGTTGAAGATAATTATCACGAATATAACTACATTACTGCATAGACCTGTCAGTCAAGGAACCCCTAGCTTGGGCTACAGATTAGCAGAATCTAGAGACTTCTAATAAAGATACAACTATATTCATTGAATCCGATTTAACGAGTCGTAATAATAGTCAATCATATAGAGGTACATAACAGTTTGCGGGCTGCGTCCGATATAGTTGTATAGTGAAGCATATATTCAAGTTGTGTTGTGTTGTGTGTTGAAGCCGTGACCTACTGAGCAAGCCTAAGAACGCTGAAATTATTCTTCCGATTGGAAAAACGTAAGTTGGAAATTTACATTTTATAAATCTCTTAACTAAAGAATGGAATTTATTGAAAATCCAGAAGAAGAAGTTCTGAAAACTTTATCAATAAAGAAGTTAAAAGAGATCGCTGAGATCTTAAAGATACAAGTTACTGAGACTACACCATCGAGGACTGTGTTGACACAGCAGATAAAAGATGTGTTGATTGCGAGTGGAAAGTTGAAAGTAGAATCAAGCGCGGAGGAATATCAAGTTGAAGGTCAGACGTCGAAATCTTCAATGTCCGAACAGTTGCGATTTCAACTAGAAATGAAACGGATGGAATTGGAAGATAAACGAGAACAAAAACGTCTTGAGCTTGAGATGGAAGATAAGAAAAGTCAAAGAGAAATAGAAAGTCAGGAAAGAGATAAGCAAAGAGAAAGTCAGGAAAGAATAGAACTAGCAAAGATAGGCGCTACTAAAAAAGAATCTCATAATGATGTAGAGATGGCCAGATGGAAAAAGCTAGTCCCTACCTACATTGATAAAGAAAGTGAAATAGCTAATTTCTTCCAGACCTTTGAAATTTCTTGCAGAGATTTTAAGTTCCCAGAAGATAAATGGGGAATATTAGTAAGAACAGCTTTTACTCAGGGAAGGGCAAGAGATTGTGTTCTATTGTTAAAAGAGGAGCATTTAAATGATTATGAAGTCATTAAAGACACTGTACTTAAAGCCTATAACCAGATACCGGAAAGTTATCGGAAAAGGTTCCGTCAGTACACAATGTCCCCTTACCAAACACACTTAGACTTCCTTCGAGCAGAAGAAAAGCTAATGGATCAGTGGATAAAATCCAGAAATATCTCCACATTAAAAGAAATGAAAGATATCATTCTGTTAGAGGATTTTATTAACAAAGTGAGGCCGGATATAAGAATGTATTTATCCGAGCGTGATATCACTGACCCACATAAGGCTGCTGATTTAGCGGAACAGTACACATTGTGTCATAGGACAGCTGGTGAAAAGACTTTTAATAGGGCACAACGGCAAGCAGAAAACACACCACAACAACATCGTGAAAAGGAGCATTTTGTGAAACAAAATGATGTTAATAAAAAACCTGTCTACAAAAACGTCCAATGTACTTTTTGTAAAAGAACAGGACATAGCATCGAAGACTGTTGGAGTATAAGGAAAGACAAAAGACCTAACAAAGTGGTCATGTGTGCAAGCCATAAACCAATACAGAATGTACAAGAAAGCGAAAATACAAACGAACTGAATTCGAAGAAAGATTATTCTAAACCAGAAACACTGAGGGTGGATTTGCCTGAGAGCAAAAGTCAGAAGGTAGAGAAATCTACAACTGAAGATAATGAGGATAAATATCCTGATTATAAATACAGAATGGCTACTATTGGATTAATTGTCCAAGTCCACAGAGACGAAAAAGTAGACCAAATTATTTTTGACTCGAACAAGAGTCTGAAGTCATCGAAAGATGAAACAACACCCGAAAGTCATGGTCAAGGGAAGAATAAAATTGACACAGAGACCCTGTGCAGTTTTCAACCGTTCATTAGTGAAGGTTGTGTGGCCTTACAAAAGGAAGGACCACTGAAGTCCGTAAAAATATTACGAGACACAGGAGCATCATTAACACTGCTGCTTAAAGATGTATTACCGTTGAATGATAATACATTGACAGGACAGACTGTCCTATTGAGAGGTTTTGAATGGAAAGAAGAAATACCTCTACATAGGATATACCTATCATCTGGCTTGGTGACAGGATATGTGACAGTTGGAGTAATATCAAAACTTCCTGTTGAGGGCATATCCGTTATCCTAGCAAATGATTTGGCGAAAGGGAGGGTGAGACCTGAATTGATTGTGAAGGAAAATCCAGACCCTAGTCCTATTGTGGAGACAGGAAAAGAAAAAGAACTTTATCCTGTAGGTGATGTCATAAATGGTATGACACCACAGAAAAAGAAAGAAAAAATTATCTCACAAGAAAAGGAAAAGAAAGAAGAAATTCTCCCACGAGAGAAGAAAGAGGAAGAAGAAGTGGAACTTGATACTACTATTTTCTCCAAGATTGAAGATTGTCCGAAAGGAAATGATCAATCAAAGAAGTCATCGCAAAATGAATTGATTGCTGAACAGAAAGTAGACCCAGAGTTACTACAGTTGCATGAGAAAGCTGTCGACGAGGAAGAAACTCCTACTACTGATGTCTATGAACATATAGACCACAGCATGCTCAAACAACAATGCAAACCTGCAGTTGCCGGTACAGATGAAGATTTGAGGAGCATCACTGAAGAAACGAGTGCGGAGAACTGGACCGAAACTACCAAAAGCTATGGGTTACCACAATCCATACCAACAGATCGAAGGACCAACTTCGCCCCGGAACTCTTCAATCCAGTCCTAAAGAACTTATGCCTGGAGCATGAGGTGACAACTGAATCCTATCCGGAAAGTCGAGGAGCCTATGGACCAATCTTTGGACCCACTGTCCGAGGACCACTCAAACTACTTCCAGAGGAATGGCCGACCGAATTGGACCTCCTTGGGCTGAGCAAGTACCTAGATAAGTACATAAAATTTTTGTCTGACATAACTGTTTTTGTTAGGAAAAAATTGTACACTGCTCACATGCAGATGCCATAGTTGTGTGATGAAAGAAAGGCAAAAATATTATATCATTTGAAAATGATAAAGCCTTACCTTCTGAAAACAATTGGAATAAGCTTGATGTTGTTAACATTGTTACTCTTAATTGTAAAATTTATGCCTGGAGTACAGGATGAATTGAATGACAAATTCACTGATAGTTAGTTACCAAACTTACTATTTTAAAACTAAATCCCTTACTTGTGAAGAAAAAGGAATGAGTAAAAGTATTGTTAGAGTAAATATCATTATAGTGTGATATTTCTAAACAAACTTGTTAGGTTGAGCATTTAAAATAATTGCTATAAGAGAAAAAGATCAGTTTTATCCGCAGAATTGGTTTCTAAATCAGAGGACATTATAAATGTGGACTGATTATAAGATATGTTTGAGAAACTCTGGAAATGATAATTGAAACATTTGACAGAGGGGATAATTTGATTGAAAAAAGATGTAAATGGTTTTAAGAAAAGAGAATTTTTCTATCACTAAAGTATTGAGAAATGTTTTAGGATTGTACTATGGAAATTTATTTTATCATGTACTGTTGTTGAAATAATTGCACTGAGTCAGTATGCAAATTTCTTCTATGTGAATTTATTCATTTGTAATATTATCATTGAATGTATGATAATGTAGGGTAAAAATAGTTGCAGCAAGACAGAACTATGACTAACAAGAATTCCAAGAAATGTATTATATATGATTTTTCACTTTTAGGATACTGTTACATGAAAAGCAGACCAGAAGTAGAAACTAATAAAACTTTGTATCCTTGTTTGTATAAATTTAGGATATGTGCCACTGATTTGACACTGTAAACCAGAATGATTGAGAATTTCATGGTTGAAAATTTATAATGTTGACATACCAATGTTAAACTAATGTATTATTAATTAAGGATTTCATGTCAAGATTGTAAAACTAATCTATTTTTTTTCTGTATGAGTTAAAATAGATTGAATGAATTGTACTGACAATCAAAAGATTGGGTAGACCTGAACACTGTGAAAGTAACAGGAGAACCTAGAACCTATGAATAAAACCTTTATGGAATGGAAAAGAGCAATGTATTCCAACCTTACTGACTGAAAAGCTTGGATATGGAACTAACCATTCAGACCAGCAGTTTGTTTTGTACATAAATTGTTACATTGATTTCGCTCTGAAAAAAATTAATAGTAGCCTATGCTTAACTCTTTTCTACTTCAATAATATTGTATTTGAAATGTCTTTGATGTAATCTAAAGAAAATAAGTACTTACTGTGTAGTACTAAGATTGTATGAAGATAATATAATCTGCTTTGATTGATAGTTAATTAAGTAAATTAACCAAATTTGTTTCAAGTAAATCCATGTCTGCATGAAAGATAGAATGTTTCAATGTGAACTCTTTTAAAAAGAAAATAAGGACGTCGAAAGGTCATGGTAAAATGAGAAATTGAAATATTTTTAATGATTTTTGCTATAAACTATTTTAATTCGTGAACAGACTATGTTTAATGTTCTCAAAATAACATAAATGAATTTAATTTTGAGATAATGGTTGTTAAATAATGCTCATTTAGTCAAGATAACGTTTTGGTCGCGTAGAGATTTTGACCTAAGCGGTGATGAGGTAAAAATTTGCATAGCGATGTCAACATTATTAGAATCAATTGGGAATGAGAGAGGGTGAAAAAAGAATACTGACCTAGAAATCTTTTGTTTCGACACAGACAGTGTTGTCTAAAGCCTACAGGCTTGAGAAAAAATACTGTCTACACGAGCAATAAAATTTTTGTTGTAAAGTGAAATTAGGTCAGGGCTAGTATTTTTGTTTTGTAATTGAGTTAGGCCTAGCATGTGTTCTATCAGAGGGTTTGGGTTTTTCTCCTTATGAAAAAATAAGTCGTGTCTGAATAGACATTAAGTGATTTTTTCTTTTGTTGTATAATTACAAATTGTAAAAGATATTAGTTTTTAATAAAATGGACGAGAGAGTTTTTATTACTGGGAATGTTCAATGTAATAGAAATTATTAACTTGTATTATATTATATCTATTAAGAATGATTATGTATTTTTCTTGTATCCAAGATTTAGATAAACAATTTAATTGTCCATTGTTTTGAATTAAAAATTGAATGATTGAATGACTGTAGTTAAGCCATTTGATAAGAAGAACTTAGATTGCATATATTATATGTTATTGTTATCAGTTCGATTGAATTATTGGGATAGCCAATTGAATGGTATTGTTTTCCCCGGAATATTTTCTTTTATAATTATTCCTTAAAATTAACATTTTTTTTTGTATGGTAAAATGTAAAAGAAATAATTATAAAATTTTTTAAGGGCGGTCGTGTTACGAATCTCGGTCATAAATGAATGACGTAGTAAGGCATTGACCTCTTAACAAGTGCGTCTCAGAGTCCAAAGCGACCAAGGTTTGACCTTTATGCCCTGAGGGCAGTTTAAATAAAATAATTCGTTCAAATCCCGTGGAAATTGGAGGATAATTCTGGATCGTAGTAATTATAGAGAAAGAGGTTAAAATGCGTATTAAGACCCTGTAGAATCTTCGATGATAGTTTTCTTTGTAAAGTCCCGACCTCCTTAAAGTTAGTTCAGTTTAAACGTTTGTAGAGTGAAGTCGCTATAGTTATACTTGTACATATAATGCCATTTTATTGATACTTATGTTGCCATCAGTTGATAAAGTTTATTGATCGTTTATATTGAGTCTACAATTTAAATAAAATTGTTTATTCAACAACTGGAGTTGTTTGATCTATCATTGTTGAGAAATGTGTTGAAGATAATTATCACGAATATAACTACATTACTGCATAGACCTGTCAGTCAAGGAACCCCTAGCTTGGGCTACAGATTAGCAGAATCTAGAGACTTCTAATAAAGATACAACTATATTCATTGAATCCGATTTAACGAGTCGTAATAATAGTCAATCATATAGAGGTACATAATAATATCAAGTAAATACGTGCATATTATATATTTATTGCATCATGCATCAACATTTAAATGGAATTTCTTTTCCATAATCAAATGAATTTAAAATATATCAGAACATCAATATTATACATGATTATAAGAATTATTAATACTTTCAAAAGACTTGACTTCTGTATGATACAAGTATTCTATAGGTATTACATAATCAAAATTCAAACGAATGATAGGTTATCATGACACATTCTTAATGAATAAATGAGATGATCTGAAAAAGAAGTATGGGGTTATTCAGTCAATCATGTAGCACCCGAGATAGAGTATCAGCTGTGACGTTGTCCCTACCCCTCAGGTGTTTTATGTTTAAGTCATAGGCTTGGAGGAATAAGCTCCATCTAACAAGCCTCTGGTTTTGCTTGACCCTGGAGAGAAAAGTCAGAGGGTTGTGGTCGGTCAGTATTTCTATCGGGTACCCAGAGCTGTTTACATAGAAATCAAACTGTTTTAACGCTAGGATCAACCCTAAAAGTTCCTTCTCACTTGTATTATAATTACGTTCATGGATATTGAATTTCTGTGAGTGGTAGCACACCGGGTGCTCCTCTCCGTGGTCATCCTGCTGAGTTAGCACCGCTCCCATCCCAGTATCGCACGCGTCTACTGCAATTTTAAAGGGTCTATCAAAACGCGGGGTCACCAAAATAGGTGCCCTGGATAATCTTAACTTCAACTCATCAAACGCCTTTTGGCACTTGTCAGACCAAACAAAGCGATTGTTCTTCTTTAGTAGGTCAGTTAAGGGGCAAGCTACCGTAGAAAAGTCCTGGCAAAACTTACGATAATACCCGGCCATTCAAAGGTAACTACGGAGTTGTTTCCTTGTCTGTGGCACTGGGACATTCTGAATAGCTTCTATTTTAGCATTTACTGGTTTAACCTTTCCACCACCCACTACATGTCCAAGATACTCGATAGTGGCATGTCCAAACTGACTCTTAGCCAGGTTTATTGTCAAATTGGCGTCATTCAGTCGTTCAAACAAGTGTCGTAGTTGACTGACATGTGTCTTGAAATCTGTACTATACACCACTATGTCGTCGAGGTAGGCATTACACTGGAAGATACCGCGAGTGAGGGTGTTTATAAGCCTTTGAAACGTCGCAGGGGCATTACGGAGTCCGAATGGCATGACCTTATACCTGTAAAGTCCGTCAGGTGTCACAAAGGCGGATACTTCCTGTGCCCGTGGCGTCAAAGGAATCTGAAAGTACGCGGAGAGAAGATCAATTTTTGTCACATACGTCGCATCACCTATCTTATCAATGAGGTCATCAATACGAGGAATGGGATACGAGTCAGTCTTTGTCAAATTATTTAATTTCCTAAAGTCTGTACAAAACCGCAATGTGTTGTCGGCTTTTGGTACCAACACACAGGGTGAAGACCACTCGCTATCACATTCTTCCACTATGTCATTTTCTAACATATACTTCACCTCTGCTCTAATATGTTCAAGTCTGATGGGGTTAACTCTATATGGATGCTGCTTAATTGGCCTGGCACCCTCAGTTAATACTACATCGTGTTCTATTAGATGCGTCCTCCTGGGAACATCTGTAAACAGTGACTTATATTCATGTACCAGCTCAATAATCTTCTCCTTATCTTCTACCGGAAGATGTTCTAGCCTTGTATCTAAACTCTTAAGGGCATCTGTATTATTAAGTTTACTTTCTGCAAACTTATATTCTATCCTAGATAAATCCGTCGGGACTCTAGCTAACGAAATCATGGGGACCTCCCGTGGTTTACTCTTTTCCCTGGAAACATAGGGCTTAAGCAAATTAATATGGCATACCCTCTGCTTTTGTCTCCGGTCAGGAGTCTTTATCAAATAATTGACCTCGCCAAGCTTTGACTCTATCTCATAGGGTCCACTAAACTTTGCACTTAAAGGCTGATTTTGCAAAGGTAGAAACACAAGAACTTTGTCACCTGGTGCAAAAGTTCTAGCTGTAGCTTTACGGTCATAGTTCTGTCTCATACGCTCCTGCATCTGTGGAAAATGAATCTTCACATGGTTAAAAGCATGATAAAGCCTATTTTTAAATTTATCTACATATGACAAAAGTCCAATCGGTTCACTGTCCGTTAGCCAAGTTTCATGTAGAAGTTTCAACGGACCTCTGACTGAGTGTCCATACACAAGTTCGAATGGGCTAAACCCCAGGGATTCCTGAGTGGCCTCCCTTGCAGCGAACAGTACATAAGGCACACCCTTATCCCAGTCTTTCTCGTTTTCATAACAGTACTTTTTAAGCATCGATTTTAATGTCTGATGAAACCTTTCCAGAGCTCCCTGGCTCTCAGGATGATAGGCACTTGATAGCCTATGGCTTATCCCTAATTGTTCCATGACTTGTTTGAAAATGTTCGAAGTAAAGTTAGTCCCCTGGTCGGACTGTACTGTCTTCGGTAGGCCATAACGTGTGAAGAAATTTGTCAGGGCGTCTACCACCTTCACTGTTGTTATGTTCCGCAACGGAATGGCTTCCGGGAAGCGAGTGGATGAACACATGACTGTGAGCAGGTATTGAAAACCGGCTTTTGTTTTCGGCAACGGGCCCACGCAATCAATGAGTATATGACTGAATGGTTCGTCGAACGCTGGTATCGGCTGGAGTGGAGCGACAGGAATTCGTTGGTTAGGACGTCCTACCATTTGGCATACGTGGCAAGTCTTGCAGTATTGTTCGACATCTCTTCTCAGTCCTGGCCAGTAGAAGTAAGGGAGGATACGGTGGTGCGTTTTTCGGACTCCCATGTGACCAGCGAAAGGAAGATCATGCGCCATACGCAGTATATCTTGACGATAGCACTTAGGTATTACAATCTGGTGAATACTGTCCCACTCGTTTGTACCTGAGTTGAGCGGTTTCGACTTTCTCATCAACACTTCATCTTTTATGTAGAAACATTCCGCCATTGCATCTGCAGTCTTTTCATCAACAGCTTTCATTCTGAGTTGCATTATTACTTCGTCATTCAATTGTTCTTTCACCAATTTCTGCTTTGGTGACAAAATGTTATTGTTCTCGGTTACATCACCAGTTGTTAGTTCAGCAAAGAACGTAGCACTTAAATCGATGTCAGGTGTTTCTGTTATCACTGTTTCATTCGCATGTGTGTCTTCAGAACAGACAAGCACATCTTTCGTTGCACTACACGGCGTAGCAGGAGTCTTTACCGACTTCTTTTTCTGCATTGCTCTTGTCAGTGCACATGTTGGGCGTTCATTGGCAGGACGTAGGTTTTTGTCCTCCGCCATCTTTGTCTCCAACACTTTAACCATGGGCTCGACGGTGACTCTGCCGCCCATAATGTCATTTCCTAATATCATGGAAACGCCTTTGACGGGTAGTGCGCGCCACACTCCCACTACGATGTTACCTGTAAAAATATCCGACTCGAGTTTTATTCTGTGCAGTGGAGCTTCCACAGCCTCCATGCTAGCACCTCTCAGCACAACAGACTCACCGGTACTGGTGGCATCTGTTAACGGCACACTGCCCTCCAGGATCACGCTGACAGCAGAACCCGTGTCACGTAATATCTGTATTTTCTTCTTGCTGAGTACATCGACTTCTGTCGACACTGTCCCCTCGTAGACAAAGGGTCGAAAATCGGATAGGTCGTCCTCTTCCGGGACTTCAGGAACCATCTGTTCCTCACGGCCTTCTGAAAGCATAATAGATTGAGTACAGCTATTCTCTTTTACCTTAGATAGACTGTTCTCAAAAACCATCGACTCCACAACTATGGGCGATGCCGGCCGCATTTCTTTTGAGTTTCTTGACCCTGTGTTGCACACTTCTTCTGTCTGCTTGCTATCTTTCTGCACTCTGGCACAGTGTAGAATAGCACCTTGCTTCTTGGTAAGGATCCAACAATCTTTCTTCATGTGGCCCTCTTTCTTGCAATTGAAACATACCACCTTTGCTTTATTTACATCTGTCTGCTTCCTGAAATGAACTAAGTTACTATTATTATTTACACCACTGTTCTTATTATTGTTTTCACTTGTCTCTTTTGGTTTACTAGCCTCCTTGGACTCTGGTTTGTGCACTTTGGGTTTGTCAGCATAATATGGCTTTATGCTGGCGTGAATTATGGCATAGTTATCTGCCAATCTAGCAGCTTCATGCACATCTTCAACCCCTCGGTCTGAGATGTGAGTTTTAATATCCACTCGAATACAATCATTGAATTCCTCAAACAATATTAGGTTCTTGAGTTTATCAAACTCACTTACATTCTGTGACCTTAGCCACTGTTCTAACATTTTCTCCTTTTGTCTCAAAAAGTCTACATGAGTTTGATCATATGCCTTCTTTCTGTCTCTAAATAGCTTTCTATATTTTTCTGGTGTCAGGGAATAACTTTTTAGCACCCTATCTTTGATTACTTCATAGTCATTTATTTCCTCGGGTGTTAAACTCAACACTACGTCCAATGCTTTTCCTTTGTTGAGAGTTGACCTTAACAATAAAGCCATCTTATCATCAGGGAACTGATAATCTACAGCTATCCTCTCAAAAAGCAAAAAGAAATCTTGAACATCTTCTTCCCTGAATATAGGCAAGTGTTGCTTCATTGCGCTAATATCCATACCATTGCTGTCCCTACGATGGTCAGGTCTGTTCATGCGTGCCATCTCTATTCTTTCTCTGCTTTCAATCCTAATTCTTTCATTTTCCCTTTCAGTTTCTATCCTAATTCTTTCATTTTCCCTTTCAGTTTCTATCCTAATTCTTTCATTTTCTATCCTAATTCTTTCCAATTCCATTCTCTTCATAGCTAATTGGAATTTTAGGTTTTCACTCAACCCTTCATCTTCATCATTGTTTGATGATCTAGATGACATATTTCTTACCTCGTCTCCGTGGGCAATTACCTCGCCCCCACTGGGAGCTACATAACCTTCATTGATATCGTTCTGTCCCACTTCAACTACACTACCAGTGTTCATGGCATTCTGCCCGTTCAAACATGTCATAATTTCTTTGGTCAAACGATTACGATTAGGTCTTGCCTGTCCTGCCTCAATCCCAAAGGACTCAGCTAATTCTTTTAGTTCAGCAAATGACATGGCATTAAGTTCCTCACTTGATATATTCGAAGCCATAGTATAGCGTTCGAAATATTTGTTATAGTAGAGTAGTATATATTGTATAATAAAATATAAAGTTCCAACTTACGATTTGTCCAGAAATTTGCACAATATAATATTAAACACTTCGTGGAATCTTCACACTTCCCAAGGAATAAAAACGCAAACCAGTTCTCTCCTCTTTTTTAAAAAGAATAGTTTCACAGTCCTGAAAACGAAACACAAATATGCCGCTCTCAGTACTACTAATGTCACAAAATATTTATAGGTCAGGAAAAAATATAACTCAAATTTTCCAGACGAGATCAACAAATTTTTTTTTTTCAATACTAGATCAAGAAAAGTAGAACTCAAATCTACCGAACGAGACTACCAAATCTTGTCAATCCTAGGTCAGGAAAAGTAGAACTCAAATATACCGAGCGAGACCACCAAATTTTGTTACGTCCACAATCCCCTTGTGGCCAGAGCTGTGTAGATCTTGCTGATAATTCTCGTTAGTCCTAGGGGAGACTTTAATTATTAGTATTTATGTTTCAGTATTACACGAACTCTTCTTATAGTCCTGGGCACAAATTCAGTATTTGTATTCCAACATTTCCTTTCTTGTAAATTATGGTAGTAGATAAATCTTATAGTAATGTATACAACACAATAGGATAGTAACTTGACAAAGAAGCTTCAGTGTAACTGTTGTTGATAGTTTATTTCAGGTGGTATGTTCAATATATACAATATATCTATTATGTACAGTTAGAATAAAATAGTGCAAACACAAACGTTCTCAAACGAACATATTTTTAAAACTCCCTGTCTTTCAGACAAAACAAATCATTAAATACTATCCGAGTGGTGCAAGGGATAGACCCATTACCAGTAGGGGTGAAAATCATGGTATCATTACAAAACTCATAACAAAAACGATAGGAACTTCCCCTATTAAATAATGAGTCGTTCCCAGACTCTGAGAATTTAAGATCAACACAGAATCCCAGCATTACCTAGAACCTTTCGTTTTCCTACTAAACGTCCTAATATTGTGTGTAGTAAGAAAAGAGAGAGAGAGGAGAATAAACATTGCGTGTTCCAATTCTTGGAAAAACAATATACATGACACTACCCTTAAGTAAAGTTAAACAAGGAGTGAACTGCTTTTGCTACCCTTAAGTAAAGTTAAACAAGGAGTGAACTGCTTTTGCTACCTTTAAGTAAAGTTAAACAAGGAGTGAACTGCTTTTGCTACCCTTAAGAAAAGTTAAACAAGGAGTGAACTGCTTTTGCTACCCTTAAGTAAAGTTAAACAAGGAGTGAACTGCTTTTGCTACCCTTAAGTAAAGTTAAACAAGGAGTGAACTGCTTTTGCTACCTTTAAGTAAAGTTAAACAAGGAGTGAACTGCTTTTGCTACCCTTAAGAAAAGTTAAACAAGGAGTGAACTGCTTTTGCTACCCTTAAGTAAAGTTAAACAAGGAGTGAACTGCTTTTGCTACCCTTAAGTAAAGTTAAACAAGGAGTGAACTGCTTTTGCTACCCTTAAGTTTTGATGTTATAATTCAAACACATGAAGATAATAATAGTGCTTGTATAGCGCATATCCCGTTAATGACAGTTTTATTCGCGGACAACAATTACAGAGTACAGACAACGAACAACAGACGACATACTGCTACTGGAATAGGTGAGTCTTCAGCCGGCTCCTGAAGGTGTCAAAGCTAGGGCTCTGGCGAAGCTGTAGTGGGAGGTGATTACAGGCGGACGGTCCCGCGTATGCACGTTGGCCAGCGGACACTAGTTTCGCATGAGGGAACACATTATACCATTTCTATAGTGCACTTTCAGCTGCCTCTATGTCATCAAGATTGCAGTTTGATTTTATAATTTTTGTACATTTAGGTTTTGTCTGTTTTGTATGAAGAAGAAGTGATACTGTTGGCCATTTCGTAGGTACGATAATATGTCTGACTGCGTCTTCTTCTATAACACAGATAAATGCAAACAGCAAACAAGGCGACAAAAGTCAAAGAAGAAGCAACAATGGCGACGATTTCAATAGAAGAGAGAGCAGGGGTAACTGTGTCACGAGTACTCGTTTCATCGGACGTCTCTGCACAAACAGTTACGTCTTTGTCTGTGACATTCGCACGAGGGTACCCACAGGTTGTATTAATATTAATAAGTTCAGTTCCAAGGCAGTTATCATTGACAACGTCATCACACTTTGTCATGTTGTGTTGATACGAGCCAGTTGGTGATGTCGATGGTGTTCGACCGTCATCTGTGGTAGCTGGCGTTGACGCAGCTGTGGTATTAGTGCTGCTGCAGCATTCAGCTCTATGTAGACAGTATTCTGCTCTGCAATGAATGCATTCGTATCGTTTGCCACGTGGGTCATATTCTATGAACATTTTTATTGTATCCAGACAACGCCTGACCACTGCGTCCCTCTCACGTGTACAAGGCTCCCATTCTTCCACGTAATCAATTTCACGGATGTACTTTCTGCTATTTTTACATGCAATGTGCACGTGTCCGTCTTCATCCATGAAGGTGTCCTTTGGACAAGGCTGGCAAATTGGCTTGTCTCCGTCGTTCCTCTTCATCTCCCCTTTCCCACAAACCTTTCCCTGCGCCTTCACCAACAGTCCGGACACACTCAAGACCATTAGCAATAAAGCTAACAGCATCTTCCCCGAACTCTGGAAGCAACCAACAAATCAATAACTAAGCAATAAGAACAAAAATCTTCTTAATAATTTTATTTATTGGTTTCAATTTATCACTAAGTATTTCATTTTACTCATATTAATAGTAGGCCTACATAAGTGAAGACTATAGCAGTGGAGTAACGAGGCAAAATAGCGGGAGGGAGGAGAGTAGCCTAAATTGCCCAATGAACAAATCAAGTGCTAGTTTAGCGCATATCTAAATCTCGGCAGTCATAGGCGACATCCAACTTCGCCTCCCTCTAATAACTGCCCATATAAGATGTATTTTCCAGAACTCTAACCCCCCCCCCCCCCCCCCCAACCTTTCTGTCCTTAAAATTGTATTAAGTGTATACGCTCTGTATTGTTTTTGTTTTTTTATAGACTGTAATAGTTGTAAGTTGTTGTTGCACGGTGCACTAATCAATTCCCTGATCGAACAAATCAATCGATAGTGAAAAGAAGTGTGGGGGAAACTTAATCATTGATTTGTAAACAAAGACATAGACTTTCCCGTTCGTGCACCCCAAGAGGCATCTGGGGCAACCCAGAAGACCAACAACCTAAACAATTATTTAAAACCGTAAATACAAATGCAAGCTTTACCCCCTCTCAAATGGGGAGGTCGGGGGGGGGGGGGAACACCCTTGACAAGCCCAGTGAGCAACAGCGCCCAGAATATCTCATCAGCGCCCCCAAGCAGAGATTTTACATACGGTACGATTTAATTTGATTGTTGCTAAAAAGTCACATTCTCTCTCTCTCATTTTAAACACGTCATAGGTTTGTTGAAAACATAAAAAAAAAACAACAAGAGTAATATGTTTACATGAGCAAATAAGCCGGGACAATGAGCCGGGTTTTGTTTGTCAATGACAGTGACATTACAAAGCCACAACATAATATCAGACTTTGAGCGCAGACACGACTTGTCGCTGTTCACACACACACACCTCCCGCTAACACATACACACTCTCCATTGAAAGTTTTTTTTTATTGAAATGCACCATAAACTCAAACAATTTCCATACCAGTCTTTATACTAATTCCTATTTCTATCACCGTGGCGCTGTTGGCCATCTCGTATGTACGATATGTATGACTGTGTCTTTGTCTATAACACAGATACATGCAAACAGCAAACACTGTAATCATATTTTGATCAGTACTTTCTTCCTCTGTTTTATTTTGTCTTTATATTATAACATGTACGTCTACTTATTTATACATTATTTCTATTCAATTTATTGTAGGCTTACCCAGGCAAAGTAGGCCTATGTATTAAGTGTCATAAATTAAGTATATCACTTTCCTTTCAAAACAGAGGAAGGAAACAAATTCTCACATAAGATCATTTTATGCTGCTCTAGGACCATTGGATCAACTAGAAACACTCAAAAAGCTAGCTGTAGACTCTAGTGACACTCTAGTCCAATAGTGGTAATTATGACAAAGCGTAAAACGCACGTAACAGTTGGGAGGGGGTGGAGAGAGTGGGGTAGAGTATGAAGGCTAAATTAAAGGAGCAATGAAGAGAACAATAAGTTTAAAATAATGTTTTTAAAAAAAAATATTTACTTACCTTAGTTAGTAACAGGCTGAAATATAACTAGATCTAGATGGGTAGGCCTATTATAGTAAAATAGCTCTATGTCCTATGTCTATGTCCACAATGATGACAATGATGACAGAAAAACACTGCACAGAATGTTCGGTGACTAAAAATAAAATATGCAAATCTTTTGGAAAACAGAAATCAGTGAAGTCTCTCGCGTGTGGCGTCTATTTATATTTATAGCCAAGCGAGGACAGCGTCGAGAGTCGCGGCGGGAACGAGACAAGCCCCCACCCGCTGTACTGTTAGCCACACCCACCATCTTTGGTAGGAGTTTTAAACACAGACAAATTCAACTCAACAACCGCATGGCGGTGGGTGTTAGGGAAAGTGTGTGTGTGTTGGGGGGGGGGTATTTTAATATCTTTTCAAGGGTGAGAGAGAAAACTGCGCGCATATTAACACGCGCTATAGCGGAGACCAAATTTTCTTTGACTCTATCAAAAGGAAGGACGAGTCTATGCCATTAGTATAGCAGACTTGCTTGTCTGTAGACATCCCTTGACTTCACTAATGATAGGACTAGACTAATCTTGGAATCATAGGTAAAGATTTATTCATAAATTATTATGAATGGAATACCCCCCCTAGCCCCCCCCCCCCTCCCTGGTTGTCGGCGAGGCTATGACCCGGGCCGTTTTGTTCACAGTCGGGTGTAGCCTACTAGCTATAGGACCAGCCGAGGCGATATCCATAATCAAGCCGGCAGTTATGTCACGTTTTAATTTAATAACTATAATAATCATCCTTGAGCGGGCCCCCAATTATGTGACATGGTAGTAATTTTTAGCCATTTATATTTCACTGCTTGTTCTCTTCTGTGGAGCATCCACCACCGATAAGATCGATTGACCTCATAATCACAGAACTCAGCCTGAGAATCAGAATGTAAAAAGCCACTAAAGGCTTGTAACAATATAAATCCTCTATGTTACGGTCCAAGTAAACAACAACAAGAAAACGTTGAGAAACTGTTTCGTGAAAATAGTACAAGTGTTACAGGTTAAATAGATAGTTACGTGTCTCTAAAAATAGCCTTATGATATGACGCGTCATAGTAATGTCCGCGTAGAGAACGACGAGCTTGACCTACTTTGTACGTCAATTTTGGTATGGCTTTATGTATTATTAATACTTTGCTCATTCACGGGGTTAAGTAATTTAATTCTTGTTGTTACGCTAGTTACAGTATTATTGCTGATCAAGTTATGATCTTATAATTTGTGAGTGTGTGTGTGTGTACTGTTTTTTTTCTTCTGTAGGTAATAAAGATAACAGGGGGCAGGGTGGCCGAGCGTCAGCGCGTTCGGTGTACCGAAGGTCCTGGGTTCGAATCCTGTTGCAGGCTAGGCTTTTTCCTCGGGCCTGGAGGGTGCCCCTGAGTCTACCCAGCTCTGATGAGTACCTGGCCTTTTTTTTTGGGTAAAATAAAGGCGGCTGCGCATAGAACTGGCCACACAATCACCAAGTATGCTTTGGCAACAGAAACTGGTGAACGCTGCTTCACTGGACATATTTATGAAATCACTCCGTGTATATATATATATATATAGCAAACATATTTATTTCTAAATCATATTTTTCTGTGATTATCATATGTATTGGGTTTAGGTCGTTTAGGTATGGCAGCGAAATTTAAAATTATGAATTCTTACCTGTTTCATCTGAATGATGATTGCAAGATTGCTGCATGTACTTAGTGTTTGACAGTCATTGATTTTTTTTTTTGGCCTCCCTTTCTACTGCACCTGCCTTTATGTGTGTGTGTAACTAAACATGTGCGTGTTTGCATGGAAGTTTGTGTGTGTAACTAAACATGTGCGTGTTTGCATGTAAGTTTGTGTGTGTAACTAAACATGTGCGTGTTTGCATGTAAGTTTGTGTGTGTAACTAAACATGTGCGTGTTTGCATGTAAGTTTGTGTGTGTAACTAAACATGTGCGTGTTTGCATGAAAGTGTGTGTGTGTAACTAAACATGTGCGTGTTTGCATGTAAGTGTGTATGTGTAACTAAACATGTGCGTGTTTGCATGTAAGTTTGTGTGTGTAACTAAACATGTGCGTGTTTGCATGTAAGTGTGTGTGTGTAACTAAACATGTACGTGTTTGCATGTAAGTGTGTGTGTGTCCGTCAAAGTTGGTACGGACATCAAGTGCAGCGTGTGTAATAAGTGTGTATGTATATTCCCGTTTGAGTGTGTATGATGTATGTGTGTGTGTCTCTGTGGATGTGTGCTTGTGTATGCATGTGTGTAGGCTATGTGTGTAGGCTGTGTGTGTTTTTGTGTGTCTATGTGTGTAGACTTTATTTGTGTGTGTATGTGTGCTTGTGAGTGTCTATATGTGTAGGTTATTTAGTGTAGGCTATTTGTGTGTAGGCTATTTTGGTGTGAATGTGTGTAGGCTATTTTTGCGTGTGTCTATGAATGTATGCTATTTGTGTGTAGGCTATTGTAATAGATTAGTTATTGTATGTTAATAAATAGTTTGTAGTAAGGCGTGCATGATAAAGTTAAAGAACGTGTGGAAGTGTTGGACGCTATTCGTTGTTTTCCTGCCTAACATGAAATAAAAACAAAGGACAGCTGCCGTTCTGGCAGCGACCGAGCAAGTTGTGACAACCGAATCAGGTTGTATGAATGCATGAATGTGATCTTAAAGATTAGATATAACGGCAGCAACTTATTAAAGAAGATAAAAGATACCACCAACGCCTTTCTCGAATGTCTTGAGTTCACGTTGCTGTTGTCTCGTTGCACCATTGACATCGTCACTTGACAGCTATTATTGTGTGTAAGTGTGGGTGGGCTTTCTGTGTGTGTATGTGTGTAGGCTATTTTTTTGTGTACGTGTGTGCATCTTTGTTTGTGTGTATGCGTCTACGGGTGTGGGCTAGTTGTCTGTGTATGTTTGTGTGAAGGCTATTTGAGTATGCAGCCCCATCTGTGTTTACGTGTCTAGGTTATGTGTATATGTATATATGATATGTATGTATGTGTGCAAATGTTGGTATAAGATATCACATGCGTGCTATGTATAAATCTACCTGTGTGCATGTTTGTATTTTTTAAATTGAAAGTGAGTCAAAACCTGGTATCAGATTACATTACAAATATGTTATTATATAGATACAGGTGTATTTTAAAATCACGAATGAATACTTGTATTTTAATTCAGTGTAGGCCTACTCGAGGCTTGGGCTCATGCAACAAAAGAAACACCTGTACATTTTGCCAATCCAACTTGGCAACCCTTATCCCCCCCCCCCCCACATTTCTCCCCTTTCCCCCCCCCCCCCCGCACTTAGCACGACCAAAACCGTTTTCTGGCAGAGTGTGTAGTTTATATATATATAAAACGGGTATTATGTTACATTATCCTTCCCCCCTCCAAACACACACTTAAAACTTAATCTTGCAGCGCATCTGAAATGACACTCACTTTTTCTTTCTTTCTTTAAAAGTTGATTAAGGATAACGGCGAACATATTAGTAACACATGAGCAGGGCCGAAGTTAGGGGGCAGGGCGATCGGCTGGCGTATCGAAGGTCCCGGGTTCGAATTCTGGGCTAGGATTTAGGGTTTGGAGGGTGTTTCCTGAGTCTACCCAGCTTTTATGGATACCCAACCTAAGTTGGGATAAAGTAAAGGCGGCTGTGCATTGTGCTGGCCACACAATCACCTAGTATGCCGTGGCCACAGAAACTGGTGAACGCTGCTTCACCCGACCTATGGATCAATTCGGTCCGACGGGCACTTTACTTAGGGCCGAAGTTAAATATAATTACAATAATACACATCAAAGATTAGAGGCAATGAGACGTTTTATTGAATACAATATTATGTCGTGATTAAAAGTTGTGTTTTTTTTTGTTTGTTTGTACCTACGAACGGCTGGAAACTAATGTTTATGATTAGCGTAAACAATGAGCATGTGGATATATATTTGAAAAAAGCATGAGATAACTTTGTCCGGATTATACTTCGTTTTTTATATAGTAAACAAAAAACTTTCACATCAGGTTTCGCTAGGAGTCTAAAACTGGGTGGGGGGGGGGGGGGGATTATAGATCGGGTTGGCTCAGGTAAAGATCAACAAAATGGACGATTTTAAAGCCTAGGGCCTACGGCCTAGGGGGTCGCATTCGTTAGCTGTGAATGGAAAGCGGGGAAGGGGAGGTAATATCACGGGTTGTCCTTATAAAACCGATAATGACTTAGAAAGTATATATAGAAATATATCTAAATAAACCTAATCTGCTTTATGTTAAGTAATTCAATACTGTATATTTTAACAAAGGAATAAAAAAAAACATCCTGGACTGGCTTCAGTTTCTAGTTACGAGATTGTTTCAACAAGTCTCGCATGAAGTAACACGTAGATTAATGAAGTTCGGGGCAGGCGAAATCAGACTAAACCTTCCTATTGTAATGAGTGTTTCGATTAGTAACCGGTTTAACTATAATATAGATAATGACTGGTAGGGAAGAAAGAATGTGTGTCCGTGTTGCAGTTGAAATTTGACATTTTCTGTTGAGTAAATCTGATAACAAATGTCAAGAATGTTTCGCAGTTTGCGTGTGTGTTTTCTTGCAGCTATCGCGTATAAAAGTTGACCGAAACGTGCTAAAGCCCCCAGTGTTTAGCAAACTCGAAACTTCAATTGACTATGATCCGGAATAGCTTACTGGCGTGGAGGTTGTCCATCTCTAGAAAGACAGAAGGGCAGAAAGACAGAAGGGCAGAAAGACAGAAGGGCAGAAAGACAGAAGGGCAGAAAGACAGAAGAATAAAAAGACAGACAGACACGACAGTGCGATAAAGAGATAAAAAAATAGACTGATGGACCTATGAAATCGATAGAAAGACAGAACGACAGAAAAAAAAAAGAACAGAAAGACAGAACAATATACCGCTCGAGAGAGAGAATGATAGAAAAACAGAACGACGGAAAAAAAAGTTCGTGTGTGAATGTGCTTTAGTGTGTGCATTAAAGTGTGTGAGTATTTGTGTGTTATCTGTGGGGGGGGGGGGTGTGGGGGGGGGGGGGAGTGACTGTAGGGAGGGTAAGAATTAGTGTTCTTTCAATAAATTAGTCACTGGCGTGGAGAGAAAAAAACACATTCCATCTTTTTAAAAAAACGAAGTGGAAAGAAAGAAATGGCTGCATATGACAGTAACAAATCTTGAAATGAAAATTATCTACATAATTAATACCAACGCAAAAAAAAATGTGACCTTGCTCAAATCAACAGATACAGTATAGGACCCCCTCCTCCACCTCCCCGCCCCCACATGCACATACACTGCTGTAAGACTGTAAGACAACCATGTCACCGTGGCACTCCTTTCTTCAGATGTGTTTATCGACACGAAGAGAATGTGAGATTAACACAACTGTATGCAATCGTGACCTCTGACCTCGCCAAGTAAACCTTTTTACAAGTTATTTATAAGTATAAGTCCTAATAGTCCTAATAGCCTACTGTAGAACAGAAAAACGGTAACGTTTTGTTCCAAAAAAATTTTCACCGGGTCTTGGACCTTCCGACCGAATTCATCATAGGGCCGGTGAAGCAGCGTTCACCAGTTTCTGTGGCCACGGCATACAAAGTGATTGTGTGGCCAGCACAATGCCCAGCCGCCTTTACTTTACCCCATCTAAGGCCAGGTACCCATCAGAGCTGGGTAGACTCAGGGACACCTTCCAGACCAGTTAAAAAAAAACAAATCCTAGCCTTCACCAGGATTCAAACCCAGGACCTTCGCTATATACGACAGTCGAACGTGGCCACGGTGCGCCCCATTATGGAGGGGGATAAATAGTGATAGTGATACTTCTATTTCTATAGCTACACCCCTGTCTGGTAGATATTTACTAAGTTACTTTGACTCTTTGTGTTAGACATCAATAAGAATACTTTATTGTAGTTATCGCTTTGTGCCTACATGTCATTAAGTTTTTCTTTTGTAAGCATTACTTTAGAGTCACGTATTGAAATTACTTGCATGAGAAGCCTATACAAAAAAACTATACAATAAATTCCGGTTTTCAAAATACATTAACAAATAGCAACGACAATTCAAAATGCTCTTGACTACTCGAGTGTGCCACTTCTGAATTCAAATGTCAAATAAAAAGAAAGGCATTACGAGGCGATCAAGTCTTAATCTACACGGGGTAACATAATGCACTAGACGCGATCCACGGACTAAGCGTAGGACGCAATAATAGTGTGTATAGGAAGAGCGTCTGTAACATATTATGAAGATAATATTATAATAGAAAAGGAAGTGTCCGCCATCACTTATTATTTCATTAACGTTACAATGGGAATTCAAAAAGTTACACTTCGTAGATGAATAGGATGTATGTGTTAGTCTTTGTGTATTTCAAAGCTATTATTGATTCATTACATGCGTAATGAAACAATAAGCTCACCATTTGGTTTTCTGGTGTACAAAGATGATGTTTGATAATCGGTAATCGTTTCCTATTCAAGCGTAAAAAATAGCGCGCGCGCTTTAAGAGTCTAACACACACACACGTGTCTACCCACCCACACTCACTCAAATATAAACTCATGCATTCTCCTACACACACTCAAATATAAACTCATGTATACTCCTACACACACTCAAGTATAAGCGCATGCATACTCCCACACACACGCCAGCACCCATTTTTTCATAATAAGTTATGGATTTAAATCATAGGTTCTCAACGGGGGCGATATCGCCCCCCAGGGGGCGATTAGAAGCTTTGGGGGGGCGATAACATTCCCGGGGGCGATTGGGGGGCGATGAAGGGCAAGTGGGCGGTACATACGTACCTGTTATAATTTCAACAACTCAGCTATTTGAATCGATTAGTTTTTGGATGAAATATGATGTAAACGCAAGTGCTACTAAATATCTGATATCTCCCAACAGTAGGCATACATATTATTGAACAATAAATAAGAATCGCAATGACTTTTCGATGAAGTAGGGGAGGGTGTCAGTCTTTGGCAAATATGGTATGCCACCGTCTCGTCTTAGGGTTGTTTCACCGGACTGTCGCCTTAACATCTGCTAATATTACTCTCATATTACTTTTTTGATGTTTTACCGAAATGTCCTTTAATGCGTTAGAATCTTTTCTAAATAGGTAACCACAAAGCTGAGCGGTGTAGATGCGTAGTAATTATACAAACTGGGTAGTAATTAAAATGCTTGAAAATATTCATATAAATTCTTTAGTCATATAATATTTATACAATTTTCAAATAATTTTTACAGTTCTATCATATCATTTCAAAGTTATAAATGCTAGTCATTTAAGTTTTTATAAAAGAAAAACAAATTCAAATATTACCTCAAATGAAAAGGGTTAATTATCTCCTTTTAATTAACACATGTTTCCGCTAAAATTAAGTTGGGGAAAAAAAATGTAAAAGGGGGCGGTGAGCCGAAAAAGGTTGAGAACCTATGATTTAAATCGATCAATGGCAAGTGGGTCACCCGACACAATCTTCGAAAGCTGACGAGACGGGGGTGTTGATATGAAGCAGCGTTCATTAGCTAACATGGCCAAGGCTTACTAAGGGGTTGTGACGCCTATACAACGCCTAGCGGCATTTACTTTGCCCCATCTAATGTCAGGTACTCATCAGAGATGAATAGACTCAGGGAACACCCTACAGACCCAGGAAAAAATATCATAGCTTTCACCAGGATTTAAACGCAGGTCCTTCGGTACGCCAGCTGAACGCGCTGCCCGTCGTGACTCCATTTATCTTTGTACTATGTTTGAATGAAAATATTGATCCTTGTTGTGACACTTTTTTGGGGGATCCTTCACTGTTAACAAATATCTTTAACTTATTAAGCCACGACACTAATCCCTAGATTTGAAGTTTATTGATGAATCTGTACATTTACCTTTTAATGCAAGTCGATGATCATGTCCCTAGTCAAAGAGGTAAAAAAAAGGGCTGCTATAACTGACAATACCAATAGTTAAATCACTCAACCTAGAAACACTAGAAGAGTGAAGGGCAAAGAGTCCAATAGTAACAATACATAAGGCATTAAATGCTAATTTATAAATACATCACAACAATTTGTTACAATGCTCTGATAAACATAAGGACAAAACACTTTTGCGAGAACAATCACATATAAGTAGGCCTACCCTCTCTTCCCAAGTGGCATCCGGGCAAAGATTGGGTTTCCTGAACAAACCAGGAAATCCTAGTATCTTAACCTTAAAAACATTAATCAAAATGCAATACTAGACCACAAAAGAGCGTAGGACGCAATAATCTTCTTTATATAAGATAAAAATAACTTTCCACGCTTTATATTAGCACTAACCTTTTAAACTGAAACATCTATCTTGGCCGGACCAAGCAATTAACAGTCATCCGGCTAATCTAATGTGTTGGTCACTTTGATCGTTGGATTGGGATTGTTTTAGTTGTACCTGCTCATGAAACTGGTGGCAGAGTAATTGCCTCCACACACGAGACTCTGGAAAATAATGACCAGGCAGTTTAGCTGGACTCACAATCAATCCCTATGGATCAATTTGGTCCGACGGGATACTTTACTTTTATATGGCATATTGTAGCGTCCGCGTAGCGCAGGGGATAGCGCGCTGGACTTCTAATCCAGAGGTCGCGGGTTCGAATCCCGCCGTGGATGATTTTTTTTTTCTCCTTCCTTTGTTGTTCGGTGGCCGACCGGCTAGCGCGTTTGACTGGCGTAACGAAGGTCCTGGAATCGAATCCTGGTGAAGGCTATGATTTATTTTTTTTCCTGGACACGAAGATGGGTACCTGACAGTAGTTGTAGTAAAGTAAAGGCGGCTGGGCAATGGGCTGGCCACAAATCCCCTGGTATGCCGTGGCCATTGAAACTGGTGAACGCTACTTCACCGGCCTTTATGATCAATTTGATCTGACGGGTACTTTACTTTATTTAGAATTCTATCTATAATTCAGTTAAAGTAATTTATTATTAGGAATTTTGGGTACCTGGAGTCGGAGTCGGAGTCGGAATAACACAAAAATGAGTCGGAGTCGGAACATTTATCTACCATTTATCAGTCGGAATCGAAGAGTCGGAGTCGGAGGAAATTTTGGTACCTGGAGTCGAAGTCGGAGTTGGAGTCGGAAGTACAAAAAAATGAGGAGTCGGAGTCGGAGTTGGAGTCGGAACATTTATCTACCGACTCCACAGCCCTGGTTACAACAGCTTAAAGGAAGTGTAATAAATGGTCTCTATAGTATAAATGGTTTAAGACAGGGGTCGGCAACCTTTTGATAATAGAGTGCCAAAGTAGGATTTCTAATTCAGTCCGAGTGCCAAAAGCCTAAAAATAATCCTGTTCAAGCACTCAATATTTTGTAGAAGAGAAAATCGCTCTGCGTGCCAAGTCTGACACGTGTCCCGTAGGTTGCCGACCCCTGGTTTAAGAGACTTCGGTCCCCTGCATTAATAGGAGGGTTGGTGGTGCCGGTCGGGCACGATAGGTGATAGGACAACACATTTTCTATAGCGGGGAAGTGTGTGTGGGGGGGGGGGGGAGAGTATCGGCGGACGATAAACGCATGAGGTTTAGTGAGGCGAACAGGTGGGGGAGATTGTGGAGGGCTGGTTTTGGGGTGGGGCGATGTTGAAGTTTGAGATGAGGTCTTATAAAAGAGACGTAAAAAATGTAAAATATATTGCAGAACAAAATAACGAAGGGTGGATATCTAGTAGTCATCGAAGGCGTATATTTTCTACGTCTAAGTGGTGACGTTGCGATGTAAAAGGATAATGCTAGATTTATATCTTAGCGTTACTACTGAGATCATGTGGATAAGGTACATTGATTTTGCTTGAATTTAATTATGCATTGTTTAAGTAGGGACCTACACGTGAACCGACAGGCTTAAAGGGGAATTTCCTTAATGACTAATAAAAAATATCTACGGAAGACCTATTTGATCCATAGGGCTCGACGAGCTGCGTTCTCAAAGTTCCGTGGGCTCGACATACAATGAGATTGTGTGGCCACATGTCCACTCTCCTTTACTTTTTCCTTGCTAAATGTCAGGACCCGGATCTGGACTGTGTCTCTCATTTTATACACTGCCCCGCAGGAGGTTTGGGCTTAGGACGTATAAATCTTCTATCTAGAAAGAACGTCTGTAAACTTATAAGCTAAACTTAGGGCTGGGTAGATTTAGGGAACACGCTCCAGATTCTGGTAACTACTTTCCAACGCTTTACTGCGTGTACACTCAGGCTTGAAGAATAGATAAGAATGCGGAGCCTGATAAGCCACACGCCGCTTATATTATACTAGCATTAATGCCCGTCATAATGACGGAGAAACGAATGACTACAATCTGTTTTGTTAAAAAAATATTTTTAAAAAAAAGAAAGAAAAGAAACAATATGGAACAATAACCGAGTGCAAAGAGCGACAATCCAGGTAAAAATCAATCAATAAACAAGGGAGTTGTTTCTATATTTAGACAAGATTTTTTTTTAGCTGTGGCGAGAATCAATAGGTTTACCGTTCAGACAGGAAAACACCCACAGTCTGTGTCATGTTAGTAAATTGACAGTTGGCTAGATTTAACTGGTTGTAAAATATACAACATACATACACACAAATCCAGACAACACAATAACAACCTCAGGTAAATACAAGGACAAAAAAAAACTTTCCTTATCCCTTATGCGAGAACAAATGCATATAAGTTAAAGTACTATTACTTCTCGAGCGTGAAATGGGTTCCTTGAACAAACCAGGACAACCAGTAATTTAACATAATTTAAAACAGTGATAAAAATTCAAGACTAGACTCAGTCCGTGGACGCAATAATCTTCGTCATAGAATAAGCGTCTGTAATGTATAAGATATAAGATAATATTTAAATAGGCCCTGCGTGTTTTACATGAAAAACTATTCTTTAATTTTCAACGACAATTTCAAACACTACTCTTGACTATTGAATTTGCAAAGGTAAGGGTGAGCTGGTTGGGAATAGGGGTGAAGTGGGGGTAGATAACACACAAAAAAATCTATTTGCTGACAGGTAACAAGCCACGACCAGATCGCCCACCATGCAATACTTCAAGAAGGTTGTGGTGAAGGGCTCGGTCACAGTACGTGGTTGTATTGTCGATGATTTCGGGAAAAGAATTGAGCATATGGTGTGGGGACGGGAGGTAAGAAGGATGATTGTTTACACTTCATGTACGTTAGGATAAGCTATGAAATAATAAGCATACGCTCGACTGTCCCTTCTGCTTACTTGTAATTTCGACACCGCAAGTCCAAGATGGAACTAAAGCTTCCGAAACAGGTACAGATAGGGCAGTGACCTGTACGAATTTGAAACCAGTACGCCAACTGAACACGCCCAGCTCGACCACTGTGTCTAATTGTGCCAACAGATAATGTGTCTAGATATACTAAAAAGGTGGTTTCGATCTTGGGTGGTTGCCTCAGTAAGGTCATTTAAGACAAAAAGTCTTTGCCTCTTTTTTTGTACCTAGAAGGAGTGGGAGGTGGGGTGGGGGGAGGGTAATGGTAGTCACTAAACCACAACCCATTTGACTTTTTGGTGAAATATTTTAAAATCTAAAGAATATGCCAGAAAAAAAAAGACAATAATCTTTGACTTGTCGCCTGCATTAAAAGTCCGTGAGTAAATGTTTGGTCGTGTAATCAATGCTATTTTCTATATCTTCGATATTGACGATGTTTTCAATATAGGTGGAATTGACTAATTGTAATAGTAACAAAAACCAAACGCCACACTAATAGAATGATAAATGTTAAAGTTTTTATTCATTCAGCCTTTTTTGTTCTACATCATATAATATATTGAAACAGTTTAATGAAGTCATTCAAATTTTTTATACAGTTCTAACATTGACATAATGTATAACAAATCTCCTTTGAAGAAACGGGTTGGATCTTTTAATTTCGTCGGTATTTTACGTCTCGAGAGACGATCTATTTTCCTAGCTAAGCAAGCATGTGGCATATTTTAATCTATTCATTGCAAACAGGATCATACGGTGAATGTGTTTATCGTTTTAGAAAAGCTCCTCCTATCCTATACAGCACAGAAATAACCAAAAGCCGGATCGCAATTCTGTACATCACCACTGAACTTCTTATTATAGATCAGTGTTATTAATGTAATTATTCAGTAAATAAGTTCAAGAATGAAATACATTCTTTTTTCAACGTTCATCGAGTGGCTTGAGTGTATTATTTAACAGTCAACCAGACCCTAGGCCCTAGGCTGACGACAGAAGGAAGACCAGGGATATAACAATAATTGTGGGCTCGTCACGATTTCTTACTCGACTTTTAAGAATCAACAAAATGTGAGTATTGAATCGTTATTTCCAACATTTAGACAATAATTATCGATACTATTCTAAGAACAATCTGAAATCTTTTAAAACATGCTATAATTAGGCCTATATAACAACACCAGTGGCGTATTTAGGCATGTTCCGTTGAAACAGGAGCCACCACACAATAGGGGCTCCGACACATCCAAAAATACAATTTTTAGTCTTTTCTTTTGGCAATTAGAATAGTGCTGTTGTAGAAGCACACAATGAACGACGGTCTTGTATGTTTGTAAACCTTGAAACAGTCCAGCAGTACCGTACATGTTCCCATTCGCACATGCAATTGTAACAACACGTATCGGTAAAAGTTTGCCACAAAGAGGACATTTTGTAATATTATGTGAAATTTGAACCCAAATTTAAATACAGTACTTAACAAGCCATTAGACGTCACAAAATCATATAATAAACTGGTTGTGTGGGAAGTCATTTTCTTTTAATATTTTAGTTATATGACAATATGCTAAAAAATATAGGCGATACAAATGTGGGTCATGAAAAATACATGTATCAATATAAACTTATAAACAAATGGATAAAAGCACTTTTTTATTCCCTTATGCAGGAACAATTATATCACATGTATTTCCAAGTAAAATCTGGGCATGGAATGGGTTGCCTGAACAAACCGGGGAAACAAATAACTTATCATCATTAAAAACACTTATCGAAATGAAAAACTAGGGTCAAACCACGGATCAGCGTTGGACGCAATAATCTTCTGTATAGATGGAGCGTCTGTAACGTATAAGGTAAACAGAAAAGATGGAGATGTGATGGTTGCAAGAGAATAAAAGTGTTTATGAGATTCCAGTGTCTTGTTCTGATTTCATGTTCTCTTGAGCCGTTCCCGATATTTGAAAAATATCGATTCTATAATGCACTATCAGCTGGCTCCATGTCATTCATGTTACCATTATATGTGATGGTTGTTGTGGATTTTTGGTTGTCTGTCTTGTTTGAAGCAGAAATTTCGCTGTTGGCCAGTTCATAGGTGCGATATGTCTGACTTTGTCTTCTTCTATAACAAAGACATACACAAGCACACACGGCCAGAAAAATCAAACAAGAGGCAACAATGACGGCGATTTCACCATAAGATATTGCGGGATCAACAGTCTCAGGATTTACTGTATCCACAGGCACCACGTCATCATACTTTGTTATGTTTGGTTTGTGAGTGTCAGCTGGCGATGGGGAAGGTCCTAGACTGTCAGCTGTGGTAGCTGGTGTTGACCCAGCCGTGGAATCCGTTTTGCTACGGCATTCTGTTCTAAAGAGACAGTCTGCCGCTCTGCATGGAATACACTGGTATCGTTGGAGAGATGGGTTGTATTCGATGAACATTTTCATTATATCTGCGCATCGCCTGACTATTGCGTCCCTTTCACGTGTGCAGGGCTCCCAGTCTTCCACGTAATCGATTTCACGCGAATACTCTTTACATTTTTTACATGCCTCGTGCCTGTGTCCGTCCTCATCCATGAAGGTGTCTTTTGGACAAAGCTGACAAATTGACTTGTCTCCGTCGTTCTTTTTCCATTCCCTTTTCCCACAAAGCAATGAATCGTCCTGCGCCTTCACCAACAGCACCGACACGCTGATAACCATTAGCGAAAAAGCAAAAAGCATCTTTCTCGAACTCTGGAAAGAAAAAAAAATCATTAAGCAATGAAAGCAAAAATCGTTATAACAATTTTATTAATTGGTTTCATTCTATCACAAAGCGTTTCATTTTACTAATACCAATAGTACATAAGAGAAATCTATCGCAGTGGAGTAACTAGGCAAAATAGCACTTGTGGCGGAGGGGGGATAGTAGCCTATATTGCCGAATGAATGAATCAATTGTTAGCTTAGCACCTATCCAATCCTCGGCGCCCATGGGCGACATCCCACTGCGCCTCCCTCTAGTAACTGCCCTTTAAAGATGTATTTGCCAGCACCCTACGCCCCTCCCCACCCCTCATCTCTCAGTCCTTAGCATTGTATTTTGTGTACGCCCCTATATTGGCTTGTATTTTATTTTGTTGTTGGTGTTGACAGACTGTAATAGTTGTTATATGTTGTTGCACGGTGTACAGTGCAATAATCAATGCCCCGATTGAACAGATCAATAAATAGTGACTAGACTCATTGGTGTCGATCTGACTTCCCTTAGTTGGGTAATCGATAATAATATTTAAAAAAAAAGGGGGGGGGTTACGTAGTGATCAAAGACGATTATCGGAAACGTAATAATAGATTTGTATCCAAAGACATACAAATTCTCGTTCTTCCTAAGAGGCAGGCATCTATGGCGTGGAATGGGTTGCCTGAGCAATCCATGAAAAACAAGGGTCATACAAAAATATGATTGCTGACACTATGAGCAAGCCCAAAGAGCACCGATTTATAATTCTATATAAAAAATACCGGACGGAGCATTCCGGCTCTCAAGTCCAGGGCGTAACATTGATAAGGGGTGGATCAATGCAGACCACACCAAGATCCTGTACGAGAATAGTCTCCCCGGCGTGCCGCGTAACATAGGGTACAGTCTCCGCAGTTCATGCGCTACAATTGACTCCCTCTCGCAGAATTCCCATCGGATCATTAACGTGGTGGCTCGCTCGTGTACATGCACTGTCGCCCGGTAGCACACATTCCAGACTTTTAGGCTTGGACCTCCAGCCACCAGGGCGGGGTTGAGACGGGTTGTTGCAGTCATTGCTCGCTCCCCGTCGAGTCTCGGATCTTCTCGGCAGTGCAATGACACTCGTACGCGTAACAGGGGTCTCCCCCCCCCCCCCCACACACACACACGCGTTAGCTCACCTGTGTGCTCTTCATGTACCACATGCGTAACAATCGTTTTCAAACTTTGCCAGCGCCATGGGTACCGAATTATAATATCTCTATAAAAAAACAAACAACGTACGAACCTCCCGGCTCTTAAATCCAGGGCGTAACGTTTTAGGTGTTAGCTCTGGGGAGGCACACAAAAGCTCTGCCCGGGCTCCAGCCACCCCACGACACGCCGAAGGCATAACGTGCCGTGTAACAGTGAAGATTTCCGAAGCCCACCTTATTATTCACTGCGGTTCCCCTAAAGGACCGCTATGGCGAACCTATGGCACGCGTGCCACAGCTGGCACGCAGAGCCATTTCTGTGGGCACGCGTTCCATTTACCCAAAATGGAACAGCTAAGTTATGGTATTTGGTTTTAATTGCTGTGTTGGCACGTTGAAAGAAATAAGTTGGTCTTGTATTGTACTTTGGGCACGCGGCCTCAAAAAGGTTCGCCATCACTGCCCTAGGATCATTATCGTGGTGGCTTGCCCGTATTCCTGCAACGTTCCCTGGTAGCACAAATCCTATACGATAGGTACAGGCATCCAGGCACCGGGAGGGCCTTCGAAACGGGTACGCAACGTCCTTTTCACCTCCCTCCCCCCTTCCCGAGGCCACAGGCCTACCCGGTGTGCAACACAGAATAGGTATAGAACAGAATGCGCAATCCCTATATGCGCAGTCACTAAAAGTGAAGCTCGATTCCGCCATTTTTTTTCGACGCAAGGCAGCGGTCGCTAGAGACGCTTCTATAGTAAAATGAGAAAGGATATCTAGGCGTACCATGAATATATACAATAGCATATATATAGGGCCTATATTATATTTCATTATAGGCTTACCTTTATATAAATTTGACTTAATTACCCATTTTCTTTTCAACATTATAGGATTAGGCCTATATGATGTAAAATTGTATTACCCGGTACTGATATTTGAAAAGATAGCCTAGGCCTAGGCGTAGCTCGGAACGATAATCAATCGTTTTCGCATCATTGTTGCAATTTATTACACAACAGTTTTTGTAAATCTAATCTTTACCTGACACATTAGCTTTGGGTTTTCGAACTTGTAGATTTGAAGAAAAAGACATTGTAAATAAACATCAATATATAGTGTAACCAGGACCGCTGCGTTTAAACAGTATGGCGTCGGTATTACTTCCGGAAAATATGCGATTGCGCATTCTGTTTTATACCTATTCTGTGGTGTGCAATGAATAGCGGGACACCTGGAGCCGCTGCGGTAGCTGTCCCCATGCTTTCGCCCGCCGGTGTAATCTGAAGGGCCATGGGTTCAAAATCTCACCAGTAGATCTTTGATATCGGATTATATTTAATTGTCGTTGAATGTCATATCCTTTCTCCCTCTCTCTCATTTAAAACACGTTATAGTTCTGTCGAAAACATGAATTCAGTAGTATCTTGACATAAGCAAATAGCACCCCCCGCGTCGCCGGTAGAGTAAACCGGCTTTATTTCTTAAACAGACACATCTAAGACATTTAGCGTTGACATGACGTATCGCTGTTATTCCCACAGACTAGACCAGGGCTCTCAAACTCGAATGAAAGCATGTGCCGTTTTATCACTTAAGAGATGTGTTAAAGGCCCCCCCCCCCCCCAACAACCCGACCCTAATAACTGTTAACTCATTGACTACTTAGCACTAATAATATGCCAATTTAAAATTCAGACACAAAGAATTATATCAAAGTGAACTATCATTATTATTAAGTATGTTAGTATGTTACGTATATAAAGTTAACAATAAAATTTGATGCGTATCAGGAGTAGCTGTCTGAATTTCACGAATAGTACATTTTTTCGTAAGCTTACTAGCAAACGCGTGTTTGCGACCCCTGGACTAGACCCTCCTGCTACCACATACACAAACTCCGTTCAAATGTTTTAGTGAAATTTAACATAAACTGAAACAAACAAAATGTAATACCAATCTTCACGCTATTATTAATCCCATTGCTATAACTGTCAAGCATACAAACACTGTAATTAGTATAATCATATTTTTTTATCTTTCTTTTTTCAGTTTTCCTCTTCCTTTGTTTTGAATTTTATATTTTTACGGCATGGACTCTTTTATACATTATTTCTACTGCCTTCATTATATTGTAAAGTTGGCCTAGTCTATGCACTAATTGGCAAATGCTTTGATCATTCATGCTAAGAAATATCGCCTTCCTTTTACTACCTGGAGAGGGGGAATACAGTGTCATTATATCGTTTTACCTGTGCGAGGACCTCGGGATCAACCATGCAGCAACACTCAACAGCATATAGAACTATAGTGGCAATGTTGACTAATAGAGACATTTATTGATAATAAAAAAAAATATTTCATGCGATCCGCATATGGGGGCATGTGTGTGTGTGGAGGGTGCGTGTGTGTAGGGGAAGGGTGGCGTGGAGGAGGAGGTAGAGTTTAGGAAGGCTAAATTAAAGCGAGCGACGAAGAGAATATAATATGTTTTAAAAAAAAGTTTTAAATTAATTGTTGACTTACCTTAGTTAGCCACTGCGTGAAATACACCAAAAAAGATATAGAAAAATAGCTCTGTATGCTCTATCTCTATGTCGACAATAGCCAATAAAGAAAAACACAACATAAACTAGTGTATCTCACTTTTCCACTGGGCACTATAGGCCTATCTACAAATTTGTGTTGACACAAAACTCGCTTTTTTATGCTCTGACTTGTAGAGTCTAGATTTACAGAATTTGTTTTTACAAAAAATATTTACAAACGTTCTGAACGGATAAACCCATGTCATAGAATGACATAGAGCATGTAGGGTATAGTATATATATATGATCTCGTAATCTCGTTGCTGCCGCATTATAAATCGTAGCGTGCGAGCTGCGTCGAGTTTCGGTGGGAAAGTTCCGCCTTACAGCTTTAGCCCCGCCCCTTTTGGAAGGACAGCAAGTGGCGTCGACTTGGAAATATTGTAGAAATCCGGAATGTGTGGAATTCAAACGCAATGAGGGTGTGGCGGTCGCTGGTGTCGGGAAGGGATTGGGGCGGGGGGGGGGGGGCAGAGAAGGCTAATTTAATACCCTTTCAAGGGCAATAGGAATTTATTCGCATGATATACCAAGCTCTATAAATGGGAGTTAATTACTAATCTATGCCTTTATTGAAAGAACGAGTCCAAGCTATTATAATAATAATTATTATCATTATAATGAAATAGCATATCTGTAGTCTGTTGCCAACTCTAAATTCACTAATAATAAAAGATCTAGTCTTGGAATCATTGGCAAAGTTTCAATCCTAAATTCGTAATGGGCATCCCGCTGTCTCCCATCCCCCGAAACCGGTCCACACACAAAGAATAAGAATAGAAGAAGAAGAATCCTTAGGCTACATATCGAGAGAGAGGGATTAAAAAATAAAACAATAAAGTTGGAACTACACTCTCCACCGATCTTAGATGTCTTATAAGAGACAATATAGATAGGTCCATGAAAAGTGAAAACAGAACGAGTGCTTAAGGTCAAGGTCAAAGTTAAGTCATGTATCTAAAAATGGGCGTATGCTATGACGCATAAGTGTGACGTCGCGTAGAATTCGTACTTGACCTATCTTATGCATTACAGACGCTCCTTCTATAAAGAAGATTACTGACCTAAATTCAGTTTGTTCGTCAAATTTTTTTTTATTTTTGTTCTGGCGTTATCAATATTAGACTTATTATCTTGATTTGGCTTTTATGTCTGTATATTTCTCTCTATGTCTGGGACATTATTTTATGTTATTATGTTCCTCCCACTTCTTTAAACTTTTCGTCAGATATTCTCAGCCCCCATCCCCTCCTTGCCTTTGTCAATGACTACATTAGGCCCAGTGGCGTAGCTAGGGGAGAGGAGGGGGGGGGGTCCAAATTCGAAAGTCCACCCCGGGCCCCTACTTCAGGGGGTCGCCAAAGATTGTTTTTTCTCATGTCATAATGTCTAATGTCAAAATGCAGGGGCCCATAAAGAGGCCAACCCCCCCCGGGCCCCCAAATCCCTAAAAAACGGCACTGATTTGGCCTATAGTTCTATTCATAGAAAAAAAATTGTCGAACATATTATGCCTACTACTATAAAGAATAGCCTTTTATGAACCGTGGCGAATCGTTTATATATAGGCCTAAAACACAAGCTAAATTTCCCGGCTTGTATAAGCTACAGATAAAAATGTTATAAAATACAATGGAAAGAAAGCTAAAGATTAAAAAAAAAATAATGGCTATTATTTTTTTTTACTGAAGACATTAAGTAATTAAGTATTTAAATTAAATGAGCCACATCGTAATCGGGTTAAAAATTTAACTGTAGCTGTTACTCTCGACAGTTTTTGAATAGCCTAACCCTGCCCACAATCTCATGGTTAATCAAGAAATTATCTTTTATGTGTGTTTATTTTTTTTTAAATGTAATAATGCTAGCACTTCGCCAAAGCTAATGTTGCTTAGCCTATTCTTACAAATATGATCTACATGATCTACATCGCATAATAGTCGAGAGCAGATTTCTATTTCATTCAACGTGCCAACAGACTAAATGTCATCCTGCTCTCTTCTTGTAATAAAGACTTGAATAACATAATAAGGCATCTTTCGCGTGCCATTGTAAATTGCTCTGCGTGTCAAGTAAGGCACTCGTGCCGTAGGTTGCCGACCGTTATTCTAGAGTCAAGATTACTCTAGATCTACTTTCAAACGTTAGTTCGGCGTTACGGTTGGAATGGTCAGCACAAAAGGCGTAAACGTGTTCAAATGTAAACTTAGAAGCATAGAAAGTATTCGATTACTTGGTGCTATGCTGTTACGTGTGAACGTATTGGATTACTGAGTGCTCTTCTGTTACGAATAGGGTTGCCAGATACATGGGTACCAAAAGGAGGACATAGAGAGACAAAAAGGAGGACAAAGGAGGACACATGGGTTCCAAAAGGAGGACACATTGAGAGATTCATTTAAATCATTGTAATTTTTTCAATTGAATGCGGATTTAACCAGCAATCAGTTCAATTTTACTACAATGGTTGCCAATAACTAGGTCTATGTATTTGTAAATTAACCACGAAAATTATTGTAAAATAAAATAATTTAATATAGTCTAAATTCAATTGAGTTTGTTTTCAAAATGCAACAATACTATATTAATAGAAAATTAAACAGTCAATTCTACAGTTAATACAGTATCATACAACATAATATTTCTCTGACGAGCCAACTTTTAGCAAGCACAAATGTATTAAACTGTTTGCATGTGGAATTTTTCAAGTTTTACTTTGTAAGAATGATGCTCTTGACATAGTCTATTGAGAGTATGTTTCTTTACTTTGTCCATTGGGCGTTTATCAATGAGAACACTCTTTCCACATTACCATTGTGTCCAGGTATACAGAAAAAAAGTTCAAAACTTTTTAGTAATTCTGAAAAGCATCTCGCATTTGAGCAACTCCATTGTTTTGCTTTAATACCAGATCCAGCCACTTATTGACAGAACATGAAAAGTGCACTAAAGATTTTAAAACTACTTTGCCGTACAAAAGCCGGACATTTTAAGTTTTTTTTTTAGCTTTGCCTGCCGGACGGAGGACACAGGGCTAAAAAGGAGTACATGTCCTCCTTTTGCCGGCCGTCTGGCAACCCTAGTTACGAATGATTTATGGGATCACCCCCCGTCCACTCTAAAGATAAAAATCAACAAACTAAACTTAGAAACATAAATGTAAAAAAAAAAAGCTGATTTCGTTATAAATAAAAATTTCTATAATTATAACATTTAGAATTAGGAATTGTGAGTTTTTATAAAAATGAGTTCTTTACTGTATTGATTGATTGATTGATGATTGCAAGATTGCTGCCTGTACTGAGTGTTTGACAATCATTGATATATTTTCAATCTTTTTATTGAGCCTGTCTTTGTGTGTGTAATTAAACCAGTGCGTGAAAAATTGGTATTAACATCATGTGCAAGGTATGTATATGTACTCGTGACTGTCTGTTTGTATGTGTGTGGGCTTATTGAGTTTTTATGTGTGTGGGCTTATTGGGTTTGTATGTGTGTGGGCTTATTGAGTTTGTATGTTTTTGGGCTTATTGAGTTTGTATGTGTGTGGGCTTATTGAGTTTGTATGTGTATGGGCTTATTGAGTTTGTATGTGTGTGGGCTTATTGAGTTTGTATGTGTGTGGGCTTATTGAACTTGTATGTGTGTGGGCTTATTGAGTTTGTATGTTTGTGGGCTTATTGAGTTTGTATGTTTGTGGGCTTATTGAGTTTGTATGTGTGTGTATTGGATTGAATTGTTGAATTTCCGGCCCACCAACATCGAAGGTTATATAGGGCCTTTTTGATAACTTTGTTGTCATTTTTCTCTTGTATCCATTTTAATGTTCTTATATGTTTAAATTCTGTTGTACAGTTGTATGTCTTTAATATAGTTTATTTTATGCTTTGGTTTAATTTTGCTCAAAAGTTCATGAAGAGTTCTACAGTAATAGAATTTTCGTCGAATTTCTTTAAACGTATTACACTCCAACCAAATGTGAGACACTGCTAAGTTGACATTGCAGAAAGCACACATTGGGGCCGTTTCTCGTTTTAAGAGAAACGAATGTGTTAGTTTTGTATGTCCTGTATGTAGTCTGCAGAGAATAACTGCGTCCTTTCGAACAAGTTGGCCCGTATCATGCCAGGTTTTTGTATCACATCTTGAAACATATTCATGCAAGAATCCTTTTACTTTCTTTGGTTTAATTCTAAGTTTATAGGCGGGATTTCAAAAAGCGATGGTGAAATTTTTGGTATATAATATCTTTTTATCAATCTAAATTCAATTTTAGTTTCGATCATTTCTTTTTCAATTCTTAGTCCAAAAGTTGGTATACATTTTGAGTTTTTAGTAAAGCTGTTTTTTTCTTGTGGGTGAAAAACACATAAATACGCTGGATTATTCGGTAAGGATTTAAATTTTAGTGCATATTGTAATGATAGTTTGAGTCTTGTATTTTGTAGTGGTGGTTCGTTTGCTTCTATTTGTAAACTGTTACATGGAGTAGTTCTAAATGCTCCTATGCATAGACGTATGCATTATTTTTTTCATGGGTGTCTATACGTATGGGCTTTTAGTGTGTGTATATGTGTGTGCAAATATTGGTATAGACTAGTATGGAGTATAGACACCACACGCAGGGTAGGTATATATTTACCTATCTGTTTGTATCTGTGTGTAGGCTATTTGTGTGTTTGTGTCTATGTTTGTCTATGTTTGTGTAATTCGGTGTACCGGAGGCTCAGGATCATACACAAAAGAAACACCTGTACGATGCGTCGCTTCAAGTTGCACAAATCAAAAGTATGTCTCTCGCTATTTTTCAATTTGACAGCCGCCCTTTCTTCCACACCCTCATTACCCCCGCACTTAGCGCGACCAAGAAGGTTTCTGGTAAAGAATGTTTAATTAAAAGAAAAAAATAACCGTATTACCGGTATGTATATTACATTATATTGCGAACTTTTTATCTTAAGGCGCGTCTAACATGATAAGCTCTTTTTTTATTTTTTTTTAAATTTTTTATAAAGGTGATCAAGGAAAATGGAAGACATATTAGCTACGCATGAGAAGGGTCGAATTAAGATAAAGCAGTTAGGTCCTAGGCATTTAATTGTGAGCCTCCCCTCCCCCACATAGGGCCAGTGAAGCATTAAAATATTTCATCCATAGGCCTATATATCTATTTTATCAACGAGTGTGTGTGTTTTTTTATAAATATGCGGATACTTTGCCTACGAACCATTAGAATCTTGTGTTTGTAATGGGCGTGAAGATATAAGAAAGCATGAGATAGCTTTGCGATGTCCAGATAATAATTTGTTTTCATTCGGCAAACAAAAACCGTAAAAGCAAATATCGCTAAGTGGCTAATACTTAGGGTGGGCGAATGGGGGGGGGGAGGGGGGGGGGAGGGGGTATTGTAAACTGGGCGTAGGCCTACAGTGAGTAGGGGTGACTCCATGTATAGAACAATAACATAACAATAAAATTCTGGTTTTACAATCGTTCGATGACACTTGTAAGTTGTGAATGGTAAGTGTGGATTGGGATGTATCGGGCTGTCCTAATAAAACCGATTATGACTTAACAACTGTAATTCTGTATAACACACTACAAAATCAGTACAAATATAGGCTATATATATACACACACACACATATATATATAAATATATATATATATATATATATATATATATATATATATATATATATATATATATATATATATATATATACATATATAATGCAAACTGGTTTCTGAATGTGAAGAAAATTTAATGATTTTTTATTTAATTTAACAAAGGAAGATAAAATCTGGAGTGGAGTCAGTTTCTAGTTTTTAACAAGTCTTACATGAAGTAACACATCGATCTAGATTTAAGATCAATAACCATTGCGGCAGGTGAAATCATTTTATTGTAATGAGAGTTGTATTTGGTCAACACTTAAATAATAGAAATAATAACATGTGGGGGAAAAAGGTGACGGGGGCAATACAAAACGAGCGTTTGTTGCAGAAAGTTAGAACGATAGCGAAAGAACGAAAGAAAGAAATGGCAGCGCCAAAACGTCACGTACCTGTACAAACATACTGCATTTTTATATCTTCATTTTTTTTTCTAGGGGCAATAAATTATATTATGTGTTCAGGATTTATGTCCAGGGGTTGGGGGCAACACCGTCGTTAATACGTGACAAGTTTTGAGACCTGTTGTCTCGCTGTATTTGTGTGTGTGGAAAGGAAGGGGGCTGTGGGAGGTGTTGATTATATAAGTTTACAGACGTTCCTTCTAGATCAGGTGTCGGGAACCTTTTTATCTGAGAGAGCCATGGAGACCACATATTTTGAAAAGTAATTCTGCGAGAGCCATAATGGGCCATACATTATATTTAAAACTAAAAATTCAAGTAAATTTCCCTTTAATTATAATGAATGCAGGGTTGCTATTTTTCTGTCTTTTAATTCAGCGGAGTTTATCTCCTTTACCACTTCTGACGCTGAGCTGCAGTAGACTTTAGCTCATATTAATATGCAATTAATATGTTGATCAAAGGAGTCTAAAGAAATATATATTTTTGTATAATTGAACATTTGTCTGCGAGCCAGATGCAGCCATCAATAGAGCCACATCTGGCTCGCGAGCCATAGGTTCTCGACCCCTGTTCTAGATAGAAGATTATTACTAGGCCCAAAATTACTGCAGGGCGGCAGGGATTGGTCGGCGGCAAGAATAGAACCCGGGACGTGTTGTTGACAGTCTGCTGAACTAGCCGCAGGACCAGCCGGCCTCACTGGATGTAGGGAGAGGAAGGGTTCAAACTGTCTAACAAGTGCACATTCAATAATTCAATAACGCGGGAAAAACATTCCTATTTTTTTTATAAGCTGCGGCATAAGATATTAACCATTTTAACCCTTTCCGTACCGACCCACTTCTATCTATGCTGCCTTCAGTTCCGCTATATACGCGCCAGGGACTGTAAGGGTTAAAAATAAAAATCTCCACATAATTTGTCATGTATTTATTTTTCGGTCAAAACTTTTGAATGCTCCCTCAACAAAAGGGAAGATATACAGCTTTGACATTTGTTCTTTTGCAACTGATTGTTTAAAAATCCGTTGCCACTTGACAAACATAATTCTTTTTTGTTCGTTTTCAATAGCATGTTGGTCGTACAGTCAATGTGAGGTTGCTCCATTTCAACATATTGATTGTCATTTAGGGACCAATTTAGGGTTTAGTTTATTGCGGTTCCATGTAGATCTAGACCTGACTTTTCAGAAAACGATTCTATTGAACAAGTGTTTAAGTGTTCACATGCATAAATACATTTTTAAAGAATAGTGGCATTACTCTAGATACCCACTGCAGCAGAAAAATAAAAAGTGTTCGCTATGACGAACAATCCTACTTTTTGCACACTTCATTGCGAACATATTACAAATTACAACAGGATTGTTACTTAACTAGGTCTATATGAAATTTAACCCTTACAGTCCCGGGCGCGTATATAGCGGAACTGAAGGCAGCATAGATAGAAGTAGGTCGGTACGGGAAGGGTTAAGATCCGATAGCAAACACATCTAAATGTAAAAAGGAAATCAAAAGTAGTCTTAAACTGACGCTCGTTTTCGTAGTATACATGAAAAGTTGAGAAACTGCGAATGCTTTTTTGAATGGTGTTCGCTACGAGGTGGTGTTTGCGCTGATGTCATTTTCTCTAGAGCAACTGGAAAAGGGATAGAGTCTACTTATTTACTTAAAAACAGTTAACATATTTACAGAGGTTTGGATTGTGATCACAAGATGTGTAAACCCTCGAAAGAGCCTCTAGGTCTATCCTTTAAAACAGGTTTTTTGTTCAAATGACAACGAAAAAAAAAGGGGCTCTGTCTGAACGCCACAGAAACTCTATAACCCCCCCTACTGCAAATGTCATTGTGATACTGCTTTCTTCAGATGTGTTTTATCGACGCAACTATGAGGTTAACCACTGAATGCCGTCGTGACTTGTGACAACGCCAGCTCATTTTTTTTTATATATGTATATATACAAGTCTCAACTGTTGAACAGAACGCGACAACGTTGATTTTGTTTCCCCCACCAAGGGGGAGTTTGTGTTTGTTTGCAAGTGATAGTAGGCCTATATGTGTCAACATTTCCTCAGTGAGAGAGAGAGGGGAATGTGTATAATATGCCACCCCCCCCACAACAAAAAATATGTCTTATTTCTCTCCCCACCCTCCCCTCCTCCCTTTCCCCCATATACACAGGCTAATGCGCTTTAAAAAAAGAATAATAAAAATAGTTCTTATAAATCCTTTTTTTTTTTTCTGAAGTACGAATGACAAAAACGATGCCGAAAATATGAAATGAGAAGGGGTGGGGGACCTTAGACCAGGGATCGGCAACCTTTTGATAAGAGAGGGCAAAATAGGGATTTATAATTCATTCAGCGTGCCAAGAGACAGAGTAGTCAACATACACCACCAATCAATTTCTTGTAAAAAAACAACAACAAAGATTTGAACTGAATTTGTGTGGGTCTTCCGCGTGCCATTGAAAATTATTCTGCGTGCCAATCCTGGCACGCGTGCCGTAGGTTTCCTAACCCTGGCGTAGACTGTAGAAGCGCAACATGTTTGTTACTTGCCCTGACTCTTTGTATTAGACATTAATATCAACTGTACATATCGTTAGATGCTTACATCTCATTAAGCGTTGCATTGTAATCTTTATTATTATATCACGGACTAAGGTTATTGGAAAACAATTTGCGTGAGAAGCCAATACAATTAATCCCTGTTTACAAAACACATTAACAATTGCAACAAAAATACAAAGCCATAAGACGATTCGGTCGTGAATAGTCTGACTTCAAATGTGAAATCTATACAAAAAACTCGTCAAGTCTTTAATCTACACCGGGTAACATAATACATTATACTCGACCCACTGATAAGCGTAATACTATTCTGTAGAGAAAGACCGTCTTCAACATATAAAGATACGATTATAAAAGAAAAAGGGAGTGCCCGCATATCAATGAATGTGTCAAAATTCATAAATTTATATGTGGTAGATGAAAAAGAATGTCAATTCAATAAGGCTTTTTGTGTGTACGTCTTTGTGTATTCCCCATGTATTATTTATTCATTACATGCTTTATAAAAAAAAAAGTGTCAAAAGGAGGACATCCAGAGACAAAAAAAGAGGACAAAGGAGGACATTGAGTTTCAATTGAATAGTTTTGCAATAAACCCGTAATCAGCATAGTTTTTTTTATTACAAGAGCTGCCAACAAGTGCGTATTGGTAAACTGAACAAGAAACAGTTTAGTTTTTTTTTAAAACATGTAAAATCACAGTAGACTAAAAGGAAGCCTGCTTTCGGGCAATTTAAAAAAAAACACTTTCACACAGGAGTTTTTAAGAAAACGGATCATTCTTTTCTTGTACAAATGATCAATTGTTTCTGAATTATATTCTTAAGAGGTAAATACTATGTTTAATACTGTAATACAAAACATAAAATATTTTAAAAGCCGGACATTTTAAAGGTTTTTAGCTTTGCCTGACGGACGAGGGACCATAGTCTAAAAAGGAGGACATGTCCTTCTTTTGCCGGACGTCTGGCAACCCTAATTGTATAGATCTAGAGATTGTGTTGGATTATTGAGAATCGTTTTCTACACAAGCATTAAAAAAATAGATCTAGTAGTCTGTCACGCCCCATCTCCAAACATTTGTAAGTATGAAAATAAGTGCTTTCTTCGGGAAAAAACAAATACACTTTTTTTTTATATACATTGTTTTTTGGAAGCATAAAATAAATTTGTCAAGTCCACTTCCTTGAACCCTTAAAGACTAAACTTCGGTCGTCGGTGGTCTAGCGGCAATTCGTTTTGTTTGCTCTATGCAGACGATCTCGGGTTACCAAACCTTGGAACTAACGGGTTTGATAAATACCTGGGATTTGAGAACACAATAATAGATGGCAGGGCCTTCTGTTGGAAACGCTACTTCCCGTATGTTTGCCCAAATACAGTAACATTATACATAATCACGCTGTACTAACAGCGGTCGGTTCAGTATTTACAGAGGCTGTTAGTGGATCACAGGATATAGAAACACTCGTCACAGCCTCATGGTTTATCCTGTAAATGCAGGTGTGTGTGTGTATATTTGAAGTTTGAATGCCAACGCAGAAAAAAAATAATAATAAATGGGCCCTTGCTCAAAGTTAAAGATACCGGTACCCCCCTGTCATACTGCTGTAAGAATTTGTTTTTATACGTAGAGAGAGAGAGAGAGAGAGGGAGAGAGAGAGAGGGAGAAAAAGAGAGAGGGAGAGAGAGAGAGGGAGAACAAGAGAGAGGGAGAGAGAGAGAGAGGGAGAACAAGAGAGAGGGAGAGAGAGAGAGGGAGTAAAAGGGAGAGGGATAGAGAGGGGTGAGATAGAGAGAGGGGGAGACAGAGGGAGGGAGAGAGAGAGGTAGAGGAGGAGAAAGAGGGAGAGAGAGGGAAGGGGGGAGGGAGACACAGATGGAGAGAAAGAGGGGGAGAGAGAGAGAGGGAGAAAAAGAGAGAGGGAGAGAGAGGGTGAGATAGAGACAATGAGAGGGGGAGACAGAAAGAGGGAGAGACAGGGAGAGTAGCAGAGAGAGGGAGAGGGAGTGGGAGAGAGGGGAGGGAGAGACAGAGGGAGGGGAGGAAGATAGAAAGGGAGATACATAGAGGTGAATATTTATTATATGTTTATCATATCCATAGCGCGTTTAAGTACCAAGTGGTCCGATCATCATTCGGTAATAAGGAACAGGCGATGCAAAAATAAATAAAAATACATCATTTTCAGACCAAAAAATGCCTTTGTAAATTTCAGTCTTCACAAATTTACTTAAATATAATATACAAGAGTTTTGGCTTACCGTAGGCTTATTTATTTTTATTGTACTCATTAGATCTGAATGCCCTTAAGCTATATTAATTATTGTATCCCCCCTCCCAACCCCAATATATCCTAATTCAAAGACCCCTCCCAAGTCCCAAGCAATAGAGCGTTTGCAATAGGCGGAGCTTACGTTTTTTAGTGACGTCATTTGTAAATAGAAGCCACTTGAGGCACAGATATGGCATAGGGTGAAGTTGTTCTTATCATGCCAAATTCACATATGAATATTGGCTATCCTACTAAAAAATAAAGAGGTAAATAGTAGTACTGCAGATTAATTGAATAATGTGATTAGGCTAGGGCTGGCTAGACCTTTTTACACTTTCAATTTCACTTTATAGGACTACACTTTTAATGTTTCGTAGGCTAGGCTACGATGTCAAGTGATAATGTTGGTGAATAGGCTATCTAGTCAAATCACTAATAGGCTCACATCGTCTATGATCTATGTCTATGATAATAATAAAATAGCCTATTTTATTTGAAAGACATAATACAGCTTAAATCTTAATAAGACTTAAAACACAAAACATTATTTAAAAAAAGCTCGAGCCTATATGAAACTTTATTAATACAGCGGCCATTGTACTTGTACACCACTACACAAAGTAAACAAAAATCACATGCTTTTTGTCACATGATTGCAAACGCCCTATATTCTTGATGTGATTGACAAAATATGACTGGAAATAGATAAACTTTTGAACTGCAATGATCTTTGACTCTAGAAAACGCATTCTGCGCATAAACAAAAAACAACATACGACAAACTGTAAAGTTTGTACAAACTGTAAAGTTTGTTGCACCAATAATCTCTAATAAAGGGTTCTAATAAAGGGAGTAAAAACGAAGTTTTTATTATACTCCCTTTACTTGCAAACTAAGTTTACCATCATGTAATGAAATAATTAATTTACTACTGCAAATGAAACGTACAGAAAAATATCTGTGTTGCAAATCTAAAAAATATCTCCTTACTCCGTATGAATTGTTCTAAAAATAATCTTAGCGCATAATTGTTTTTTCTAGCTTTGCGCCGAAAAAGTATAAAAAGTTGCACAGGCATTTTTAACGCGAAATCAAAATTTTTCTTATACTTTCCTTTTAAGAAATGAATATTGTCATAATATAACATTCGCTGAAGTGGGAAAGTCGGAAACTCGGAAATTCCGAGTAGGAATTTTTACCATTTGCAAACTTGGTGCATTTTTGCATAATATTTTGTCACTTATCTATATAATATGTATAATGTGAATTAATTACATCTTCCTTGACGACGTTGAAAATTAACATAAAATATAGAAGAGTTACCCTTACTTTGGGGATGTCCATTAATTACGTTTTACAATTTTTAGTAGATTTTTACCTATGGTTCCTACCATCCTCCCCCCCCCCCCCAACTCGCCCCTCCCACATTTTTTTCAAATCCGAAGATTTTAACAATAGTTCTGTTCTTTCTGTTTACTATTGTTCTTTTCATAGAAATATTTCATCTTTTCCAATTGTACGTTTCACTAAATGAGCTTTTGGTAGCCTACAATGTTAATTGTTCAATAGACCTTTTCATCATCATTGATATGCCTTCTTCTCCAGGCAATTTTTCCTTTGATTTTTCTTCAAAATGATCAAACATATCCCTGGAACCTTTAAAAAAATGCGAAAGTGAAGCATAGGCCTACAATTCCCTACAAGGCTACATATAGACTAATTTGGGGGTCTGGCAGCGATTGACTAGTCTTGTGAAATTCATCCAGCAAGTAATTCTATTTTGCACTCATTTATGGTGGTTGTGCACAAAATTAGCCATATTTTCCCCTGTGTGACTACCCATATCTAGGAAAGTTAGAAAACGTTCAATAGGGAGCCCATTATCTTGTGAAACATATAGGCTATATAGGCCTACCTCACGCAATAACAGTGAGCGGATCAATATGGGACCGGTCTGTAGTGGAATCTACAGATAAACTGAAGTAACTTGCAGTTCTTAAATCCTCTTAGATTGTGTATCTTACTTTAGTGTGCCATAATTTTGATAAACTTTGTATATTTAAGCAGGCTATATATAACAATTACTCACTCGTACAATTTATTTTTGGGAACCCTAAGTTATTTCTTGTGTAGCTTATAAGTAAATACTGCACTGTCCATACACAGATCTACAAACTAACAAGATGAACACAAAAAGGACATGTCAAATCCATAATTGATATATTTGTATTAACGTAAAACCATGTTTTTACATGTTTGCTATGTCCTATGTAGGCTACGTCGTGGCACAGGACACATGTAGAATTGTGTAATAAATTTGTATCATTTTTTAGGTAATAAAAGTAACATTGTTGATGTCAAATTTTCTTGACCTCCCCTCTCCCCTATGTCGACAATTGTCAAACTTTTTCAGACCCCTCCCCCCTATTTGGTTGACGTAATTAATGGACTTCCAAAGGTTACGTCTTTTCAACTCATATAGATAAGTGATTTTATCTTAAACGTTATAAGCCGAAGAACTTATATTTCACAATAATATATAGATCAGTGCTTATAATGCAAACATATTTTTTTACTCTATTTTGAAACATAATTTAATTTAAAATGGTATTTTTTAATTTAAAAGAGCAATGTACATAATATTCTTCTTTATATATAATTTTAACAAAACTTAAAAAAAAATATATTTCAAGGTTGCTAATGACGCATCGATAAAACCAACAGTTTTAAAATGCACAGTGTCAGAATACGGATCACTATTTTTACTTATTCCTACTCGGAATTTCCGAGTTTCCGACTTTCCCACTTCAGCGAATGTACCATAAGTGTAGTATTATTAAGTGGTTTTAACTGAAAATTTGATAGGATGTATAGTTAAGCGCCACAAGTCTGTTGTCCAAATTTCAAATCGAAGCAAAGTTTTGCTCCCACGACGCACGCATGATTGCAATCAGACAGACAGACAGACAGACAGAAATTGCAACTTAAAATAAAGGAAGTAAAAATAAACTTATTCTGAGTTATTCCAATTGAGTAAATTAGTAAACTATCCACTTTTCGCATGCTGTTAAGCATTAATCCAGGTTTAATGTTGACACTCATTAGTTATTATTTTTTTTTAAATAAATTATTCGCCGTGAACGTATAAATACGATATAGCTGAATCACGCAGAACATCTATCCAATTCTGATTATTATAAGCGATTCCCCGGGCTAGGTTAGATTGCTTATAGCTTTCATACCTGCTAAAGGTGACTACCGTTGCTTAATTTTCCATAAAATGAGCAGAAATTGATGCATATAACAATATGCCTACGTTTAATAGATTTAATGAGTATTTTAATTATTTATAGCGCTACGCGGTTATCGCTAAATTATCTTGATATTTCCTTTGCCTCCAACGATTAAAAAGTGTTGTGGTTTTTCAAACCAATTGCTGCAAAATGGATGGTTAAACGGATATTGCAGAAGTCAATGAGACCTTTTAAGAACTTTTAGGTATCTCGAAGCGTTATTATTATAGAAGTTGAATGACTGACTGTGGTGGAATGACATTGTAACCATCTTTGCTTGTAAATAAAAGTCTGAACTTTTACAAGTAATGCCTTGTTGTATCAACGGAACGTGAGTTAAAAATAGAAATTTGTGAGTAGTTGACAACATCTTTCAAACTTTAGACAACGTAGCCGTCCCAGCGCAACCCGTGTATCCATTACATCAGTTGTAGCTGTGACACCTACCCTGCCTTCTTCTTAATCTACCCACGGCATACGCCAACCTACTATATATAGGGATTTACATTTCTATATAGGCACCAACGAGGCGCCACCGCACCCCCTTCCCCCTAGTTAGGCCACAGCGTTGATATTATAACTTGTGATGCAGAAGAAATGGCAAATAAAATGAATTTTATAACATCTTCTTTCTCATGAAGGATAATAATGTTACAAATATGTTTTGTTAGCCACCCCTCCGTAATGTAGATTTTCTACCCGATATTCAGTAAGCTGCTTTCATTATTAGCGTTATGCATGAATAAAAAATCTGCTTATCGTTTTAATGCCAACACGTCAATAAGCTTTGTATTGTAATCATTATTATTGAGACACAGTCTAGGGTAGGGGTCGGCAACCTAAGGCACGCGTGCCAGACTTGGTACGCAGAACGATTTTCAGTGGCGCGCGAGAGACCTCCAAGAAGATTTTTTTAATGCAAGGCAAAACAAAGTCAGTATAACTAATGGGTGCTCGTGGCGTACTACATGGGAATCACACTGGACGTCGACTGTTTTAGTTCAGGAATGTTTGTATGCTAAGTTCTCATTCTTCTTCGTAATACTGTGGAGACCCCGGAAAAAGTCCACAATTTAAATACACATAAAATAACATAGCAAACATAACATAACAAACAACAGTTATATACAGATAAAAGAGTGTCACTTTAGGTTTTTGGACCAGCACTTTAGTTACGATTTGAAGGCCGGAACTGTAGGGGCAGTGATGGAGGCCTAGTCCAGGGTGTTCCACAGCCTAATGGCTGACGGAAAAAAAGAATGTTTTTAGACGTCGGTTCGTGCATGTCGTACATGCAGCTTGAGCTGATGGCCTCGGGTGGAGCGGGACACTTTCTGCATTCTACTTGTTTGTGTCGAAAGGTCCACGTGGTCGTTGATGATTTTATAAATCATGGACACTTTGTCAATTGCTCTTCGTTGTTGTAGTGTATCTAGGTGGAGTTTTGCTACTAAGGCAGAGGCGCTTGATTTGGTGCTGTAGTCCTCTAGTATTCGACGTGCTGCGCGTCGCTGGGTCATCTCCAGTTTGTCAATCAGGTTTTGCTGGTGGGGGTCCTAAACTGGCGAGACTTATTCTAGGATAGGGCGAGCTAAGCTTTTATAACAGTGGGTCTGAATTTTCGTGGAACACCCCTTTAGGTTTCTATGGATGAAGGCGCAGACTCTGTTAGACTTGGCAACAATGGATTGAACATGTATGCCCCAGTGGAGATTTTCTGTGATGTTCAAACCCAAGTATTTGGCTTCTGACACCCTTGCAAGAGATTGGCCATTTAAAGTATAGCTAGTGGGTATCCTAGTTCTTTTTCTGGAAACAGAGAGGAGGAGGCATTTATCGACGTTGAACTCCATTTGCCATTTCGATTCCCAGGCCTCTAGCTTTAGGAGGTCTTCCTGTAAGTGAACAGCATCATAAGGGCTATCGATTGGAGCGTACAGGATGGTGTCATCTGCAAAGAGTCGTACCCTGGAGTGAAGTCCACTCTCCAAGTCATTGATGAATATCAAGAACAGCAAAGGCCCAAGAACCGAGCCCTGAGGGACTCCAGATATGACCGGTCCCATTGTGGAAGTTTCACCCTCTACGACAACCTGTTGGGTGTGGCCGACGAGGAAGTTCTCAATCCATCTCTTGGTCTGCCCTCTTATACCGTAGTAATCCAACTTGAGAAGGGGGCGCTTGTGAGGGACCTTGTCAAAGGCCTTTGAAAAATCTAGCAGGATGGTATCGGTTTTCCCAGCCTTGTCGACGGTCGCTGCCAAGTCGTCAACGGTGAGGATGAGCTGAGACTCGCAGGATCTCTTATTCCTGAATCCGTGTTGAGCATCTGTGATGATGGTATACTTGTTCAGGTGGCTAGAGATTTCTGACGTGACAATGTGTTCAAGAAGCTTACAACACACACAAGTCAATGAGATTGGCCTTTTAGTTGCCTGGTTGGCTTCTGTCCCCTTTTTTGAATACTGGTTGCACTCGGGCGTGTTTCCAGATACCTGGTAATTCCCCGGAGGCCAGTGATTTGTTGAATAAGAGGGTCAATACAGGTGCCAGTTCTGATGCTAATTCTTTGAGTAGTCGGCAGGGTATATCGTCTGGGCCCGCAGCTTTTGTGGGGTTAAGGTTAGAGAGCAGCTTATGGACGCCGTTGGTATTGACCTTTATAGCGGCATGTCTGGGGAGTCGTCCATGTTAGGTGTTGTGCTTACGTCCCCTCTCGTGAAAGCATCGCAGAATTGATTATTTAAAATGTCGGCTTTCGTCTTGCTATCACTGTAAGACAAGCCGTTATGCTTTTAGGGTGTGCAGTGCCCGTCGGGTCGCTACGTTTACTTTTTATAAGCCTCCACAGGCTGTTGTTAGAATACTATTCGATTATTTTGTTAATGTACTTCTGATAGCACTGTCTGTTAGTTCTTCTGGTATTTTTCTTAATCTCCCTGAAGCGCTCCCAGTCTGAGGATTTGTTGGAGGTTTTTGCTATTTTCCAAGCTCGGTATTTACGTCTCGAGATTCGTTTAAGGTTGTTGCTAATCCAGGGCATGTGATTTTTGGTGGAAGATTTTTTACTGGGGACATGTTTACTCATCATTAATGTCAAGTGATCTTTTATGCGCAGCCAAAGATCTTCGACTTTGATTTCTTGGTTTCCTTGAATGGCTTCCCAGAATACCACTGTGGATTTCTACATGGTTTCAAAGTCCGCCTTTTCCATATACTGACGTTCCTGGCCACCGCTGTTACTCTTGTTGCCCTTATCTTGTTTTCAGCAAGTACAATGTCATGGTCACCCAGTGCTGGAATAGTGATGCACTTGGTCAGCAGTCCTGGTCTGTTGGTGAGAAACAGGTCAAGTACGTTTTTGCCCCTGGTGGGTACGTTGTTCACTTGGTGTAAACCCAAGTGATAACTGTTATCATCATTGGAATTGCGATCTGTGATTGAATCTATTGTTAAGAAAGTCAATTTTATAGGTTTTTTTCTTAATAATCTTCTAGAAGAAAGTAATACGGAGTATAGATAAAGTCTTGGATAAATTCGTTAGTGGTCTTGAAGCCATTGCGGTGTATATCGATTAAAAAAAACACTATTCCGGTATTGAATGAGGACAACTGACTGTTGAATCAGATGTTTCTGAATGACATGGCGACACATTTCAGTGAGTTGAACTTGCATTTACAAGGCCGAGGTCTTAAAAAGCACTTGAAGTGGAGGGATATTGGCATTTTTTTTTCATTTTAAATATCCTAAAAATGGGCATCGAAATGTGACGATTTGCGGGAAACTGAAACGAATAGCTGCTTAGAAAAGTCATCTGTTGTCAACTGCAAGGTATTCGCTCTACTTTCAACTTTAAGTTTAATTTACACTAGTGAGCATATTTTATTGAACATGAAAGCTGTTTTAATCACTTCAACTTGACCACTCATACGTGACTAAATATGTACCTGACATTGAACAATTAGCGAAGAGCATTTAAGGAAAAGGCGCTCATTAATTGATACATGCTAATTACATTCAAAAGAGTTTTTATGCTCATATCTCTTAATTAAGCATAAATATAATTATTTCTAAAACAAATTTGCTTGTTTTTATTATTGCAATAACAAAACAGGCTTAAATACGTGCATAAAATTGTATAATTGTTGTAATTATTAATGTTTAAAAAAATCTTTAAATTGACATTAATAATGCAAAAACGGTTTATATACAACTTATATTTATTGTATACATTTAATTAAACAATGAAAAAAAATTTGTATAATAGCAGATGTATATTTATAAGTTTTTTTTAAAAAAATACTAAAGGTATTTTTAAATGTGAGAAGGAGGGTGTAAGTGATGCATGACTTGGTGTGAAGTTATAAGGAATAAGTTTGTGCAATAGGTGCGATTAATGAGTAACTAGGAAATGTGTGTTTGACGTCATGTAATGTTTACTTGGGAGAGAGAGATGGTAAACAAGGACAGTGTATGTTAGGCCGTGGAAGAGTGATGTTCTTGGTCTTGATATGGTAGTAGTAACGATGTTGATGTTGATATACAATACGTGGATTAAAGTTATTATCCTCAAGTGAAGTCTTATCAAGTTTATGGAGTTGTGTTACTACATGTTATGAAGATCTCTCAGTTACAATATACAACTTATATTTATTGTATACATTTAATTAAACAATGAAAAAAAAAAGCATTATGCTGAATTTATATAAAGAAACAATGATTTTAAAGCAAAACTAGTTATATTTTTAAAAAATTAACTCGTTTTGCATCCCTAGTATCAAATATTGAGAATTTGATTAAAGGGAGATAATTAAAATGTATTCTTTGAGTTTATATTTATTTTTATTTTTTTTACTTAAAAAAAATATATAATTGGCTAACATTTCATAACTTTAAATGATAAAACTATTAAGATAGTTGAAAATTATATAAATATCATATGACTAAAGAATTTATATGAACAGTTTTAAACATCACGTTAACTACCCAGTTTTTATTATTACTACGTATCTTTTCCATTTAACACTGCTTTAACTGCTTAATGGTAATTTTCACCAGTAATAATAAATTGGCTTAGATCTCAGCGCTTAGATCTCAGCATACGCCTAGATCTCAGTATCTAACAGCAATCTAACTGTAAAAAATGTATAGCTATTACTAGAACTTGACTCTTGACAACTAAATTCAAATGTTGTTACATTAACCATTAATATGTAAGTTGACACTTTCAGAAGCCGACTGAAGACTCACCTATTTGTTAGCAATATTTGCTACATATTTTCATTTTCGTCTGTTGTTGTCGTTCAGCGCATAGAACTGTTATCAACGGGATATGCGCCATGTAAGCATCATCATTATTATTATTATTATTAATTTGTTATTAAATATAAAAAGCTTTAATGATTTTCTCTATTACGCTCCTTTTCTTTTGGTCTTTGTCTTGCTACGGCGCTGAATAAATTGTCTTATAAAAATAATATAGTTGATCAGCTTGACTTTCACGCTGTTTGCGCGCTGAATGATTTAGAAATCCTAGTTTGTCACACTATAAGCAAAAGGTTGCCGACCCCTGGACTAGGGTATTGAAAGCTATTTGCACGAGAATCCTATACAAACCACATTTACAACAGCAACAAAAATATAAACAAGAAAACCATAAAAACAAAGTTTTTATTATACTCCCTTTATTTGCAAACTAATTTTACCATCATGTAATTAAATAATTGATTGACTACTGGAAATGAAACGTACAGAAAAATATATGTGTCGCAAATCTCAAAAATATCTCCTTACTCCGTATGAATTGTTCTAAAAATAATCTTAGCGCATAATTTTTTTTTCTAGCTTTGCGCCGAAAAACTATAAAAAGTTGCACAGGCATTTTTAAAGTGAAACCAAAATTTTTCTTATACTTTCCTTTTAAGAAATGAATATTGTCATAAGTGTAGTATTATTAAGTTGTTTTAACTGAAAATTTGATAGAATGTATTGTTAGTCGCCACAAGTCTGCTGTCCAAATGTCAGCTCGATTGGACCACGGGAAGTGGTCGAAAAATCGAAGCCAATTCTTGCTCGCACGACGCATGATTGCAATCAGACAGACAGAAATTGCAACTTAAAATAAAGGAAGTAAACAGCTCTTCACGACTCGAGCGTGCTTCGTGTGAATTCAAATGTGAAATAAAACTAAAACACGTAATCCCGCCGTCAAGTCTTATTCTACACCGGGTAACGTAATACAGCGGACTCGATCCACGGATAAGCGTAGGACGCAATACTATTCTGTATACAAAGAGCCTCTGTAGTATGTAACATATTAAGATAAGATTATAATTGAAAAGGGCGTGCCCACAGTCACTAAATATAAATGAATGAGTCAATAGCATTTCATAAAGTTACAAGTCGTAGTTGAATAGGATGTCAATAAGGCTCTATGTGTAAGCCCTTGTGCATACCTTAGCTATTATTTATGCATTACCTGCATTATAAAAACAAGTGGCTCGACATCGGCTTTCTATTGTATAGAGACGGTGTTTTGAATATCGGGATATCGTTTCCTTTTCAAACGTAAAGAATAGAAATAGTGAGCACAAACGTCCACGCTCAAACGCACACGCATACTCACACACATACCGGTTACACATGCACGCATTGCACGGCCATGCCTACAGCCACACTTATTCATCCACACACTCACGCTCTTGCACATTCTCACGTACACAGCTACACCCCGACACACACACTTCCACGCATGCACCCACACACACGCCCACCAACACGCCCACACATACATACCCACACACATATATACGTCCACTCCCGCCCATACCCTTTCGCTTTCATACAAGTTTTTGATGTAAATCGACGATTAGATACGTTGGTCTAAGGGTAGCGCGTTCGGATCACTATTCCGAAGTTCTGTGGCTCGATTCCCAAGTTAATCGCCAGTTTTAGTTTCTTCCTTTGGACTAAAAGATGTCTCTGAGTCAACGCAGCTCTGATGAATGCCTAACATTTTTGGAAGTGGCTGGGCCACAGAATCTCTTTGGTATAATACGCCAAGCACCAACACCTGTACATACAGGCTTTGTTTGTGAAATCTGGCCTTGATACGGTGGAATATTTACGCGGCTTTAAAACACGTTATAGAATGCGCCTTTAAAAGGACGAAAGGTAAGCAACCTAGGCTGTCATGTTTGTTTCCAAACGACAGTACAAAAATCCTTTGTACCTGTTTATCGAGGCGCTAAGTTCACCTGACATGTCTAATGTCCAATGCATTCTTGTTTGAATTTATTCATATTTATTAAGCATATTTACCCCCCCCCCCCCCGTATTTACTTTTATATTCTTTTATATTATGTTGATATAACGTTTATTTTATTGTATCTTATGTTTTTGAGTATTTAAATGGCTTTAGATCTAGTTCAATATCTTGTGATGTAATCTAATGAATATTTTTATTATAGACTTCTGTAGCCTAAAGTATTTTAGTCCGATTCTCGTATAAAATTAGTTCTATGTATGTTTTTGTTGCTTGGTTTTAAATCTGCTCTACCTGGAGAATAATGTGGAAGCAGAACAGTACGAATATTTTAATATTATTACATTGTATGTGTCAGTATGTACTATAATCAACCGTAATCAGTATCAATGGAGAAAAAAATGCACATAGGATTATCTTTCTAGTGCTCATTAGGTATAACATCATAACAAAAGTTTTCTCATTATTTTGATCGTTTACTTTTTCTTATTTTAAGGATACTACTGTGCGTGATCCTGCTTTAGCCGATTGGTGTAGAGTGTAGACAGACACAATAACTAAAGCCCAGATTTACAAGTCAATGTATGTGGCATTAAGGATAGAGGCACATCAGTGACGTCACCGCGTGTCGTAGTAAGGCCGGAACCTAGCAAATTATGTCCCGATCGGGGCAGTGGCCAGTGCGGAATGGTGATATTAATAATTATTTGCTCCGACCTGTTTTGTCGCCACCCTGGATGTCACATCAGAATATTTCAATATTGACCAAGCTAACTGATGTGACGACTGTATGCAAGAAATGAAACAGATAGGGGCGGGGGGGGGGTGCATGATCCACTTTGGTCTTCCGGGTTTTTAGACGCCCAAGTCAATGAAGAAATTGATCTAAAGGACCGGTGAAGCAGTGTTCATTAGCTTCCATAGTCAAGGCAAACTAAGGCGATATGTAGCCAACACCATGCCAAGCGGCCTGAGCTTCACCGCAGTTAATGTCAAGTACCCATCAGATCTAGGTAGGCTTATGGATACCCTCCAATATGGGCGGAAAATCCTAACCTTTATCGAGACTCGAACCCAGGACCTGCGACATGCCAATCAAACTCACTGCTGCTCGGCCTTGATAAAAAATAGGAGGCGTTATGCACAGAGACCTGCTCAAAATACGTTATACGCAGAGATGTTCACATAATGCAGAGCGTTATGCCCAGAATTTTTTGTAAATGCAGACTTTTTTTCCCGGCATAATGCACCTTATAATTATACACTGGACAGTCCTGGACATAATAATCATTAATTAATAATGATACACTGTCCCGGCAGGATTTTATGCCTAAGCTTAATTGAGAATGAAATAGGCCTGTGTAAGTTGAACTAGTTCCAGTGGAGTTATTGCCTTTCCCTAAATCAGGGGTCAGTCGCTAGTTTTCATTCTTTCTGTAAGCCTACGTAATAAACAGTATCCGAATACATATACATAACATCGAGCCCTGTTAGCAAATGACTGCGTATAGCCTAATAACTGTGATGTCTGTCATTTATAGTTTTCTCCCGTTCTCTCGTGATTAACTGGGTCTTTGGGTTCAAGAGGTCAAACATTTACTTTAAAAAATCATGACGTCACGAACACAAATTGACGAACCGCAAACATCATCATGACACCAAGCCGACAGGTGCAGAAGAATATATTGATCCTTAAGAAGCCTGGCCGTAAACATGTGAGGCAAAAGCCAAGCTTATAAGGCTATACTTTTTACAGCCAATTTAAATAAAAGTTCAATGAATTGCAGAGGTTACCTGATCACATGACCAGCCGAGAATTCTGCGCATCATGCTGAAACGCTGAAACATTGTACATACGAGTTAGCGTATAATCACTCAGTTAAATTGTCTGTGGCTTTCCTTGATAAAAGAACAGCGACCCCACCTTTGTTTTCTCCCCCCCCCCCCCACCCCATCTCACCCCTACACACACTTTTAATAAAGCGTCGCTGAGCAGCTAGCGTCTGATTTGCATGACTCGCTGCGCATTTAATCTTTCGGTGCCTGTGAATGAAGAATCAAATAGACTTGAATTGCGTGTGTGTCGATTCGAAATCTATTGCATGTTTCTGTATATAGATGGATTTGTTTTTGTCTTTATGTTACGCTTACGTCTATTGCATGTTTCTATATATAGATGGATGTGTTTATGTCTTTATGTTACGCTTACGTCTATTGCATGTTTCTATATATAGATGGATTTGTTTATGTCTTTATGTTACGCGTACGTCTATTGCATGTTTCTATATATAGATGACGTGTTTATGTACGCGTACGTCTATTGCCTGTTTCTATATATAGATAGATGGATGTGTTTATGTCTTTATGTCACGTACGTCTATTGCATGTTTCTATGTATAGATGGACGTGTTTATGTACGCGTACGTTTATTGCATGTTTCTATATATAGAATAGATGTATATGTTTATGTCTTTATGTCACATGTCTACTGCATGCTTCTATATAAATATATCAGTGGTTCCCAACCTTTTTAATGCCGCAACCCCTTAATACGGCTTCTCGTGTTGTGGCGACCCTCAACCATACAATTATTTTCTTCGCTATCTTATATTTGTTATTTGTTACTGATATTAATTGTAATTGTAAAATATCTGATATGCAGGCTGTATTTTCAGTGTTACAAATTAAACATACTTAAAGGATAATGAAATTATATATTTTGAAGTTTGGGACTGCTTCTTCCTCATCAAATCAGAAAATCTCTAGGCAGTCTTTGCAAGTGCACAGCGAAGATCATCTTTCACAAGTCTACTACTGTATTTAGACCAACAAACTGAAAAACCAAGTTTCACAAAGATATGTTGTTGGAAACGGAAGAAGAAGACGCAACACTCGCTGTCAAATTAGTATAATATTAATATGACTGCAAACTCTTGACCCAGAAATGTGTAATTGGTATTTTAAAGTCAATGACCTTGTCAAGTGTAAATGGAGTGTCGGGTAGATTTGGGAAGTACGGTGAAATTTCTTTCTGCAAGCATGTGCAAGCGTATCTTTAACAGAAATTATCATCGTAATCCTTTTGCCTGGTTCAATGTCATGTTTTTTAAAGAAAGCAGATATAGTAGGCAACATGTAAATATTACTTATTTTCATCCAATGTTTACTGCAAAAGATGAAGTTTCATTTGAAATGATCGGATCCATACAGTCAAATTAAGGCCTGACACATTTTGGTCCTTGAAGTGATAAATTTAAGTCATTCAAGGGGCAAAGATGACAAACAAGTAAGGTATTTTCTGAAGTTCACTTTTATCACCGAAAAGTGCTTCGAACAGTGGTCTTGCTTTTTGATTATACAAGTTTTGAATTCACCACGATGATAAAAAAAATACGTAAAACTTTTCCTCTCGACAACCATCTCACTTAAGTGTGAAGTAGTATAGCATTATTCGGCGCATCCAACTCGTTGCACAATATTGCGAAAATCGTCGACTGTATTAAAGTGCTCAACATCACTTGTGTCGCTTTTATTTACAACTTGTTCTTGTGACAACTTCTTTGTTGCTAATATTTGCCGATGAATCAGAGTGAGTTCCGATGACTTTTTGTGACTCATTCAGTAGCGAATGTTGAAATCTAGCTGAACAGCATCTCAAAGGGGTCGCGACCCGCAGTTTGGGAACCGCTGATATATGGATGCGTTTAATACAAAGGTAATATAGCCTTGCTGCCCCCCCCCCCCCTCTGCCCAGTCTTTTTTTTTTTGTACTACAACCGTAAATCTGTAAACAAACTATTACAAAAATGTACCACCACCCTTCCCCCGACTCTTTAAATGAGACGTCACTAAACAGATGCCGCGACTAACTAGATCGGCTCACCATTTGGTTTTCACCAGCTGCGACATGCAATAGGGATTTTTTTTTTTTGACACTGTATTGGTGTTTTGTGTTCTAACTTGTTTTTATGTATGCTTACAAAATCATAATAAGCCTATAATGTGAACAGGTGTCGCCATCAGGTCATAGGGATTAGAGAAGTGGTTCCCAACTTATTTAATGCAGCGACCCCCTTAAAACAGCTTCTCAAGTTGTGGCGCCCTCAACCATAAAATTATTTTCGGCCCTACCTTATAACTTACTTATAAGTTTAATTTACTACTGTTGTGAATTGTGGTGTAAATATCTGATATGCAGCATGTAATTTCACAGCTACACATTGAACATAATTAATGCTACTTTTTCTTAAAAAAAAACAATATGAGGTCTTGCTCTCAGATTTTAAAAAAGTTTAGAATTCCCCACGAAGCTCAGAAACACGTTTTAAAATTTTGCCTCTCGACAACCGTTTCAATTCAGGGTGAATAAACAGAGCATTGTTCGGCGCATTCAACTCGTTATAGTATTGCGTGTGTTAGAGAGTTATATTTTCATTCTCTGATATCAAAAGTCTGCAAATCCTGTTGTAGCACAGTTAATGTTTTGTGTAATGAGATCTGTTTGCACATTGTAAACTTGTGAACTAAATTGTTTGTCAAAGCACGAACACCTTTTTTTTTCTCTCTCACCGTATTATCGTACATTTGTTTGCGTTTAAACGTTTGGAGTTTGTCATGTTTATAGTTTAAATTTGGATTTACTTAAATACACCATTGAAATTTCCGTCACCACTGATTAAGAATAACTCGATTAGGAATAACGCTCGCCAAAAGTCGAGAAGAAAACATTTTTGACTTCGGGTCAAAAAACTACAGCGCAGTTTAGAGGCCGACCGAAACCAATTTTTTTTTTTCGACCGAAAACGAAACTATACCGAAAGTTATAAATGGACTTTCGGCCGAAACCGTAGCAGAAATCGTAAGTTGAACTACACCTTCGGTCGAATCCAAAACCAAAAAATAAACTGAAAATGTCAATCACCCCATTTTTCAACATTTTTAGGGGTGATGAAACAACCAGTTTACTGTCAACTTCAATTTTATACTGGAAACAGACTCTCAACAGTTTAACTAAATGAAATTATCAATAAGAAAGAGGCCATTTGCCTACTTTCGGCGCCGAAACCGGAACCAAAAACCGAATTTCGGTCGTTTTTTTTTTTTTTTTTTTTTTTTTTTTTTTTTTTTTTTTTGCACATCGACAAGACAGAGGTTGTGTAATTCAAGACGTGCCAGGGAACCAATGTAGGTTTAGCACCTCTATTTCCCGCCAGGTGGGTCTGTGCATTTAAAAGATATCCACCCCTAAAACGGTATAGCCCGTCTATATAATATATCATTATTTCGATTGCCCCACTTGCATTAGGGCTGTCAAAGGCTCCTGGTTTAAAAAGTAAAAAGCTAGTGAGATAACAAAAATCTTATGGGGATGGGGAGGGGGGGCTAATACGTCCCTAAAGTCCCTAGTAGTACTGAAGTGTCACCCAGAAGCACATTGACAAGTAATTTTAAATCTCGCCTTGGGTCTCGTCGAGTCAATGTTGATTTAGACATTTAGTGGCAGTCGTATATTGGCTTCCGCAGAATTAAAAAAAAACAACAACAGCAAATCTTGAAGTATATCCGCCCCATAACTGATTCCGTGTATTGTGTGGACTACAGTGGACTGTGTTCAAATAGCGTCAAAGAGGGTTTCTTGAAATGACATGTGTCATGATAAATACTTCCAGTGACAGTCATAAATCTTTGAGCGGTAGAGCCTAACTTGAGACAGTTCTTTCTGAGGTCGCTCTTGAAAAAAACAACACGAAATCGGATAGATATACGGAGTTACATTTTAATTCGTTTAATTAGGTAGCCTGAGTGATATCGTATACAATATCATTGCCTTTGTTTTTAAGACATTTGTCCAACCTACGTTAGTATATTTGGAATATAGAGAAAATGTAAAATATATTCATTACATTCGTAATAAAACAATAGGCTCGCATTCGGCTTTCTATTGTATAAAGATGTTGTTTGGGTATCGTTAAAGCTATGTTCCTGGTATGTCAAGGATGGCTGAATACAAACTTGTTATTTATGTATAACCGTAACCTTTACTTACATTGATTAGTTTTTTTTACTCCACGGACATATCATAGTCAGAACGCATGGAGGATAGCCCCTGATTCGCGTCGGAGATTCATAGTACCACGGAGTGTACTCGAGCATCGGTGGGGAGAAAGCAATGAGCGCAACAGTCAGCCTCGATCCCGCCCTGGTGCCAGGATATCCAGACCTATATAATCTGGGATTAGTGCTACCGGACGACAGTGCAAGTACATGACCGAGCCACCGCGTTAATGATCCGAAAGGAATTCCGCAGGTGGGGAGAAGACGTGCATGGAACTGCGGAGACCGTACGGGACATTTTGTGTTTGTTTGTGTCGACGTGCTACTTCAAAGTTCAAAAGTGTTGTGTCATGTTACGTCCAGGAAAATATGGACGTTTTGGTAATATTACACGGAAACCCGCAGAGTGTGAGAAGTGGCACTTGACTGGAGATAGAGAAAGGGAGTGATGAGTGGGTGTTCATTTTTAATGTCAATAATACTTCAGTGTCCTTGTCCAGATTAGAAACGTAGAGATAAGCAAAAAGAGCACCGCCAGTTTCTCTTCGCCTTTATGAACTCTGTGTAAATGATACACAGGCCATTTACAAGTTCTTTCCATATATCAAAGTCACCAGCTATTTAAAATATATTATTTGCATTCTATAAGCTCTTATGAAGTATGCATAACCCTTATTATAGAATATCTTTTTATAGCCCTAGCTATCTCATCCAACTATTTCAAATTCTAAAATATGACAAGACAATAAATACTTCAATGACTAAATTGTATTATGTAGGCCTAAACTACATATGGCCTAAAAGTGCAAACACCATATAGACTATTTGACTTCAATACATCTTCAATTCATGACACAACCCACTTTATTTTCGTCTTCAACTTTAAAACGTTAATTAAAAACAACATTCCCCCCCCCCCTTTTTTTTTGTCCACCCATTTCCCCTGTTTTGTTGAAAGAAACAATAAACATCCCATAATTTACACGCTTATCAACAAACGCCTGTACATTCATTCATACATACGCCGGCGCTTCGATTGTGAGCAGGGAGGTAGTGAAAAGGGGGAGAAAAATGTTGAGGTCGGGGGAAAGGTGGGGGAGGGAGGGGAGAGAGGGGTGGTTGTTACTGTATTGTTCTTTATATTATTCTTATTATTATATATCTTCAGAGGCGTGTAATATTGTCTATTGAACAACAGTAAACATGAATACTTGAGTACACATAGGTTTCTTTAGATGATAAGTTTATTACATATAATACATCAATGGACGCAGCACATGGTTCACAATTACTTCCTGTACATAAATTGTCAATTGTATATAAGATCTTTATAACTTCATTCTTCATTTATAGTCATATACTTATTATATCTTGAACACTTTATCTTGCTCCTTATAGGATTCTTTATTTATTAAAACTTAAAACACTATTCAAAGTCTACAAGACTTAGACTTGAATCAATTTAAGTATGACACAACTAGTTCAACAGAACTTATATAAAACTGAACCTTCTACCTCAAGAATCCAACATGTACTGATTATTCACACTATCATTCTCTCCCTTGTCAATTCTTGACCACTCACTCAAATCATGCTTTTCTTACATTCTTCTTTTGCACACTTCACTACTGTTTATATTTATTTAGAAAAAAACTTCACTCTTTGATTCAAACATTCAAATCATGTTGCAGTGAATAAACTGTACTGCAACAGTGGTGGCTTAAGGAAGACCATGATTGGCTGTGGAGAGATGAAAACTGGTCGTCTGGCGTTCGGGATGTGTGAGCTGGATGGAGATAGGGGTGTGGGGGGAGTGAGGGGGGAGGTAAGGAGGATTGGTGTATAACGACAACTCGTCTACAGACTTTTCGTCTATGACACTTCGTAATGTCGGTTGACCTACTTTCTGTAGATGAGTAGCTGGGGAGGAGGGAGCTGAATGTGGATAGGCGAAGTGTGAGGGTGGGAGGTGGTGGGAGAAGGATGGGGGAAGTCTAGGTGACCTGAAAGCGCCGCTTGAACTCAGTGTGAGCTGGGGGAGAAGTGTGTGTGTGTGGGGGGGTGGTGGTGGTGGTGGGAGTGGTGGTGATAGAGCATGAGAAACGGCCACCACATCAAGAGGAAGGCAGCAGGTGTGCAGCTAACCTTCCTCCCGCCACTGAGAGGTAATGTTTTGACTGACGATAACGATCGTTGATGATGGTGGTGAGGGGAGGTAATCTTTAATGTCAATAATACTTAAAGTATCATTGTCGAGATACGAGACTTAGAGATGAAAACAAATCTGTCTAAGGCCATTTAAAATGTCTCCTTCGCCTTTCATCACCTCTGTGAAGCATAGTTAGGTCAATTACTCTATAATCTTTCTACATCTTGAGTCTCTAAATATCTTATAATATCTAACTCTTAATTAAATTCCTGTTCTTAATTAGTCTAAAACGTTTGATCAACGACAAGCGTTTATTTCTGTATACATTTGTAAAACAACAACAACAAAAAAACAACAAGTAAAATACATATAAAATACAAACATAATATATAGCATACTACTTTACTTCTGACACTTCCCTCCCATCTTTTTCTTTTTCGTTTACAACTCTAACAAGTTCATAAAAAGCCCCCCCCCCCCCCCTCTTTTCACCAAAATCTGTTTGTTCATTGGAACACTAGACATTGAAACTTGATACATGTAACACTCACAATCAAATTAAAAGCATTCGCCGGCGCGTCGCTCGCGTGGTGTGAGTGAGGAGAAGTGTGTGTGTGGGGGGGGGGGAAGGGGAGGGGTAATTGTTGTGAAAGATAAGGGCTGTGGGGAGTAAGGCTTTTTAATCGTGAGAGTCGAAGGAAGTGGAAGTCGAGGAGACCATGAGTTGCTGGAGAGAGGGATGGAAACTGTCGTGGGGGGGGGGGGGGGCTGGCGCACGGCGGACGTGTGAACTGGATGGAGAGATGCGAAGTGTGTGTGGTTGGCTGGGTGGTGGAGTGGATTGGAGCGGGGTGGAGTGGAGTGGGGGAGTCCTGTTGCTAGAAGTGAGTGAGATGTGAGTGTGGCAGTGTGTGTGTTTGGTGGTGGTAGATGTGTGGGTATGGGAATTCAAACGTACGGAGTATTTGACATAAAGTAATAGTTCAATATTTAGATCAGTTTGCTGTTCGCCATTGTCAACAAAGACAATGAGGAAAAAAATAAAAATAAACGTATATAGCGTTTAACATTAACCCTTACAGTCCCGGGCGCGTATATAGCGGAACTGAAGGCAGCTTTGATAGAAGTGGGTCGGTACGGGAAGGGTTAAAACAAACAGCAATAACCAATAAGATGTGACATAGAATGAATATTAAATACTAAGCAAAAAAAGTAACGTATCCCGTCGGGGCACATTGATCCATGGGGCCGGTGAAGCAGATTTCACCAGTTTCTGTGGCCACGTCATACTAGGGGAATGTGTGGCCAGCACAATGCCCAGCCGCTTTTACTTCACCCCAACTAAAGTCAGGTAGGCTACCCATCAGAGCTGGGTGGGCTCAAGAACACCCTCCAGACCCGAGAACAAATCCTTCACCAGAATTCGCACCCAGGACCTTTGGTATGCCAACCCGAACACGCTACCGCCGGACCACCGTGCACCCAGTATTGATTTCATCGTCGTCGTCGGCATCAGGTCCGTCTCGAGAGACGACGGTGTAGCTTTGTTAGGTGAGGTGAGTTCTCCCCAGTTGAAGCTACAGAGCCGGGGAGAGATTATAAAGTCGATACATCTTGGTTTCAGTTGCGCCGCATAGTATTGTTTAAGAACTTTAAAAAAAAAACGGTTTTCATTACACTTGGTGTAGCCACGAACGCAAGGCAGTGGGAAGGGGGGGGGGGGTGATTTGCATACACGTGCGTGCGTTTTGAATGCTAATTGTGATATCATTGAGAGCGTTCCGTTTGTCGAAGGGACTTCATTAATAGTGCACGGTAAAGGAAAGGTGTTTATTGGGAGAAAAAAAAAAGGGTTGGGGGAGTCTGTAGTAAGCTAGTTCTGAACCCGCGCACAGTTTTTACATAAAACCACTGAAAAATGAGGGCTTCGTCTAAAAATTTCATAGACGTAACCACGATGAGGAAGGGAGCGAAGGGGAGTAAGCCGGGAGCCCCACTAACCTCGCTGTTTCTTCTCTTTTCATCAATTTATTTTTTTCAAACCGAGGATTAAATCAATTTTTTTTGTGTTTTTAGTTTAGTTTACATAGATAGTCAATCGATCGAAGTTTACGTTTAGCTATTGCTGTTTAGATACAAGATTATGTGTTCAATAGTTTAGGGATTAACATCTTGCAGACTGTTAACAGCTTACCTTTCAATGGCGATAAGTTCGACTTCAGGTAATACTTAAAAAAAAAAAATGCTCATGTTTCTGTGCCATAATATGTGTCACAAGATGTGAGACAACGATATTATGAACTATCAGGCGAAGGGAGAGTTGGGGTGGGTGGGGACAGGAAAGGAAAGGTTTGGGGGAGGGGGGCAAAAATACTGTCACGTGGATGAAATCCCACCTGCAGCACACACATAAATAAACGGGTCTTTGCGTTATATTTGATTCGTAGACGTGTGGTTATAGTATTAATTTTTAAAAGATTCTTGAGTACATGCTGAATGAAATAAGTTTTTGAGGTAACTCGATGAGAGCGAGAATTTGTAAGGGGGGGGGGGGGCTGGAAGGAGGTGTATTTGTGGGAGTAGGAGAGGGAGGGGGGAATGGAGTGGACTGAAAGGAGGGAAATCGGGTGGTTGGTGGTTTACAATGCGGGAGAAAGAGTAATTTCAAAATATGAAAATTAGACGTTATTTAATATTTTCTTACCCGAGGTATGGGATTCATTCGACACACGCGTATTGGGACATGCCACACAAGCAGCGCCAGGGTTGCGGAATGCCCCCCCCCCCCCACACACACACAAACACTTCAACATTCCTCGCTTTTAACCCTCAGTTAAAAAATATTTCCATAACAAATGCTTAACCTGTTGTGATGAGACGCTAGTTAGTGTGTGTGATGGGAGGGTGGGAGGATTCTTCCCATGTCTATTTCTGTTTTCCATGTTCCTTTGTACTTGACAAAGTTTTTTATATAAGAAAATCCTTATTTATCGGGGTACAGACGGATTGTTTATTTACAGTACATGATTAAGCTTCCCCTAGTTGAAAACCCTATTTTTATTTTCGAGACAGTAATCTACTACAGGTATCGGAAACCGACGGACCGCATGCTAGACTTGTCACCCAGTCATTTTCGATTGGCACGCGGAAGACCTACAAAAAAAAGGTCACAATGCAAGTCTCGTCTACAAGAAATTGATTGATGGCACAGGTTGGCGTTTAGGTTGTTGGCACGCTGAATGAATTAGAAATCCCTGTTTTGGCAATTTATTATTAAAAGTCTGCTAACCCCTGAAATTGATTGGTGGCGTAGGTCGACTTTTAGGTTGTTGGCACGCTGAGTGAATTAGAAATCCAGTTTTGGCAATTTATTATTAAAAGTCTGCTAACCCCTGAATCCTGATCTACTGAACGAGTCCGAACGTTCAGCGGTTTAGATTGGAATGGACCGGACATCTTTTTGTGACGGTGTTTTATGGTCATAAGTGATAAGTGTACATGGAGAAATCCTGTTGTGTTAGTTCTCTTTTGCTGAGTCAGCCGATAGATTAGTGCATGGGAGACTGCACGAGTCGGGACCTCCATTATTCATTGCAAGGGATGACCCATCACTGATAAACATACGCGACTACGTCTATATAAAAGTAAAGCATGTTTTCAAGCTCAAGACCGTGTTTATAACACTGATTCGTTAGAATCACTTCTGTATAGTAAAGTACTGAGCTAAAAATACAAAAATGAAATGTCCGCTTCTAGGTCAAATACACAATGTATTCACATTCACAACAATATTTGTTGAGCAAACAAATAAAAAGGCTTACATTTAATTTGATAACAATATATCTATAAACTAGTCTATTCGAATTGATAGTTATAATACGTAAGAAAGTAAATAAGTAACACTTTCATAGTTCACAGATCTAGTTGATCTATAGGACATGTGAAGCGGCGTTTACAAGTTTATGTGGACACAACATTTTGGCCAGCACAACGCCCTACCACCTTACTTATCCCCATCTACTGACAGGTGGTAGACTCAAAGAGGTAATTACTTTTTTTTTGTGCACGTATAATTTCATGTATGCAATTGTGTGTTGGGAGAAGATATAATCGTATAATTGAATCTAATCGTGTGTTATCTGCACCCTTTGATATTTCTCTTTGACTCTTTATGTTGTTCTTTGAATAATTTATTCATCAGTTCTCAAAGCTGGCGCCTGTTTGTGCTTTAGAGTCGGGCAACTCTGGGGCAACACTCAACGAGTTCAAATAAAAAAAAACTCCATGGGGTTCGAGATCAAAATACACTTGAAGACTTTAAATGATTTCATTCCCGACATGTCATAAATGTAAAGCTTTTCATGGTCAAATGGCTTTTAGGCTTCTATCGAATTCAAAATATCCAAGTCTGGTTTGGGAGAGGGAATGTTACTCAATATATTTGGTGTGTGCTGTATTCTATTAAAGTGAAGTAAAGTATGTCGTCCATAGGGCCGATGAAGCAGCGTTCACCAGTTTATGTGGCCACGGCATTCTATTTGATTGTGTGGCCAGCACTATGCACAGCCGCCTTTACTTTACCCCAACTAAGGTCAGGTACCCACCAGAGCTGGGGTAGACTAAGGGACACCCTCGAGACCCGAGAGAAAAAAAAATCCTAATCTGCATCAGGATTCGAACCTAGGACCTTTGGTAGGTAGGCCAGCCGAACGTGCTGGCCCTCGACCACCGTGCCCACAATGTATTCCGTTGCACATTTTGAATTAGGGCAATGAAGAGTGAAGAGATCAACGGTTCTAAATGAGTTGCCCAAAACTTTATGTGTAAAACTTTAAAGTACTTTCCGAAGTCATTCATGATCATAATATGGTTTTAAAATTGTCGTTCTCGGTTAGATTCCTGGTGAAGGTTATGATTTTTTTTTCCCGGAACTGAAGGGAGTCACCGAGTCTCCCCAGCTCTGATGGGTAGTAACAAGTTTGATATTGATTAAAATGCAAACAATGTTATTTTGTTATTAGTTGTAGCTATTTATGGGAGTAACACTCGCTGAGGCAAAATAGTGTATGAAATCGAGTTATAAGGTCCCATAAAAAAACCGGACGAGCCCAAATGGCTCTTTGTCCAGGGCGTAACGATAGGGTTGACCTCAGGGGGGGGGGGCACACCCAAGCTCTGTCCGGGTTCAAGCCACCCCACGACACGCCGAAGGCATAGCGTGCCGTGTAACAGTGAGAACTCCGCAGCTAGGATTATCCACTGCGGTTCGTGGTGGCTCGCCCGTATACCTGCACTGTCACCTGGTAGCACAAATCCTATACTATAGGTACAGTACTACAGACATCCAGGCACCGGGTGGTTCTGAGACGGGCTTGCTGCGTTTATTGCTTCCTTCCCACCGAGACCCCGTGACCCCTCGGCAGTGCAATGGGTCTCGGACCCTACAGAGTGAGCTGTCCCCCATGCGTTCGCCCGCCGGTGTATTCTTAATAGGAACGTATCGGCGGCTTACACACCTCGACAGTCTATGAGGCCCATGGGTACAGGAGTGACTGTATGATACCGAAAGAGTCGGCCATGATGAAAGTTCGAGGCGATTTCCGGTTAGTCCCTAAATAAAATAAACCACATACAGGCAATAACATATACAATAATAAGAGGACGACCCGGGGAGTACATAGTGCATACCATCTTAAAATCGAAATACTCCCCCCCCCCAAAAAAAAAAAAAAAAAACACACACACAAACTCACTGACACTCACATTATGTAGTCAGGCCTAGACACACAACCGCCTTGGTTGTAAAGTAAAGTATCCGTCGAAACAAACTGATCATAATATAATAGCGTTCACCAGTTTCTGTGGTCACGGCATACTAGGGGATTGTTTGGCCATCACAATGCCCCGACGGCTTTACTTTACCCTAACTAATGTCAGGAGCTGGGTTGAGTCAAAGACCCGAGAACAAATCTTAGACTACACAAGTATTCGAACTCAGGACCGTTCGTTACGCAAAAGACCCCCCCCCTCCACAAAAAAACAACAACAATAAGATTTAAAAAAAAAACGACAATGCAAGTCTTACTACAATAAATGGAGTGCTAGAACAATATACATTGTATGCATATGGCTCGAGGAGTGAATTAGAAATCCTACTTTGGCACACTATAATCAAAAGGTTGCCGACCCCGATTTAGGACATCGAGTTAAGGGAAGCGGAAAAAGCGGAAAGACCGTAAAAAGTAAAGAGGAAAGCCGGAAAGACATTGACCTTCTTATCGTACAATATCCTTAGTTTCGTAAATGTTCTCAAATTCAATGACAGAATGACGGAGCGGCTACATACCGGAGACGATCGTTTTATTTTTGTATTCGCAAGCTCGGAAATGTTTTTTATAACCCTTAAGAATGGACGCAGGTTTGTACAAACAGGACGGCCGTAACCGTGTGTTGGAGAGTTGTATTTTCATTCTCTGATATCGAAAGTCTGCAAATCCTGTTGTAGCATAGTCGATGTTTTGTGTAAAGAGATCTGTTTGCACATTGTAAGCTTGTAAACTAAATTGTTTGTCAAAGCACGAACACCTTTTTTTTTTCTCTCTCACGGTATTACCTTACATTTGTTTGCGTTTAATAGTTTGGAGTTTGTCATGTTTATAGTTTAAATTTAATAGAGTTACGCGTATGGATTTACTTAAAATACACCATTGAAATTTTCGTCACCAATGATTAAGAATAACTGGTAACTAGATTAGGAATAACGCTCGCAAACAGTCGAGAACAAAACGTTTTGACTAGAGGTGAAGCAAACGTCAAAGTCCAAAAGTACAGGAGAAATAAAGAAGTTTTCGAAAACAGGTTTTTGCTCTTTTTAGGTCAGTGTAATACTTGACTTATAAGTTTAGAGACGTTCCTTCTATATATGAGATTATTATGTCCACTAGATCTCAAAACTTCTGCAGGGCGGCAGGGATTGGTCGGCGGCAGGGCTGGAACCCGGGCCGTTTTGTTGACAATCCGGTGAACTAACCACAGGACCAGCGGGCCGCACAGTTATAAATGATCTTATATGTCCCGACAGTGAAAAGCCACTTGGCCATGTTAATCAATAACTGCCATATGCGCCATCTAGTCTAGTAATTCTACATTATTGCTCAACACCATATAAGTTTATTTTATTGCCGAGTGTTTAAGCTACTTGTTCTTTATGGCTCATAAATAAATAATACATGCGGGCTAAAAACGAATCACCATACATAAGCCTTTATTAATTACCCTTTTCACATAACACTTGTAACAAAAGGAAATGCATAAGGAAAAGTTTATTAACCTCAAGTAGTATCGGACATAATTCATTTTATTGATGTTTATTTTATCGTATATTATATGTTAAAGACGCTCTGTTTATACAGAAGTTTATTTTTTATTGCAGTTTGAAACTTTTGCGACAAATAAACTCAAAACACGTAGATCTAAGTGTTTGTGTTGTGTTTTATTATTATTTTTTTATTATAAAATTTTTGCATCCGTAAGTTTTAAGACCTTGATGTGAACACATCATACACCAATAAAATGGCGTCTTTGTCGGACTTGACAGGGCCAAGGAAAAGAAAGGGTTGAACAATTTTAGTGATAAAGCCAAAGAGTTATTGTCTGGCACAACAAAGAGTGTGTCAATCTCTGCTTTTAGTCAATGGGAGTTCTAACATTATGTCCACTCAGGTAATGAGGCCAAGTGGCTGAGCACCAGCGCGTTCGGCTAGCGAACCGAAGGTCCTGGGTTTGGACCTGACATTAGTTAGGACAAAGTAATGGCTGCTGGGTATATTGTGTTGGACACAACCCACTAGTATCCGTGGCCACATAAGTTTTTAAACACTGCTTACATATTATATCTAAACGTTCAAATATAAAACTTGTAAATACATTAAACAAACTTTCTTTTAAAAAGATCCGCTCAACTTACTAAGCACGACATCTTTCTTATGACTGGAGTTTATTCTTAACCCTTACAGTCCCGGGCGCGTATATAACGGAACTGAAGGCAGCATAGATAGAAGTAGGTCGGTACGGGAAGGGTTAAGAGTGTAAAGTTATTTGTATTAAGAATTTAGAATAGAAGTAAATAAAAAAAAGACACTAGTTCAGTCCCCTACATTTTTGTTTTGTTACTCCCCGTCCCCCTTTCCACAACTCGCAAGTCTAAGAAAGAGTTTAGGATTAGGTTACAAGCTGTTATACAAAAAAAAAACAAAAAAAAAAAACTTCTGACATGTAACCAAAGAACAAACTTATTGATGTCTTTAAGCGTGATATTTGGTCTTGTTCCCCGGGTATATTTATTTAAATAACTGACGAGCGTCACCCGATCACTGGAAAGCCGCAAGGTTTAGTAACTTCTCATATACACTAAAACCCCGTGCATACATTACCTTTTCATTCTTCCGTGTCTTTCCCACTTTATACACCTGTAGACGTAGGCCTGTCTTTCAAACTCTTTTACCTTTGAAATTTTATATTATCTTTTCAATTTTAAATCTTTATGTTTTTTTAGTCTCTTCATGTTTCCATTTTTTTAATCTTCATATCGTTCCACCTCCTCATTTATTTTCATGTGTCCGTCTGTCTATCAATTTTTTATTTTGCTTGACGTATCAATGGCCTCTTCCTTGGATGACATTTAGTTGTTGGTTTGTGTAGGCTATATATTTATGTGTGTGTGTGAGAGAGAGAGAGAGAGAGAGTAACCAGTTACGTGTACAATTAGGAACCCTTATACTTATGCCTTGTAAGTTAAACAAACCCAGACATCTAAAAAAAAAATCGGCTCTTGAGTTCATGGCGTAGGCCTAAACATATTCAGGTGTGCACACCAAGGCTCTGTCCGGGCGCCAGTCACGCCACGTGCGGTGTAACATTGGGTACGGTCTCCGCAGCCCATGCACAAACTGCAGAATTCCCTTCGGATCATTTACGAGGTGGCTCGCCAGTATAAATGAAATGTCGTCTGGTAGCACACATCCCATACTATAGATATGGCAATCCAGGAACCAGTTTGTGTTTTAGACGGAATGCTGCGGTCATTGTTTCCTCCTCACGAGGGCCACAGACACGAGTAGCCCTGCAACTAGGAGCGAGACACCAGAGGTCGCAGCAGGGACTGTTTCCCATACGTTCGCCCGCCGGTATATTCTTAATGTGAACGTATGGGCGGTTTACACACTTCACCAGCCTTTGAGACACATGAGTATAGAAGTGACGGTTTTTTAACCAGATCAGGGCGAACTAGATCAAGAAAATCTTAAAGTTAAAATACGCATTTACATAGCGCTTGACGAAAGACACTATTGAGTGAAATGTGAAATGCACTATGGCCCTTGTCTACCTGGTTTTACTTGCCGATGTTTGACCTTTGCTCCCTTCTACCGAAAACCAAGACCTCGTGCAGTCCCCCCCTCCCCCCCCCCCCCCGCACTCCATAGTTACCTTCTAGCCCCGATAATTTTCATTTACGGAATAAATGTAGTCTATTAATAAACACCTCTTTAGAACAATGTCCTGTTACAAACCAGTTTAGTATAGAGATGTTAAACGAAAACCGGAATACCGGATTCCGGTTTTGAAACTGAAAACCGGTTTTGATTTTCAAAACCGGATTTCGGTTTGTTGGTTGGAAGGTAATCATTACTTCAAGTAGCACACCTTTTTTTTTGTGTTTTTTTTTTGTTCTGATGGAAATGAATCAAATTTGTGTTAGATATTGTGTTTCTTTTTTCTCCAAATACCAACTATGGCTTGCGATAAAAACAACATCAAACCAAATGTTAAGTTACAGTTACAATTAACAGGATATTTTTTTACTTGTCGGCTCATCTTTTAGATTTCCGCTTCTCTTTGATGAAGCTACACCATCGTCTCTCGAGACTGACGAATGCCGACGACGACGACGGACTTTTTGATGTACGCAATAAAGAGACGCAAACTAGTTTTGTCCTTTGACCCTGAACAATTCGGCTAGAAACCGCGTCTGTGCTTTATTATGAACGGCACTTTTAAATACACATTCTTTTCATTGGTGCCACGCGATCATTTTCATCAATACAATATTTTACAAATCTAGATCTAGACTAATTCCACGGTGTACACATTTTTATCACTATTAAAAGCTATTATCGGTTTTAATCAATAAGCCCAGATTTTATTTTTGTTCTAAAGAATGTTATGGTATGGTGTACAAAATCATATTGTATTCAGACAAATCAACCTCTTGAATACCCTGCAAACACTAATTAAGTTTGATCTATTTTTCAAATATTCCTACAAAGCTACGCACATTTGGCTTTTCCGGCCTGTGACTTGTGACATTGCATAGGGGGGGGGAAACCGAAATCCGGTTTTAAACCGATTTTGTAGATCCGAAAACCGGTTTAGAAAAAAAACCGGTTTTAACATCCCTAGTTTAGTATAATATGGATCCCGTGCTTTCAAGCCCCCCCCCCCCCTGTTGTGTCCCTCCCTCTCACCCATCCGTTTATCCTTCGTCACAAAACTTTTCCCGGTGTCCCACTCCACCACCCCTCCCCCCTCCTCATTTTTTTTAACGTCTCTCTACTCTTCCCCACCCAGTCTGACTTTCAACATTCGTGTACTGGGGTACGTACAATTGTAGGCTTCCTGCAGGAGTTATATGGGGCCTTCAACGTAGTCTGTCAAGGAAACGGGAAAACGTTTTTCTTTTAAGTTAGACAATGTTAGATAACCAATGTAGCCCATCTCACATTAGCTAAATCTACACTAGAATATGCCCCTTCTGCATAGGACCCATCAACTAAAGTAAAGAGCTGCATTGTTCTTTATTAGCGAATATTCACAACTGACAAGAGTAATTTAAACACCAATAGTTCAATTATTAAATCATATGCCTTATCTATTATTACTACTGTTTTAATTTCACTTCTGTCCTTCAGTTGTTTCTAGTTTTTAGTGAGTTAACTACAGCCTAGGTGTTACTCTTGTCAGTTGTAAATATTCACTAGCAATGAACCTTTGTATAATAAATCGATCAACATAACAATTTTAATATTTTAAAAAATTTATTTTATATACATATTATTTATATTTTATTTATTACATATTTTATCTACAATGTCAAATGGCCCAAGAGCCTTGCAAAGGCACTCCAGATTTATATATAAACATGTCATGCAAGACCAATCTCTTGAAATAAACAAATATTAATTCCCCGAGTGCAATTGGGAGCAGGACACCCGAGGTCGCAGCAGGGGTCTGTTCCCCATGCCCGCCGGTGTATTCTTAATGTGAACGTATGGGTGGTTTACACTCTTCGTCATTCTTGACTTCGCTAGTCTTTGAGATACATGGGTATATAAATGATGTTTTTTTCAGATCAGGGCGAACTAGACCAAGACAATCTTAAAGTACGTATTTACATAATATGGCCTGATGAAAGACAGAACCCAGTGAAATGTGAAATACATGAAAAATGTGTTACGTATTATGGCCCTTGTCGACAAGGTAAAACACAAGCATTACATTTACCTTGCTTTACTAGCCGACGTTTGCCTTTTCTTCCCTTCTACCAAAACCAAGACCTCGTGCAGTTTCACATTAAAATTTATGAAGAGGGGGGTGGGGGTAATGTGGCAAGGCAGGCACTAGATTGGAAATTGGAACCCTCATGGGAAGTGAAAAAGTGGGCAGACCCAGACAGACTTAGAGAAGGTCGGTTGTCAACGGTTGCTGGCCTTACATGGGCCCAATTGAAAGGGGTCGCCCATGAATCATGATCGAGATCGACAAATAGGTGTAATAATGGTACTTTTCTGCTTTGGGGACTGCATTGAAATCTTTTCACTTCAAACAATAAACATTAAAATTTGAAAGACCAGACCTAAACATTATTGTACATTCCTGATATAACCAAATCTGACTTTCTTATATTTATATATATATAATTTATAATTACACATTATTCACACACAGGTATAAACGTAGATTAAACAAGGAATGTATCCTAAAAAAAAAAATCAGGGAATGTACAAGGCACTAACAATTCTTATATTTTCAGTTCTGAAGTTCAGATACACCATAAAAAAAAAAGAATTTTCTAACACTGTTCTATATTTATTGTGGCCTGGATACAGTTCATTTTGACAGCAGTGGCGGGTTTTTTACTGTGTGCCTCATCTGTAAGTCCTCCGTTAGCAATTTGGTAAGTAAGATACCGCTTTTTGTTTCTTCTATAACAACAGTAAATTGAAACAGCTACAAAAACAATGAATATTACACAAGCGACTACAATGCCCGCGATTCCACCAGCCGATGGAGGAGTATCGCCATTTTCCTGGCGCTTGTCAGTACAATTGTTAGCGTTGCAGTTGATGTTGGGACACTTTTGGCACTCCACCGATCGCTCAGTTAAGTCGTGATAATAAACACATGTGCTGTTGAAGTGTTCAGCTTTGAGGCAACCATATGTTACAACGTTTTCACATTTCGTGGCGTTGTGTTTGTAAGTGTTAGGTTTCAGTGGTGGAGTACTTGTAATATCCGCTTTGGTATTTGGGGTCGAGGCAGTTGTGGTGACTGTGGTAGAACTGCAGCATTCGGCATTCTGTTGACAGTCTGTAGCTCCGCAACGAGCACACGTATATCGTGCTAGAGACGAGTCGTATAGAACGTAAAAGCCCTCCTTGCATTGCTCGACTATTGTGTCCCTTTCACGAGTACATGTCTTAACTTGTAGCACATAATCGATTTCGGGGAAATAAATTGTGCACCTTTTGCAGCTCAAGTTTGTGTGTCCGTCTTCAGCCATGAAGGTGCCATTTGGACAAGTCGGGCAAAAACGTGTATTTCCGAAGGTATCCATGAACTGACCTATCCCACAACGCGTTGCGTCGTTCTGTGCGACATCTTGCGTCAAAATTACGGACACACTGCTTACCGTTAAAAGCACTAAACCGAACATCTTGGTTTCTTGAATTCTGGAGATAGAAAAAGAAAGACTCGTTAACGATCTAAAAGAGTGAAATGAAAAGCATTCTAATTCATAAAAAAATTGAATTCCAGAAATCTCGTCTTCGACTAAAACCAAGATTGTGTGTTGACGAAGGAGTAGGTTTTCCGGGGGATGTCCCTAAGTCTACCCGACCAGATTACTACTAGACTAATACTCTTCAAATCAACCCACTCAGTATTAGTAAGTAAAGTAGGCCTACACTTCTGACCAAATTGATCCATAGGGCCGGTGAAGCAGCGTTCACCAGTTTCTGCATTAAAGGTGATTGTGTGGCCAGCACAATGTACAGCCGCCTTTACTTTACCCCAACTAAGGTCAGGTACCTATCAGAGCTGGGTAGAGTATTAGACTACTAGTAATCTCATTGGGTAGACTTGGGGGCACCCTCCAGACCCGGGAAAGAGCCTAGTCTTCACCAGGATTCGAACCCGGGACCTTCGGTACGCCAGCCGAACGCTCTGCCGCTCGACCACCATGCCCCAACCGCAGGAGGGCTAGAATTTTTTTTTTTATATCTACAATTGAACCTTTACATAAACATTAGACACGGACCAAATGTTATGACGCAAGGTGGTCAATGCGGCTGCGTGTTCGGCTGGCTTACCGATGGTCATGGGTGAAGGCTAGGATTTTATTCCTAGGTCTGGAGGGTGACCCCCGAGTCTAGCCGACGAGATTACTAGTAGTCTAACACTCCTCTAATCAGCCCACACAGTATTACTTATAATGAAAAAAAATCCCCCACCCCACCAAAAAAAAACAAACAAACATGTTCACTACTGTATGTGCTGGAGTCCAAAGTCCAAAGACACGTTAAGAGATAATAGAGCGTGAAGCAAGGTTTTTTTTAATCTATTTAAAATACCAGAGTGATCATGACTGGTTTTTTTTTATTCCAGAAATCGCGCTTGTTGAACTCAATACAAGAACACAGTGTTGAACAGTGCCTTTGCTAGGGATTTGGGGCCCGGGGGGGGGGGGGCCTTGGCCTCTTTAGGGGCCCCTCCATTTTGACATTCAACATTATGACATCAGAAAAAAAAAACGATTCGGTCACTCCCTCAAGTAGGGGCCCGGGGGGATTTTCGAAATTGGGGGGAGGGGGTGGCCACACTAGCCTAGATAGGCGTCGAAGTGGAATTCTAAAAAAAATGGATAAAAACAGCAAAATTAGTTGCTTGCAAATAAAATTGTCTTCCAAGTGGTTGGTTTGAACAGGCGGCCTTGTCTTAGCCTCCGCGTACGACCGTACTAACAAATGAAACATTCTAAATAGTAAATAGGCGCCTTTTTTCATCTGCCCTTCCCGCCCCGGGCGCCATTTTTGTAATAGCAACGCAAGTGCTTGCACACAATTAAATACACCACAAACACTACTACCAAGGACAGATCCTGTGAATAGGTTTGTATGACCTTGTTTAAAACATAACAATAATAAACGTTTTATGTGGTTCACAGGTAGGCCAAGATCTATGTGCTGAACTGGAACGAGTTTTAAGGATTGGCTATTTTTTCTAGAAGGTTAACTTTAAAGTTACCGTTTACAGTTAATAGGCCTACATTCCAGTGCCAGACTTGAGCAGGGAATAGCCTAATAATAAAGTAATGTATCAAGAGAGGGTATTTGTTTATATACTTTTTAACCACACCGTCAAATTTACTATGATTGCCCTCAAGCAAGACTAGACTCGAACCATGGATGAGCGTAGAACGCAATAATCTTCTTTATAGAAGGAGCGTCTGTAATGTATAAGATAAGACATTAAAGACGTGTCCACCGCCTGGCTAAATCTTAACAAATACGTTTATGTTACAGGCGCTTCTACTATACGGAAGAGTATTGCGTTCATTGGCGTAGCCACGGATGTGGTGGTGGGGGCGGGGGCGAGAAGAGCACCCCGCCCCACTCGATTAATAATAATGTTTTCTTGATTTTCTGTTCATTACACGAGCAATGTTAAATGAATCTAATTTTACCTTCCAGTATTAAATAAAATATTAGTGTTTTTAAAATAGTTTACAGATATTAACCGATAGGCCTACTAGTGTTGAATTTGCCTACTATAGGCCTACTACTAGATCTAGACTATATATTATACAAGCTACATTGCCCGGCGTTGCCCGGGTGAAAAAAAAAAAGGACTGTCTGGGGTGCAGATAACAAATTTATAAACTACACTTACTGAATACTTTTAGGAAAGTAAATAAATATTGTAATAGGGTAAAAAAAAATAGTCAAATATTTTTATTTAACAAAATCTATATTGCCTATAGATTTACAATGTCTTTTGTTTTTAAAAGTTTGAAAAATTAATTGTCGAAAAAAAAAAAGTATAGTCTGACTGGAGAATCGAACCCTGGTCGCCCGTATAGCAGTCCACTACGTTTACCACTGAGCTATCGAAGACACATGTCCGATGTGAAAAATTATTAGACGGTATATTGGGCTAGACCTAGATAGGTCAGTGACACACGTGTTTTCAAATTGACCAATGGGGATCCTCGTGGGGCTTAACACTGTCTTTTTATATATATAGATATCACTCTCACCGTGCATCTTCTCACTATAAATAATTAGTTTGTCCAACACATTATACTTTGATACAAACATCGATTTATATTGAGGAAAATAAAAACTTACCTTAAGTGATTCAAGTTCTAATGAGAAGTATTCCCAGGGATAACGTTTAAACTTAAATTATCATCTCCTTTGTCATTTGTCTAATTATTGGATGGCTCCTGCGTCAGACGTTAAGTCAAATTCACATATAGACACGGGTAAAGCAGAAGGTGGTTGAGAAAAAACAAATTCTAGTCTAGACTATATTTCAATTCACACGCCCGACATCCAGTAATGCAATGAGATGTATGAATGAAACAAACCCAACAGCACTGCCCTATAAATATAGCACTCCACGCAGACGACACAGTGCGAGCGAGGAGGGCGCTTCGTTTAACCAATCAAAACATTCTGCTGACACAGTGACCTCATAGGCTGACAACTGTTGCACACTCCAGGTGCAGATGGGAAATTGCGCATCTGGAAAAGTCTGTATGACACCCTGTTTCATACGTGGACAAAAAGAAAATGGTAATTAACTCAACAAGTTTATATAATATATTATTATATAAGTTTATCACATTTAAAATGTGAGCTCTGTCAGTCTCACTTAGACAAAGTGGAGAAAAAGGGAGAATGAAAGAGAGAGATAGAGAGAGACAGCGAGCGAAAGATAGGCTTCTTAGAAAAAGGGGGGGGGTATTGAAGTAGCTATAAAAAGAGAAGATAGACAGAGAGAGAGAGAGAGAAAGAGAGAGAGAGAGAGGAAAAGGACAAGAGACCGATATAAAAAAAAAGAATGAAAAAAGGGGGGAGGGGTGAACGAGTGAGTGAGAGAAAAAAAATCACCTTTGTAATTTGTAACAGCTGGCAGTTTTCAAAGTGATCTTCTGGTACGCAATTTCACTTCTGTACTCATGGACCTCGAAGCTGGTGAAAGTGTGTAAACCACCGGTACGCTTCCATAAAGAGTACACCGGTGGTCTAACGCATGGGCGACAGCCCCTGCTGTGCGTCCGAGATTTCATGACATTCTCGTGAGCCAGCCCTTGGGGCTCGGTGGGGAGAAAGGAATGTGCGCAACAGGCCGCATCAACCCCACCCTGGTGCCTGGGTGTTGAGGCCTATAGTATGGCATTTGTGCTGTCCGGCGACTGTGCGGGAATGCGAGCGAGCCACCGCGTTAACGATTCGGGGGATATCCACAGGTGGGGAGAAGCAGATTGGTACATAAGATTGCGGAGACCGTACACTTTGTTACGTGTCATGCCCTATCGGATTAGTCTCGTACAGGATCTTGGCGTACCCCCCCCCCTTTATCCACCCTTTACATGTTACGTCTGAAGGCTCGTCCGCTATTGTAAAGAGATACTTAAATGTGAATTATCTCCACTTAGGGAACATGACACCAACTTCAATAAATAACTTTATAGGAATAAGACCGAAGTAATGGTAGGCCTAATCTCTAAGATAACACAACCTCCAGTATGATCTATATCCAGTGAAGGCGAAAACATCAAGCCAATCAGTTCGTTTCAGTATCTAGGCTATACAATAACACAGGAAGGCAAATGCAACAAAGAAATAAAAAGAAGAATCGCAATATCCAAAAACAGCTTCATGAGCTTAAGCAGTAGGCCTATCATGAAAAACAGGAATATCAGAATATGTAGCCTACCAAAATGCGCACACTGAAGGGATATAATTGGTCTGTTCTTCTATATGGGTGTGAATGTTGGACTATTGATAATGAAACAAGGAAAAGATTGGAGGCAGTAGAAATGTGGTTTCTAAGAAGGATGATGAGAATATCATGGACTGAAAATAAATCTAATGCAGAAGTGTTGAGAACAGCATGTACCTCAAGAGAACTAATTAAAACCATTAGGAACAGACAGATGAAATTCCTAGGACACATCTATAGGAAAAATGGTATAGAAAGACTGGTTTTGTGTGGGAAAATATCTGCTAAAAGAGACAGAGGAAGACAAAGGCTGACATATGCAGAAAGCCTGAATAAATGGGCCAAGAACAACAACATAAGTAATAATAACTTCCCCCAAATAGCTAACAACAGGAAAGAATGGAAAGTCATGACCGCCGATGTCTGTTCCAGACCTGGCACCTAAAGAAGGTTAGGAATTAAAAAATAGGCTCACTCATTCTTTCCGAGTGGCATCTGGGCATGGAATGCGTTGCCTGAACAAACCAAGAAAACCAGTAACACTAATCAAAATACAACACTAGAATCAAACCACGGATGAGTGTAGGGCGCATTAATCTTCTTTATAGAAGGAAACCTAGCTAGCCATACCATAGATTGGCACCTCTAAAGAACCCGAAAAAAGATGTCGGCCTAAGACTAACATAGGAGAAGATCATTGTCATTGTACAAGGAATGAAAAGACGCAATGGTCAAGTGACAGGCGATGAAGAGTCCCATGTCCGAAAGTGGTGACCTTAAAGTACCAATTATGCGACACAGTGGCCGGACGGCAGCGCGTTCTATTGGCGATCCGAAGGTTTCGGGTTCGAATCCTGGTTTAGTGTCCCTGAGTCTTTACTTACCCCAACTAAAGTCAGGTCTCATCAGAGCTGGGTAGACTCAGCACTCAGGGACACCCTCCAGACACGAGGAAAAGATCCTAGCCTGCACCAGGATTCGAACCCGGGACCTTCGGATCGCCAGTCGAACGCGCTGCCGCTCGGCTAACGTACCCCCTTATTTACAATTACTACAATTAAGCACAGAAATTGGGTGACTGATTCCTGAAGAGTATGATACTTTTAGAGCCACGCCGCGGAAGCACACGCCACGAGAACGACAGTTTCAGAATAATTACACAATCTTTATATGACAAACCACACGCATAATAAATTAAGAAAAAAAAACGGAGCTAAACTAACTGTAGAATTTCAAAAACGTTTATCTCCCCCACACATTTTATATTTTTGAAATAACATTTCGACAAGTAATGAAATTACATTTCGTACAATAGTCTGTTTTCCGTTTATCATAATTCATGCCTACATCATTCATGAGGGCACTAGACTTGCACGCGGATGTAATGAAATGCAATTGTTGACGTGCTTGTCTCGTGTCAATTTGAACTAACCATAAGTGCCTCTCAAATCTGGACATAACATCAAGTGCCTCTCAAATGAGATGCATCGAGAAGACTCTGTCGCCACTGCGCCACTTGACAAGCAGCGCCAATCTCTCGAGTCGGGTCTGTCTTATTTTGATACCACTCATTACAATGATTTCATTGCCAGTTTAAAAAGAAACATGGCCTTAAGTTATAATGATTCACATCCCCCCCCCATCTCCATACACAAGACTTAATGAAGTTAGCCTAACGTCGTTTATTTTAAAATAATTTATTGTTTTGCAATATATGTAGGCCTATAATATATTTTGTATCTAGACAGTCTAGAAATTATTCTTGAGGCATACAGGGCTAGTCGTATGATTGCTGACGACCTGGGCAAATCCATGGTACATCAGTTCATAATAGAACTCATTAGGGATGACATCATGACACCATCTGAGTGGAGTACGGCTATAATATGCACTTGAGTTGACACTTCTCTTATACATAACAGACGCTCCGTCTATAAAGAAGATTATTGCGCCCTACGCTCATCCGTGGTCCGAGTCTAGTCTTGCGACACGTAACATCCGAGCATCTCTCCGTGTCGTTAAAAATTGACTCTCTCACTTTCCTTATCTCACTATATCTCTTTACATCTCTCTCTCTCTTTCCTCATAGGCAGGGGTCGGCAACCTACGGTACGCGAGTTGGCACGTAGAGTTTAATTCAATGTCACGCGGAAGATCCCCAAAAAAGGCAATTAATATCTCCACCATAAGATGTAACTGATTGGTGGCGCAAGTTGACTTTTAGACTGTTAGCTTGCTGATGGAACCAGATATCCTACAATGTCACAATATTATTCAAAAGGTTGCCGATCCATATCTAAAGGTAGCCTATTGGTTTATTTATCATAATAATTATGAAACAAAATTTGCATGTCGCCTTAAAAAAAAAACCATTTGCCCCCCCCCCCCTCCTTTTCCAAACAGATGATAGCCTATTGAGAAATTTTACCGTGTCTTAATTACATTTTTTTTTAAAATTCTGTCTTGTTATGGTAGTGCTCTTGTTGATTATATATAGGCCTATATATAATATTGTAAACTATATGGTGTCTATAAGTGTAGTATTATTGTTCATTTAATTATTATTATTGAGAGGACGACAAGCCAACCAAACCGTTCGCTACATTTTAATACCATAAACTTAACAGCAACAATGCTAAAGAATGCACATACCAGGGCGACCGGAAGACAATAAACAAGAATAAAACTGAATGCCGAAACATTCTAATTTTCAATAAGTATTTACTAATAATAAACTATTATTTGTGGCAAAATGGCCGAGCCGGCAGCGCGTTCGAATCCTGGTGAAGGCTGGAATTTTTTTTCCGGGTCTTGTGGGTGTCCCTGAGTCTACCCCGCTCTGATGGGTACCTGACCTTAGTTGGCATAAATTAAAGGCGGATTCCTGGCGGATTTGCATTGTGCTGGCCACACAATCACCATGGTCACAGAAACCGGTAAACGCTGCTTCACAGGCCTTATGATCAATTTGATCCGAAGGGTATTTTACCTTTTTTATTTAATTGGTAAAAAAACAACAAAAGGCCTTGATGCAATATGCAAGTAGGCCCATAAAATTTACTATATACCAGTAAGGGGGAAATCTGTACATTGCATGATAATTAAAGAATATAAGGTAAGTAGGTAAGATATTATAAGAGAAGACAATATATGATACAAAGTCAGGAGAAGGAGATTGGGTTAGAAAATACAACAACAGGGTAATGGATATGAATTAACAAAAGATGGAGAGGAAACAATGAGATAATGAGATAATCTAATAAGATAAGAAGATAAAATTAAATGAATAGATAAAACTAGAAGACCCTATTATACGATAAAATACTCTAAAGATACTTTATGACAAGACAATAGTATTATAAGATAAGATAATATGCCTATAATGATAAGATAAGACCATAAGATAATATTGTAAGATAAGATAATAATATGAGGATAAGGTAACACTAGAAAATAATACTATAAGACAGGATTCTAATTTGAGGATAAGATAAAACCATAAAATAATATTATAAGATAAAAAGATAATATAAGAGTAAGATAAGATGGTACGAAAAGAAACACAAATAGCCAGTTTAAAAACAACAACAATGAAATCAAGTGCCATGTTCCATTAATTGACCCGGTTGCTATAAATAGCTGTGATGAAAAAGACCTGCATGTTGATACTTGAATTTGAAGCAGCACAAGACATTCACTTAAACAAAAAATCAATAAAAGAAGCAAAAAAAACATAGCGTTTGCGTTTTGTATTCAGGTCAGAGGGGTTGGAAAAGGGGGGAAAAGTCCATATTACCCCGGGCGCGCCTAAAGAAGAGGGGCGATATTTAGAAAAATGGGATCGCACGGGAAATGAGGAGGCGGGGGGCGCCTATTTTACAGTTCATTCCCGGGGCGCTAAATATCATAGCTTTGCCCCTGTTACAGGTAACAGTATCCAGCTGGACAGAATTTACCCCCATAGGACCGGTGAAGCAGCGTTAACCAATTTCTCTAGCCACGGCATATACTAGGGGGATGTGTGACCCAACCTTCTTTACGGTGCCCCCCTGCCCCAAAAAAAAAACAAAAAAAAAAAAAAAAAAACAACTAAAGTCAGGTACCCACCAAAGCTGGATTTTTCTACGTCTCTGATACTGGTGGTAAGAAATAAATATAAAAAAAAAAAAAATCAGCGAAAACAAAATGTTTTTTTGGAGTGTGCGAAATCTTGGGAGTGGCCGGGGGTGGAATGGTAGGGAGACCTGTAACTTCGTACAATGGGAGCTACTGACCCAGAACTATGAATTGTCTGGGAGAATGGATGATGTCACTTAGAAGTGAAGAAAAAAAAAAAGAGACATAGTTCTAGCTCGATCTGTTGATATCATTTATATAAAACGAGATTTGAAGGGGCAAAGAGGGAGGGGGTGGGTGTGTGGGGGGGGGGGGGAAGATAAGGTATGTAAAGTAGCTAGCTATTCAACACATTTACGGGTTAAACGTTACATTGGAGTACACGACCTTTTGACACAACGGCAGTGTGGAAAGTGTGTTCTCTTTGATTAATTTTAATGATTAAATGCTAAATGCAGTGGCGTATTTAGCATGTTCCATGTGCCCCACACAAAAGCCCCCCTCCCCCACACAAAGTATTTTTTTTAGTGATATCCCCATTCTTTCGTTGAAAATGTAAAATAAAATGTATTTATTGCTTTTTCATTTTAAACGCCCCAGTCCAACCAAGCTAAGCACAACATACAATTTAAGAATTTACAGAATGTAACATGAATTAATGGCACTTTTCTGAGGTATGTGGAAGGCAGGGCGAGGCCACGAGGGGTCCCCACATAACTTTGGGAACAAGGCTCCACACAACCCTAAATACGGCCCTGGCTAAATGGATAAAAGGTAAGAGAAAGACTTGGAGTTCACTATGTAGAGCAGGGGACGGCAACCTTTTCATAATTCCGTGCCAAAGCAGGATTTCTAAATCAGTCAGCGTGTCAACTGGCAAAAGCTTAAAAAGTCATGATCTAGCACTGAATTTCTTGTAGAAGAGACTTGATTTGCCTTTCTTATATGGTTCTTCTGTGTGCCATTGAAAAAAAAAATCGCTCTGCGTGCTGAGTCTGGCAAGCGTGCCGTAGGTTGCCGACCTCCAATGTAGAGAACATTAAGTTTAACTTGAAGAATCTTACTTTACGCGTGAACACTTATATATGTGTGTATGTATATGTAAGAGGGTGAGAAGGATCTTCAGTAAAAGTCTATCTTATACGCTAAAGACGCTCTTTTAACTTCCTTTATTTTAAGTTGCAATTTCTGTCTGTCTTTCTGTCTGGGAGCAAAATTTTGCTTCGATTTTTCGACCACTTCCCGTGGTCCGATCGAGCTGAAATTTGGACAGCAGATTTGTGGCGCCTAACAATACATCCTATCAAATTTTCAGTCAAAACAACTTAATAATACTACACTTATGACAATATTCATTTCTTAAAAGGAAAGTATAAGAAATATTTTAATTTCGCGTTAAAAATGCCTGTGCAACTTTTTATAGTTTTTCGGCGCAAAGCTAGAAAAAAAAAATTATGCGCTAAGATTATTTTTAGAACAATTCATACTGAGTAAGGAGATATTTTTGAGATTTGCGACACAGATATTTTTTCTGTACGTTTTATTTGCAGTAGTCAATCAATTATTTAATTACATGATGGTTAACTTAGTTTGCAAATAAAGGGAGTATAATAAAAACTTTGTTTTTACGGTTTTCTTGTTTAATTATAAACTGGAAGATTTTGCACACTAATTATGTGTATATTTTTCTGTAAATGGCTGTTGCTTTGTGTATTTGTATCTGTATATGGTGTAGTTGCACATCAATCTCAGTGCCAATTAAAGGGTGTAAGTAAAGTATCCCGTCAGACCAAATTGATCCATAGGCCGGTTTATGTGACCGCGGCATATTCAAAGATTGTGTGGCCTTTAATTTACTCAAACTAGTGTCAGGTTCCCATCAAAGCTTGGTAGGCTCAGGGACACTGCTCCAGACCCGGGAACAAGCCCTAGCCTTCAACAGGATTCCAACCCAGGACCCTCGGTACGCCAGCCGAACGCGCTGCCGACTCGACCACTGTGCCCTTTCTAGACGAACTGTAGGCGGGTATTATTATACATTATATGCTGTATCGCTAGAGCACTAAGATAAACCATTGACTTCACCCATGCCCCCACCAAGAAGATAGTCCCGATAAGTAGGTCACATTACGTCATTACGTGTAAAGTACAGGTCAAGGTAACCGTGTTTGTGAACAAAAAAACAACAACAAGGATTTGATAAGCTGTGCCAGTTCACACACATACTTAGTAGAACTGGTTTCATTCACTATCAGACGCGACGTGACATTTTGGCGGGAAGTACCAATGACCTTTTAAAGCGAAGTTTTATTCATGTAAAGTATGATAGGTCTAATATCGTCTTTTTTTCTCGTCTTTTTTTTATTAATCTTTGTCTTTTTCAAATTGTTGATTATGAGTTCAAACGATTATGAGTTCAAACGATTATGAGTTCAAACGATTATGAGTTCAAACGATTATGAGTTCAAACGATTATGAGTTTAAAAGATTATGAGTTCAAACGATTATGAGTTCAAACGATTATGAGTTCAAACGATTATGAGTTTATTATACAAACAATACTAAAATCTACTTAAGAAAAGATAAGAATGCTTTATTGGTCCTAAGTAAAATACACGTCGCACCAAATTGATCATGTGAAGCAGCGTTCACCAGTTTCTGTAGCCACAGCTTATTAGGTGACTATGTGGCCAGCACTATGCACAGCCGCCTTTACTTTACCCCATCTAAGGTCAGGTACCCATCAGAGCTGGGTAGACTCAGGGACCCAGGACCTTCGGAGCCGCACTGCCACCATGTCCTCTTTATTCATCCTGACAAATAGAAACCTGACTTGACTCTTAGCATATTTTTAAGAAAATAAAAGAACTATTAGTACTCAAGCAGAAAATATACTTATAAAGTTGCAGGCATTCGAATCTCTTACGTAGAACACGGGACTAATGAGTCTGGGACAAAATATCCTCAATTGCGCGCCTTCAAGAAAACATCATGGCAACAATCAAACGGCGCAAATGGGCATTGTGGTGAGGGAGTCGAGTTTAGTTACAGTTGGATACAAAGATAAGTTCATTTTATGTTAGTTTGGTGTTTTTTGTTGTTGTCTATTTGAGGACTTTATGATATATTTTACATATCTATAGGTTTTGTTCGTTGCTACTTGTCAGAATTTCTGTATGGTTTTTTAAACATTACAGTGGATGTTAAAATATGGTCTGCTTGTAGCAACGTAAACAAATCGTTGTATAGACCATTCTGTTTTGTCTGTAGGCCTAAGCTGTCATAAACTACATACGGTATTTATCTAAGTCATTCTTGAAAATGTATGAATATGATCTGACGGATCTTTTTGAAGCGGGAAGAGAGATGGGTCTCGAAGGCAAAGTGTGGGTAGGGAGAAAAATGGAATAAAAGATGTAAGGGAGAGAGTAGTAAGAGAAGATAGAGACGAGAAAGAGAAGGGTAGTAAGAGAAGATAGAGACGAGAAAGAGAAGGGTAGTAAGAGAAGATAGAGACGAGAAAGAGAGAGAGTAGTAAGAGAAGATAGAGACGAGAAAGAGAGAGAGTAGTAAGAGAAGATAGTGACGAGAAAGAGAGAGAGTAGTAAGAGAAGATAGAGACGAGAAAGAGAGAGAGTAGTAAGAGAAGATAGTGACGAGAAAGAGAGAGAGTAGTAAGAGAAGATAGAGACGAGAAAGAGAGAGAGTAGTAAGAGAAGATAGTGACGAGAAAGAGAGAGAGTAGTAAGAGAAGATAGAGACGAGAAAGAGAGAGAGTAGTAAGAGAAGATAGAGACGAGAAAGAGAGAGAGTAATAAGAGAAGATAGTGACGAGAAAGAGAGAGAGTAGTAAGAGAAGATAGAGACGAGAAAGACGAAGAGTAGTAAGAGTAGATTGGGGTTCTTCAGGAGACGGTAGATAGATTGGTGGAAATTGTCATCAAGAGGGGTGACATGAACGGTGCACCGCTGTTATCATTCACTGATAATGAACTCAATTCAAGTAGGAATATGCCCATTATAGAGACATGTACAGGGGATATAAAGGATGTAAGGGGAAAAGTAGGAATGTTGCATAAGATACAAAATAGGGAGCCAAAACTAAAGGAAGCTTATTGTAGTTACTGCAGGAGGGTTGGTCACAAATTGAAAAATTGTCATAAGATTTATAAGAATCGTATGAAAAGTGTGGTGTGCTATCGTTGTTTAAAGGTGGGACATATTTAATAAGATGAGTAGCTGTAGGGAATTCACTCATGAACTGAAGGAAAGTAGAAATAGATCTAAAGTTAAACAAAACTGGAAATCCAACAAAGAGAAGGAACCTAGAGTTATCGTTATTGTGAAAAAAGATAGAGCTAGTGAGAGAAAGGGATCAGAGTGTGTTACAAGCATGGCGAGATCAAATTATTCGATGAAACAACACTGGGGGAAATTTGATCCGCATATATAGGTAGAATAAGTGAGCAATTCGTTAGAGACCTACATAGGGTTAACATGAAACTGGCTGGATGTTGAGAGAGAAAGGGGGGAAGATGGATAAGTAAAATTGAAATCGTGAGTGGGAATGTTTTTTCAACGGCCTACCACAGTGTGTTGCTCTAACCTAGATGCATTCTCTTTATTTTACCCTGGCCCACTTTCACTTGTGGCACTTGATTAGAAAACGTATCAGTTGGAGAGAGTGATGGTCCGGAGTGTTGAGGTGGGGAGGGTGTAGTGTTGAACAGCGTATGTTAGATAAAGTGTAGATTTTGCTATCGAGGTGTCCACTGGTTAGAGTTAGAGACTAGTCACAGATATAGATGTATAGATAGTTGATAGTAGGGTAGATGTTGAGCGATTCAGTAAGATATCGTGTTGTAGAGTGCAGTCAGCAATGTAACTTTTATGTCAGTGTATATGTTACGGCCAAAGCCCGAAGTCGGCCAGATCGCGAAGTGGCCAATATCACCTCACATTTGACCGGCCAAAGCCCGATCTGTTCTTGATTTCGGACCTTGGCCGGCCAGATCGCGAAATGGCCAGGGGCGATCGGCCAAAGCCCGATTAAGAAGGTCCTGAGGAGATTTCGAGTGTTTTTATACCGTAATTATCACATTAGGCCTATAGTGATTATTAATTATACTAAATTACATAATCAGTCAAAATAGTTTATTATATAAGTAAATTATCAATCTTTAATTAAAATAAATTAAAAAATCAGTCAAATTAGTTTATTATAGTAAATTATCAATCTTTAATTAAAATAAATTAAAAAATCAGTCTAATTAGTTTATTATAGTAAATTTTCAATCTCTATCATCAGTTGTCTTACAATACTAAAATCCAAAAGGAAATAAGTGCGTACAGTCGTGTTTGGGGCGTTTTTAAAACAAGGAAGATCTACCCACATAATATAACATGGACCAATGAGAAAAGAGTGGGTGGACTTTAAAGTCACATGTCTGTCTCCGATCCCTTTGTCCAAACATTCCGATCGCTTGTGGCTTCGAGGGTCCGTCAATGGGGTGGGGCTGGGAGGGAGTTTTCGCGGTCGTCGATGTAAGTAACGAGATCAATGGTGGCCCTGTCCTGTACAGTATTGACACTCCCTCTCTATCTATTATCATAAAATTAAACAAGCTCTTTGTCATTGCGACTGGCGGCCCCACCCATGTTTAGACAACACATGAAACTATACTTAGACCGCGCGGACAATGGCTAGATAAAATTACGGTCGCTCCTGCCTGACCTGACCACCTTTGTGGATTATCAAAAGTCAATCCTCTACTCACAGACAGCAACAGTCAATTTATGACGCAAATGGTGTTTTTATCCAGGTAGATAGTTTACTAAATCGTGTGATAATTAATTTCCTTGATAATTAGTGACCACTTCGGCAGGACTTTCTCTGAAAAGCAGAAGATGAACAGAAAATTATCGTCACAGCGTATGTATCACTGTCCTTGCTACCCTATGCAAGCCGCATCACACCTGTGCCACCTACCGAACATTCTAGCATCAGTACATCGGACATTGGCCAGGGATTGCCAGCCACATCGCGAAGTGGCCGGCCAAAGTAGCGTAAACACTAGCAATTTCAAACACATCGGACATTGGCCAAGCGCGTCGGCCAAAGCGCGATCTGGCCGGCCAGATCGCGATCTGGTCGCACTTCGGGCTTTGGCCGTAACATATATATATATATATATATTAAATTTGATATGTGTTACACAAGTTTTGGAGTTAATTTCATTTTGGTGTGAAAGTGTTGTACGGAATTAGAACCTCAAGAGATATGAACTCGTAACAGGGCATGGTTCGATCCGTGGTGCGGCATAATAACCTGCCAAAAAAAAAAAAATCCTCCAAGGCACTTTAGAAGGTGGACGTCGAAGAGGCCGTCGACAACATAAAATATTGGACAGGGCTGAAGTTGACTCAACTATTGACAACCGCTCAAGATAGGCAAAAGTGGAGAAAGTTGACCGCTGAGGTGTCCATTCGCTTCCCCCAACGATCACAACGGTCAATGGATGGATGATACTGATGATATATACATATATATAAATATTATGCTTGGATGTTCGTGTCGATTATGGTGCCCGTTGGTCAATGTGACCTCATTGTCATTTAACTAGGGATATTTTATCTCACAGGTGTACTCAGTAGTAGGTGTACACCCGGGGTGGCCTAGCTTTGATTCTCCTTTTTTTTTGTAATGAAAATGTAGGCTAATTGTTACCCCGTACAATGACGGGCAATTTAGCTAGTTATGAATATAGTATTTCTTGACTGGTAGTAATCCCATCGGACCCAATTGACCCATAGGGGCAGGGCCGGTCCTAGCTATTGCGGGGCCCTATGCGAAACGGATTGCTCGGGGCCCAGTCTGTGTATGGATAAGGATAATAAGTGAAAATAAAGATTTTGTAATAAAAAAAAATCGTCTTTGCATTTTATTAATTATTTACTAAGTACAAAATCACGATCGAATTAACTTTACTTTACTAGCTTTGCGTGTATCGAAGTCATACAGTATATCACCCAAATTCTGTTTTCCACATAGATCATGCTCAATAGCGAGAATAGCCAAGTTGTTCAATCAATCTTTATAAATTGTTGACCTCAAGTAATTCTTGATTAGTTTGAGGCGCGAGAAGCTTCTTTCACCAGATGCCACAGTTACGGGTATTGTTAAAAATTGTCTGACTGCAACAAAGTAGTTTGGGAAAGCTGTGTATATTTCATTAGTGGACAGATAAGTCAAAATTTCTACCGGTGTTTTGGTGGTATTTGGTAGAATATGTCTTAAAGATTCCATTTCACCAGCTCATTCTCGCCCACATATATCTGTCGACTGGTTTGTTGATGACATCAATGCTTGCTCGAGGCTCTCTGTAAACTTTCGTATGTCATCACACTGAAGGCTCTTGAAGCTGACAAGAAACCCTAATAGATTATGATTTGATTTCAGCTGTTCAAATCTCGACTGCAAGGACTGAATTTCAGTGTCCACAATTCTGTTGAAGCAATTTATCAAGTAGTCATCTTCAGCATTTCCAGGTGTGAAGTTTTCCACAGATTTATCTTACAGCCTTTTTTCTTTGACGTTTGGCTGGAAAGATTGCAACTACTTTCATGTTTTCGGCCCATTCCTTTGCTGTAACAAGAATCTAAACAAACCCATCAACTCTCAGTTAGCCAAGTCATCAAGTTGTTGTACAAATCCATTGCACAAAATTTACTCACATTGACCAGGTCTGCTACAACCAGATTGTAATTATGACTCTCACATGGAGTAAAAAATGCTATGTTGTTAATATTTAAAAGCCGTTTTTGAACTCCAGAATGGACGCCTTTCATGTTGGCACAATATCATAACCTTATCCACGAATATTTTGAATATTTAGTTCAAACTTTTCCAGCTCATTCACATAAGTCATAAACATCGCATAAGTCCTGTCCAGTAGTACTTTCCACAGGAAGAAACTTGATAAAACGTTCATGTATAACCACAGGCTCTTCCACATTAACCTCATCTGATACATACCGGATAGTTAATGACATCTGCTCTTTGTGACTTATGTATGGAGTACACTCTAATATTACTGAAAAATACTTTGCATTCTTGATGTCTCGAAGGATAGCATTCATAAATGCATCAGGTACTACAGTAATGAGCTCGTTTTGAATCTTCTTCCCCAGGTAATGATCATGAATTTCTGCATTGGTAACACGTCGAAGATGTTCCCCCATTACTAAACCAAACTTTGCAAGTAATTCTACTAGATTCAGGAAATTCCCATTACTTCTCCAACTCTTTCAATGGACCCTCTGAAACAGGGGTTCCCAACCTTTTTGTAGTCTAGAGCACATTCTAAAATATCGGTAGGGTGGCGGGCACCACCTATTTTAAATCGACAAATTCCTTCCATAACTTGTCATTTTCCCATAATTTATTTCCTTATTTTCTTATAGTCATAATGTATTAATAAATAATAAATAAAAATGTTTCAAAATAATAAAATTATGTGGCATTTTTTTCAAATTGCATACACACAGAGAAATGTATTTACAAAACGTAAAGAAAGTAAACAAAACACACAAATACAAAGAAAACATTTAATTACAAAATATAATAAAGTCAATGTGATCTTTGGCATTGCATTTCATTGGCCAGAGCTTCATAATTAGGAGCGTATGACGATAATCCTGTTAGCAGACAATCATAAAGATGCTCATCGGTGAGTCGAGATCTATATCTTGATTTTATTAAGTTCATGTTTGAAAACAATGATTCGCATAAATATGTCGAATCGAAAAATGATTCAATTTTATATACCGCTTTTTTCAACAATGGGAATTTTTCTCTATCCACTGTATTCCAAAAGTCCTCTGACATTAAGGATTTTAGCAAAATATCATTCTTAAGGTCCAAAATTTCTAACTCTAGTTCTTCTGTCTTACCTTGAACAAAATCTGCAATACATGCGGCTATTTCCATAACATTTATTTGGTAAGTAAAAGGATTGATACAGAAGGAAACTATTGGCTCAATATGTTTAAACTGCAAAAATCTCTCTTCAAACTGTTTTTTTAACTCTTGAAGATGCTTAATAAATAATGTCCCATTTAATTCATTGTCACCTAGCATTTTCTTCATATGTGGGAAATGCACGAGAGAATTGATCTGCAGATGTGATATCAACAAATCCAATTTAGCTTTAAATGACTTTATAGAGCTTATCATTTCAGCTATGCTTTTGTCTTTACCCTGCAACTCCAAATTTAAAGAATTCAATTTTTCCATGATGTCTGTGAGAAATCCCAAATCAATCAGCCAGCCAGAGTCAGCTAGTTCATCATAATTTTCCTTTCTATCGTTTATAAATGTTTTTATTTCTTCAATTAAACTCACAAATCTTGTAAGAACCTTTCCTTTACGAAGCCAACGTACTTCAGTATGCAGAATAAGATCATGTTCTTTATCTTCAGTATCTTCTAACAGGGCCTTGAAAAGTCGGTGTTCAAATGGCAAAATTTTACAACACAGAGCTTCCTGGTGGATAATACAATGGTAGGACATGAAGTTTGAAAATGAATCATCCTTCATGCAGAGGGCAATAAATCCTTTGTTTTTACCCATCATTGCTGGCGCCCCATCAGTGGTTATTGCAGACAGCTTGTGCAAAGGCATATTTATTGACTTGGCGTATGTTTTGAATGTATTATAAATATCCTCACCCCTTGTCTGTCCTTTCATAGGTGTTATTTGTAACATATCCTCTTTTACTGTGAAGTTACTAAACACCATTCTCACCATAACTGCTAACTGTGCGGTGTCTGATATATCTGTTGACTCGTCAAATTGTAGCGAGAACCAGTCACATATTTCCAAGTCAGTTTTTAACTGAGTTTGTATGTCTGTTGAAATTGCATATATTCTTCTTGTGACTGTGTTATTTAACAACTGTAAGTCTTGTATTGCTGAGACAATTTCACGTTTGTTCGAAAATCCATCAAACAAACAATCGGCACAAGTCAAAAATAGTTCCTTAAACAACTCACCATCAATGAAAGGTTTCTTCTTTTTTGCGAGCATGTGAGATATTTTGAAAGAAGCAATGGTGGCCTTTTTAGAATTTTCCACATGTCTAGTGAAAACAGTCTGTTGTGCTGTTAGACTTGTTTTAGATTAGACATTTTTTTCTTTCTTACTTCAGATTTAAGAGGATAATTCACATTAAAAGTGCCACTATTTGTCTGAAAGTGTCGTTCAACGTTATGTTTTTTCGGCACTGTAATGCTACTACCACACAACAAACAAACAAACGCATTTATTTTTCAAATTAACGAAACAATATGATTCCTCCCATTCAGTGTTAAAATTATAGGTTCGTTGTCTTTTACTTGGTCCACTCATTTTAGGGCTAAAATAAATAAAAAAAATAAAATAAAATTGAACTACAATATAATATCAATGTTATAGCGCAAGTCTGTTCTGCATTATATGCATAAATATATTATAACAAGAACTATAACTATCTCCTCAATAATAATAGTTTATTAATAGATCATCGCTTATGAATACAATAAATTACGCACATCGCTCTTAGCCTGTAAATTGTTTTTGTATAGAAAACTCCTAATTCGTGTTTCGTCTGACGAACATCTTATCTTATCTTATACATTACAGACGCTCCTTCTATAAAGAAGATTATTGCGTCCTACGCTCATCCGTGGTCCGAGTCTAGTCTTGCATTTTTATTAATGTTTTAAATGATGTTAGGTTATTGGTTTTCCTGGTTTGTTCAGGCAACCCATTCCATGCCCGAATGCCACTCGGGAAGAAAGAGTACTTATATGCATTTGTTCTCGCATAAGGGACAAGGAAGGTGTTTTTGTCTTTATGTTTATCTGAGCTTTGCAACAGATTGTTATTGGGTTGTATTTCTAAATTAGAGTTTAATGCCTTATGTATTATTACTACTTTACTCTTTGCCCTTCTGTCCTCTAGTGTTTCTAGGTTTAGTGATTTGACTAATGGTGTTACTCTTGTCAATTGGGAATATTCACTAGTTATAAACCTTGCAGCTCTTTTTTGAATTTGTTCTAATTTTTTAATGTTTTCTTTAGTTGATGGGTCCCATACAGATCCTGCATATTCTAGTATAGGCCTAACTAATGTGAGATAGCATTTTAGTTTTATATTCTTATTACATTTGTAAAAGTTCCTTTTTATGAATCCTAATGTTTTGTTTGATTTTTTAATTACTTCATCAATGTGAGGGTTCCAAGATAACTTATCATTTATTATTACTCCTAGATACTTAGCATTGCTAGTTTGAGTTAGTTCTTTACCATGAATGAAGTAGTTTGTTATTATTTGTTTCTTTTTCTTGGATACCCTTATTAGTTGGCATTTTTCTGGGTGAAAAGACATACTCCAGTTTGATTCCCATTTTTGTAGTTCATCTAGGTCTTTTTGTAAAAGTTCACTATCTTTTCCTGTCTTTATTATTCTATAAATTATGCAATCATCAGCAAATAATCTTACTTTTGTGCCTGTGTTGATGCAATTTGGCAGATCATTAATGTAAATTAGAAATAGTAGGGGCCCTAGAACAGTTCCTTGTGGAACTCCTGAGTTTACTGTTATTGGTGATGACTTAGAGCCATTTATTATCACTGTTTGTTCTCTGCCTATAAGAAAGTCCTGAATCCACTGATGTAAGGGACCAGAGATGCCAAAGTATTTAAGTTTTTTAAGAAGACTAGAATGATGAACTTTATCAAATGCTTTTGAAAAATCTAGTAATATAGCATCAATTTGGTTGTTATTATCTAATCCCTTAGACAAGTCATCTATTAAGCCTATCAATTGAGTCTCACATGATCTATTTTTCCTGAAGCCATGTTGGTGTGGGCACAGTGCATTTAGTTTGTCTAGATGATTTACTATACTACTATATATTATATGTTCAAGTAATTTACATGTTATGCTTGTTAGAGAAACAGGTCTATAATTTCCGGGGTCAGATTTATCTCCTTTTTTGAAAAGGGGGGTTACATTGGCTAATTTCCAATCTTTGGGCACTTTGCCCTGGTTTAGAGAGGCCTGAAAAAGTATTTTAAAGATTGGAGATATTTCATTAGTTAGTTCTTTAAGCAGTCTTGCTGGTATTTCATCTGGACCAGAAGCTTTGTTTACTTTTAAGTTGGTTAGGAGTTGTTTAATGCCTTTTTCATCTACATTTATATTTCCTATCTCTTCTAGTTTGTTTAAATTTATGAATATTTCTTTGTCACCTGGATTTGAAAAAGATGATGCAAAGTGTGTGTTTAGGATATTAGCTTTAGTTTCATTATCATTATAAGTTTTGTTGTTTTGGCCTTTTAGTGGAGCTATGCCTGTAGTGTCCATTTTTCTTGATTTAATGTAGGACCATAAGTTTTTATTATTATCTTTAGAAATTACATTGTTTACATATTCATTCTGCAGCTGTCTGCTTAGTTTCTGAGTTAAATGTTTAATTTTTAGGTATTTTTTATGTAGTCTAATTGAATTAGTTGCCTTAAACTTTTTGAATAGATTTTCTTTTTGTTTACACAGTTTCTTTAGTTTAGTGTTAAACCAACATTTGTTAATTTTATTTGATGTTTGTTTTGTTGGCACAGAGTCAGCCATTATTGCTTTTAAGTTGGTTTTTATAAATTGCCAAATATCTTCAACTGGACTATCTATATTGTATTTAGTAAGAAAATTGGTTTGGAATTTTATTGCTGCTTGATGTAGTTCTGTTGTGTTACATTTATTCCAGAGATAAATTATTCTTTTAGGTTTCTTGCTAATTTGGATTTTTATTTTGTTATTTACTCTGACAATATCATGATCTGAAAGTCCAGGGATTATTTCATAATCTAATACTAGTCCTGGTCTGTTCGTTAAAAATAAATCTAGTATATTATGGTTTCTTGTTGGTTTTTTATTAATTTGGTCTAAGTTTAGATTTTGGATGGTATTGATAAACATTTCATTTATTTCTTTTGTGTTTTGGTGCTTTTCTATTGAGTAGCTATTCCAATTTATATCAGGGAGGTTGAAGTCCCCCATTATCCAAATTATAGCATTTTTATATTTAGTTTCAATACTTGTCAGCTGATTACACAGATCAGACATGTACTCTGATGTTGAGTTTGGTGGTCTGTAAACACTGCCTACAATTAGTGGTTTGGAATTAGGTCTGCTTATTTTACAAAATACTGACTCTATGTTATTTTGAGGTTCTAATTTAATTTCTTCAGCTATTAGGGTAGATTTTATGGCTAGTAAGACTCCTCCATGCCTGTCTGACCTATCTTTCCTAAAAATTTCATAATTATTATTGAATATCTCTGTGTTGTAAATATCTGGGCTAAGCCATGTTTCGGAACCTGCAATTATGTCTGGTTCTTCATTATTTATCTCTTATCTAACTGTCGCGACCCGAACAGGGCAGCAATCACAATGACAACAACGCGGTTCCAGGCGGGGAATGCTTTTTGCGCATCACTCTATGTACACGCGGAAAACCCGAAGTGAGCCGATGATCGCAGAAGCAATCAGAGTTATGTGCCTTGTGATTTGGCGCCCTCGGCGTTTATCGGATCAGTTCGTGGCGTTCGTTCCATTCGCTTACTTCGGGTTTTCTGCGTGTACAAGGTGTGATGTGCAAATGGCACTAGCCGTTCCAGGCTAGCGTAAATAGTGCAGTCTGGCTCACCGCTAGACAAGTTGGGACAAGTATCGAACATATTTAATAAACCTAGGCAGTAAAAAAAAAATTAAAACTCTAACAAATGAATAAAAATAAATCATATTTTAAAATAATGTTTATGAAAAAAATTCTGTCTCTGTCGAATAGTGAGAGGCGGGCACATATAAATCGATCCGCGGGCGCCATGGCGCCCGCGGGCACAGGGTTGGGAACCTCTGCTCTGAAAGCTAAATTGCGCTCCGCTAGAAATTGTACAATTGCAACTAGTCTTTGAAAAACATGATTCCATAAAGCATCACCTGGTGAATCTTGTCAACGCCTGTTTTTGTACTAAGTCTTGCTCCATGGCGTCTAAATGCACATGCAATTTTTCATGTTCTGCTAATCTTGTGGTACAGTTTGCCACTGGTCAAATCCTTCATTTACAATGGAGCTTTTTTGTTTTAGGCGACAGTAGAAACAATAGATCTTGTCTACTGACACAATATATGAGCTCAGGACGCAAAATACTTTCACCATTGAATTTGCGCGGAGCCTATGACAGTACGGGGCCCACTGCGGCCGCATAGGTTGCAGTGGCCTAGAACCGGCCCTGCATAGGGGGTATGGTGGCCGAGCGGAAGCGCATTCGTCTGGCGTACCGAAGGTCCTGGGTTCTATTGCCGATGAAGACTATGTTTGCAGACGTTCTTTCTAGATCAGGGGTCTCCAAACTTTTCAGCCCAAGGGCCGCATTAACTATCAAACAACGGTTCTGGAGCCGACTACACACTTGGGGTCCAAATAAAAAAAGAATCAAAACAGGGTTGTTGATTTTAATTATGTATTTAATATTTTTATACTCAGTTCTTATTTACTAACATACACTTCACATGAAAACATGTATTGGTGGGAATGGTGAAATTATTTCCTGGATGCCAAAACAGCGAACATAACTGGCTTTAGATTTGATGTCCCTAACATCAGCAGTGACCTAAGAATATCACTGGACAAGTTTGTTCTTAAATTGTTCTCTACATATTTTAATCTTGAAAATGTTTGTTCAGGTATGTTGTTCCAAAGATTGGGCAAAAACTTGTAAAACTCACCAGTCCTTTTTTGAACTTGTCCCTATGAAGGTCTTTTGCTTGCAACTAAATTACCTCGAGCTGCAGTTCATCTGGGCAACTGGCCACACCTGCTTCAGTCAAATGGGTTTTGAACCAGTCTCACTTCTTCTGCCTTTGAATCCAAGTCAGAAATTCGATCCTGAAACTGTGGGTGGAGGTCTTTGATGATCTCGCATGCAAATGTTGCTTCAGCCATGAAGACCTTGCACTGCTGAAAGTGCGTCAAGTTGTTGGCATTTATTTGTTCCAAAAACAAGACAAGTTGGGATCTGAAGGCCTTTAGGTGGTGTATAGATCAGAAACTAGATTTTCCTCTCCTTGTAGTTTTAGGTTCAGAAAATTTAAATGACTAGTTATGTCTGCTGCTAAGGCCAATTACCATACCAATTCCTAATCAGACAGTTATGGTTGCAAATAAGTAAATTATCCTTCGGACAAAATTGATCATAGGGCTGGTGAAGCAGCATTCTCCTGTTTCTGTGGTCACGGCATACTAGGTGATTGTGTGGCCAGCACAATTGCACAGCTGCCTTTACTTTACCCCAAACTAAGGCCAGGTACCCGTCTCACAACTTAGCCATCTTACTGCTGTGTAATATGGTACATTTTGCGATTCTGTTTCTGTATCTTTCAAAATGTCTCTGAACTGTCTATGGTTGAGCCCATGTGACCTATTTTTAAATTCACCATCTTCATCACAGGATTCAGTGCAGTGTTAATGTCCATGTATTTAGCACACAAAGCTTGCTGGTGGATAATAGAAAGCGTTAAATCATCTCATTGACTGTGAACGGAAGTAGAAAAAGTAAGCAGCGAAGAAAATTTTACAATGTAGTGATCGGTTGGAAAACATAACGAACTACTGCGCGTCTCTATTTTAATTTCGGTAAAAACATAACGTCCATGTAAGCGGCGGTTGATCTTGGCTAGATACACATACATTTTCGTAATATATATGTTCGTAGATAAAAAGATCCCTGGGGGTCGCATGAGAAGTCCTCGCGGGCCGCAGTTTGGAGACCCCTGTTCTAGATAGAAGATAATTACCTCCCCTATGCCCTATGCCCAGCGGCAGGGTTAGAACCCGGGCCGTTTCGTTGACAGCCCGGTGTACTAACTGCAGGACCAGTCGGCCTCCAAAGTGTCCCGTGAAGACAATCTCACCAATGTGTGTATGTGCCCCGGTGATATTTGTTATATTAGGTGTGCCCTGTGTGTGTAATATGTACGGTGCAGGCCGTATTTGTTGTGTGTATTGCATCTATTGGATCTGTGTAGAGATTTCTAGATAAGTGCGACCTCTCAGGTCAAGCACGCGGGGGTAATAATGCAAGACAAGAAAGACAACTCTTGAGCTTTATGTGGTAGTGCGACAGTTGTCAAACGTTATCCTTTCATACCAATAACACAATTAAATAGGTGTAAACTAAAAAAAAAAGGAAAAAAAAGATATGTGTGGGGGTGGGGTGACAGTGTAATGCTGGGGAAGGGGGGGGGGGGAAGGGAGTGTTAGTGGAGGCAAGATGTGTTGAAGGGAAAGGGCAGTGCATGATAGGGAGGAAAATATAAGCCTTTGAACTAGTTTCTGAACTAGTGCACTATTCCCCATAAAAATATTATATCTATTAATCCATAGTTTAATTTAGATTAATTAAAATTAAAAATTAAAATAAGATAGAGGTCTGTGGCTGGGGCCAGGAAAGCAACAAGTACATAGTAGGGGGGGGGTAGAGAACCAAAGTGCAAGGCTAAAATTAACACACAAATTTGGCGCAATAATATGCTAATTCTGAACTGCCACACAAATTCCCCACTAAATTCCCCACTAAATTATTAAACAAGTAATATATTACCGGGTATCTAAATACCCAATAGTGAATTTAAATTGCGAGTTACTAGATATTTCTCAGAGAAAAAAAAATCTAGTTTCAATAACCTCGGTTTGGAAAACAAACAAGTCAACGCCTATTCACGCCCCCCCCCCCCCCCCCTCCTTCCCTGGTTACACCTATGTATTTACGTTTTCTTTTTCGTATTTAAAAAAATTTATACAAGAATTCTGTTTAACATTCGATAAACTCTATTTTTTTTTACATTTTCTTGTTGCATATTATAATTTTATAAAGAAATTTTCTTACAGCCTCAACTTAACCCTTACAGTCCCGGGCGCGTATATAGCGGAACTTAAGGCAGCATATATAGAAGTAGGTCGGTACAGGAAGGGTTAAATAGCTTTATGATCTTGAAATCAAAACATGACAACAAAACAAGAACAAAAACTCCTTTATTTATCCTTTGATGAGATCAACCATATGGGTGTAGGCCTAAAGTCTCTATATTAACCATGTTGGGTCTCAATTGTCTGTATTCCACGAATTAAGAAAAACATTAAAGAAAATAAATGATAAGTAAATATACTGAAATAAAAAATAATAATCACAAAACAAGTTTTGAAAGGGATTAATATTATATTCCTTAAAAATATATATATAAAAAAATTTACATTTTGAAAGACCATCGCATAAAAACAGTAGGAATACCAACATGGTTTGTTGTGTGTGTTTATGGTGTTCATGTTTATGTCATTGTGGTGTCTGCTGTGGTCGAGTGTAATTTGTAAGCAGTATGGTATGTGTTTAATATGCCAGTTTCAACACACAGAATGGACAACATGTTTTGTTAAACAAGGTTTTCATTGACTTCAGTCTCGATAACGTCAGACCTGTTTTCCCGTGTATTCCTTTTCTTAAATCTATTGTTACGTCTCCAGGCAAGAACTCTTGCTCCACACCCAAGTGATATAAGCAGGATTACTAAACCAGCTGAGATGCAGCTTAAAACCACAATAATGGTCGGTGAGACTGACCACCCATGTCCATCGCATGTGGTAGAATTGTGGTACTGTCCATTTGAGCGTCTTGTCCCGCCACAACTTAAACACTGATACATAAAAGTATCGTTAGATTGCTCACAGCTCATGTTCCAGTACTCGCCAACCATGCAGCCTTCACTTCTTGAAATGGATACCCCACACATGTTTACCTTGGATTCTTCATGACCTATGGTAACGGTTGTATCAATTGACATGTGTGAATCAATCTTGGTTGTAGTATCTGACACCACTGACAGGGGAGTAAGATTTTCGATTTGTTCAGTGGTGCTACAACAGTCCACGCCACTTTCACAGGATCTACAGGGATAACACCTGAAGGCGTTTCCTCTTTCTAAAATGTAGAACCCTTCCACACATTTGGTGATTTTGGAGTCCGACACTCTGGAACACTCTGTGGCATCCAGGACTTTGTCGATGTCTTTTGTGTAGTACGTGCAGCGCTTGCACGCTAGGTATCGGTGGTTATCATCAGACATATATTGATTCCTTTCACAATCCACACATTTCCAGGAATCGTTGGGAAACTTCTTCAGATATTGTCCCCTCTGACACAAGGTATCGTTATGGTGGCCATTTGTCTCAAAGAGCAATGTGAAACACACAGGCAAGTAAATTGCAAGTAGGCCTGTGATTGCCATATACAACCTACTGTACATTTCTAACTGTGAAAGAAAAAAAAATGAAAAGAAATTAAATACAAATAATTAATGTAATAACAAGAAATATTAAGGCTTAGAGTAGAAATGAAGTTTAAAAATACACATGAGAATGTCAAAGGATAACAATATTCAATATTACATAAAAAGAGTTTGTCACCAATAGCAAAGTTCTTGCTAACGCACGTGGGTAAATGCCCGTGTTACTAAACTCGGGGTGATTTTTATAACCCTTCCCGTACCGACCTACTTCTATCTATGCTGCCTTCAGTTCCGCTATATACGCGCCCGGGACTGTAAGGGTTAAGACTTAAATGGGATGGCGAAAATACTAAGGACCAAAGCGAGCTAATCCATGATGGAAGCCCCGCAGAAAAAAAATGCAACAATTTCAAAGTTTTTAAATTGGATATTTTCCGAATGGGCTCTATTTTATAACACTAGTAGTCTTTCACAGGGGGCCTGGGATCGAATCCTGGTGGAGGCTAGGATTTTTCCCTGATCTGGAGGGTGTCCCTGAGTTCCTCCAGCTCTGATGGGAACCTTGACATTTGTTGAGTAATAGTGCTGGCCACACAATCCCTTATTATGTCGTGGCCACGGATACTGCTGAAGGCGGCTACACCGACCCAGTGGATCAATTAGGCCCGACAAGAATTACTTTACTAAATGAAGTTGTGTGTGTGTGTGTGTGTGTGTGTGGGGGGGGGTTATACGAGTTGAGGGGAAGGATTGAACAAGCTATAAAATATTAACACTGTATTTATAAAACCTACGTGTGTTGTTTTTTTCACAATTCGAAGGTAGCGAGGGAGGAAGGGGGGCTATGGGTTTGTAACGCATCCCTCCCCCCCACCCTACACTGCTATAGAGCCTACCCCAATTCGGCATTCGTATCTGAAGCAGCAAGGAAAATTTCAAGATAAGCGGGACAATGACAAGAAATAAATAGTTAGGCCTACTTCCTAAAGAAAATTTTCTTTTAAAAATAAGTAGGCTAAAGAATTAACATGAAATGTTATCTTACAGTAGATTAGGCGATGCAAATGATATTAAATAAAAATTTTGATTAAAGAAAAAATATCACAACACAAACTGTACATGCTATTTTTTTTGTCAAAGCATAGGGCCTAATCATAATATCCCACCTACTCACCTACAGCTTAAGATCAATATGATAATATAATTTAAAATAAAATCGCCAGTAGGCTATGTGCACAGCTAGGCCCTACTATTTCCAACAGTTAAATATCCACTTATATATTACAGACGATACTTCTATAAAGAAAATTATTGGCACAAAAAAAGAAATAAAACTTAATCTAGATATCACACTTATAATTATGAAGTAGACATAGATATCTAGCTTTAAACAAACTAAATAGATCTAGAACTCTATAGCCTCTTATGTCTTATAGCGTTCGGAATAAAAATTGTGAACAGGCGTGGGCGTGGCCTCTCTTTGGTCATAAAAAGCAGACGAAGCGAAGAGAGCTATGTGGCAATAAAACTATCCCCCCCCCAACACTTTCTCTCTCACCGTCCTCCATTTAGGGTTGCCAGATACATGGGTACCAAAAGGAGGACACAGAGAGACAAAAAGGAGGACAAAGGAGGACACATGGGTAACAAAAGGAGGACACATTGAGTGTTCCATTCACATCATTATATTTTTTTTTATTTGAATGAGGATTTAACCAGCAATCAGTATCATTTTAATACAATGGTTGCCAATAATTATCTATTAGTAAATTAACCAAGAAAAAGTATTGTAAAAAAAATTATTAATACAATTGACTTTTTTTTCAAAATGCAACAATACTATACTATTTGAAAATAAAACAGTCAATTCTATAGTTATACATTATCATCTTTCTTAATTATACTACATATTTTTTGACGAGCCAACATTTTGCAGTATACAACTGTTTAGATTTTCAACTTGTACTTTGTAAGATTGATGCCCTTTAAAGAGTTAACTGAGAATCTGTTTCTTTCCTTTGTCCATCGAGCGTTTATAAATTAATAACGCTCTTTCCACATTATTATTGCGTCCAGGGATACAGAAAAAAAGTTCACACATTTTTAGTAACTGTGACAAGCAATCATTTGGGAAACTTTGAAAAAACAAACACCACTACAACTATTAACCTAACAACACATTTGATAACACAATCTAATTCATTACGTTTCCTGCTAAATTCTACAATGTTTTGCTTTACTCGACCCAGCCACTTATATTGACTATAAATAAGAACATAAAAAGTGCACAAAGGACTTAAAAAACCTTTGGCGTACAAAAGCCGGACATTTTTAGGGTTTTTAGCTTTGCCTGCCGGACGGAGGACACAGGGCTAAAAAGGAGGACATGTCCTCCTTTTGCCGGACGTTTGACAACCCTACCTCCATTCCACATTCCACTCGCGATTAAAAAAAATAGTTTTCTGGTAACAACCCCCCCTTCCCCCCCCCCCCCCCCCCCCCCACACACATCTCTCTTGTCTGACCTTCCTCCTGCCATCCCAATTAAAATAAATAGTTTTCTGGTAACAAACCCCCACTCCCCCCCCCCCACATCTCTCTTGTCTGACCTTCCCCCTGCCATCCCAATTAAAAAAAAAAATTCTGATAACAACCCCTCTCCCCTTCTCTTTCGTCTGTCTTCCCACTGCCATCCCAATTTTTTTTTAAAGCAGACGGGGAAAAAGAGGGTGGGGAGAGATTAGGAAAGCAAAGCCACGTAGGCCTTCATAGCCTACAGTTACATGTATTCAATTTCCTACATGAATATTTGTGGTTCTTCACGCCGCATAATATATGACGTTTATGTGCTTGGATATAATTGATGTTTTGTGGACACCTTACTATCCCTATAATATGTAAGAGTGACTATGTAAAATAACCACGTCAATACCGGCAATAAACGTTCGACTTATGTAACTACTTAAAAATAAAAATAAAAAAAAAACAAAAAAAAAACGCATAATATATTTTTTTTACTGGACCTGCCTTACACAGAGGCCGGAGTAGGCACCAGGAGATCATTCAATACTATATTGATTATAGTGAAAATCTTGAATAATATTGATTATAGTGAAAATCTTGAATAACTGATTTCCACTTGATTTATCCATTAATATATATCTATATATATATATATATATATATATATATATATATATATATATATATAGGCCTATATCTTAATACGATGTTTATATATTTGTCGGAAACTTTCAGAAAATAATAGTAGCCTAGTAAATAATGTTACGAAACGTAAATTCCCTACATTGTAATGTTAATAAACCAACTAAATCATTTAAGCGAATTGCGTTTAAACGATATAAAATATTTCTCAGCTCAAGGTTTCCCCCCGGGTTTTTCCTAACCTAATGAGAGCATTATTGTTTTTTTATTAACCTCGATAAAAACATGAACTGTTCACGTAAACACAGCGTGTCAAGGTCGTCCGATCTCTCCTTATTTTGTTAGAGCATTATTGCTTGACATTCTGATCACGCAGTCAACATGCAGGCTTGATTTAAATATTCGTGTCACTAGGCTGTCTGGTTTTTCCAACGATTGACCCGTAATATATTTCTACGCGATTCGACACTTTTAGTCAGTTCTTGGCGTACATTCGATCAGATAACATCTAAGATTCTGAGTCTCTGAGTATCGTTTCTATTTGAGTTGTATTATGGAAAATTTATTATTCTACTATTAACTACAATGCTATATGTTCATTGAGGATATTCATTACTAATTGGAATATGTGTAGTTCTTGATTGTGTATATAATATTATTTGGATTCCTACTGGATTGATGTTGTAAATTAAACCAAATTTATCGTTGCTTTCTACACAACTTGGTTAGCGTCAATATTTCAAAGTTATATACATGTGTGTATGTGTAATATTTATTCAACTATATTAATAATCTACACTACCACTCGACATCGAGGTTCTTGCTGTATAATATGAGCCACATAAATAATTATACATGAAGTAAATCAACTGAAAACTCTAAAACTACGCTATGTGAATTGCCAGGGGATTATAAGAACCAGGAATACTCTAGACAACTACAAATAAACTTCAGATTAATATAATAAGATCTTCACTAATACAAGGATACTCACACTAATAATAACAATACTATAACTATTATTTTCATAAATTGAATGGGGGCTCTAGCCGTAATAACATTATAAATCATAATTATACTTGTGTGATCTAAATAGAAGGTCTCATCCATAATTTATTATGGTGAATAAATTGCCTTGTAATAAAATGGGTTTTTCTCGTCAGTGATTTACTAACAAACGTTTAGAGGATTTACTTCAACTTCAAGAATCGTTATACTATTTACACAAACTATTTACAACTGCCGTAATACATACTCGTAACTTGGATGGATTGTGTTGGAAAATATGAACAATATACAATATACTAAAGATTGTGATTGAATTGAACATTGCTATTGAGAATCGGAAAACTTAACTATTCAGCCTGGAAAATTATCTGGTGTATTACCTTATCGAACAAAGTAACTCTAAGAAAGTATTATTTTTATGACCTTGTTGTGAAAAATCTGAACTGTGTGGTGTAGTGAATTATTCAAAGGACAGAAAGTAAGTTGGACACTTTTATTGTATTATTAACAAGATTTACAGTAACTTTTAATAATATAAAATGGAGGCCACAAATAATCTTACATTGGATCCAGAGATATTTGATCTAACCTCAGAACAGCTTAATAAAATGTCAATGATACAATTAAAAGAATTGGCTAAATCATTGGGCATTTCTATCACAGAAACTAGGCCATCAAAAACTAAATTACTTCAAGAGGTAACTGAGTGTTTAAGAAAACAAGGTACACTAATTATTGAAGAAACTACTGCTAATGATAACATTAATGATGAATCAGATGATGAATTACCTTTTCCTATAAAACAAAGAGTAAAGCATACAACTGGTGACTTAAGTGAAGAATTGAAATTTAAACTTGAGTTAAGAAAGATGGAATTAGAGATGGAAAGAGAAAGAGAAAGCCAGAGAATTGAGATGGAAAGAGAAATAGCAAGAGAGAAAATAGCAAGCCAAGAAAGAATTGAGATAGCAAGGTCTCGTACGTCAAATCATTCGAATGCAAGCTCTGAAGCAGATGCAGAACTGTATAAGTTTAAGAAACATATTCCAGTTTTTGAAGATAATTCGGTGGAAGAGTTCTTCATGATTTTCGAGAGAAACGCTAGAGACTATCAATTTCCCGAGGGCAAGAAAGCTATACTTCTACGCTCAGCTCTGAATAAAGGAAAGGCACTTGATGTTGTATTAAGTCTTACTGAAGAGGAATTGTATGATTATGAACTGATCAAGAATAGAGTACTGCTAAGTTATGCATTAACACCTGAAAAATATAGAAAAGTGTTTCGTGAGTCTAAGAAAGAACAGGAACAATCCCATGTTGATTTTCTAAGACAGAAAAAGAAATATTTTGAAAGATGGATTCGATCCAAAGGTGTAAACAAAGACTTTGATAAATTAGCTAATCTTATGCTAATGGAAGACTTTAACAATAACATCAGAGGTGATGTAAGAATACATTTAGCAGACAAAGGTGTAGAACAAGTAGAAACAGCAGCAGTGATGGCAGACGAATATGTTATTATCCATTCCAGCAATAAATTTACAACAGTTGATAAATCTAAATTCCAGAATCGAGATATGAAGGTAGAAAAGAAAACCATGAATCCAAATGAATCCTATCAATCAAAGAGACATCAGCAGAGCAATCAAGGTCCAACAAATTCCAAGCCAACCTGTAGCCATTGTAAACGAATTGGACATACTAAGGAAAAGTGCTGGATATTGAATGGGAACCCGAATAAAAAGAATGTTGTCTTATCGTATGTAGCCATGCCAAAGCAAAGAACTCATGTAAATGTAAAGAAGGATGTTAGAACTCAAACAGAGATACCTAGTGCTAATGCAGATAACCTGACAAAACACACGTATCTAGGAAACTTGAAACCAGAAATAGTTCCTGAAATAGAGACAATGGTTTTCAATAATTCTAATTCTAATCTGAGCTCCAAGGAGTCTATATCAGATAGAACCACCATGAGTACTAAACATACCTCTTACAAAAATAACTTGGATACAGATCTCATCGATACTGAGATACCAAGCAATTGTTTACCATTCATTGAAGAAGGTACCGTGTCATCCATAATAAATGGTGTCACTAGTGAAAAGAACATCAGAATACTCCGTGATACAGGGGCTGAGGTTTCACTACTTTTAGAGAATACTGTTCCTACGTCACAATCGACATATACAGGACAGGATCTTACTATTCAAGGTGTATCAAGGAAAAATGTACAAGTTCCTTTGCATCAAATACAGCTGAAGAGTGCGTACTTCACTGGAAATGTAGTTGTGGGTGTGTACAAATCACTTCCGTTTAAAGGCGTTTCTTTAATACTGGGAAATGATATTGCTGGAGATGTGGTGCATTCCATATCCAAGAAAAAACAATACCTCAATAAAAGTGAGAGCTTTATCAAACCTATATGCATCGTCACGAGAGGTATGGCCCAACAACAAAAGTCTGTCGAAACCATGTCAAAGTCAAAAATAGAACCAGAAATTGACCTACAGGCAACTTTCCTGGCTGACATCTTGAGTGGTCCCTCAGTCAAGACTACTGAAAGTAATTTGTCACCTCGACAATTACTCCTATTAGAACAGAATAGAGATTCAGGAATTAAACACCTGAAGAAAAAGGTGATAACTGAACAGGAGGCAGAAATGAACGGAAATGGACTTTTTCTGAAGGAGGGAATATTAATGCAAAAATGGAGAGATGTGAAATGTGATAATGACAATTGCAGAGAAGGAAGTCAGATTGTGGTACCAGCCATATATCGTAATGACATCTTACACATGGCTCATGACACGCCATATGCTGGTCATCTAGGAGTGAACAAGACTTACCGTCGAATTCTTCCGTACTTCTATTGGCCTGGACTACATCGTGACGTCACAAAATACTGCAAGTCATGCAATACATGCCAGATAGTTGGTAAACCTAACCAGACTATACCGGTAGCACCTCTAAAGCCAATACCCGCCTTTGCAGAACCATTTAGCCACTTGCTAATAGACTGTGTAGGTCCTTTGCCTAAAACAAAGACAGGACACCAGTACTTATTCACTATAATGTGCACTGCCACGAGATATCCTGAAGCTATTCCGCTACGCACCATTAACGCAGATAAGATATCTGACGCACTGATTGCATTTTGTTCAAGATACGGTCTTCCAAAGACTATACAGTCAGACCAAGGATCTAACTTTACATCAAAGCTGTTTAACCAGGTCTTAAAGAAACTAGGCATCCAACATGCAACTTCAACTGCGTACCATCCGCAAAGCCAAGGTGCCCTAGAAAGATATCATCAGACTCTGAAAACCATGCTCCGCACATACTGTTTTGAGAACACTGAAGACTGGGATCGCGGTATTCCATTCGCTCTTTTCGCGACTAGAGAAACTGTGCAGGAATCTCTTGGATTCAGTCCGTTCGAGTTAGTGTTTGGACATTCAGTTCGAGGACCTCTAAAACTGTTGCAGGAAACCTTGTTAAATTCTGATGAAGAGACTGGACTCGTAGCTTATGTGGAACAATTTAGCAATAGAATCTATCATGCTTTTAATCATGTTAAAGATAATCTTTTGCAGGCTCAGAAAAGAATGAAAGGGTACTATGATGTCAAGGCCAGATCCCGATGTTTCCATCCTGGTGATAAAGTCCTCATGTTGACCCAATTGTCTGGACAACCCCTGAGTGCAAAATATACAGGACCATATCAGGTTTTAGATAAAATCAGTGATGTAACATACTTTGTAAAAACCCCTGATAGAAGGAAAACACAGAGACTGTGCCATATAAACATGCTAAAACCTTATGTTGTTAGGGAAGAACAAACTGACATTAGGCCAGTGAGTGCTATCAAAACTGTTGAAACACCCCCGCCTAAATTTAAAAAGACAATCATAGAAAGTAAACTTCAAAACACTGAAGCACTTAAAAACCTCAATGATAAACTGGCACATCTAGACTCAGGTGAACAGACTTCTATCAAGGGTTTAATCTATGATCATGTAAATTTGTTTAGTGATGTTCCTAACAAAACAACTTTGGTTACCCATGATGTAGTTTTAAAAGATGATAATGTTAAACCTGTCAAACAACATCCGTATAGGGTTAATACCATACAACTTAAGAATAACTTACGTATTGGTAAAAGATCACATCGTCGCGGACACCCTATCGCGCATGTAACAAATGTATAAGGAAATAGATAACTTCATGTATATATTCTGATAATCCTAACTAAGAGAATTGGATCATTTAAAATATAAATGCATGAATATATGAATATGTTGTGATTATTTTATGCAATATCTTATGCCTTATTTTATGCCATGAATATTTCCATTTGCTAAAACAAATATTATTATTGTTGTAGGAAAAAAGAAAAAAACCTAATAAGTTACTTTTAAGTATTATTGATTTATGGACATAATTTTCTTTATTAGTAAGATAATGAATGAACAGAAATGTACATCCTTATTTTGAAACAATCAAACTATAGTTGTGATTATGTAAAAACCAAGATAGAGTAATGTGCATACACTTCACATGCTTACACACTTAAGATTAAACTCTTACTTTAAAATTTATTTAAATATTAATTTCATTTAAGTTGAATTAATTAATGATTGAATTGTTTAATATGATAACATTAGTTATGTTGATTTTTACCTTATAAATAAGATGATGATGTTTATAAGGAATGATATCTCAGAGAGTATAATTTTTTTAGAATAACGCGAACATGTGTTATGGTCTAAGGATAACTTGAGATCCTATATGATGAGGGTTTAATAGAATAAATTATTTCCCTTACTTGTCTTATTTAACGGACTACCCAGGTGGAGTCAGTTTTTTTTTGTATATTGTTTAGAACTAAAGTTAAGTGCAGGCGGTTCTAAAAGAAATTGCACACTTCTATTGTTTAGTATGCAATGTTCTTTTCCTTTTGGTACGGGCGACTGTTACGAAACGTAAATTCCCTACATTGTAATGTTAATAAACCAACTAAATCATTTAAGCGAATTGCGTTTAAACGATATAAAATATTTCTCAGCTCAAGGTTTCCCCCCGGGTTTTTCCTAACCTAATGAGAGCATTATTGTTTTTTTATTAACCTCGATAAAAACATGAACTGTTCACGTAAACACAGCGTGTCAAGGTCGTCCGGTCTCTCCTTATTTTGTTAGAGCATTATTGCTTGACATTCTGATCACGCAGTCAACATGCAGGCTTGATTTAAATATTCGTGTCACTAGGCTGTCTGGTTTTTCCAACGATTGACCCGTAATATATTTCTACGCGATTCGACACTTTTAGTCAGTTCTTGGCGTACATTCGATCAGATAACATCTAAGATTCTGAGTCTCTGAGTATCGTTTCTATTTGAGTTGTATTATGGAAAATTTATTATTCTACTATTAACTACAATGCTATATGTTCATTGAGGATATTCATTACTAATTGGAATATGTGTAGTTCTTGATTGTGTATATAATATTATTTGGATTCCTACTGGATTGATGTTGTAAATTAAACCAAATTTATCGTTGCTTTCTACACAACTTGGTTAGCGTCAATATTTCAAAGTTATATACATGTGTGTATGTGTAATATTTATTCAACTATATTAATAATCTACACTACCACTCGACATCGAGGTTCTTGCTGTATAATATGAGCCACATAAATAATTATACATGAAGTAAATCAACTGAAAACTCTAAAACTACGCTATGTGAATTGCCAGGGGATTATAAGAACCAGGAATACTCTAGACAACTACAAATAAACTTCAGATTAATATAATAAGATCTTCACTAATACAAGGATACTCACACTAATAATAACAATACTATAACTATTATTTTCATAAATTGAATGGGGGCTCTAGCCGTAATAACATTATAAATCATAATTATACTTGTGTGATCTAAATAGAAGGTCTCATCCATAATTTATTATGGTGAATAAATTGCCTTGTAATAATAATATAATATAACTCCAACGTGTGCCGACAACTTAAAATCATTTGAACTAGTTTTATATCCAACTTTTAAAAGAAATGTTGACGAAAAATAATATAACTGATTGTTTAATACAAACTGATTGTTTATTACAAACTGATTGTTTAATACAAACTGATTGTTTATTACAAACTGATTGTTTAATACAAACTGATTGTTTAAAGAATTATAGCTTACCTGGGGCTTGAAGCAATTATAATGAAAACAACTATTTACAAAAGAACTGCGAGAACTAGATCTAGACTAGATCTATGTCGTACAGGTGACAATGATGTTTCAAAACATGGCAGGCAGAAAGTGGGCAAACGAGTGCAAAAAAACAAACAAATATTACTACACAAACAATTCTGCCTACTGCCCCGTCTTTTTTTTTTATAGCGAGAAGAGTGGGTGCATTCTAACTTCTAGCGTGTAACCTCACCTCTCCTCCCCACTTTGCGGTGTTAAAAGGAGGGAGGGAGGGGGGGGGCAGACATTCTATACTCTTGGGTAAACGAAAATGTGCGCGTCCGCCGTAGTATCAAAAGGGAAAGATAGCAAAAACATAATTTTTGGGCTGGTTCGACTAACCTATACTGCTACTCCCAAGTAAAGTGTGGTTATAAACTTAAAAAACAAAACAAAAAAACTCTGGCCATATTTGTCAACATATTCCTGTTCAATCACTAGAAGTACGCCCACTTGGCAGGTAATAAATATCCAGTAGACTCATTCTTGTTCAAAGCTTGATATTAAATAAACACTCACCTATTATAGATAATGCATTCTCCCAACACCGGTTCCAAGCTTGTAAATCAAAGTCGGTAACGTATAATAAAAAATATTATGATAAATTTATAATGAAACACAAAAGTCATGTATTTTAAACATTAATAAAGATGCAAGACTAGACTCGGACCACGGATGAACGCAGGACGCACTAATCTTCTGTATAGAAGGAGCGTCTCTAATATAAAAGATCATATATAATCAAATGTTGTGTCTGTTGTGTTTGTTGTGTGTGTTTGCTGTGTGCTTTGTGTTTGTTGTGTGATTTATATGTTTTATCTTTACTGTGTGTTACATTTGTTGTGTGTGTTGTGTGCGTTGTGTGTTGCTGTGTGCCTTTGCAGAGTATGTGTTCGCAACGAGCTTTGTGTGGCAGTTTGATGTCTTTGTGTATGTATCGTGTAAGTAGCGTCTGCAGACTTTGTTGTCTGTCGGGTGTGTTTGTGTGTTGTGTCTGTTTTCAAATAATGCCGTTTACTTCTTCGCCATTATAAAGCATAAGCCTTTACCATGTGTTTTTTTCCTTATCAACCGTAAGTGGACTGCAGGACTTTGCTTAAATGCTGTGAACTGAGTGCATTCGTTTTCCTCTCCTTTCCCTTTCGTCTCCGTTTCGACGAACGGCAACGAATGTGTTACATTTTTGTAACGTCACTGGCGACAATTTATGCAGTACTTCCTATCACATGTTTCCTATGAACTATTTCAGACAATGTTCTTGAGTGAGAGAGAGAGAGAGAGAGAGAGGGGGAGGGAGGGAGGGAGTGAGAGAGAGAGAGAGGGAGGGGTGGAGGGAGTGAGAGAGAGAAAGAGAGAGAGGGAGGGAGTGAGAGAGAGAAAGAGAGAGAGAGAGGGAGGGAGGGAGGGAGTGAGAGAGAGAGAGAGGGAGGGATGGAGGGAGTGAGAGAGAGAGAAAGAGAGAGAGGGAGGGAATGAGAGAGAGAAAGAGAGAGAGAGAGAGGGAGGGAGTGAGAGAGACAGAGGGAGTGAGTGAGAGACAGAAAGAGAGAGAGAGAGGGAGGCAGGGAGTGAGAGAGAGAGAAAGAGAGAGAGAGAGGGGGGAAGGGAGGAAGAGTGAAGGGGAAAAGACGAGACAGATAAGCAGGAAAAAATAAATAAATAAAAATGTATCATCAGTTCCAATTTCTTTGCCAATTTCTTGCCATTGTTTAGCAATAAAAACTCTGTTCGAGTAGTTATCATCAGTTTTGTCGTACAGTGCTTGCCGTTTTTGCACTGCGGCGATTAGAGCTTCGTTAATTGACATTTTTGCGGCTGGTCTAGTCACTTGCTGAGAGAAAACTGGGAGAAATTTTAGTTGCGAGTTAAAACGTTCGTTTTCGATTCAGCAAAAAAAAAGGAGAGGAACGCGAGAGGGGTGCACTCCGTCGCCTAGATTGAAATATGAGACTCTTCCGGTGATTCGGCAACTGAGAGCAAAGGTCAAACTGGGACCATCACGAAGCGGAGAGGAAAACGAATGCACTCAGTTCACAGTTCCAATTTTAGGCTTCTCAAGCTTCATCGTCGTCTTTTTAAATACAATTTCTTGATCAATTGAAATTTTTTCAGTCCTTTCAGATACTTGTTGCATTTGTAATGTTTTCAAACCATGCAATATCTATTCTTCTTAGGCAGCCATTCACAAAAGTTTGTTAATATTGACTCCCCCCCCCCCCAAAACCTGTCTTATATATATGGCATCCTTCCATCCTCAAGGGGATGGCACAGTCTCCTTTCTCTCTGCCTCTCGCCTTTCTCCTGGCTCGTTTCTCTTCGCTTCTTTCGGTGAGGGTGGCTTCTGCAGCTTGAGTGCCCTCGCGCACCTTGGACCGCCAGGAGGTGCATTCCTCAGCATGGCTCTCACACGTGTTGGGATCAATGCGTGCCAGTAATAAGTCTTTCTTGCAAATGTCACTGAACTTCAGGCAAGGGCAACCCCTCTTTCTCGTACCGGCTGCCAGCTCTCCATACAGTAGGGCTCTTGGGATGCGCTCCGCACCCATCCTGTGGACATGGCCTATCCATCGCAGGCGCCTCTCACTCAGGATTGAGTTTATACTCAGCATATGGCTTCTCCTGAGCACCTCCACATTTGTGACTCTTTCCTGCCATTTGATGTGGAGTATCCTGCGCAGGCATTGCAGGTGAAAGCTATTGAGCTGCTTAATTTTATTTTATCCTATTTTATCGCCAGCTTTTCTGAACCATTAAACATAGATTTTACGCCAGAACTATAAAATGATTATTTACATTTTCGTTACTTTTTTTTAAATTTTTTATTTCCAAATACATTTATGCAAGGTTAATGCTACACTGCCAGGTATATATCACCTGAATTTTCTGATCCGTAAAAGAAGATATTAAATTACATTCTCTAAACACAGTTAATCTTTTAAGGAAGCGTAGGCTATGCCTATTTAAATATTTACTCGGTTTTGTATGATACGCTCAAGGGGTAGAAATTGGATAGGCTACGTTAAAATGGTTCGTTTACATACAAGTGAAAGCATGGCCTACGGCTACAATAACTCATTCACGCTTCTATACCTTTTTATTGCCCAGTCTCATCAAGCTGGATTAAATATTTGTAAGAAAAGATTAATGTAAAATATTCCCTTCGGACCAATTCGATCATTCGATCCTTAGGGCCAGTGATGCAGCATTCATAGAGTTTCTGTGACTACAACATATGCTTGGAGATTGTGTGGCCAGTTTAATGTCCAGCCGCATCTAGTTTTCCCTAACTACTGTCAGGCACCCATCGGAACTGGGTAGACTCAGGGGTCACTTTACAAATCTGGGAACACACCTAGCCTTCACAAGGATTCGAACGCAGGACCGTCACAAACGCACTGTCGGTCGGCCACCGTGTCACAAAAACACTTGTAGTAGGCTAAACTTCTATTTAAAAAAAATCTTACTAAAGTTTAGAATTTCCACCCATAGTGTGGTAACAAAACGTAAAGATTCATTAAAACATTTTTTATACTGTTACAAGAATTAGGTAAAAAAAATAAAAAAACTTTAAAACTATATAGGCCTACATTACAAATATATATTACATTTTACAAACAAATAAATAAATAAAGCGCATCTCACCTTGTCTAGTGTTTGAAATAAAGATGTGGACTGGAAATAAACTATGGAATTAAGTTCTACGGACAGTATTTCACACAATTCAAGGCTGTTGTTATAACACGTAAGATATTCTAGTGGGTCGAATGAGGACCAGGAAGAGACGAATGCAGTGAATGAAAACTTTATGCCTTTTTTTGACACTGCGCGAGCTGGTTATATAGCCAGGGTTTAAAACAAAAAATCTTACAGAAATAAAAGAGGCAAGCGGCAAAGAAAACACACAGGGGTCTAGCTAGCGCGTAAACGAGAGAGATAGAGAAGAGAGAGAGAGAGAGAGAGAAAGAGAGAGAGAAAGAGAAAGAGAGAGAGAGAGAGGCGAATTTGCACTTGAATTAATTCTCAGGATGATTGTTAATGGCTCCTTCTGTCTCGAGAAACAATGTATACGCCCCTCTTCAACTGGGTTGTAGCCGGATACATTTTGCAGGTTCTGTGGTGGTACGGCACTTAAAAATAGCATCGATGCGAATTCGGAGAGAGGGAGGGAGTGAATGAATAAATATTATAGACATATTGTATGGCATGATTTATTTATCCCTGACCCCACTTCTGTTCACAACCCCCAAAGAAGTGACACTATTTGTACAAGAAATAATCATACGATAAATAGACGAGGCGAGATAAAAAAAACAACAACACTTGTTGACACATTGTATTTCAGATAGAAGCGCGTTGGCCAGCGTAAACTACCCCTTACATGCATGCCAGACTGTCAACATAATGTCCCGTGTAGTCGTTTCCACCCTGTAGGAGGCGTGGACCAAAGACGTAATAAATTACTAATCTTCTGTCTAGAACGAAGAAGGAATGTCTGTAAACTTCTAGGTCAAGTCGGTCACGGGTCACAGGTCACTTATGTGTTTTTTATAGCAGGTGTTTTCCCAGTATTCTAAGCAAACTAAAAAAAAAAAAACACGAATTTCCGAAAATATACCGAAAACAATATAAAATAAAGAAATGAAAAAAAAAATTTTATCATGTAAAATGACTTAAGAAAAACACTAGATCTACCAGTTTATTTTTAAATTTAGGAGACTCTATATTAGCCTCTATATTGTGAAGTCTTCCTATTTATCGTCAACCTGTTAGGCTGAGTATAATGCCTACGCCGTTCATATCTGCTTGTATCGAGTCTATCTGTCTATGTATCAATCAATCAATCAATCTATCTTTCTATCTATCTATCTTTCTATCATCTATATATCTATCTATTATCTATCTATCTTTCTATCTCTCTATTATTTATCTAACTAACTACCAGCTTTCTATCTATCTATATTTCCATCATCTACGTATCTATCTATCTATTAATGTATCTGTCTATCTATTATCTATCTATCAATCTATCTATCTATCCATCTATCTATCTATTAATCTATTTATCTATCTACCATCTACCTTTCTCTCTATTTTTATATCAATCTATCTATTGATCAATATATCTATCTTTCTATCTTTCTTTGATCTATCTGACTTTTTCATTCAATCAAGTACATATAGTAATGTACAGATGCAAAACTTAATGCATTGACTAGTTTATATTTCCAATTACACAAAGATGCATTAAAGAAACCATTCACCACTCGATGAAGGAAGAGAAATATAATATAGTATGAGGTCTTATAAAACAAAACATAAAAACTCAGAACAATGGTTTACATCTTAATGAGAACAAGTTGACCTTTTTATTAAACTTAGTGATCATATGTTAAAATAACAAACAAACAAAAAGATTTAGCTTCTATAAATGTATTATATATAAAATGTTCAATTAAACTATTAAAATGCGATTCATGAGGCAAACACGATTCAATTTTTTTTTATATAGCATCAACTTTGAATGTCTGCTCGTGAAATGTTTTGATGATGATGTAGTACAGTACCCGTCCGACAAAATTGATCATAGGGCCGGTGAAGCAGCGGTTTTTGTGGCCACGGCATACTAGGGGATTGTGTGGCCAGCACAATGCCAAGCCGAATTAACTTTATTCCAACTAAAGTCGGGTAGGCTACGCTTCAGAGATGAGTAGACACAGGGGCACCCACATGACCAGAGAACAAATCCTATCTTTCACCAGGATTCGAACGCAGGACCTTCTGTTCGCCAGGCGAACGCGCTGGCGCTATGCCACCGTGGCCCACGGATGAGCGTAGGACGCAATAATCTTCTTTATAGAAGGAGCGTCTGTAATGGGCGTAAACAAGATAAAGCTTCGTAGAGCAGAGACTTTTCGACAAGGGAGATAAGTTTATATCTTTCTGTTTATAATATAATTTACCAAAATACAATCTTGTTCAATAAAGTCAGTGGCAAACATCACTATCACATATTTCACAAATATAAAAGTAGTAAAATTCAGTTTCAATAATAGTAAAAAATAATGTACATGGTTTTTAAAGGTATTTAACATCTAAATATTTTTTTTTTTAAGACAAAGGTAGCCTAATTTAGAATTTTCTACCCATAAATACAAACAAACGTGCTTTAAGCCTACATAATTGAGACTATAGACTAAGGGAAATAGCTCAGTTAAAATAGTTAACGTGAATAAAATGGCACTATTTTTGTTTAAAGCATGTTTTACAATAAATATGTTACAAAAATTGAGCTTTATTTCAATAAATTTCTTTTAAAATAAACAAATAAGTCAACAAAATCGAATCATTAAAAAAACAACAGAATTGTAACAAAAAGTAAATAAAGTAAAAGGAAATGGGCCGTATTGCTGCTGAGAGTTACAAGTCAGTCATAAAATATTGACTTGTATAAGGGGCAAGGGTGTTAACGGCCCATTGTGATTTGATATCCAGTCAATGTTTTTTAGTTATCTAGCATAGAAGTCTAGCAGTCAAAAAAATGTATAAAGTTATGGTTTTTGATTGCTTTGATGTAATGTAATGTAATGGCAATTTATATAGCGCTTCTATCCATGCTATTTTAGCATGCTCAGTGCGCTCTAGAAGACTATTAATCTGTGAGAGGTTTCACTGCTGCCGGTTAAGCGCATGTGATAACAACTCAATATTAACGTCATCTAGTCCCAAAACTCCTGTAGGGCGACAGGGATCTGCCGGTGGCGGGGCTCGAACCCGCGACGTGTCAAGTGGTTTTTTGGTTGACAGTCTGGTGAGCTAACCGCTAGGCCAGCCGACTTCAGATATAATCAGATATAAACGTAAATGAATGTATTAACATGTTGCATTTGAAAGTAGGCTGATAAATCTAGATTATATTGAAAAGGATATACACATTTACATTAATAAAAGATTTAAAGTCCAGATTGTTGCAAACAAGAATAGTATAAAAATTGTCACATAGTGGTAATTTCCAATAGTTCATTCGAAAGTTCTACAATGCAAATTGGTTAGATACCGTTAAACAGTGTGCCCAAAAGATGTGTGGGCCTTTTTTTTTGCGACGACCTTTGGCATCAGTTACTCATGATGAATGGCTGTAAAAAAAAAAGACCTTATCTTTAAAGGTCTATAGCTTTCTCTCATACGGATCACCGCCCAAAATGTCCAACAGAGGTCTTGTAATTTCTCTGATGACTCGAGCTGCCTGAAACGTGACAAAAGATACAATATAATATTAGTAAATTATAAATAAACTACATTAAGAGGTCGTCCATACGTGACGCCATGCGCTAAAAATTATAATTTAGTTAAATTAGTTTACATATGTCAAAGGAACCAAAGCATGAGCACATCTGAAGCCACTCGCTCAATATTTTAAAGTGGTATAAATAGCCAATACCTAGTCTTGTTGCCGTTGTAAATAAGCTTTAAATTACAAACAAGCATTAGTTCACGCCAAAAAAACGTTAATTAAAAACATGACATAAACAGTTCATGCTGTTCTTATGGGTATAAAATAGATGTGTAATTTTTCAGACAACGGATAGTCAGTTTGTGACAAAATCTGACAAAATGTGACTAGGTGTGCTCTTGGGAGGGAAAAGTGACTTTAAAGGATACGTTCCAGTTAAATATTCTTCAGATTGCTACGCCCAAGGTCTTAAGATCAAATCTACGATAGCAGCAAGATTTGTTTCAGAGATGATAAGGTTGTCCCTGAAAACTAACTAGATCTGGTGGGTACCTGCCATTAGTTGTGGTAAAAGTAATGGAAGCAAAGCATTGTGCCGACCACATTATCCCCTTAAATAACATGGTAATGAATACTAATGAACAAAAGTTTGTATATAAAAATACATATTACGAAACGTTACTGCCAACTTACATTCTTCATGTCTGAAGCTAAAAACCATCAAATGCCAACTTACATTCTTCACGTCTGAAGCTAAAAACCATCAAATGCCAACTTACATTATTCACATCTGAAGCTAAAAACCATCAAATGCCAACTTACATTCTTCACGTCTGAAGCTAAAAACCATCAAATGCCAACTTACATTATTCACATCTGAAGCTAAAAACCATCAAATGCCAACTTACATTCTTCACGTCTGAAGCTAAGAATCTCAAATAACAGCCAGAGATAGAGTCACCGTTAACCATGTATTTCGTCTCACTGATTGAGACAACAAGATCCTTGTCGTGGAGTTCATCTGACCGAGAAAAGAAGGTTTTGTTACATTAGAAGATTGAAACTCAATACTTAAAAAACACTAACCCACACGTACACATATATATACTAAAAGCACCACATTTTCTGTGTAGAACAAATTTAATATTTAGCGGTTCAATTTATCTTATGATCTACTTTGCACTCACTTAAATTTTTTCTCGTGGAATAAACCTGAGAAAGATTTTTTGCCACGAAGTCAAGGCCGTTTCCAAGAATAACACAAGTTCCGTAGACCTGGAGACAAAAAATTTCGTAAATTAGAAGATGTTCATAAGTTTCTAAAACAGTTGAATTGATTTGGCCAATATGAAATAAATAGACCTTGAAAACAATGCTTGCCATTACTTAAAATTTAAAACATTAAATTATTTTCTTTCCAAATCAATTAGACTGAAATGCAATTGAGTAATATGAATTCCTCTGATAATTCTGTAAAAAATTTGATGGAGTTAAAAATGCGTAAAAAAATGTGCTGAAATTTGATGTTCACTATAACAATAATTTGATGATGTAATGGTGCTTTCGAATAGTTTGAATAGCATAATCTAAAAAAAAAAATAAAAAAAATACAAGAACTAAATTGCCTACTACGATTTAAAACAAAAGCATGTTTATGACTTTGAAACACATTGCCGTTCTAAATCTCAGTGTGTAGATTTTAGTATCAAATCTTGACATTGAAAATGAAAAAAAAAAACACATGGAAGGGAAATAATCTAAAAAATTTTTTTACATTTGTAATAATTAAATTCTTCTAAAAATTAAAAGGAACAAATATAAAAACTAAACACAACAATAAAATAACTATTAATATGTCCAGAGTATTAAATTACTTACACAACAATAAAATAACTATTAATATGTCCAGAGTATTAAATTACTTATTTATTAATCGTATTATTGAATTTATAATTTATCCTGCCATTTTTGTTTATAAAAGGGAAAATACAAAAATTACATGGAAGTGTTGCATCCCTTGAGAAACAGTTTGGTAAGGAGTGTTTTGTAGGTCAGTGCAGTCTTTGATAACGAGCTCATCGTCCACATAAACCTCAATACAGTTTTTGTATCTACGAGAGAAACCCGTGTTATGTTAAACATAACATTTAATTATAAAGCATCTATAAAATTATCTAATATGAAGTAGGTCTACTTATCTTATATTTACAGACGCTTCTTCTATAAATGAAAATTATTGCATCATTCGCTCACACGTGGTCTGAGTCTAGTCATACATTTGAGATCAATGTTTTAAAATATTTTAAATGATGTTAAGTTACAGAGTTTCCTGGTGTTATCAGACAACCCATTGCATGCCAGGATGCCACTCGGGAAGAGAGAAAGAGAGTACTAATAAGCATTTGTTCTCGCATACAAGGCCGTATTTAGGATTGTGGGGGTCCTGTTCCCGAGGTCTAAATTTATGTGGGGCTCCTCTTGTCCTCGCCCCTGCCTCCCGACATTGCTGTGTTAGCCTGTGTTTTGGGATTGGTGGGTGCCCCTTTTTATGCATGGGCTCCTGTTTCATGGAACATGTGGAACATGCCTAAATACGCCTCTGCTGGCATATTGAATAAGAAAAGTGTTTTAGTCCTTATGTTGCCTTTGAAAAAAAAAAACACTTAGAACTCAGCAATGCATATGCCCTACTTGTATGGCAGGCTCTATAATCATTAGCTTTTTATTTTAAATCTAGACCTAGATATTGGTCTTTTATTTGAAAAATATTGATATAAAAAAGTTATAGAACTTACAAAAAATTCTATTTGAGCGTCTGTAATGTATAAGATAAGAAGATAAGATAAGAAGATAAGATAAGATAAACATTCTTTACTTTTTTTGGTGAATTAAGACATTCCATAATGAATCTGAAATATTTCTTACCGCTTGAATGCCCAGAACTCTTCAAGTGCTATTCTTCCACTTAACATCCAGTCAAGAAAGACCAAGTTTGAGGACTTTGTCATGTGGATAACCTTGTTTATAAGCAAAGTATGGTAATTATATTATATGTAACAATTAGTTGAGAAGTTTGTTTTTTTACTAGCCTTTTCGTGTAACCTGTCTGATCTCCCTTTCTCTCTTTCTAGAGTGAATGCAGATACCATGCAGAGTAATCGGAGTGTTCGGGGAACGGAAGGTGGAGGGGTGGAGTGGCTTGTTTTAAATGTGAGAAACAGAATCTGATGTGACTGCACCAAGTCTGATTACTCTCAGTCAGTCTATGGGTCAGCCGATACATATACAAATGTATATTTGTATTTTCATCCTAATCGTCATCATCAACTCATGTTTACCTCCACCGCCGGGAGCTAAAAACAAGAGCTTTCCCATGCATGTTGGTAATAGGCGAGTTTCTCTAGCAGCTTTGTCCTATCTTGCCGTTGTTTGCTGGAACAAGTCACATATTCGTTGTACGAAGGCACATAGCTCATGAAAATCTAATTATGTAAAAGTTTCTACACGGTTGCCCGCCTTTGATTAAATGCAATACTAACACCCGTCATTTAGTTGACAAAGTATATATTGAGTTGTACTTCACTTGACAGAGTACATATACAGTAAAACCTTCAATGTCGGCGTCTACTTTACGTTCAGCTGTAAATACATGGTCCATTAAAGTAGAACTATATTTTGTATACCTTGTTAATACATCTACATCTGTTTGTTTCAATGTGTCGTGTCTGATAAAACACATTCTATTTTCAATGTAAGCCTTGTCAAAGTATACATACCCACTTGGGCTTTAAATGTACTTAGGTAGAAAGATAGAAAAACAGTCTAGAAATTCTCTAAGAAATATATCCACATAAATATAATACTGAAAGAGCATCATACTGAATGCATTTACCTGTGACTGAATAAAATTTGCATCTTCGTAACAAACTGTAGAGTCTGGCAAAACACACAGAAGACTTCGGTTTCCAATGATGTAGTTGATATTTTGAACTGTCTCGCCACTGTTTTTACAGTGATAAATCTACATTGGCAAATGATACATACACTTTACACATATAGGCTATAGTGTAATACTGTGGAGAACTAACAAAACTGTATAATTTTGATAAAATGTATTCCTTGCACATTTTAGAGAAAGATTTAATGAGCTCGTGAATTAAAGTAGACGTTATGACCCACACAAATGTAAACATTATTTAACAAAGCCGTTAACTGTTTAAATTTAAATTTTGAATTGCTGACTTATGAGATGGCAAGGAATAAAAAAAAATTATTAAAATTTAAATACATTTGAATACATATGTACCGGCAGTTGGAGTAAACTAGACTAGTCTCATTGTCAATTGGACACAGCATCTTAAAACCGTTGAAAACAAGCTTACACTCTCGACTGAGCAAGGACTAAGGACCATTTGGTGTGGATAGGAAATGCCTAGGTGTACGCATATTTAATCAAAAATTGTGTATGTGCATACAGTGTAAGAAATTCGTTTCGCTAGGCCTGCACACTGCAAACCACACAACTCTCTCCCCTCTTTCTCTTACACACATACATCCGCTGGCGGGTGTACATACTTAGGCCTACACAATACATATTGTTTGCTGTAAAGGCTGTGATAGCATGTTCCTCTGTTGTATCCTACGCTACCCTCATGATTGGTGTGATATATACCCGGCATGATCAACAAGTCAGTTTTTTTGTCAGTCACACCTCACATGATACCACTCGCCTTTGTTGATTCCTGCGTGCTCACCAAGGCCGCGCAACCAGGGCCCACCTTGACCGTAGCTGTCACTTGGTCTCCACCGACCAAGCCCCCGCCGTAGGACATAGAGTAGATCCATCTGCATAAACCAGAACTGACCTTCTCGGGAACGTGGAAGTGAAACTGTTCAAAGATCAAAGAAAACATTTCCATCACTAGTTTTTTATATCAACGATATATCAATCTTTAGGGGAAAAAATTATAATAAAATAAAAAAGATATAGCAGCCACTGGTCTGACAATCCAGAAACAGACTTTATTACATGTAGAGGGGCGCATTACGTCTCAAACGATGCGAATTCCCGTCTCTCAAGTCAAAATTGTTCAGTAACGTTAGCGCATCCCACGTCTTCTTTAGACAGAGCAATCATAACATGTTATCACTTGTATGTAGGCCTATGTTTTGTTCTCTGTTTTTTTATGCGCTTTTTTTTATGCATTTAAAGACGGGCAACTTTGTAGAAACTTTTATATAATTAGATTTTCATGAGTTAGTTCCCTTTGTATGTTTGTTGATAGCGCTTTATAAACACTATTATTATTATTATTATTATTATATGTCCACCATCCATTAATACTTACTGGATACGCATGTTTCCTTGATACCACTTCAGACTTGGAAAACGTCAGTTTCTTGGCAGCCGTTTCGTTGCCATCTTTCCCCACGGCTTCAATCTCGAGGTAGCCAATACCAGTCACTGGGTTTCTTTCCCTAAACATCTTTTCACTCATTGTTCTTTAATCACTGTCAAGTTTCTTTTTGTTGACTGAATTCACTGGAAAACAAACAAATAATACTTCAAGTGAGCCTTAATTTATAAAACCAAATAGTTAAAAGAGACTGACATATATTTATGCCAGGATAAAATATAAAAAAAATAGATATATTTCTTTTTTTTCTTGGCAACTTATGCCTACTATAATATCACTTTTGTACTAATATATTAACCACAACACCTGGGTAGACTCAGAGACACCATACGCGCACCAAGCGAAAACTCCATGATTTTTATTTATACCATGACGTTCAACCACAGATTGTCCATAAATTATAAATTACAAATTACACATATTTTTATAACGTTATTGATGACAAAGTCTTCGAATGCGCTTTACATTTACCATCTGTTATTTAAAATTAATCGAAAAAGTGTGTTTTTAATTTTGTTTTTAAAATGGCAATATTGTCGGCTTGTTTAATTAATTGTGTTCGAAAGTTCATTCCACCACAGAGTTGCTACGACACTGTATGAGCGAGCTGCAAAAAATGTTTTTCTTTTTACGCTTGGTACCTTGAGTTGTAGATGGATTTTGTTTGAACGCAGTCCTCTTCTGATGTGTGTAGCTCGGCCATGGATCTGATGTACTTGGGAGATTGACCATGAAGGCTTTTATAGAGAGCACAGTCAGTTATGGGTGGCAGTGCAGTTTTTTTTAGACAGGTTAATGAGTTGATTGATTTGGGTGGCCGTGCGGCAGCGCATTTGTCTGGTGTACCAAAGGCCCCAGGTACGAATCCTGGTGCAGGCTATGATTTTTTCCCGCGTCTGGAGGGTGTCCCTGAGTCTACTCAGCTCTTATGGGTACCTGACCTTAGTTGGGGTAAAGTAAAGGCGGCTGCTGTGCATAGCGCTGGCAACATAATCACCTGGTACGCCGTGGCCACAGAAACTGGCGAACGCTGCTTCACCGGACCTAAGGATCAATTCGGTCCGACGGGTACTTTTTTTTTTTTTTTAATGAGTCTAACATCGCATCTTATACATTACAGACGCTTCTTCTATAAAGAAGATTATTGCGTCATACGCTTATTCGTGGTCTGAGTCTAGTCTTGACTTTTTAAACGTGTTTTAAATGTTAACTTAGTGTTTTTGTACTGCTTTTTTTTTTCAGGCAACCCATCCCATGCCTATATGGCACTCGGGAGAAAAGAGCACTCATATGCATTTGTTCTCGCATAAGGGATAACGAAAGTGTTTCTGTCTTTATGTTTATCTGAGCATTGCAACAGGTTGTTTTTTGTGTTGTAGGCCTATTTCTAAATTACAGTTTCATGCTTTATGTATTAATGACTACTTTACTCTTTGCCCTTCTGTCCTCTAGTGTTTCTAAGTTTAGTGAAAGAAGATCATCGCACCGCATGTTACTTTACTATAAGTAATACATTATACATATTTAAATCAAATAAGAAGCAATCAATATGTTTCGATGTTCGTTTAGAAGTGCCCAAGACGGCTAAGTGAATAAGTATACAAGTAAAAGTGTGTACTTACATTCGACTATCACAGGGTACGAAAATTTCTAAGTTATCTTCTCCTTGAATATCACTCGCTTGATCAGGTATTATTGAGAAATAAAGAGAATAATAATGAAAAAATGCAGGAAGCAGTCGGTATCACTGGTTTGGAATCGTTTATATAGTATAGACTTTCGGAGGCCAGGTAAAAATATTATTATAACATACAACTTGATCGAAATAATTACAATTCTAATAATAGCTCATAAACAGTTTATTTATATTATTATTAATTTGGCCTGATTTGCTCGTACGATTTTTTTTTTAAAAAACGTATAGTCTAGTAAAAAAAACTAATACTAATAAAAATAAGCTACAACCAACCTTGGAATAGATCTATAACATGTTTATCCCGACCACAATCAGGCTTACACGGAGATTTGTAATTAAGAAATTTCTTGTTCCAGAAAAAGAATGCAATTGTAGGTTAGTGCGCATTTTGTCAAGCCAAAAATTAAAAAAAGAAACACATCATTATAATAAGCTTCAAGCAATCCATTATTTGACATTTGAAACTTCAGTCAACAGAAGCCCAGATAGCACGTTTAAAAACAGTAGCAGACTACACGAAGTACACAGGCGAGGAAGGGAAGGGGGGGCGTGGTGGAAGTATGGAAGAACGGTAACTCATCCTGACCTAATTATTTAATCGGTGGATGTGACAGCTTGAGCCCAGTGCAGAAGTCGGGCATTGGGAATATGGTGAAAAGGGGAATAAATAGCATATTATTGTTTTATATTTCACGAAATAAATTAGGATGAAAAGTACATTGGGAGAGAGACCGGCTCGGTGTAGAGCCAAGGCCGGATTAAGGCACTGAGAGGCCCTTAGGTCTGAACAATAATAGGGGACCTTTATATAAACATTTTACTTATAAACAATTACTTACTTACCTACGCCTGCTACCTCTCTCGGGGAATAGGCCACCAACAAGAGCTCTCAACCCATCCCGGTCCTGATCGAGTCTTTTCAACTGTCTCCAAGACCGACCTGTTCTCTTGACGTCGGCATCCAGGTCACGGCGCCAGCTGTTTCGGTGTCGACCCCTTTTCCTCTTCCCTTTGGGGATTCCATGATAAGGACTTTCTGGTAGTGTTAGAAACCGGTTTTCTGACTGGTAGCTCCAACCATCTCCATCGTTTTAGCACGATCTCCAGATCGGCTGCATGTTTTCTTGTGCGACTCCAGAGCTCATCGCTACTGATCATGTCCGGCCAGCGTAATTGCAGAACCCCCACGCAAAACTAGATTAAAACCACAGATAAGCATTTCTATTATAGGCCTATTACAGTGGTAGCGCTTGTAACATAAACTAAGATAGATTGGCCAAGGATAATAAAGTAGGATAAATCAGGTAGATGGGAAAAAACGCAAGGTAGGCCTGGATGGGCAAGAGCAGGCTAATTATGAATACGCCAACAAATATTTTACCCTTAACTTTCTAGAAAACTATTTTATCTTACTATATATAGTGGAACCAGATAGAAAGGATGACCCAGGATAGGAGAAGCTGGAGAACTGTTGGTGGCCCATACTCCGACAGGGGTTGACGGGCGTAAGTAAGTAGTAGTAGTAGTAGTATATATATATATATATATATATATATATATATATATATATATATATATATATATAATATATATATATATATATATATATATATATATATATATATATATATATATATATATATATAGAGAGAGAGAGAGAGAGAGAGAGAGAGAGAGATAGAGAGATAAATAGTTGGATATGTAGATAGATACAGGGGTCGGAAACCTTAGACACGCGTGCCAGACTTGGCACGCGTAACGGTTTTCAGTTACACGCGAGAGACCTCCAAGAATGATATCTTTTAATGCAAGTCAAGACAACGTACGTCAGCATAATTAGTGGCTGCTGTAATGAACGTTGAATGTTTAAGTTCAGGAATAGGCCCCTATTTGTATGCGAATCTCTCATGATTGGACTTGCGATCTGCGATTGAATCTATTTTTTATAGTTTCTCAAGTCTCTTCTAAAAGAATGTGATACGGAATATACCGGTAGGTAAAGTCTTGGATAGATTAGTTTCTTGTCTAGAACCAATTAAGGTGTAGGCTATCTGAAAACAAAAACCTTTCCGGTATTGAATAAGAAGAACTGACTGTTAAGCCGATGTTTATGAATAACATGGCGACACATTTTTTTGAATTTGCATTTAAAGTTCGAAAAACACTTGAAGTGTTGGATCGCTGGAATGGATTTGCATTGAAACTGGACATTTCAAAACATTTAACTATTTCCCTAAGCTAGATGAGCTTTTACAGAAGTACAATGTAGCACTCAATGCGAAGTTTTCTAAACAAAGGCAAGACTTTCAAATCCATGGTCTCGTGTTTCTATACCACATCAAGCCTTACTGGCTATTATTACTGCAAACTACTTAGGTTTTAATCTTTTTATAGTGGAGGGATATTAGCATTTTTATCATTTTAAACATCCGAAAAATGGGCATCGAAATTTGACGATATGCGGGGAAATCTGAACGGATGCAGCATAGGAAAGTCATCTGCTATTGTCAACTGCAAGGCATTCGCTCTACTTTCAGCTTTTGGTTTAATTTACACCAGTGAACAAATTTTTTTTATTGCAAATCAAAGTTGTTTTAAGCATACAAAGAGGTAATTTAAACTTGACCACTCAGAAGTGACAAAATATATACTATATGCTAACATTATATTATGTAATTGTGATTGTGTTATTAATGATTAAAAAAAATAGACTCCTTAAATCAACTTTATTAGTCTAATGCAGAAAGTGTTTATTTACAACGTAAATTAATTGGATATAGGCCTAGCCTACACCTAATTACACGTTGAAAAAAATATAAAAAATTTGAATTTATAATATTATAATATTATTATATGACTAAATATTACTTTAACTACCAAGTTTATATGATTACTACGTATCTATTCCGCTATTCCGCTGGCTATATGCTATCAAAAGTTAAATACTAAAACAGTTGGCAAGACACAAAATATTTTAAGAGTGACTTCCCTTCCCGGGAGCAGTTAAGTAAATTTTACACTCAAGCAAAAACAAAATCTGAACACGATGGACATAGTCTAGATCTAGATCTAATCAAAAAATAAATACAATAGACCTATACTATACAAATTATACAATCTCTCTCAAAATAGACTTTTAGAAAGACAGATAAAGTCACTGGAAGACAATCCATATTTTTAAATGTGTAAGTGTATTAGGCTGTGTCTGTTCAGACATCTTTTTTCTTGCTCTTACACTCTTACACACACAGTACTCTTACTGCTTACTCTTAGTAGTCTTAGTCTTAGTCTCTTAGTCTTAGTGACTCTTAGTCTTAGTGACTCTTAGTCTTAGTGACTCTTAGTCTTAGTGACTTAGTCATTAGCCGTAGTCCAAGAGAGAAGAGAATTAACTTGACTTTAGTATATAGTATACTATACAAGCTACATTGCCCGGCGTTGCCCGGGTGAAAAAAAAAAAAGGACTGTCTGGGGTGCAGATAACAAATTTATAAACTACACTTACTGAATACTTTTAGGAAAGTAAATAAATATTGTAATAGGGTAAAAAAAAATAGTCAAAATCTATATTGCCTATAGATTTACAATGTCTTTTGTTTTTAAAAGTTTGAAAAATTAATTGTCGAAAAAAAAAGTATAGTCCAACTGGAGATTCGAACCCTGGTCGCCCGTATAGCAGTCCACTACGTTTACCACTGGGCTATCGAAGACACATGTCCGATGTGAAAAATTATTAGATGGTATATTGGGCTAGGCCTAGATAGGTCAGTGACACACGTGTTTTCAAATTGACCAATGGGGATCCTCGCGGGGCTTAACACTGTCTTTTTATATATTACAAGCTACATTGCCCGGCGTTGCCCGGGTGAAAAAAAAAAGGACTGTCTGGGGTGCAGATAATAAACTACACTTACTGAATACTTTTAGGAAAGTAAATAAATATTGTAATAGGGTAAAAAAAAATAGTCAAATATTTTTATTTTAACAAAATCTATATTGCTTATAGATTTACAATGTATTTTGTTTTTAAAAGTTTGAAAAATTAATTGTCGAAAAAAAAAAGTATAGTCTAACTGGAGAATCAAACCCTGGTCGCCCGTATAGCAGTCCACTACGTTTACCACTGAGCTATCGAAGACACATGTCCGATGTGAAAAATTATTAGACGGTATATTGGGCTAGGCCTAGATAGGTCAGTGACACACGTGTTTTCAAATTGACCAATGGGGATCCTCGCGGGGCTTAACACTGTCTTTTTATATACATAGATAATCGCACAGCTCTTTTAACTGTCTTTTTGTTTAGGAATGTGAAAAAATAAACCCCTTGTCTTGTCACCTTGTGCTAATACATAATGAATAATGTCGTGTTGCTAGAACTAATACAATTACAAGGCACACAAACAGGGTCATCAAGGCAAAAAATAACACAGTGAGGTGAGCTAGAAGAAAGGTGCCAAAAGGTGCTAGAATGGTCACGCCAAAACTGCTACCTAAAAGAGTCCCGTGCCCCTAGTAACGTTGTCAAAAAAAAATCAATATAAAGAACTACATTATTTTGTGTTAAAAAATTGTCATTAGAATCTGGAAATATATAATATAAGGATATTCAGAAATAAGAAAAATAATGTTCACATTTTTTGTTACAGTAAACATTAGTTGGCGTTCTAGACTGCAGGAGCAGTAAAAAAAATCGATCAAATATGAATGAAGTAGACCCAAATTTTAAAGAACAGCTGGGGAATATAACAAAGCAAATACAAGAAGTGGTAAAAGAGGTTTTTTTAAAACCGTCCTTACAAGGTCAAGGAATTTGTGAATTGTTTGGAAATCGTGATACAATCAGAGAAGAAAATGTAAGTAATACACATTTTTCTTTCCAATATTTGTCTTACCTCTGCAATAGCCTCCCTTGTTCTTGTAAACACATTCAGTAATCTATATATTATACAAGCTAAATTCTGGGTGTTGCCCAGGGGAAAATAGAATAAGCTACAGATAAAGATTTTATAATCTTCAATAAACAGAACGCTATAGATCTAACAATTTAAAAAAATTTTTTTTTTTTACTGAAGACATTTAGGAAAGTAATTTTTAAAAAATACTGTAACTTGGGTTAAAAATAGGCAAGTCTTTTTATTTAACAAAAAAAGTCCTGCTTGTGGATCTACAATTATTTTTCTTTTTTTAAATGATATTAATTAATATAAGAATAAATAAATGTAGAAATAAAAATGTATAGACTAACTGGGACCAACGTTAAATGAAAATAGAGGTGGAGGATGCAGATGCGCACTAATAGAGAGGTCTATGAATTATATGAAGACCCTACTATTGTGGCCGAGATAAAGAAGGGCAGACTACGCTGGAATGAATGCCATATAGGAGAGGAGCAAAATTAATATATACTCGGAACCCCAGAGGAAAATGACCCAAAGGCAGATCCAGACTGAGATGGTTCTGCCCAAGATGGCAGCAAATCTATAAAACCCACTTCCATCCCTGTTTACACTTTCTCTCACAGAGGATCACACTTGCACAACCACTCTATGCACTTTTAGATGATTCGCCCCCTCCTCTCTCTCTTTGCCCTTTCCACCTAACTCTCCCATAGATACTCACACATTCTAGTCGATGCTTAAATTGTGTGCAGAAATAGCTTCTCTTCACCTCCCTCTCTTCCATCCAACCCAATCATCATTTAGCTTGAGTTTGGCTTAACATTGTCTTAGCTAATTAAAAGATAATCATGTAAAAAGGAAAATTTCTATCAGGGAAACCAACCCTTTATTCAGTCCCATTCCTAAAAAAAGACGCTGTGTTGCTGTAAATAGTTCTTATACCTTATTCTATATTTTTGCTTGCCAATATTTCATTTGTGGATAACATTAACCTGTCAATGTTTTAAGCTGCATTCATTTACTGTATTTTAATTTTCAATTACTATCTTATAACCTGTGTTTAAACATATGACTATTGCCCCAGTACTTGGGCATCTTAAACATGAAATAAATATGCAGATTAAAGCAAATAAACTCCCTATTTTCTGAAATTCGATTTCATAAAGATTTATTATCTTATCATAATGTTCGATCAACTGGTTATAGCTGAGGTGTAAGCCACACTTTCAAAGCAGCTCATTCAAAAAAATTGTTTAGATTATATACAGACTGTAGTGGTCATTAAATAATTTAAGTCCTAACAAACCCAGGGCATTTCTCCCTATATAATTATGGTATGGAGAGCCAGTTGATAATTCCCAAACACTACAACATTCAAGAAACACCACAATTTCATATCACTTATGAAAACAATAACTCAATGAAATAATTTGTTCATGTTTTTCTCTTTTTAAAAAAAAACAACCAGAAATGTGTCATAAAATCAGGACCAAATAAAACTTTTTCTGAAGTCCTGTGCCAAGTGGATGTATTATCTCAACGAGGACTAAACTGTACTAATGAATTCTCCAAGGTCCAAAGAGAAGTTCCTCTTGATGGAATTCCATTTATTCATAGACATGGAAAAACAAAATCAGAAACATCTTCTTCAACTACCCATTTGAAGAGACAGCAAAAAAATAATTCTGGTAAAAAATCATTCAAATGTTTGATGTGCCAGAAACTTTTTTTCAAATGGAAACCTTTCAGACTTCATGTAAGATCACATGTTTATAAAAAACAATTTCCTTGTACAATATGCCATAGAGAATTTAATTACAATTCACATTTAAAGAAGCACAAAGTGGTTCATACTTGTGAAAAGTCCTTTAAATGTCTAATATGTAATAAAGTATTTTATCGGATTTCAAATTTAAAGACTCACCTAGCAGTTCATACTGGTGAAAAACCATATAAATGCCAAGTAGGTGAATGTCATAAAGCATTTTCTCGACTTTCAAATTTAAAGACTCACCAAGCTATTCATACTGGTAAAAAACCATATAAATGCCAAGTAGGTCAATGCCATAAAGCATTTTCTCACATTTCAAATTTAAAGAGGCACCAATCTGTTCATACTGGTGAAAAACCATATAAATGCCAATTAGGTGAATGTCATAAAGCATTTTCTCGACTTTCAAATTTAAAGAGTCACCAAGCTATTCATACTGGTGAAAAACCATATAAATGTCAAGTAGGTCAATGCCGTAAAGCATTTTCTCTACTTTTAAATTAAAAACCCACCAACCTGTTCATACTAGTGAAAAACCATATAAATGCCAAGTAGGTCAATGCCGTAAAGCATTTTCTCTACTTTTAAATTAAAAACCCACCAACCTGTTCATATTAGTGAAAAACCATATAAATGCCAAGTAGGTCAATGCCGTAAAGCATTTTCTCTACTTTTAAATTAAAAACCCACCAACCTGTTCATACTAGTGAAAAACCATATAAAAGCCAAGTAGGTCAATGCGGTAAAACATTTTCTCTACTTTTAAATTAAAAACCCACCAACCTGTTCATACTAGTGAAAAACCATATAAAAGCCAACTAGGTCAATGCGGTAAAACATTTTCTCTACTTTTAAATTAAAAACCCACCAACCTGTTAATACTAGTGAAAAACCATATAAAAGCCAAGTAGGTCAATGCGGTAAAACATTTTCTCTACTTTTAAATTAAAAACCCACCAACCTGTTCATACTAGTGAAAAACCATCTAAAAGCCAAGTTGGTCAATGCCAAAAAACATTTTCTCTATTTTTAAATTAAAAACCCACCAACCTGTTCATACTAGTGAAAAACCATCTAAAAGCCAAGTAGGTCAATGCCGTAAAACTTTTTCTCTACTTTTAAATTAAAAACCCACCAACCTGTTCATACTAGTGAAAAACCATCTAAAAGCCAAGTTGGTCAATGCCAAAAAACATTTTCTCTACTTTTAAATTAAAAACCCACCAAACTGTTCATACTAGTGAAAAACCATCTAAAAGCCAAGTAGGTCAATGCCGTAAAACATTTTCTCTACTTTTAAATTAAAAACCTACCAACCTGTTCATACTAGTGAAAAACCATCTAAAAGCCAAGTAGGTCAATGCCGTAAAACATTTTCTCTACTTTTAAATTAAAAACCCACCAACCTGTTCATACTAGTGAAAAACCATCTAAAAGCCAAGTAGGTCAATGCCGTAAAACATTTTCTCTACTTTTAAATTAAAAACCCACCAACCTGTTCATACTAGTGAAAAATCATATAAATGCCAAGTAGGTCAATGCCGTAAAACATTTTCTCTACTTTCATATTATAAAAGATACCAAGTTGTTCGTACAGGTGCAAAAACAATATTACATTTTAAAGTTTAACATTCCTTATCATGTGTGGAAAAAAAAAGATTTTTCATTAGCATTAGTGAATGTACTACAAAATCACATTAGTTTTTTTTTTGTCTAAATTTAAAATTCTGACATATGGCATATTAAAATTAAAATATTCACACAGAATTTATAATATAATAGCTGGATTTCCAACCAGTTTTTTAATATATTTTTATAAAATATATTAAAAGTTGATTTATAAATGGTTTAATATCCTAATTAATAACATTCATAGTGATTCCTTGTTTTGTCATTGTTGTGTAGTTTGCATTATATTCAGATAACTTTTTGAAGCTATGTTTTTTTTACTGTAATATTACTAATATGTATTATATTATAGATTAAATAATATAACTATATTATTTTAACTCCTTCATAATTTGATATATCTCTTATCTTTTATGTTACAGACATTCCTTCCATACAGAACATTATCTCATATAGATTTCTCACCTAGTTTGTTTTACATTAACACTTTGTAAGATTTTCCTTATAGACCCATTTTGTTCATTTTAATTTTAAAATTTTGAAAGATTTGCTTGTACTTTTAAGTTTGTATTTATGGAGTGTTTCCTTTTTGTTGTCAACGCTGTTGATTGTTGTAATAATTTAAAATGTTTTAAAATTTAGATATGTCGGTATATTAACACTTGCACTCGCATAAATTGAATGGACCAACTTTTGTTTTACTATCATTATCATTAGGCCTACTATTTTATAAAAGAGTTATTACTGTTTTGGAAAATTGATTTGATTTTTCTTGTTTCTGGAAAACTGACCAGGGTTTATGAAAGTTTGTTAATTTTGCTAAAACTGACAAGGTAACACACAAAAATTTTGATTTACCAATGCATTTTTTTTAAAGGTCAAAACTATGTAATTCATTTGAGAAAACCTTAATATACCAATCATGTTTCTGTTTAATTGTTCTATGATAATTGTAAAACATTGACAAGCATTTGTACCTATATGCTGTACCAGACTTTAAGATATTTCACATGTACTGGTATAAGTTGGTTTGTGAGTTTTGTTTAAATATTTGAAAAGATTTAGGACTACTGAATTTAATATGAATCATTTTAGGGTATGAACAACTGATCTATTCATCCATCCCTATGGCGCTACAGCCCATGTAGGGCTTTGGCCTGCTCCACCACCTCCTTCCATTCGGGCCTATCTCGGGCCTTCTTTCGCCAAGCCCGCACACCAAGACTTTGTAGATCTGACTCTACAGCCTCGAGCGATCTTTTGTCTTGGTCTGCCCCTAAGCCTCTTTCCTCTTGGTCTCTGGTGATGTGCTGTTCTTGCTGCTCTGCCATCTGTCATTCTTTCCACGTGGCCTGCCCACCTCAGTCTGCCCTTCTTTATCTCGTCTACCACCGTTGGATCCTCATACAGGGTGTACAGTTCTTCGTTTGTTCTTGAATGAACAACTGATCTATTGATCTATATAGATCAGTGGTATGAACTACGTATATAAGTATAATATAAAGCACCCACATGTACCGGTAATTATTTTTTTTTGCCCATTTTAAAATGTTCATAGAGGCAATTTATCACACTATTTTTCAATCCATTATATTATCTTCTTCTTTTTTTGTGAGAGACAATGTGTAAAAAATATAAAAGGCTTTTAATGCCTAACAATAATGCGCTTAAAGGATTATGTAAAATGCTTTCTTAAAGAGTATTTGTTATTTGTTCAATTTTTTTCTTTAAACAAAAAACACACGCAAAGAAACTACAAAATTTATAACGATTTCATTTCTATGTACATTTACGATGGCATTCTTGTAGGCCTATTTGCTTTTTCAATGTTGTTTCAATGTTCATCAGTTATTTTGCTTAACAAGAAATAAACTTCTCATTGACTGTTTGATATGAAGCTTATTGAGGGTTTCCATTTTTTTTTCTTTTGGTTCATTCTAGGCCTGGTACCAACAGATTCTGAACTAATTGATTCTACACTCACTTTACAAAGAAATGATGGATTCTAAAATTAGATAAAGTATATAGAGCCTATTTGTAGGTCTTTACTTTTAAATAAAAACCTTCTCTCCTTGGCAAACATAATATTTCATCAAGCATAAAATATGCTTGATTTATTGAGTTTTGAAAAACAAGAACAAAAGCTTTGAGTCAGTTGTGGCTATTTAAAACAATGACACATATAATTTATAGGCCTATATACCTAAGAGTCATATATTGCAAAAAATCATCCATGTTTCATATATTATTATCTCTACTTGCAAATGCTCAACAAAAAAAAAATAGTGCCTCAATTCTCATTTATTCCACCAATTTTTGGCTCTGTGCTTATGGAAATAATTGCCGTACTTTTACATGAAGAAACTACGGTACCAAAAATAGTCAACTTCTACGTTGGCAAACGTTGCTGTCATATATAGGTCAACGACCTCAACTATCATTGCACTAGAAATACGACACTGTCAGTATTTTTTTTTTGTCAAAAGACTTTAATAAAAGACTACGGTATATAGATCCTCAACGAAAAACTACATACCGTAACATACCCATCTGTAGCTAGCCTTTTAATGCAGTTAAGTCGGCTAGCCCGTGGCAATTTTTTTTTTTCGATATGAACACTAGTAAACATTTTATTGCAAATCAAAGTTGTTTTAAGCATATAAAGAGCCTAAGAGGTCATTTAAACTTGACCACTCAGAAGTGACAAAATATTTACCTGACCCTGACATTGAACAATTAGCGAAGTGCATTTGTTTTCTTATTGTAATAAATAAAGGAGGCTTATATTAGGCCTATTAACATTATATAAAGCAATTGTTGTGTTATTAATGAAAGTGTTTATTTACAATGTAAATTAATTGTATAACCTAATTATACGTTGAAAAAAGAGCATAGTGCTGAATTTGTATAAAGAAATAATAATTTATAAGTAACACTAGTTATAGTTTTTAAACAAATTAATTCGTTTGGCATCCCTAGCATTAAATTTGGAGAATGGAATTAAAGGGAGACAATTAACCCGTTTTCATTGCGTTAATAATAATTGTTTCCTTAAAAAGATGGGTGAAAATGTATAACTTTAAAATGACCAAAAAAATAAAATATAGTTGAAAATTATATAAATATTATTATATGGCTAAAGAATTTATATCTAGGCCTACATTTTTAAATATTACATTAAACCACCCAGTTTAAATTATTACTACGCATCTATTCCACTTTTCTATAGTGACTTGTATGAATCAGTGATACCACTCCTTTGATTTTCCCCCATGATCTTGGCTTTTTCTATCCTAACTTGGGGTATTGGCTTTCTATTCGAGGACCTTGGCTTTGAGGTTTGGCTAGACTCATAGTGTCACCCACGACGGCCCAGTTATATCGTAGGGCCTACTACTCTACTACAAAGTTGCTGTAGCTAGAAATTGAGTGAATGGATGAGGTGGCAACGAGGGGAGGGTGTGAAGAGGTGTATAATTAATATAACCTCTCATTTGAAAACACAACATAAATTGATCAGACTCCCTGGTAAACACCCCATGCAGCTTATTTGCGAATGAATAAAAAAAAGTCGACATATATGACAATAATTAATAGCTATAGACTGGAAGAGGTTGTAATGGGAGAGGCAGGAAGAGGGACAATAAGTCTGTAAAGTAGGGGAAGGTTGGGGAGAAAATGGTAAATAAAGTTTAAGGAGGGAGGGGGCAAAATTTGCAAAGGTAATAGGCCTAAATAGTGCATGTTTGGGGAGGGGGCGATTCAATAATTATAATATAAGTTATTATATAAGGCTTTTTTCTGCAAGGGTGCACAATTTCAAGCTAAACAAAAACTAATTATAATATTGTTTTTAAGTTAAACAATAACAACTGATAATTAAAAAAATTATCATAGAAAATTATAATAATATAATAATTCTTGGTTTTCAAAAAAAAAAAAGTAGAGGGGGGGTGCACATGAATAAAGTTGACGGGAGGGGGGGGGTGCAAAAAAATAAGTCACATAGACCATTTTTATTATAACTTGGCTTTTCTTGGGTTATTTTAAGAGCTCAACTTGGCTTCTTTGAAATTTTCGAGCGGTGTCACCGGTATGCATGCGACCAAAAGTTAAATTCTATAATAATAATAGTTGGCAATACACAAAATATTTTTTTAGAGTGACTTCCCTTTTTAAGGAAGCTGTCGACTGTCTACTGTCTAGTAAATTTTACACCCGAGCTGAAAAACAACATCTGAGTCATCTTTACAGGCTGCACATGTAGACTATATCTAATCAAATATGAATACAATATACCTATATTATACAAATTATACAGTCTCTCTCAAAATAGACTTTTAGAAAGACAGATAAAGTCACTGGAAGACAATCCATCTTTTTTAAATGTGTAAGTGTGGGCTGTGTCAGTTCATAGAAGTCATAGTAATAGTAAATCATAGTTATTCATAGTCATTCTAAGTCAGTAAAAAAACGTCATAGGCTAAATCATCGGCCATGATAGGCCTACATAATTTTTTTTGTGCTCTTTGACTTTCTCCTTTGCAAAGTTTGCATGTAGATGTAAGTTATGTTTATTATGTAGGTATATAGTCCATGGCCTTAAATTTGTCGGTATCATAATTTGAGGAGTAGGCTACAGACTCCAGGTCAAGAACTATTTTGTCTTAGAGAGTAAATCACCTCAGTGCGAACACCACCACGTTGGGAACACCACTCAAAAAACGTTCGCAGTTTCTCTATTTTCATGTCTACTACGAAAGCGAGCGTCAATTTAAAGAAAGCAGTTATTCCTAAAATATCCTTAGGCTGTTTCAGTTACGAGAAGAGCATTTTTGAGATCAAAAGTGCCAACATTTGGAGCCATGGTGGTGGCTATGCTAAAAACCTCCCACCGGATGAACGAGGGTGGCATCCGGGTTAAGACTACTTTTCCTTATCCTTTTACATTTAAATGTGTTTGCTATCGGATTATCACTAGGATATGATATAGTTAAGGAACAATGCTGTTATGATTTACAATACTTATTTATAGTAATATTCGTTTTAAAGGGGTGTTAGCAATGAAGTTTGCAAAACGTAGGATTGATCCTCATAGCGAACACTTTTTTTTCTTTTGGGGTGGGTATCTAAAAACTGTTGAAAATGCACCTCAAAGGGATTATTACTAGATTATTAGATGAGCTGTACTTAGAGCAAGACTCAGGATAGAAGAAGAGCAGAAAAAAACACTGAAAAGAGAAGGGTCAAGAAACGTAATTGAAGTAAGCTCTGATAGTAGCTACTACATATATTATATAGTCTATAGATCTATGATACTACATTTAATGGAACTAGAAATGGCTTCAATTTCAATGTTGTTTGATTGAAAATACATTACAGATATCATGCATTTATCAAAAGGCGCATGTAGATTATAGGAACACTAGATTGTCTTTCTTTTTACTGTCGGTGCAGAGGTTTTCTTGGCTCACTCATAAATAGATCTAGATTTTACACCATAAAACTCATTGGTTTACAAAAAAATTATTTAAAAATGTAAACGATCTGTCAAAGTCTAGACAAATGCATGTGGCAATACAATAGCATGGGCATCTCCAGTGTTCGTTACATTAACAAAATATTAAATATTTGATGACTTTGGCTTACTGTTTGCTCTGAAATTAAAGTGTTCGCTGTGAAGTTTAATGAAAAAAAAGTGTTCGATATGAAGCAGCAAACATGGTCGTCTGAGTATGCAATATACACCCTAACCCTGCGTAGTAATACAATAATGTATAATCAATCAAGTAGCCACATTGTTGTACTATCTTTTGGTACTTTCGTTTTTATCCTATGTCTAATGGTTAAGAAACTAGGTCACAAAAACTACCGTATATACTCGCGTATAAGTCGCACCCCTAGTTCAAGACTTTTTTTTCTTCTATGTTGTCATTGACCCGCGCATAAGTCGCACCCTGACTTCCCGGATTCTACTGCCTTTTAATATCTAAAAAATGCATGCCATTTAAACATAAAAGTCACGAAATATTCACCCTAATTTGGAAACTTTCCTTAAAAAATGGTTTTAATCGTGCATAAGGCAATCATAATCAAATAAAGAAAGGGCTTAATTTGTTTTAAACAACCGATCAATAGGCCTACAGACATTAGGGAGATGGGAAAGTAAAGTATCTGTTTCTACAACTAAGTCCCTTTCCCTACTCAAGTTCCTATCCCTATAGTAACACTACACACAAAAAAGTCTTTGAAGTACGTCATTAGACTCAATGTCGCCTAGACATGAGACCGGGAGGCGCCAGTATTTATGACGCGCTATACATGTGTCCTAATTACCATTAGCATTGTTTGTAATGATTTCAAGTGCGTCTGCGCGACCGACAAATAATAAGATGTGTCTTTTTTCAACTCTTACATACAACTAATGGAAAATAAAACACGCTATATACTTTTCACGCGTCCATCTGCCGATCGTAGTTTTGGAAACATTGCCTAGACATGGCGCGGTTTTACTGCATAGACCTTAAGTACTAAATTAAACGCATCTTAAGCTTATAGGCCTACCTACATTATAGGCATACACAGACTTTCACACATTTACGATTCTTACCATACTGTAATTTGCGTTCAATAAGCCTACCAAAAAATGCCGCCTTTAAGCTTACGCTACGTTTCGGAAATACAAAATCGGTCCAAAAGTTCAAAAGAAAAGCGAAAAGTTTTCTAAATGTAAAATGTAGGCTATGCCTACGCATACCCTAGTAATACTACTTAACTCAATACTACATAACTCCAATCAACTATACGGGTTATGTAGGATTATGACAGAGTAGTGATGTTTTTCGAACTTTTCAAAAACAATGTTGGGTGTATAAGTCGCACCCCTACTTTTTGTCGAAATGTTTGTTGAAAAAAGTGCGACTTATACGCGAGTATATACGGTAAGTAGTGTGCTATTTTTAGCTTTATAGTGTTCGCAAAGGGTGATTTACTCTAGATGTCTTTTGTTACAACAACGGACAAGTCTTAACTCATTCTGTGCCAGGGGGTTTACCCCGTTTGTGCCTGGCCATTTTTAGACCGCTAGAATTTTTTTAGGGTGCACTAATTTATTCATAAATTTCTAAAGGTATTTGTTTAGCAAGATACCTGTATTTCATATCAAATAAATGGAAATTAAACAGGAATAATAATAAGTAGAAGTTAAAACATTATTATAATAATAGTTACCTCTTTATCAGTAATTTTAGAGATCACATTTTTTGTTTTAAAAAAAAGGAGCAAAAAAAATCGATCTTGACAGATTTTTATATGGTATGCGTAGCAGATATCCTATTTGGCTCAAAACCACTAAAAGTATATCTATTCCTGATCAGAATGCATTTTAATTTTGAAAATATCCCTTATTGTTACTGAGTTATACGCATTTTTGTAATATTAGTATCAGCCGGCAAACGCCGATCCTTTATATTTCTTTATAGTTTACATAGGCCTAGGCCTAACCACATATGTCGGAATCTTTAATTAGTAAATAAACCGACAGTCCTCAAAACCAGGTATAAATAATTTAAGGTTATTATCTGATGAATAGAAATTAATAATTAGCAATAAAAGTTATTTTAATATCGAATTTGACAAGTTCCAAGGCCTAGAAACATTTTGAGTAAGCGTGGCTATGCTTTGGTTACAAAAGTTTAAACATAAATCGATTAAAAATTTTTATAAGTCTTCACACAGGGATTAAATTATGAATCACTCAGCTTTGATCTTTGAAATCACACTATTTTGATGTGTATGTATTGTACAAGAGAGAAGAGAATTAACTTGACATTAGCATGTAATCCCACAAAAAAATGTCTTTTTTTAGGAACAGGAAAAAATAAAGCCCTCATGCTAATACGTAAGGTCATGTTGCTAATACAATTACAAGGCACACTAACAGAATCATGATAGCAGAAAATAACACAGTGAGGAGTGCCAAAAGGTGCAGAATGGTTACGCCAAAACTGCTACCTAAAAAAGTCCCGTACCCTATTAACATTGATAAAAAAAAAAATTTCAATATAAAGAACTGCATTATTTTGTAATTTTGTGTTCAAAAATTGTCATTAGAATCTGGAAATATATAATATAAGGATATTCAGAAATAAGAAAAATAATGTTCACATTTTTTGTTACAGTAAACATTAGTTGGCGTTCTAGACTGCAGGAGCAGTAAAAAAAATTGATCAAATATGAATGAAGTAGACCCAAATTTTAAAGAACAGCTGGAGAATATAATAAAGCAAATACAAGAAGTGGTCAAAGAGTTTTTTTTAAATCCGTCCTTACTAGGTCAAGGAATTTGTGAATTGTTTGGAAATCGTGATACAATCAGAGAACAAAATGTAAGTAATGCACATTTTTCTTTCCAATATTTGTCTTACCTCTGCAGTAGCCTCCCTTGTTCATGTTAACACATTCAGTAATCTATATATTATAATACAAGCTAAATTCTGGGCGTTGCCCAGGGGAAAATAGAATAAGCTACAGATAAGATTTTATAATCTTCAATAAACAGATCGCTATAGATCTAACAATTAACAAAATTATTATTTTTTACTGAAGACATTTAGGAAAGTAATTTAAAATAAATACTGTAATTGGGTTAAAAATAAGTAAGTCTTTTTATTTAACAAAAAGCTCAATTGTCCGTGTTGCCCATGGATTTACAATTATTTTTCTTTTTTGAAGTGATATTAATTGAGATAAAAAGAAATATATTTAGAAATTAAAAAGGGATAGACTAACATGGACCAATAGAGAGGTCTATGAGTTATATGAAGACCCTACTCAGGGGTGTAAATCTTTCAGATTTTCTCTGAAATCAGATTTTTTGTGTTGATGTGATTTTTTGTATGTGTTTTACATCTCTAGTACTTTTACATCTTTTTTTTTTTTTTTTTTTTTTTTAAAGTCTGAAAAAAAAATTATATAGTTTTAAGTCCAGATTAGCAAAAAGTCGAAGCATATAAAGTACTAACAATCACACTACATTGCTTACACAATTAAAATGTCTTATTTACACTCTGAAACATAGTTTGCTATTCCCACAACTCATTGTCAGAGGAAAAAAATCTGAAAATCTGATTGTGTATGGAGCTTGCCATTCAGATTATTTCAGAGAGTTCAGATTTGTCAGAGGGAAAATTAGGTAAATAGCCTAAAAAAAGTGTGAAAATAAGATTAAGGGAAATAACTCTAATAATCTAATCAAACAAATTTACTTGAGAAAAGTTGATAAAATGGCTGCCAATGCTAGGAGGGGAATTGTGTTTTTTGAGCGTAATTCTGATATTGACAGCATTGATCTTACATCTAGAAACAGATTCAAATGGGAGTGGTTGGTATTAAAGGATGAAAATGAAGATTTTTTGTGTGTTTTCTGTTAGAATTATTATACTGTATTTTCTATAAAATCAATAAGAAAAAAAGACTAGCCGCAGTAGCGTCACTCTACTAGTCACTAGCTTTTTGGGCTTGTGGCTTTAGAACTTATTTTCATGTAAAATGAAGATCTGTAGGCCTATACTGTATTTATAATGTTTATCAATCACTGTCATACATTGGTTCCATATTTGATGAAATCATGAAAATGTGGAGGACAATATATATATACACATTGACATTAAATTATGTAATTCAGTAAACAGTTGAAGGTAAGTTGTTTTTTATTTACTATCACTGTTAATCTTCTTTCATTCTGTTATTTTACTGGGTTGCATTTCCCATGGAATATTATCTACTGATGTTATATTTGAGTGAAAATTCTTTAATAAAAAGATATTAATTTTCAAGTGTTAAAACACAAAAACCATTTTCGTGGACCCCGGCATTTTCAGATTTTTTTTCCGACTGCCATTTACACCCCTGCCTACTATTGTGGCCGAGATAAAGAAGGGCAGACTACGCTGGAATGAGTGCCATACAGCAGAGGAGCAAAAGTAATATATACTCGGAACCCCAGAGGAAAATGATGCTAAGGTAGATCCAGACTGAGATGGTTCTGCCCAAGTTGGCAGCTAATCTATACAACCCATCCTTGTTGACACTTTCTCTCACAGAGGCTCACACTTGCACAACCACTCTATGCACTTTGAGATGATTCACCCTCTCCTCACTCCCTATGCCCTTTCCACCTAACTCTGCCATAGATACTCACACATTCTAGTCGATGCTCAAATTGTGTGCAGAAATAGATTCTCTTCACATCCCTCTCTTCCATCCAGCCCATTCATTATTTAGCTTGAGTTCGGCTTAACATTGTATCAACTAATTAAAAGATAATCATGTAAAAAGGAAATTTTCTATCAGGGAATCCAACCCCTTATTCAGTCCCATTCCTAAAAAAAGACACAGTGTTGCTGTCAATAGTTCTCATACTCATACCTTATTCTGTTTTGCTTGCTAATATTAACATTAACCTGTCAATGTTTTAAGCTGCATTCATTTACTATATTTTAATTTTCAATTACTATCTTATAACCTGTGTTTAAACAAATGATTATTACGCCAGTACTTGGGCATCTTAAACATAAAATAAATATGTTGATTAAAGCAAATAAACTCCCTCTTTTCTGGAATTAGATTTCATAAAGAATTAATATCTTGTCATAATATTCGATCAACTGTTATAGCTGAAGTGTAAACCACACTTTCAAAGCAGCTCACGCAAAAAAATTTTTATATACATAGTGTAGAAATAAAATTATTTACCGGTAAGTCCTAACAAACCCAGGGCATTTCTCCCTAAATAATTATGCAGCCAGTCGGTAATTCCCAAACACTACAACATTCTAGCAAACACCATGATTTCATCTCACTTATGAAAACAATAACTCAATGAAATAAAATGTTTATGTTTTTTTTTTCTCTTTAAAAAAAGCAACAGAAATGTGTCATAAAATCAGGACCGAATAAAACTTTTTCTGAAGTCCTGTACCAAGTGGATGCATCATGTCAAAAAGGACTAAACTGTACTAAAGAATTCTCAAAGGTCCAAAGACAAGTTCCTCTTGATGGAAATCCAGTTATTCATAGACATGGAAGAACAAAATCACAAACATCTTCTTCAACTACTCATTTGAAGAGACAGCAAAAAAATAATACTGGTCAAAGATCATTCAAATGTTTGATGTGCCAGAAACTTTTTTTCAAATGGACACCTTTCAGACTTCATGTAAGATCACATGTTTATAAAAAACAATTTCTTTGTACAATATGCCATAGAGAATTTAATTACTATTCACATTTAAAGCAGCACCAAGGGGTTCATACTGGTAAAAGGTTATTTAAATGTCTAATATGTAATAAAGTATTTTCTCGACTTTCAAATTTAAAGACTCACCTAGCTGTTCACACTGGTGAAAAACCATATAAATGCCAAGTAGGTCAATGCCGTAAAGCATTGTCTTGCCTTTCAAATTTAAAGGCTCACCAAGCTGTTCATACTGGTGAAAAACCATATAAATGCCAAGTAGGTCAATGCCGTAAAGCATTTTCTCATATATGTAATTTAAAGACTCACCAAAAAGTTCATACTGGTGAAAAACCATATAAATGCCTAGTAGGTCAATGCCGTAAAGCATTTTCTCAAATTTCAAATTTAAAGACTCACCAAGCAGTTCATACTGGTGCAAAACCATATAAATGTCAAGTAGGTCAATGCCGTAAAGCATTTTCTCATATTTCTCATTTAAAGAGGCACGAGGCTGTTCATACTGGTGAAAAGCCATATAAATGCCAAGTAGGTCAATGCCGTAAAGCATTTTCTCATCCTTCAGATTTAAAGAGGCACCAAACAGTTCATACTGGTGAAAAATTATATAAATGCCAAGTAGGTCAATGCCATAAAGCATTTTCTCAAATTTCAAATTTAAAGACTCACCAAGCAGTTCATACTGGTGAAAAACCATATAAATGCCAAGTAGGTCAATGCCGTAAAGCATTTTCTCAAAATTCAGATTTAAAGAGGCACCAGGCTGTTCATACTGGTGAAAAGCCATATAAATGTCAAATAGGTCAATGCTGTAGAGCATTTTCTCATCTTTCAGATTTAAAGAGGCACCAGGCTGTTCATACTGGTGAAAAACCATATAAATGCCAAGTAGGTCAATGCCGTAAAGCATTTTCTCATCCTTCAGATTTAAAGAGGCACCAAACAGTTCATACTGGTGAAAAATTATATAAATGCCAAGTAGGTCAATGCCATAAAGTATTTTCTCAAATTTCAAATTTAAAGACTCACCAAGCAGTTCATACTGGTGAAAAACCATATAAATGCCAAGTAGGTCAATGCCGTAAAGCATTTTCTCAAAATTCAGATTTAAAGAGGCACCAGGCTGTTCATACTGGTGAAAAGCCATATAAATGTCAAATAGGTCAATGCTGTAGAGCATTTTCTCATCTTTCAGATTTAAAGAGGCACCAGGCTGTTCATACTGGTGAAAAACCATATAAATGCCAAGTAGGTCAATGCCGTAAAGCATTTTCTCATCTTTCATATTTAAAGAGGCACCAGGCTGTTCATACTGGTGAAAAACCATATAAATGCAAAGTAGGTCAATGCCGTAAAGCATTGTCTTGCCTTTCAAATTTAAAGGCTCACCAAGCTGTTCATACTGGTGAAAAACCATATAAATGCCAAGTAGGTCAATGCCGTAAAGCATTTTCTCATATATGTAATTTAAAGACTCACCAAGCAGTTCAAACTGGTGAAAAACCATATAAATGCCTAGTAGGTCAATGCCGTAAAGCATTTTCTCAAATTTCAAATTTAAAGACTCACCAAGCAGTTCATACTGGTGAAAAACCATATAAATGTCAAGTAGGTCAATGCCATAAAGCATTTTCTCAAATTTCAAATTTAAAGGCTCACCAAGCAGTTCATACTGGTGAAAAACCATATAAATGCCAAGTAGGTCAATGCCGTAAAGCATTTTCTCATCCTTCAGATTTAAAGAGGCACCAAACAGTTCATACTGGTGAAAAATTATATAAATGCCAAGTAGGTCAATGCCATAAAGCATTTTCTCAAATTTCAAATTTAAAGACTCACCAAGCAGTTCATACTGGTGAAAAACCATATAAATGCCAAGTAGGTCAATGCCGTAAAGCATTTTCTCAAAATTCAGATTTAAAGAGGCACCAGGCTTTTCATACTGGTGAAAAGCCATATAAATGTCAAGTAGGTCAATGCTGTAGTGCATTTTCTCATCTTTCAGCTTTAAAGAGGCATTACGCTGTTCATACTGGTGAAAAACCATATAAATGCCAAGTAGGTCAATGCCGTAAAGCATTTTCTCAAAATTCAGATTTAAAGAGGCACCAGGCTGTTCATAATGGTGAAAAGCCATATAAACGCCAAGTAGGTCAATGCCGTAAAGCATTTTCGAATATTTCAAATGTAAAGACTCATTAAGCAGTTCATACTGGGGAAAACCATATAAATGCCATGTAGGTCAATGCCGTTAAGCATTTTCACTTATATCTCATTTAAAGACGCACCAGGCTGTTCATACTGGTGAAAACTCATATAAATGCCAAATACGTCAATGCCATAAAACATTTTCTCATGTGTCTCATTTAAAGACGCACCAGGCATTTTCATACTGGTGAAAAAAACATGTAAATGCCAAGTAGGTCAATGCCATAAAGCATTTTCTCATGTCTCATTTAAAGACGCACCAGGCATTTTCATACTGGTGAAAAACCATATAAATGCCAAGTAGGTCAATGCCATAAATCATTTTCTCATTTTTCTCATTTAAAGAGGCATCAGGCTGTTCATACTGATGAAAAACCATATAATGCGAAGTAGGTCAATACGATAAAGCATTTTCTCGACTTTAACATTTAAAAAGACACCAAGTTGTTCATCCTTGTTGATGTTATAGAACTTTTTTTAACATATTTTTTTTTTACATTTTAAAGTTTAACATTTCGTATCATGTGTGAAAAAAAAAGATTTTTTCTTTGCAACAGTGTGTAGGTATGTAATAAAAATCACCTTTGTTTTTTTTCATAGTCTAAAATTAAAATGCAGACATATTATAGCATAAAAAAATTAAAATATTGACACAGTATTTATAATGTGCTAACTGGATTTCCAACCAGTTATTTTATTTTCATAAAATATATTAAAAGTTGATTTAAAAATGGTTATATATCTTAAGATTAATGTATAACATTCATAGTAATCATAGCAATCCCTTAAATTTTTTTTAGTCATTGTTGTGTATGTTTGCATTATATTTAGATATCTTTTTGAATCTATGTTTTTTTCACTATAATACGTATAATATTATAGATTAAATGATAAAACTATATTATTTAAGGTCCTTCATAATTTGATATATATGATATTCTTATATGTTACAGACATTCCTTCTTTACAGAAGATTATATTTTTAGATAACTTTTTGAATCTGTTTTTTTTTTACTGTAATATGTACTACATTATAGATCAAATAATATAACTATATTATTTTAGATCCTTCATAATTTGATATATCTCTTATCTTATATGTTACAGACACTCCTTCTATATGGAAGATTATATATTTCGATAACTTTTTGAATCTATGTTTTTTTTTTTACTGCAATATGTATTATATTATAGATCTAATAATATAACTATATTATTTTAGATCCTACATAATTTGATATATCTCTTATCTTATATGTTACAGACACTCCTTCTATACAGCAGATTATCGCATATAGATTTCTCGCCTTGTTTGTTTTACATTAACACTTTGTAAGATTTTTCTTAGAGACCTAGTTGTTGTTTTTTAGTTTAGAAAGATTTGCTTGTTCTTTGAAGTGTATACAATCATTCCTATTTTATACAAGAGTTATTACTGTTTTGAAAAATTGATTTAATTTTTTATTGTTGTGTATGTTTGCATTATATTTAGATAACTTTTTGAAGCTATGTTTTTTTCACTGTAATATTACAGATTAAATAATATATTATATTATAGATCAAATAATATAACTATATTATTTTAGGTCCTTCATAATTTGATATATATGATAATCTTATATGTTACAGACATTCCTTCTTTACAGAAGATTATCACACATAGATTAGATTTCTCAACTTGTTTGGTTTACATTAACACTTTGTGAGTGAGAATTTCCTTAGAGATCCATTTTGTTCATTTTATTTTTAAAATTTAGAATGATTTGCTTGTACTTTGAAGTTTGTAATTATGGAGAGTTTCCTTTTGTTGTCTACTCTGTTGATTGTTGCAATAATTTAAAATGTTTTAAAAATTTAGATATGTCGGTATATTAACACTTGCACTCGCATAAATTGAATGGACCAACTTTTGTTTTACTATCATTACTTTTTTATAAATGTGTTATTACTGTTTTGGAAAATTGATTTGATTTTTCACGTATGGGAAAACTGACCATGGTTTATGAAAGTTTGTTAATTTTGACAAAATAACACACAAAAATGTATAATTTACCAATACATTTTTTTTAAAGGTCAAAACTATGTTATTCATTAGAGAAAATCTTTATACACCCATCATGTTTTTGTTTAATGGTTCTATGATACTTGTAAAGCATCGGCAAGCATTTTTTTTTTGTACTACCTATATGCTGTACCAGACATTAAGATATTTCACATGTACTAGTATAAGTTGGTTTGTGAATTGTGTTTAAATATTTGAAAAAATTTACTGAATTTTATATTACCATGATTTTAGGGTTTGAACCCGGTATATAAGTTTAACATTAAGCACCCACATGCACCGGTAATTGTTATGGAATAATTTTGATGATTAAACTGAAACCCTCTCATTCGACAATTTACAAAGAAATGATTGATACCTAAATAAGATAACTAATTACCATATGCCCTATTTGTAAGTTTTTACTTTTAAATAAACACCTTCTTGGCAAATTTTGTGTCAACCAGAAAATATATAACCTACGTTCTGAGTTTTTTTTTAAAAAAAGCTCTGATTCAGTAGAAACCATGACTTGTAAAGACATAAGCATCATATAAATGGTTTTAAAACATTTCTATGATATAAATAATAAAATGTCAAGAATAATAAAAAAAAAATATATAAATAAATATATTGGAGGGGGGGAGGATTTAATATAATTGACCATGTGTGAATCTGAACGGTATGCTATAAAATTAGCATTCTCAATAATACTAGTTTGAACTTTAAATGGAGGGTCCTCAAACTTTTTTGTGCCCATTTTAAAATCCTTATTGAGGCAATTATTGTTACACTGTTTTTCAATCGATTATATTAACTTCATAATTGTGTCTTCTTTTTTTGTGAGTGATAATGGTTAAAAAATATAAAAGGATTTTAATGCATAACAATAATGCGCTTAATGGATTATGTAAAAAGCTTTTTTAAGGAGTGTTTGTTAACTGTTCATTTTTTTTCTTTAAAAAGAACAACAAGCTTAATAACAATTTCATTACTATGTACATTTATGATGGCATTCTTCTATTTATTTTTACAATGTTGTTTCAATGTTCATCAGTTATTTTGCTAAACAAGAAATAAACTTCTCATTGACTGTTTGATATAAAGCTTATTGAATGTTTCAATTTTTGTTCTTTTGGTTCATTCTAGGCCTGGTACCAACAGATTCTGAATTAATTCATTCTACACTCACTTTACAAAGAAATGATGGATACTAAAATTAGATAAAGGAAATAGAACCTATTTGTAGGTCTTAACTTTTAAATAAAAATCTTCTCTCCTTGGCAATCATTTTCATCAAGCAGAAAATAAAATGTTTAATTTATTGAGTTTTGAAAAAAAAAAAGATTTGAGTCAGTTGATGGCTATACAAAACAATGACATATAATATCTATCTATCTATATATATATATATATATTGGCCTATATAACTATATGAGTCATATTGCAGTTTCAAAACTTTTCTATGAAATAAATAATAAAACATAAAATGGCCAAAATAATAATAAAAATAAAATATGGAGGGGGGGGGGGGGGGGGGGACTAGATAGACGATGTGTGAATATGTCACTTATGCCAGGGGTCGGCAACCTACGCAACGCGTGCCGTAGGCCTACTTGGCACGCCAAGCTATTTTCAATGGCACACGGAAGACTCCCCAAATTGGCAATTGAAGCCTCTTTTACAAGAAAAGAGCAGTCGAATGACCTTTAGGATGTTGGCACGCTGAATGAATTAGAAATCCTGCTTTAGCACACTGTTAACAAAAGGTTGCCGATCTCTGCTCTCTGTTATAAAACTTTTAGCATTTTCGGTGGTGCCCCGGGGAAAGGGTAAAAAAATACTTAAGTTATTGGTGTTGAAGAGAAGGGCCATCAAACTATTTTTGAAAGTTTTAATTATTAATTTCTGAAACTTTCGCAATGAATATCTGAGGCAAATCATTGTTCAATCATTTCGGCGCCATATATTCAAAATATTCACAAAAGAAAACAAAAAATCATCCATGTTTCATATATCTTTATGTAAGGGTCTGTTTTAAGTTGGCAGCTGTTTCGTTTGAATTGATTCCGTGTTTTTATTTTTTGTTGATTTTCGCCCGCCATTTTGGGCTATAAAAAGGCCTATTGGCGGGTCCCTTTGGTTTTTGGGGAAGAAAGTCTTTCGCTTGATGCAAGACTAGGTGGCTGTGTGCCCTTCTATTTGGCTGTGTGCCTACCTTTGTGTGGACTTAGTGTCCAGTGGTCATCTTTGGGGACGTCCATTAATTACGTCAACAATTTTTAGGCGATTTTTACCTCCCCCCTCCCCCTTGTCAACAACTGTCAAACTTTCAGAGACCCCCCCCCCCTATAAAATTACGTCAACAATTGGTTACCCCCCCCCCCCCCCTCAAAACAAGTAAAACAATTTTAGACGCTTGCTTTTATGTTTAAAATAGATTTAAAACGGAAAGGTCTATACTATAATTAATTTTATTGTAATACATTTTAAAACTTGTTAAAAAGATTTCTAATTGACTACAATTCTCATATGTTTACTATTGTTCTTTTCATATACATATTTAATCATGTCTAAGGGGCCATCCATAAATTACGTCACACGATTAGGGGGGGGAGGGGGGTCACACATTTGTGACGAGGTGTGACGAGGGGGGGAGGGGGGGTCTAAGATATCCGACGTCACATAAAAATGAATAAGCGTATACATAAATATGTTTGTGCGCTATAGACTCTAATGCCGTTAGATCGATCGGGACAACCAAAAATGAATATTTTCTCGCAACTTTCAGGAATATAAAATTTTAGTTTTTCACGTATGCTGTTGACTTTGTTAATTTTATATAAATAGAAGTATAATATATGCCATTTATGCACACATGAAAACTAATTAAAAAAAAAAAGAAAAAGCTCCTCGACGTAAAAGCGAGTAGCTTCCCTTTCATTTTGCTTTCACTGAGAGTGTTAAACAGCCAACTTTGGGTTTTCCCGACTTTTTTTGTGTGTATTACTGCGCACTCTGTTGTTTTATTTGCATTGTTGGTTTACATTGTACTTTTTTGTTCTCTATTGTTGATCTCGCTATTATTCTTTTAATTTCTATATGTGTTGTATGGACACAATGTATCCACGGGTCAACTAGTTACTATTAATAAGAATTGTAAATTAAAATTATGATCGCATTGTTTCTTAGCTATTTTCAAATGATGATCGCATTGCGAACGCGTCTGAATGCTAAAAAAATGTAATACTCTGATTGAAAGTAATCCAGAACTATTTGCATCACTGAACGTCAGAGCCAATCATGGTAGGCCAAGACTTGAGGAAGATCACACATCGTTACTGGAGACTATTGTGGATATTGCTATGCACGGATCATCATAACACTAAATAAGGCTAAGTGATGTGTACAGAAGCATAAAAACATTAAATGAACTCACTGAACACTTAAAGATGGACGGATTTACAATCAGTAAAAGTGGACTCTACCTTCGTCTTTTACCAAAGTGCAGCTCATCTCTTAAAGGCCAGCGTCATGTCTCAACAGTCCAAGTGACGCTCATTAGAGCACAGAATGATCTAAACATGCTAAATATATAAACGGTTTGTTTTGTACGGCAACAATAAGACTATTGGAAGAGTTGGCACCCATGCTAGGGTCAAACGAAGTGTGCTTTGTGAGCCAAGACGATAAAGCTCGAGTGCCAGTCGGGTTGACTACTGCTAACAAGCAAAGTCCTTTGCTGATGCATATCGAATACTGAGTCAGCTTGGCTGACCATGACTGGGTTTTGGCTGCAGGACACAAGCTAATTCCGTCGGTATATGCTGGAATCCAAATTCAGTCCAATGGTTTAGGAAACCGAGAAGCTATTGGTTATTCAGGACCGACTTACATTGCAATCAGATCTGGAAAACACTCTTCATAAACAGAATTCAGTCATTGACTCGATTTCAAGAAATTGTCTCAAGGAATTTAATGTCATTACACGGAGGGGTATTGATCGCTTGGTGAAACCAATTTTAGTGTCGACAGTTAATGGTGGCTCAGACGAAAACCCAAGATACGGAAAAGTTATTAAGGTTGCAGTCTACCACTTTCTTCAGTACGATTTTATGCTGTATTCATCGCTACCAATGCTACAGGGAGAAGTTCGTTTAATAGGGTCGAAAGAAAAATGGCGTCACTCAGTAAGGAACTTACTGGGTTGATATATAGATGCTCATTTAGAAAAAAAATATTTCAGTTTGCAGGCAACACTCTAGCTGAACTTTGGTCACAGTTGGTAGTCGATAATTTTTCAACAGTAGCAGAATTCATTGACCCAACAGTCTCAGAAATCGATGGAGATCAAAAATGGTTTGACGTTCATGTACGAACAAGCCAATATTTAACTCAAATTGTAAAATGCACCGACAAAAAGTGCTGTTCAAAACCAAGAAACTCATATTTCAGTGTAGTAACAGAGAGATTTTTTCCACATCCTTTACCAGTTGTTCAATCATGCGAAGGTCTGAAAATTCCAGAACAGACAACTGAAAGTGGATGATATCCTTCCTCGGTCATCAAATCCTTACCGTTCGATTCCATAAGATTTTGTACTGTCCGTCAATACAATCTGTGATTAGCGATGGGATTTTTAAAAAATGTTATATTTATGTACTTCGCTTCGTTAGTCATGCTGCGCAGCCATTAAATAAACACACAAGCAGGAATCAATTATTCCTCCCAAACCTATCAGGCCACAAAGAGTTGCTGCACATAGGTAACGTGAATTAATTGTTATTATCGCTAATGAAGAAAATGGAGAGAGTGCTGAATGGATAGATGAAGAAGAGCTTGATTTGAATGGAATAGCTATTCCCCCTGATGAAGAGACCAATACAGTCCCCATTTATTCCATTTAAAGGAGTATTTTTCATCACTATGGGAGAATGCATGATAAACATACATTTTGTGTTTTTTTTTTTTTTATAAACTTTATTTTTTAAATTGTTCTGATTTTACTAAAGCATTTATTTTTGTGCACATGATATTGTTATAATTACACTTTCGATTTTTCTTTTGTGTAATACAAAATTAATTAATTAATTATTACAAAACGATGACAAAATTTTTTAAATTTGGAACTGTAAATCTGCATTTTAGAAAAATATCTTTAAGGAGGGGGGGGGGGGGGTGCAGATTTTGTGATGTCATATTTGAGGGGGGGTCTGACTTTTTGTGACGATGTGTGACAAGGGGGGGAGGGGGGGTAAAAAATCAGCGAAAATTGTGTGACGTAATTTATGGACGGCCCCTAATTCTACTTTTCAGTTTTGTTACAATGTTAATTGTCAAATAGTTTAGGGGGAAAGTGTGCACCAGTTGTAAATTTCCTTTCTATTTTAACTAGGGATGTTAACCGAAAACCGGAGTACCTGATTCTGGTTTTGAAACCGAAAACCGGTTTTGATTTCCAAAACCAGATTTTGGTTTCTTGGTTGGGAGGTGGGCCTAATCATTATTTCAAGTAGCACAGCCTTTTTTTGGTTTTGATGGAAATATTTTTAATAAATAGGCCTAATGTTGGATTCACACAAAACAATTCTTGAAATGCCTTGCTAACACTATTTAGTCTTAGATATTGTGTTTCATTTTTCCAATTTAATACCAACTATGGCTTGCGATAAAAACAATATCAAACCAAATGTTAAGTTACAGTGTCGGAAAATTTTGTAAAAACGTCATTAACGATGGCTCGTTGTAAACTATGTTCCCAATAGATAAGCCCGAGCGGTGGCAGTACCACTGGATTGCGTAGCCTGCGCATCTGCGTACTAAGCATCGTGGATTAACATCGTCATCCTCTTCATATGCTTTTTAATATCATGGTCAACGATAATCGCAAATTTGATTATCACCATTGAAAGCTATTATCAGTTTGAATCAATTAGCTCAGATTTTCTTTTAGTTCTAAAGAATTTTATGGCAAAGTGTACAAAATCATATTGTATTCAAAGAAATCAACATCTTAAATGCCCTGCAAACACTTATTAAATGTAAACTATTTTTCAAACATACCTACAAAACTATGCTCATTTGCCACAGATTATATACACACGGTAGTTGCCTTCCCTGTCCCCCTTCCTTGCACTTTTTGCCCCCCCCCCCTCCTACCAATACTGGCGACGCCACTGATACTAAACATTTTTATCTCATTAAATTTTTCCAGAAAATTAGAAATGAAAACGTAAAAATTACTAAACATGTAGCCTTATCGACCTAATTTTAATGTTTCACCTATTATAACGTAGTGAGCAAAAATATATTAGTTTATATATCAGAATTAGTGATGTTAAAAGGAAATAAGGTAGGCTAAGTATTTCGTACTTCATGGGGTGGGCCAAGAATTATTATTTTAAAATAACCATGTTGGATTTACAAAATTCACTTCATTCAATGCTTTACAAACATTAGTTATAGTCTCGGCGAGGGCCTATTATTGTTTTTAGTTCTATTGTCAATCCCAGCCATTGCCTACAAGGCTTATATATAACGAACGCCAGACTCTGGCACCTAGCCTAATTTAGATGTAGGCCTACTGAGCGGAAAAAAAACTGGGTTTCTGAACGTTCTCTGCAGACAGTTTGTATTGTGTGTTTGTGTTCCTTTGTTATTCCAGCCACCATATCTCTCTAGACTAGGGTTGCCAGACGTCCGGCAAAAGGAGGACATGTCCTCCTATTTCGACTCTTGTCCTCGAATCCGTCCGGCAGGCAAAGCACAATACCTTTAAAATGTCCAGCTTTTGTAATATTTTATGTTTTGTAGGCATAAGGACAACATTTTTTTAAAATTAGTATTAACATGTTAAGAATATAATTAATAAACAGGTGATCATTTTTACAAGAAAAGAAGTATCCGTTATTTTAGAAGACTCGTGCATTAGCTTTAAAGTTGCCCAAACAAATGCAAGCTGCCAGTCAGCCTACATTGAATTTATATGTTATTTTTAACAAAACTGTTTCTTGCTCAGTTTACCAATACACATTTAAACTTAGTGGCAGCTCTTGTAATAAAATTATACTGATTGCGGGCTAAATGCAAAACTATGCAATTGAAACACAATGTCCTCCTTTTTGTCTCTCGGTGTCCTTCTTTTGACACCCATGTGTCTGGCAACCTTACACTAGACAGCGAAGGTGAGGTTTTCTACAATTGGTCGGTCACTTTGCCTTGCTAACAATTGCATTAGTTTCCACCCATACATAGATCTACAAACTAAAAAGATGGACACAAAAAGGACATATCAAATGTAGTTTCCATAATTGTTATATTTGTACTAACTTAAAATTATGTTGTTTATGTTATCTATGTAAGTTGAGAAGGACAAATGTAGAATTTAGTACTAAATTTGTATCATTATTTACTTCACAAAAAGTAACATTGTTGACGTCAACTTTTCTTGACCTCCCCCCCACCCCCATGTCAACAATTGTCAAACTTTTTCAGACCCCCCCTCCCCCCTATTTTGTTGACGTAATTAATGGACGTCCCCTTTTTCTAGTACTAAGGTGTGGCTGCTAAGGTAATTATAATAGTTTTAATTGATGTTTTATTATGCCTTGTATTTAGTGTTTACACACGGGACTGGTATGAGTCTTGTGTGTAATTTGTTATTTTAATTATTGAATGGTTTATTTTTATAATGTTTTCATGTTGTTATGCGTGGTGCCCTTAATTGTTTACCACGTGGTATCTAGTACTACGATTTGTTTTGTTGGGAGTGCCCATTGCTGCTTTGATTACAGGTTGTAACAGGTGGCGCATTTATTTGCCAGCCACGCTGTATTGTTTATATTTCCTATTTACAAGTGGTTTACTTCATTGTTACCCACTTTGTAATATGAGGTCGAGTATGTTAGATTTTAAATGTGGTTGGCTTGGGTGCCAGAATCACATTTAATTAACTGTTTTCTAATATAGCCTTCAGTGGCTTTTTCATAGTCACTGGTGGTGGTGATTTTGTAGTCCTTTTGTAAATATTATTATAATGCATTCCATATTTGGCATAACTACTTGAGATGCCTTGTCTGGCATGACATCCTTTACTATTTTATGTTTACCTTTTATTTATATGTATATATTGTTATGAATTTAAATTGATGAGTTATTTATGTGTTTATTGTGTATTTCAGCCAGGCGATGTATAATTTGGTTGGGTTTTTTAGTTGATTCATAAAATATGTCTTTTAGTGGGATGTAAATATGTTTTCTTAGACAGCAGAAATTTGATGGTTTGTTCTAGTTTTAGTAAGAGTCTATTTTTAGTTTAATGTAAGATAAGGCTTCAGTTGGACCGATTCAGATAATTATGTGTTTTGTTGTAATGATTTTCTTGAAGTTAGATTTAGAGTATTTTTATGTAAAATAAAGTTATAGTTTGTATAGTGTTACTTCGGCCTTAGTTGCTATATCTTTGTGTCTTTTAAGTGTTGTGTTCTTGTGCTGTGTCGTGCTGTTTTAAATAGCTAGTTGTTGCTGTTATTTAGGATAGTTTAGTTTAGCTAAAGCCTTAGACTTGACCGTCACCTTGGGTTCGCAAAGGCCAAGGTTGCACAGACCACGATCCTCCCTTTTACTTCCCCTTCCACCTTCTTCTATCTACTCCCACCCCTTACATTTACTTGCAAAGGCACAACAAGGCCTCAATTCTCATTCATTCCACCAATTTTTGGCCCTGTGCCTCTGGAAATAATTGCCGTACTTTTCCATGAAGAAACGTATATACGGCGTAGGCCCTACTACCAGTCAACGCCTGTACGTTGGCAAGCGATGCTTTCACTTTCATGTGGGTCAACGACCTCACCTATCATTGCACTAGAAATACGACACTAGTAGTCAAAAGACTAATAATGGACTAGACTAGGGCCTATAAATCCCCAACGACAAACGAAAAACTACATGCCCATCTGTACCGAGCCTTTTAATGCAGACATGTCGGTAATTTTAAGCCAGGGCAAACAAGTTTTCTATATTTATAGGCCTAGCTATATATTATTATATGGGCAAAAGTTTGTAGATCTAATAATATGATCCCGAGTTAAAATTGTGTTTGGTTCTATTGCAATCTTATGACTATGAGCGCTTCGGGTCTACCTTCCATTTTCAATCAAATTAGTAAAAATTAATTCAAATTGACTATATATATCGACCTACTGACAAAAGATGGTAATGTAAAGAATAAATTGATAGAATAGCATAGCCTATATTAATGTCATGCTACATATTATTTTTCACAGAACAATGACACAGAGCATCGTAATTACATCTGTATTAATAACAACAATTACTGCAATTAACCCACTTGATCTTACGTCTTCATGTAAGATTTGCTGCGGCAAAGGAGAATTTAAACACCTCATGACACTTCTCTGTACCAAATACTCGGCCGAAATTGACCACGTGAAACAGACTTCGGACTGCACTCGTCTCCAAGACAGGGAGATCCTGCGATGCGAGGACGGATTTTACAAAGACACAAGACCACAAGAATCTGTATACTGGCCATGTCCGCAATGCCCAAACAATCTGCCCGGATGCTGCAGCCATGAAGAGTTAGCCACCGAACCAAGCATACGCACAAGTCAGTCGCCAACGAAAAAGGTCAACCTACTCTCAAGTGTAGATCCTGGTTCAAATTCCAGCGGGCAAGTTGGTGACAACCATTCCACAACTGAGTCTCCAACTACTCCAGCAGAGAAATATCTGAGGTGTGAGATGCCCTGAATGCCCTGAATGCTCAACCGCAACTAGATCTACTTCCGTACCTCATTTGTCAACTGCATGGATTGTCATAATAATCTCAAGACTTTGTGGTGTTTTGGCAGTGGCGGTTTTTATAGCCAATGTTTGCTATATGTAACCTGTAGGATTACATTTCAAATGTTTCCTTATTGTTATGTTATTTTATTATATTTTTTATTTTGTATCAAATGCCATTTTTTGTATGTTTTGGTGTTGGAAAGCCTAGTGGTATTTCTACAAGGACTCTGTTTTTTTTAGTGTTTTTCTGAGTTGTTCCCCGTGGAGAAAAATAGTCCTAAAATATTCCTGGGCAAAACGTTTTTTATGTAAATACCTAAAACTTAATTAGTCCTATTTCTTTATTTCTCTTTTTCTTATACTTTTAGAAATATTTTATTGCCTTTTTGATTAACATGTTTAATTTGTTGTTACGGTATTGTTTTTTTAATTACCACGTTTGGTACTATTTGTCTGTGTGCGTGAGGATGTGAGTGTTTTGGTTAGGGATGGTGACTGCCATATTTAAAATATAAAGACTGGTGGTACGGTACTGTAGTAGACCTCTTGATTGCTATGTGCAGAGGAGTCGCTGCTTTGTGAGTATGTCTCAAACTGAAACGAGTGTTTGGATAGTATTAAGTTTATTATTTGCTTATGTAAGGGGTGGGAGTGGGAGAAAGGTGAAAAGGGAGTAAAAGGGGGAGAAAAAGGGGGACGGATCGTGGTCTGTGCAACCTTGGCCTAACCGAACCCATAGTGACTGTCAATTCTAAGGCTTTAGCTAAACTAAGCTAAATAAAATAAACAGCTACTACTAGCTAACTAAAACAGCACGACACAGCACAAGAGCACAACACTTAAAAGAAACAAAGATATAGCAACAAAGGCCGAAGTAACACTATACAAACTATAACTTTATTCTACATAAACCTACTCTTAATCTAAAAACTTCCAGAAAACTATTACAAAAAAGACACAATTATCTAACAGTCCAACAAAAAAACCCAACCAGAATATCACCTGGCTTAGCAGCCACACCTTAGTACTATAAAAAGATGACCACTGGACACTAAGTCCACACAAAGGTCAAAACAGGGAAGCACACAGCTAACCCCATCAATCGCACACGCACATAGCGAATGGCTCTACTTCACTCAACCCTTTTATTCTCTGGCGGGCGGAAATGGATAAAAAACATAGAAAAGAATAAAAATTAAACTTGGAAACGGCCGCCAACTTAAAAATAGTTACAGACCCTTACACTTTTTTTTGTATATATTTGCATAATGTTTGCTTTTAATTTCCCTTTTCGTTATTAACTTTCTTTGACATGTTTTATCTTGAAGTTTGGTATCTCGTGTTTTTTTGGCTCTTTTTTTTGCCGGGTCGGCAAAATTTAAAGAGGGGGTGAATGTGACGGGTCCAAGTAAGAACTATTTTCTTAGTTGGCAGCTAGGCAACTTGTAGGAATTGACCTTTTTTTGTTTAGTAGATAGCCCCTTGTATCCTTCCGCCACAGTTAAATGTAATTTCTTGTAATTTCCCCTATTTAGTTTGATGCACAATTGTTTCCTTTAGTTTAGTTTATTATTAGAATTTAGGATAGTTTAGCTAAAGCCTTAGACTTGACAGTCACCTTGGGTTCGGTTAGGCCAAGGTTGCACAGACCACGACCCGTCCCCCTTTTTCTCCCCCTTTTACTCCCTTTTCCTTCTTCTATCTACTCCCACCCCTTACATTTTATTAAGTTTATTATTTGCTTATTTTATACAGTTGTGTTATTATCTTTGTATTTGTATGCCAGTATGGATTATTTGTTTTGGCTAGCTTTTCAAAGGCGGGCACTGTTATTTATTTACCATGCTGGGTTGATTTAATTTAATAAAATTCTATTGTTTACAATTTTAATACTGTAACTGTAATGAATAATGTCGTTTATTAATATATATTTATTTCCTTTTTTTCTATTAGCATGTCATCTAACTGGGATTTTAGATGATCTATTTTGTTTCATTTAGATTTAGTTTATCTATTATTTTAGATTATCTATAGTACTCTATTTGTTATGTGGTTCCTGGTGTTGTTCTTGTGTCGTGCTTAATGTATAGTGTTTGTGTTGTGCTTAGGTCAAATTAGGTCTTAGTTTAGTTAGCTTTAGCCATAGACCTTTACGGTCACTTTGGTTTCCCAAAGTTGCACAGACTAGGACCTTCCATCTTCCTAGCACCCCTTACATATATTAAGCACGGAAAGAACAAATACCAGCCAGCGAATGAAAATGATGATTTATAACAGGAAGGATTTGTTATTGACAATATTTGAGTACCATCTCGGGGGCCAAGAAAAAAGAAAACTTCATCAAATTAGCTCACAAGTATCACCAGTGTTAAAATCACTATTGTATTAAATACTATTTGTTGGTGATAGGTAGAAAAATACAAAGTGTTCTTCCATTTGCATTTGTAAATGAAATTGTAACTAGTTAATAGGAATTTTTATTAAACTACGTTTTATATACACAAACACACACATATATAAACACTCACTCACTCTTTCACACACAAATAATCAATAATTCAATCGAATATTTGAAAATGGATTACCCCTGTTGATTAATAATTATTTTTTTTTGCCACATTAAGGAAATTATGTATATAAATAACAGAATAAGTAGTGATTGGTCAAAAGTTCTTACATGGTTTTATAATACGTTAATCATTGTTGTTTTTGTCAGACAATAGTTAGAATAAGTAGATCTAATCCATTTTTTTAAAACATTGTATTGATGAAAATCATTGTCTACATTTGCCTGAAATATGTTGTCCTCTAAACCAGGGGCCGGTAGGCCCTAACCTTTTGATAATAGTATGCCAAAGCATGATTTCTAATTCAACCGTCTAAAAGTCTCTTTGCTCTTTTCTTGTAGAAGAGGTCTGAATTGACATTCTAGGGCAACCGAAAATCGCTCTGCATTCCAAGTCTGGCATGCTTGGCGTAATTTGCCAATAACAGCCAGCGCCGTTGCACGGGATTTTGGGGCCCGGGGGGCTTGGCCTCTTTAGGGGCCCCTGCATATTGACATTCAACATTATGACATGAGAAAAAACAATTCGGACACTCATTTGGGGGCCCCCCTCAAGTAGGGGCCATGGGGGATTTTTGAATTTGGCCCCCCTCCCCTTCCCATGTCAAAGGAGTTGACAACATTTGCTTAGTAAAAATACAATGCATTGTTATTTTTGTACTTGCCATTGACATACATTATACAGCGCTATTCAAAACATTTAGTCTTCGAATGCGCATAGCTTACAACACTACTGTTGAATTTTTTACTATGTTTCTGTGGTAATTGTTTTTTTTTTATAAATTATGCTATTGTGTGAATCATTACATGCGTATAAGTAAAGTATCCACAGGGCCGGAGGAGATGTGTTAACCAGTTTCTGTGGCCACGGCATACTAAGTGATAATGTGGCTAGCACAATGCACAGGGGGGGGGGGGGGGGCTTCAATTTAATTCACCCATCAGAGCTGGGTAGACTCAGGGACACTCTCCAGATCTGAAAACACATTTTAGATTTCACCAGGATTCTAACCCAAGACCTTCCGTACACCACCGTGGCCCCTATTACTGAATATAGTTTCATGTACAAAGGCCCAGGATGATGTGCATACGGTTTACCATTCCGAATGTCCATGTCTCGAGTCCCAGGCTAAAGCCAGGTCTTGTTTATAGGCCCAGAGTGTGTGTCCCTGATTCTTGATCCGTGTCTACCTAGCATTAGTTGTATGAAAGTAAAGGCAGCTGGGCTTGTGTTGGCCACACAATCGCTATGAAGGATGTGGCCATAGAAATGTGTGAAGGCTGGTTCACTTGTCCCACGAACTAACATTGTATGACGGGTTGACAGTTATCAGTTACCTTTTACCGTTTCTACGCAAAATTCGTCAATGAGAGAGAGAGAGAGAGAACAAAAGGCCTTTTTTGAAATTGTATATACAATATTGTATGTTTTCTATATAAATGGTTCATAAAAAGAAATTGTACAGAAAAAAAGCATGAGTATGAGCACTTGTAAATGAATGTATCGATGCTGAGTTTTTGGGAAGACTTGTATGACTTTTATATGGAAAGCTGCAGTATTGATCTGTAACACTATTTTCGACTATCACTATGAATTAAAATTTCTTTTGTTTTTCATAATGTCTTTTTTTTAAAAACTGTTTTAAGAGGGAAAAAAGAGAGAATACAAATGTCTGTCATTATATTCATTAGGTATTAAACTATGATTACATAACCATAAACCTAACCTGGCGTTATGGTGTCACCTCTGTGCCCAAGGGACTCAAAGCTGGCGAAGTGTGTAAACCATTAAAGACTACACCTATGGGACCCCCCCCCCCTCCGTTGTGCACCCGAGGATCATGGTATGGGCCACAGCCCAGCGGAAACCCTGAGGGGGAGGAAGGAATAGGCACAACCACACATGTCTCGCCAAGCCCGGTGTCTGGATGACCAGGCCTTAAAGTCTGGTATTTGTACTACTGTGCCACTGTGCAGGTATACGATTTAATGCTCTCCCTGGGTTTTGAATCTACTCCCTTTCTCGTTACGGACTGGACTTAAGAGCAAAACGGCTCGTCCGGTTTTAAAGATATTTTTAAGCTCGGTGTTACCATGTACATGTGTTTCTATATCCCCCAGGGCTGTACTACCAAGACACACAATGACTCTACTATGTAGGCCCTAACTAGGATTGTTTTTGTTGTTTTTTTCAATCGGAAAGGAGACTGGAAGACGGAAATGGGGGATGGATAGGACACATCCAAAAAAAAAAACGAAGGCAAGTGGGACCCAGACAGGCACAAAATTGAAACCCGCCTGGGAAAGAGGGCCGACCTAAGCACACATGGAGAAGGGCGGTCGCAAACGAAGCAACGGCTGCTGGTCTCACATGAACGCAACTGATGGGAGCCGCCTTAGATCGAGATCAGATCTATGGTGAGGTGTAATTACGTCTCTTTTCTGCAATGGGGACCCCTAGGCATTAAGTCAAGTAAATAAGTCATGCCATGTCCCTATCGGTCTATCGGGCAATGTGGTCCAGCGGTAATCTGTTCATTTGACGTTCCGAAGGTTTCCAGGTTCAAATCCAAGCAAATAGATACAAAAAAGGTCTGAAGTGTTCCCCTGTACCTGCCAAAGCTATGATGGGTGAATGACATAAGGTACCTGAGAGTATAAAGGCCCAGCCAGTAATAAGGCCCAATCTGGTCTAAACTAATTAAAAATATAGAATGCGAAACAGTTTTTGCTTGATCACTGGCAGCAAAGACACAAATCTTACTTTACATTATTGTGTAAGATAACTTCTTTGGGTCTGTTAAGATTTGCTCAAGTCTGTTAGGTGGACATTAATACCCGTATGCACCGGTACCTTATGTAGATTTAAGTCACTTTTGCTTTTGTAATGGTCATTCAATCCCCTTGTAAAGAAACTGGCATACAAGAGATACATTTGTTATGTCTTAAAAGAAGATACCAATCATATATTTTCTTTTTCCCTATAGTAAGTAAGATAAAATAAAAACTAAGATAAAAAAGTATATCTCTTTTATTATCGAAAAGGGAAGATAATTAAGTACCGATACTTTCAATGTTGTTGTTTCTATACTACAGAGCATCTTACCATTCCTGATACATTTAAGAGACAGTAAGTCAGAATAAGCAACAATAATTATGTTCTATTCAAAACAACTGTTATAATACTTCTCATCATCATCAGACCAGTGACTTTCGTCGTGGGGGTGCTACGACTGTGCACGTAACCATACTATAAGTCTCTTAAAACCCGGGCGAGCCGAAGCTCTTACTCCGGGGCGTAACGCATTAGAATTGAGTTTAAAACTCTGTCGGGGCTCCAGCCACCCCACGGCACGCCGATGGCGTGGCGTGCCATGTAAAAGTGAAGGTTTCCGCAGGCCAGCGACCGCTCGCTGCGGTTCCCCTAAGGATCATTATGGTGGTGGCTCGCCCGTATATCTGCATTGTCTCCCGGTAGCACAAATCCTGTACTATAGGCACAGGCATCCAGGCACCGGGTGGATCGTGAGACTGGGTTGCAGCATCCATTGCTTCCTCCCCACCGAGACCCCGTGGCCTCTCGGCAGTGCAATGGATCTCGGACCTGCTGCGGGGGCTGTCCCCAATGCGTTAGCCCGCCGGTGTTTTCTAAAGAAATCTACTGGCGGTTTACACACTACGCCGCTTTGAGGCCCATGGGTACAGTAGTGGTGCACGTAACCAGATGTCTCCATTCGTCCCGGTCAGAGGCGGTTTGCAGAAGCGTATCAAGAGGTGGTTCGGTCCACTCTTTCAAGTTGTCCAACCGCTTCTTTTTTTTCTGGCGACCTTTGCAGCGTGTTCATTCCTTTGTACCGGTACCTTGGATGGTTTTGGCCCAAAGAGTCATGCCTTAACAGCATGACCAAACCATCTCTCAGCTTTCGTTGTCTTACATTTGAAAGGAGTGCCTCCTGTTTCCCCGCCAGATTATGAGCCTGGAGCAAGACATATTCATTTGTTTTTTTTTCTTGATAGCTTATTCCTAATAACTTTCTATAGCATTTGTTCTCAAATGCTTGAATTCTTCTCTCAGCCTCTGCATTCAGCGTCCAACTTTCACAGCCATATAAAAATACGGAAAGTACCAGTGATGAATATAATTGTATAACTTTTCTAAACATTAAAAAAAAAATAAAAAAAAATATTAAGCTTATTAGTTAAAAGTCTAAAGTAAATTGTTTTTTGTCTGTTAAAAAAAAAGGAAAAATAATCAAACAATAAATTACTAAAATACATATATTAGTTTTAAAAAAAGGGAAGGAAGAGTGGAATGAGTAGGGCAACCATTGCGTTGATTGAACATAAATGATAACTGCTTGGGAACTATTTGACCAAACATTATAAATTCGGTACCATTAGAAAGAGAGTTTACTGCATTAAAAAGGATGTTTGTTGAGTAAATATTTTCAAGTAATTTTATGTTTCTAATGCACACCAAAAGAGAGAAAGAGAGAGAAAGTTGGACATAGCATGAAGTAAAATGGACCAGAGAGCAGGGTCGTATTTAGGATTGTGAGGGCCCTGTTCGCGAATTTATGTGAGAACCCTTCTGGCCTCGCACCTGTGTTCCGATGAACAATGAACAACAATGAACAATATTTATTTGCCACATAGTACATAGGTACAATAAAGGCATAGTCAAAAACATAAGAAAATTATAGCATTTGTGAATAATAAATTGAACAATAATAGTAATACCAATATTAGTAATAAAAATGAAGGTAATAAAAAATTTATTAATTTAATGTATCCTAAAAGAAAATTCAGGAGGGATAATTTAGTTTATAATACAATTTTTTGGGGGGAAAAAAAAACAAAGAAAAAAAACAACAACTTAATTTACTAACATAGACATACAGGTACATCACTTTCATTAGACCTGCACAACATTAACATAGTGAGAACGAACATTTAAGAAATCTTTCACAATTTTTCTTGCGACTTAGTATATTACATTACTTCCACGACTATCTCTCATTAACATAGTGACAAACCAACATGTTAAAATACTTAAACATTTCTAACCTTTTTTTCATTTTTTAAAAGCAGATACTAATATTTTTGAAAATATGCTTAGTGTTTTAAGTTCTTTTAGAGAGCTAGAATTAAGCAGTTCCGACATTTTTTCTACATTAGGTCTGTTATAGTAATATTTTTTTAGATACATTTTTCGTTGGGCATTGAAGTGCACACATTGGAGTAAATAGTGAAATCCATCTCCTATATATCTTTTAAGCAAAGGGGACATAATCTTAAATTATAATCTATTCTGGAGTGGCGACCCAGTTCAACAGGGAAATTATTGTTACTTGTTCGTATTTTTAGTATATAGATAGCTTCTTTCAGATGTAATTTATTTAAAAAGGGTGGAATATTTTCCCAGTCAGATTTATATTTTAGAGCGCTATATAATTTACCTTTATTGCTTATTTGCATACTCTCATATAAAGTTCTTGTTTACTTTGATCATTTATACGTAAGTTAATTATTGATTTTGAAAGTTTAGTATCTATTATATCTTGTTCTAACCAAATATATCCTAATCCTAGTTGTTCTAGTTGTAACTTTATATTGGCGGACCATTTGCATTTTTCAACCAGGTGCTCTTTAAGTAAAATGTTATCAATTATTTTAGAAATTCTGCTTTGTTTACCGGTCGCTATTTTGATCCAGAAGTGTAACATTCTTTTTTTAATAAATGATCTTATATAAAGTTTGCCTGTTTCGCCTAGGACTACATAATTTGGTGTTTTTGTGTTCAATTTTAAAATCATCTTAAAATATCTTAGTCTAATATTTTCTAAAATGTCACAATTTTCCATACCCCATAATTCGCAACCGTAGGTTAGTATAGGTAGTACTGTTTGGTCAAATAGATCAATTTGACTATCTATGGGCAAGCTTAGTGTAGGCCTATGGCATTTTCTGAGAAGATTGAACATAGCATTAGTACCTTTCATCTTACAACATTTTCTGTGTTCTGAGAAAGAACCATTTGCTGAGAAGATTATTCCCAGGTATTTAAATTTAGAAACTATTTCTATTATATTATTATTTAGTACAAATCTGTGATTTCCTACCCTACCCTTTCTACCGAATATCATTATTTTGGTCTTATCTTCATTTATGTTTAAGTGGTTCTCCTTGCAATAGTTACTGTAAATGTTTAAGTTTTTCTGTAATTCTTTTGCGGTTTTAGCTAGGATTGTTGTGTCGTCAGCATATAATAATGTGAATATTTTTAGTATATCTGCGTTGTTATCGTTGCTGATAGTTAAGCTACTTGCGCCTTTTAGTTCTAAATAAGAATCTAAGTCATTAATAAACATAGAAAATAATAGAGGGCTCAGATGTTCTCCCTCTCTTAGTCCTGCTTCGCAGTTAAATAACGGTGACAGGTTTGTATTTAATTTTACTGTCGATTTAATATATCTATAATATAACCCCTGTATACATTTAAGGAAAATTCTATCTTTGCCTATATCTAATATTTTCGCCCAGAGTAATTTTCTTTTAATAGACGGGAAAGCTCTTTTTAGATCAATGAATGCACAGAACAGTTTGTCACCTTTATTTTTTTATTAAAAAGCTAAGCGCATATAGGATAAATGATGCTTCCGCTGTAGAATAACCTTCTCTAAAACCCATTTGATTCTCGTTTAATAAGTTGTGCTCTTCAAGGAACATCTCCATTCATACATTAAGAATGGATGAGAATAGTTTACCTAAGCATGATAGAAGGTAATTGGTCTAAAGTTTTCGGGCTGTGCCTTGCTGCCTTTATTTTTATTGCTTTGTCAGCCAAAACACACACCAAAATCTACTGAGTCTTTTGTGTTGATCGTCGTGTTCACTAGCGTGACGGTCTTCAAGTGTAAACAAATGTAAACATCTCCTGCGAAGACAGATAATTCACGATCTTGGGTTGGTAGTAATAGTGATAAAAATCACCTATTAAGTTCAATTAAGTTCAGTTTTATAATTAACTATAAAAATGTCAAGATTAAATAAAATTCATACCAATCCATAGCTGAGATTATTGTGAAACTTCTGATATCAAATTCGAAACGGAACCCTTTAGAATAACATCACAAAATTAGAGAACATTAGAATATAAACATACTGTGAAACAAAAACACGTCCGTGCGCCAAGTAGATACGTTTAGCCTCATATTGCTGTGTTTGTGTTGTGTGTGTTTTTGTTTAAATATTTTTTTTTTAAATTGCATAAACATAACATGTCTTTTGGAGAAATGTGTCTTTATAGTTTTAGCCCTTTAGAGGTATAGGCCCTAATAGCATATTATATACTTCTTTTAAATGTTTTCTAGATTTACAAATGTTCATTGAAACGGCCCACCTAATCCACCCTGCTTAATGTAATACAATGTAGCCTATATTATTAAAAGGTTATCTGTTTATCTGAGCATTGTAACAGGTTGTTCAAGAATCGGACTGTTCAGCCACCGCATAATTTGCAAAAATAGCCATTGAAATTGTAGAGGGGCGCATCTTTTGTATCTCGAGACAGAAGGAGTCATTTTTATCATTATCATTATGTAACAGGTTGTTATTTAGACTAGTTGCATTTCTAAATTAGAATTTAATGCTTTAATTGTTACAAATCATAATATGAATTTCGTTTGTGTGATTAAACCCTTCCTTTTCATATTTATATACAATTTCAAGAGGTTAGCCTATAACAAAAAGTATATCAGCCAGATGTAACCCCATCTTAATATTAGCATACTTAGGACACATTTTTTTTTCATTTCATTCTATAGAATAAAGGCTCGTGTTTATAATGTGAAGACCAAGAATGGAGCCGACTGGTCCTGTGGTTAGTTCACCGGATTGTCAACAAAACGGCCTGGGTTCTAGCCCTGTCGCCGCCAAATCCCTGTCGCCCTGCAGGAGTTTTGGGCCTAGTGGACATGATAATCTTCTATCTAGAAGGAACGTCTGTCAACTTTAAGTCATCTCCGCAACTCGTTTTTTTGTATGGCATCTGGTCAAGGTAAGGTGTGAAACAAATATTTTCTACTCTATTAAATAGACCTAGATCTAGATTCATATTCCGAACTAACTGTTCATATTATTGAAGAAGCTGAGTAGTATTTAGACATAAACAAATATTTTCTACTCTATTAAATAGACCTAGATTCATATTCCGAACCAACTAGGATTCATAAAAAGGAACTTTTACAAATGTAATAAGAACATAAAACTAAAATGCTATCTCACATTAGTTAGGCCTATACTAGATTATGCAGCACCTGTATGGGACCCATCAACTAAAGAAAACATTTAAAAATTAGAACAAATTCAAAAAAGAGCTGCAAGGTTCATAACTAGCGAATATTCCCAATTAACAAGAGTAACGCCATTAGTCAAATCATTAAACCTAGAAACACTAGAAGACAAAAGGGGACGTCCATTAATTACGTCAACAATTTTTTGGCGATTTTTACCTCCCCCCTCCCCCTTGTCAACAACTGTCAAACTTTCACAGACCCCCCCTATATAATTACGTCAACAATTTGTTACCCCCCCCCCTCAAAACAAGTAACAAATTTTAGACGCTTGCTTTTATGTTTAAAATAGATTTGAAACGGAAAGGTTTATACAATATATATACTTTACATAATTGTAATACATTTTAAAACTTGTTTAAAAGATGTCAAATTGACTATAATTCTCAAAAATTAGGCGTAGCCACAAACGGGGTGTAACATGGTTCCTACCCCCTCACTCGCCCCTCCCACATTTTTTTCCAATCCGATGATCTTAACAATATTTCTTACCTTTTTGTTTTATATTGTTCTTTTCATATAAATATTTTTTTTTTTCTAATTTTACGTTTCACTAATGAGCTTTTGGTACAATGTTAATTGTTAAATAGTGTAGGGGGAAATTGTGCACCAGTTGTTAATTATAGCCTTCTATTTTAACCATATTATGTTCACTATTCCTTCTTGTATTATTGTCCACACACACACACACATACATTATACACACTGTAGTTGCCCTCCCTGTCCTCTACCTCTCGAACCTTGCACTATTTGCCACCCACACGTTGCAATCCTGGCGACGCCACTGATACTAATGCATTTCTTATCTCAAACAATTTTTACAGAAAATTGGAAATTAAAACGTAAAATTTAATAAATGGAACTATGTAGCCCAATCGACCTAATTTTAATGTTTCACCTATTATAACGTAGTCAGCAAATTTATATATCTATAGATCATAATTAGGGATGTTAAAAGGAAATAAGGTATGCTAAGTATTTCGTAGTGGTGTATTTCGTACTTCATGTGGTGGGCCCCGAATCATTTTTCTGAAGGCAATATTTTAAAATAACCGTGTTGGAGATTCACACAATACACTTCATTCAATGTTGTGCAAACATTACTTATAGTCTTAGAAGAACTTTTAAAACTGAGCAAAATAACTAAAGAACTGGTTCTCCAATGGATCCCTGGGCATATACAAAATGAAGGAAATGACACTGCCGACACCTTAGCTAAAGCTGGAGGCAGACAAAACCAGACAGATCCATCTCTACACCCCGAAGAAATAAAGGCAATACTCAAAAGGAATGAATCCGAAAGATGGTCTGAGCTGCAACAAAACAACCCAAAGATTGATGCTTACTACAAACTCTCCCGCCAATTTCAACACATCATCTTCAGACTAAGGACTGGCCACAACAGGCTAAAGCAACACATGTTCCGCAAACTACGAATCAGAGCAAGCGAAATGTGCCCCTGCGAAACAGCTCCCGAAAATGCGGAGCATGTCCTTCAGACCTGCCCTCTGTATCATTCTACCCGGTCAGCCATTTGGCCCCTGGGGGCTACCTTCAACGACAAACTGTTCGGTGGACTAGAGCAACTGACAGCCACTGCGCAGTACATTACAACTATCGGACTTGTTGTCTGAATCCTCCCAATCATAACATTTGCGAACTAAGAAGAAGAAGAAGTCTTAGAGAGGGCCTATTGTGGTTTTTAGTTCCATTGTCAATCCCAGCCGTCGCTTACAAGGCTTAATTAACGAACGCCAGACTCTGGCGCCTAATTTAGATGTACTGAGCGGCAAAAAATGGGTTTCTGAACGTACTCTGCAGACAGTTTGTTGGTGTGTTTGTGTTCCTTTGTTATTCCAGCCACCATGTCTCGCTAGACTAGGGTTGCCAGACGTCCGGCAAAACGAGGACATGTCCTCATTTTTAGACTCTTGTCCTCCGTCCGGCAGGCAAAGCACACAATCTTTAAAATATCCGGGTTTCTTTTACAATTTTTTTTTGAAGGCATTAAGACAAATACATTTTTAAAAATAGTATTACCATGTTAAGAATATAATTGATAAACAGGTGATTATTTGTACAAGAAAAGAATTATCTTTTTTTTAAAGACTCTTGCATGAGCTTTAAAGTAAGCATATCCATAATTGATATATTTGTTTTAACGTAAAAGCATATTTTTACATGCTATCTATGTAAGTTAAACAGGGCAAATATAGAATTTTGTAGTACATTTTTTATTATTATTTATTTCATAAAAAGTAACAATGTTGACGTCAACTTTTCTTGACCTCCCCCCCTCCCCCATGTCAACAATTGTCAAACTTTTTTAGACCCCCCCTCCCCCCTATTTTGTTGACGTAATTAATGGACGTCCCCGAAGGGCAAAGAGTAAAGTTGTAATAATACATAAGGCATTAAACTATAATTTAGAAATACAACACAATGACAACCTGTTGCAAAGCTCAGATAAACATAAAGACAAAAACACTTTCTTTGTCCCTTATGCGAGAACAAATGCATATAAGTACTCTTTCTTCCCGAGTGGCATTCGGGCATGGAATGGGTTGCCTGAACAAACCAGGAAAACCAGTAACTTAACATAATTTAAAACATTAATAAAAATGCAAGACTAGACTCGGACCACGGATGAGCGTAGGACGCAATAATCTTTTTTATAGAATGAGCGTCTGTAATGTATAAGATAAGATAAGAACTATTCATATTATTGAAGAAGCTGAGTAGTATTTAGACATAAAAAAATATTTTCTGAACATTTTTACGTGAATTCCTTCTTATCTCCCCTGCTCCCATAATTATTTTGTCTCCTTTTCTCTTGTGTTGGTCACGCTTGACCGCACACCTAAGAAAGTTTGTTTTTTCTTTTCTTCTGTATTGTAGTAACCGATAAAACTTATTAAAACCACTGTTTCTGTGTGCCGCTTGAGCACGAGATTATTATTTTTTTAACTTAAACTTCTACACAGCGTGTTGTTGGGTCAGACTTCTTTCTCTGTCTTGGTACGACAGTTTGTTACACAAGCATTTTTGTAAGTAGGCTAGAGTTTGTATTTGATTTTCTTTTGCACTTTGTCTTATAATATAATATGGTACCGTGTATATCTATGATGGTACTTGTCCAATTTATTATTAAATCATATAAGTATACTTATTGTCTTAACTCTTAACTCTTGACTTTAGAGTATTTTTGTTTGTCTTATGTTTTATTTTCTTGGTTTATTAAAGAGTTCAAATTTAGTTTACATTCTTTTGGGTTTGTTTTTTTAATAATACTATTTTCGCTATTACGTTTAAAATAGCCAATAAAAAAAAATTATAATTGATACGTAATAACATATTATGGCAGTAATAATATTAGGCATGCAATTAAAAACATTTTAAATTAAGGTCTATTCGAAAGCAAGTTGGGTAGAGTGGCATTCGGGCATGGAATGGGTTGCCTGAACAAACCGGGAAAACCAATAACTTAACATCATTTAAAATATTAATAAAAATGCAAGACAAGACTCGGTCCACGGATGAGCGTATGACGCAATAATCTTTTATATAGAAGGCGTGTCTGTAATATCATATTAATATGTAAGATAAGATAACATAAATAATTGGACTATCTAAAAAATCTAAATCAAATTTAACTCGTGTGCTTTCTTAGTTTTAAAAGTTGGCTATTTTGCTTTTAAAAATTGTTTTTGTTTGGTTTTATTTTTGTTAAGCTATCCCACTAATGCTAAGTTATTCAAATCTTTTTCAATATAGTAAATTAGTCAACTATAAAGTGTCTACATGTCCGGCAACTAAAAGATTTGTAGTGCAAGATATTCGTCTGGCAAACGTGTCACGACTGCTCTAATAAAGCTATGTCTGTGTCATATGACCATGATTTAAAAGAACTTAGAGAAAGGGAAAGTTGATAAATGTCTATTGATAATTGATTGTTTTTTTTTTTGGTTAGGCACTATTTATAAAATACAACCAAAGGCTTGCATAGGCCATTGTAATATAAACATGGCAAATACTGTTAAGTATAATAATATATTTAAGCAAAATAAATTAGTGTTTATTAATGTGTTTTTTTTTCTTTTAAAAATTGTATTCACAGAAACCATCATGTCTGAAAAAAAGAATAACCCTTAAAGATGTCTTCATAGAGAGTCAAGAAAAGCAGAACCATGAGCAACAAATGAGCAACAAATCAAAGCATTTAAACAAATATTTTTTGCTGTAAGTTTCTGTTCATTAGAAAATAACATATATTAAACAGCTTTTATATAGGTATTTGAAATTTAACAGTTTCTGGACATAATAACAATTGTGGGAATGCCTGGAGATAATGTTAAAATAGTAATTTTTTTTTTAAATTTTCCAGCAAAAAACGATTAATGTCATTCATTATCCTATTGTGGACACTTAAATTGTGTACATAATCGAGGATTATATGTATTTCTACCAAAAAATTAAGATAGTTTTGTAATTAAAGAAATCTCTGAATTGCAGTATAGTTTTTTAACAAAACATTTTTTCCGTTGGCAGTTAATTACAGGGTTTGTACAGAGTAATTGAATTTTGGAAAATTAGTCGGACCATTTCCAGTATGAAAAGTTTTGGAAAATTTCATTTTGATAACAATTTTTACACATCTTCCCATTTCAGAGCGTTCAGCATCCAGTGTGGAAATATCTTGATTCAGCTGGGCAGCTTTTTCAAACTCTTCCTTTTCAACACAGAAGGACAGTTCCTCTCTTGGCTGATGAAGTTTTACTTTAATGCCTGCAATCTTGAATGCCGACCCAACAAGGTTAAACACACATAAAAAAACTCTACAGAAACAAAATGTGGACTAAAGGAACTCTGCTGTGCTCAAATAAAAATGACCAGGGTCAGTTCATAAGCAAAGCTTACCTTTTTGTCAAAATTTCTTCCTTCTTTACTACAGATCTGAGTTTCAGCAATGTATCTTGTAACTTCTGACATATTAGCAATTGTTATTCTTTTATCTGTAGGCGTTTTTTTTATATGTAACACGAAACTGTACAGAACAGTACACTAATCAAAGTATGATTCTCAACAAAAGTATCTTTATATTAACTTACACAGTACACATTTCATAAAACATTATACAATTGTTTGCAATGCTATAACTCTACCTAAAACATCGACTTTTCACTTATCACACTGGACACTGCACTCCCCATGCTACACACTCGTTGCACATCCTGTCTTTTCACCACCATGCTCTCCCCTTTACAGATTCCGTGCGAAAACCGCTGGTCATGAATTACTGCCCTACATTTAACCGTGGTTACACGCCCCTTCTCCCATATTATGTAGGTTTTTATATTGTTACACTCACCCCCATCTTTACAAAAAAAAATGTTTTCTACCTAAAACATTTTAGCTGCATAACAACAAATATATTAAAATATTTAACTATTTAACAACATGTAAGAAAAATATACGTATAATACAAAAATGAAAATTGAATAGAGTACATAGTAATTTGTCAAAACAAAGTTCTGTTTGACAATCTACTATTATCTATCATACTTTTCCAAATACAAGTTCTGCTTGCATTGTTTAAGTATTTACAAACAGTCTGTATTTATTATCATTCTACTGAGAATGTCTGCTACAACATTATCCTTGCTTTTCACAGGTTTTATGTCATATTTGTAGCTTGCTAGTAACATAGCCCATCTGTTTATTTTTGCGTTGCTGATTTTCTTTTTGTTAAATGCTACAAGTGGCTTTTGATCTGTCAGTAGAGTGAATGTTCTACCTAGCAGGTACTTTTGCAGTTTTTGTAGAGCCCAATCTATTGCAAGGCATTTTCTCTCTATAGTTTTTGTTAGATTCCTGCTTAGATACTGTATTGGATGTAGCATTCCATCCTTTTCTTGCATAAGACAAGCCCATAGAGCGATAGCTGGCCTCAGTGGAAACCACGAAAGGTTTGTTCCACCTTTGTGCAACTAAAATAGGCTTCTTTCCAAATGCTTCTTTTATTTCTTCCAATGCCTTCAAGCAATCTTCTGTGAAATGGAATCTTCGAGCATCTTTCTTTCTAGTTAGCTCTGTCAGTGGATGTACAATTTCTGCATAATTTTCTATAAAGGGTCTATAGAAATTGCATAGTCCTAATAAGGCTTGAACTTGTTTCTTTGATTTTGGGATGTTCAAGTTGAAGATCTTGCTTTCATTGTCTGCAGTGAGAGTCACTTTGCTTTCTCCTATTCTGTAACCCAAAAAATCAATATGTTTCTTTCCTATGCTTATTTTTTCAGGTGAGATTGTGACGTGATGCTTTTTCAGCCTATCAAGTACAATTTCCAATGTATGGATGTGAGTTTCCCAGTCTTTGGTGTGGATACATATATCGTCCACGTAATGTACCACATTTGGAATTCCCTTCAACATAGTTTTCATGAATCTGCTGAAAGTGGCAGTGCTGTTGACTATCCCGAATGACATCACTAGCCATTCATATACGTCATCCATAGCTACAAATGCCGTATATGTAATAGCAGCAGGATCCATGGTTATTTGCCAAAAACTTCTGTTCAAGTCGAATGTAGTAAATATTTTGGAATTACCAATTATGTACACAATTTCTCTTGGGTCTCCAATTGGCTCATGGTCCAATTTTGTTATACTGTTTAATTGCCTATAGTCACAGCAGAGTCGGATTGTACCATTCTTCTTTTTGACAATAACAGCTGGTGAAGTATAGTTAGCTTCAGTGGCTTTTCTGATTTTTTTTTCTTTAAGTAGGTAGTCTATTTCTTGCTTTACTGTGTCTCTATATGCAATGGGATAGGATATAATTTAGCCTTGAACGGTTCGGGCTCTAGCAGTACAATCTTATGAGTCACGGTTGTCGTGTTCCCTGTCTCTTTTGTGATAACATCTTTGTACTTGTTTAATATTGCCATCACCCTATCTTTAATAATATCTGGCATATCAATAAGTATGGTCTCTTTGTTTGGGCTTTTCATTTTCATTGCACCTATTTCACTTTCATCACTATGTTTGTTGATGATGTTGACTGATTGTTGTTCTTCTCTATTGTCACCATATGCTCTTAATTTATCTATGTACTGTTTTTTCACATGTCCTTTTATGTTTACACCATATGTCACATTGCTAATTTTGTCCTCAATCTTGTAGGGACCTTCCCACTTGTGCTCATTCTTTGTGTTTGGCAACCATACTAAAACGTGTTGTGGCTCAAATGTCCTTAATTGTCTGTTTTTGTTTTTTATTTCTCTGTGTCTTTTACTTTGTTTTATCAATCTCTGTTTTGCCGTTTCAATACTGTATAGTATTTTTTCTCTAGTTTCAGATATTAGTTGGTATTTGTCCCATATGGCATCTTGTCTGCTTATCATTCTGTCTTTAAAGTTCTTTAAAGGACATGATGGGTTGTGTTTAAACATTAATTGAAATAGACTAAAACCAGTGCTATCGTGTTTGCTGCTGTTGTAAGCGAATAGTACCATAGGTAGATACTCATGCCATCTGTCTTCATGGTCTACTGTAACCTTTGAAAGCATGTTTTTTATTGTATTGTTCAGTCTTTCAATCACTCCATTTGACTGAGGATGGTAAATCGTGCTGTGCACCTGCGTAATATTCAGCATTTTCATAATAGCATTTTTGACCCTCCACGATAAAATGAGTCGCATCTTACCTGATGGTAATTTTGAGATTTTTATCCTTTCTTATATAGTTCTAATTCCAAGTTCAATGGTGAAAACCGCTTGAAAATCGGACTGTAACTTTTGGAGACCTGTAATAGTTCTCCATGCTAAATAAAAAGGACAAATCTATTTTTATTCTGACCACTACAGTTATCACAGTGAAGTTCTATCCTTTTTTCTCCGAAACCAAAGTTTTCGAGAAAATGATGCAACAAAGAGATGACCATGTTTGACCTCTTGCGGCTTGTCATGCCTTCGTCAATAAGGTAGTTCATTTGTTGTGGTATGGCTTCTGCACATATGCCAAAAATGCTTACTTTTCTTGGCACTAAAAAATAGATGGGACCAGGTTGCAGAGGGGTGCTCGGTAAATGTACTTGTTGTGCGTTGTCAAAACTGTAGTGTATTGTGGCGTCCAATGAGTTGGGAAAATGACGGTCAAGTTCTGTAATTTTAGCCAAAGCTGCAGTTGTTTTTTACTTTTTAACCATGTCGTTGTAGAGCCTCCTCTCTTCCTCTACAGTCTGCAGGTGTGCTATCTGGTTGCCCAAAACCACCATTCTTTCTTCTTCAACCATATTCACTGAGCGTCTAATTCTTTCATTGTTTTGCTTGCACTGCCAACATAGATCTGTCATAGGCTTTCCAACTACAAAGCATGCTTATTAAACCTTTTACCACCCCACTTCTTTTCTGGAATACTGCCTGTATCCCTCCAGGTCCTGAATCTTTTCTGGACATGGGTCAGCTTGTTTTGGCTAATTCTGAAACATTAAAAATACATTAAAATTAAAATAACATTGAATAAATAATTATTTTTACTACCTTGTTTATAAAATGTTTTTAAAATTAAATCATATATGTTCATATATATGTTTTACTTTTTGAGCATCACAGTTAAAACAAATATCAATCATCCATATGACTTACCCATATATAAACTTGAATGTCTCCCTGCAAACATTCTTGCCATTGACCGTGTAGGTGTAAGGTGGTTCTCTCCAGCTATTTTACTTTTCATCGACAAGGCTTATCAAGTGTTAACTCACTGCTATTTGCATAGCTATCAGCCAGTATGCCTATAAATATCATGTCTTTTTCAGCTGAAGAGATAGAATGGAAACTTTCAATAGTCTTTGAATAACATAGCTTACATATGTAGGCCTACATTCTATGATATAATATTTAGGCAACTGCATATAAGCCTAAAGTCTAGCTCTAAGTAATTCATTTAGTTCTAGTAACTGTTTTAATAGTAGTATAAGTTATAAGTATAAGAGTAGTGGTTTAGGCCTAGTAAACTAATTAATAGGCCTAAATTAGCCTATTTTTTTTTTGTTTTATATCGAGTTATATTTATAAGTATTAGCATGATCAATAGCGTAGGCCAAGCCCTAAAAAATATGAATAACACTTAAAGGCTGAATAATATATTTACCTTCTGTTAATTCCTGCATGTCCAGCCTTCGCCCTAAAATCTCATCAGCTGTGAACTGTCCAATGCACCTTTTTTTGATTGAGGTCGAGGCAGAGCTATTCGATTAAATTGTCGAGCACCGGCAATCAAAAGATGCCACCTTATCCTTTTCTTCGTCCGGCTGCATAACGCCACTATAGCTTTGATTGTTTATAAAAGCATCTTCGATCAAAGGTGGGTCGTTTTCTTCGTCGTCAGTAGATCCAAGTTGATCAAAATCAAGTGTAGGCCTACTACACAGAGCAGATGCATATTCTTCGTCGTCACTTGCTCCAGACTCACCACTAGAACTAGATCCGTCAGTGTCTTCCAATGCTGGTGTTGTAAAATATTCTTGTATAATATTTTCGACACTTTCCAAATCTATTTGCATTTCTTGTCGAATTAAGTGCTTTAGCGACTGTAGTTTCTTTCGTAGTGGAGGCAGCCATGTTGAAAAGTTAAGCTTACACCACTGATCTATAAAAAGACTGGATTAGGCTTGGAAGTTACATTTTTGAAGATATTACCGACATTTTGTTTCCACTGTCACTGATATATATATATATATATATATATATATATATATATATATATATATATATATATATATATATATATTGATAGATAGATATACTATATATCATCAAATTCTCTACAGTCTCGGAAGACGATCAAATTTAAAATCGTTTGATTTCACCAGTGTTTCAACATTGGCTATGTCTCTGGAGACCTATCCTTGAGAGCTAGGCTCTTTCGCATCTCTGGCACTTGAAAGTGGGAAAGTGGCATTATTTATTAATAATTAATATTTAGGACTTTCCTTATTAAAAATAATCCAATTATGTACATTATTAAAAAAACAATACACAGAAGCAAACTAATATGGTAAGTGTCATATTCTCATATTGTGAATATATTGTGATGCAATCCATCGACACAATACAAAGAATAATTATTCAACTGCGTTACAATTATTTCATTAAATGTATATGGTACATTAACAGTCCATAAGACAATAAATCCAAGACATCACTAATATTATATATCCAAAAAATTAACCATAAAATAGAAACATCTCTCTACACGCATTGTTCAACTGTCTCCTCTCGACACTGGACATGGCTTCCCTTGTACTCTGGATAGTACACAATATTTTCTTTGACCACCTAACTCTCCCCTTCACATAGCCCGTGCCCAAACGAAACTGGTCATACCAATGTTAACAACTGCCTTGGGGGACGTCCATTAATTACGTCAACAATTTTTAGGCGATTTTTACCTCCCCCCCTCCCCCTTGTCAACAACTGTCAAACTTTCAGAGACCCCCCCCCTACATAATTACGTCAACAATTGGTTACCCCCCCCCCCCCCTCAAAACAAGTAACGCATTTTTAGACGCTTGCTTTTATGTTTAAAATAGATCTAAAACGGAAAGGTCTATACTATAGGCTAATTAATTGTAATACATTTTAAAACTTGTTAAAAAGGTGTCTAATTGACTATAATTCTCATATGTTTACTATTGTTCTTTTCATATACATATTTAATCATGTCTAATTCTACGTTTCACTAAAATAGCTTTTAGTACAATGTTAATTGTCAAATAGTTTAGGGGGAAATTGTGCACCAGTTATAAATTAGCCTTCTATTTTAACTAGGGATGTTAACCGAATACCGGAATACCGGATTCCTGTTTTAAAACCGAAAACCGGTTTTGATTTTCAAAATCGGATTTCGGTTTCTTGGTTGGGAGGTAGGCCTAATCATTATTTCAAGTAGCACAGGCTTTTTTTTTTTGGTTTTTCTTTTTTTAATAAAAAGGCCTAATGTTGGATTCACACAAAACAATTCTTGAAATGCCTTGCTAACATTATTTAGTCATAGACTAGATACCAACTATGGCTTGCGATAAAAACAACGTCAAACCGAATGTTAAGTTACAGTTACAATCCTTTGTGTCAGAAAATTTAGAAAAAAACGTCTTTAATGATGGCTCGTTTGTAAATTATGTTCCCGACAGATAAGCAGGAGCGGTGGCAGTACCGCTAGATTGCGTACGCATCTGCGAACTGCATCCTGGATTAACATCGTCATTCTCTTCATATGCTTTTTAATATCATGGTCAACGATAATCGCAAATTTGATAATCACTATTGAAAGCTATTATCGGTTTTAATCAATGAGCCCAGAATTTTGTTAGTTCTAAAGAATTTTAAAATCATATTTTATTAAAAAAATGAACCTCTTGAATGCCCTGCAAACACTAATTAAATTTGAATTATTTTTCAAATATACCTACAAAACTACGCACATTTGGCTTTTCCGGCCTGTAACTTGTGACGTTGCGCGGGAAGGGGGGATGGAGAGGGGTTGAGAAACCGAAATCCGGTTTTATAGAACCGAAAACCGTTTTGAAGAAAAACCAGTCTTAACAAACCTAATTTTAACCATTAGTTCACTATTCCTTCTTACATTATTGTCACACACACACATTATATACACACGGTAGTTGCCTTCCCTGTCCCCTACCTTGCACTATTTGCCACCCACTCCTTGCAATACTGGCGACGCCACTGATACTAATACATTTTTATCTCATTCAATTTTTCAGAGAAATTAGAAACGAAAATGTAAAACTTACTAAATTTTAATATGTAGCCTAATATTAGCCTATATATTGTATCCGTGTTCTTGGTTTTATGTTAAATGCGCTCTGAGCTTGCATTTTGCTTGTTGGCAGCGCTATACAAACGTCATTATTATTATTATTATTATTATTAATCGACCTAATTTTAATGTTTCACCTATTATAACGTAGTGAGACAAAAATATATTAGTTTATATATCAGAATTAGGGATGTTAAAATGAAATAAGGAAGGCTAAGTATTTCGTACTTCATGGGGTGGGCCAAGAATTATTTTTCTGAAGGAAATATTTTTAAAATAACCATGTTGGATTCACAAAATTCACTTCATTCAATGCTTTGCAAACATTAGTTATAGTCTCGGCGAGGGCCTATTATTGTTTTTAGTTCTATTGTCAATCCCAGCCATCGCTTACATGGCTTATAAAACGAACGCTAGACTCTGGCGCCAAGTCTAATTTAAATGTACTAAGCGGCAAAAAAAATGGGTTTCTGAACGTTCTCTGCAGACAGTTTGTTGGTGTGTTTGTATTCTTTTGTTATTCCAGCCACCATGTCTCGCTAGACTAGGGTTGCCAAACGTCCGGCAAAAGGAGGACATGTTGTCCTATTTAGACTCTTGTCCTCCGTCCCAAGTCCCACAGGCAAAGCACAATACCTTTAAAATGTCCAGCTTTTGTAATATGTTTTGTTATGTAGGCATAAGGACAAATAAATGTTAAAATTAGTACTAACATGTTAGAAATATAATTAATAAACAGGTGATCACTTGTACAACAAATAATTATTCGTTTTTTTAGAAGACTCGTGCATGAGCTTTAAAGTTGCCCAACCAAATGCAAGCTGCCTTTCAGCCTACATTGAATTTATATGTTATTTTTAACAAAACGGTTTCTTGCTTAGTTTACCAATACACAATTAAACTTAGTGGCAGCTCTTTTGTCTCTCGGTGTCCTCCTTTTGACACCCATGTGTCTTGCAACCCTACGCTAGGCAGCGAAGGTGAGGTTTTCTACAATTGGTCGGTCACTTTCCCTTGCTAACAATTGCATTAGTTTCCACCCATACATAGATCTACAAACTAGCAAGATGGACACAAAAAGGACATATCAAATGTAGATTTTTATAATTGATATAAGTCTCTTATTTGTATTAACGTAAAACTATGTTGTTAATGTTATCTATATAAATTTAACAGGACAAATGTAGAATTTAATACTAAATTTGTTTCATTATTTACTTCATAAAAAGTAACATTGTTGACGTCAACTTTTCTTGAACTCCCCCCCTCCCCCATGTCAACAATTGTCAAACTTTTTCAGACCCCCCTCCCCCCTATTTTGTTGACGTAATTAATGGACGTCCCCTTGCCCAGTAACGATCTTTACTTTAATTGTTCATACATTAAGGTTGATTATAGGTTAATAGTACATACTAATTTAGAATAAGGGGACGTCCATTAATTACGTCAACGAAATAGGGGGGGGGGGGAGGGGGGGTCTGAAAAAGTTTGACAATTGTTGACATGGGGAGGGGGGGAGGTCAAGAAAAGTTGACGTCAACAATGTTACTTTTTATGAAGTAAATAATGATACAAATTTAGTACTAAATTCTACATTTGTCCCGTTAAACTTGCATAGATAACATAACCAACATAGTTTTACGTGAATACAAATATATCATTTGATATGTCCTTTTTTGTGTCCATCTTGCTAGTTTGTAGATCTTTGTATGGGTGGAAACTAATGCAATTGTAAGCAAGGCAAAGTGACCGACCAATTGTAGAAAACCCCACCTTCGCTGTCTAGCGTATACGTAGGGTTGCCAGACACATGGGTGTCAAAAGGAGGACACCGAGAGACAAAAAGGAGGACATTGTGTTTCAATTGCATAGTTTTGCATTTAGCCCGCAATCAGTATAGTTTTATTACAAGAGCTGCCACTAAGTTTAAATGTGTATTGGTAAACTAAGCCAGAAACAGTTTTGTTAAAAATAACATATAAGCTTAAATTCAATGTAGGCTGAAGGCAGCTTGCATTTGGTTAACAACTTTAAAGCTCATGCACACGTCTTCTAAAAAACGATAATTCTTTTCTTGTACAAATGATCACCTGTTTATTAATTATAGGCCTATTCTTAACATGTTAATACTAATTTTAAAATTTATTTGTCCTTATGCCTACAAAACATAAAATATTAGCCTACAAAAGCTGGACATTTTAAAGGTATATTGTGCTTTGCCTGCCGGACGGAGGACAAGAGTCTAAATAGGAGGACATGTCTTCCTTTGGCCGGACGTCTGGCACCCTTAGTCTAGAGAGACATGGTGGCTGGAATAACAAAAGGAACACAAACACACCAACAAACTGTCTACAGAGAACGTTCAGAAAACCAGTTTTTTTGTTGCGCTCAGTACATCTAAATTAGGCTAGGCGCCAGAGTCTGGCGTTCGGTATATTTTATAAGCCATATAGGCTAAGTGACGACTGGGATTGACAATAGAATTAAAAACAATAATATGCCCTCGCCGAGACTATAACTAATGTTTGCAAAGCATTGAATAAAGTGAATTTAGTGAATCCAACATGGTTATTTAAAAAAATATTTTCTTCAGAAAAATAATTTTTGGCCCACCCAATGAAGTACGAAATACTTAGACTAGCCTACCTTATTTCCTTTTAACAGCCCTAATTCTGATATATAAACGAATATATTTTTGCTCACTACTGTATAATAGGTGAAACATTAAAATAAGGTCGATTAGGCTACATATTTAGTAATTTTTACGTTTTCATTTCTAATTTTCTGGAAAAAAAATTTATGAGATAAAAATGTATTAGTATCAGTGGCGTCGCCATTATTGCAAGGAGTGGGTGGCAAATAGTGCAAGGTAGGGGGACAGGGAAGGCAACTACCGTGTGTATATAATGTGTGTGTGTTGACAATAATGTAAGAAGGAATAGTGAACATATGGTTGAATTTCGGTATGTTAAAACCTGTTTTTCTTCAAAACCTGTTTTCGATTCTATAAAACCGGTTTAAAACCGGATTTCGGTTTCTCTCCCCTCTTCCAGCGCAATGTCACAAGTCCAAGGCTGGAAAAGCCAAATGTGCGAAGATGTTTTAGATATATTTGAAAAATAGTTCAAATTTAATTAGTGTTTACAGGGCATTCAAGAGGTTGATTTCTTTGAATACAGTATGATTTTGTACTCCTTAGGCCTACCATAAAATTCTTTAGAACTAAAAAAAAATCTGGGCTAATTGATTAAAACCGATAATAGCTTTCAATAGTGATAATCAAATGTGCGATTACCGCTGACCATGATATTAACTAACTAACTTGAACTCCTATTGGAAACGAGAGCTGGGAGTATTATTCCCTTGTAGCTCTGAGCAAGAACTCAGCCGTGCGTTTGAGCACGGCTCTATCTCCGTAGAGATCAGTGGGTAGTGGGTCACCCGTCCCATCTCCTCGATCGACGAGAGGGGGGCACTCCCGCAGGATATGCTCCACTGTCTCCTCCTCCTCCCCCACAGTGGCGACACCGCGAGTCGTAGTTAGGCCGGAACCTGGCGAAGTATGCCCCGATGGGGCAGTGGCCAGTGCGGAATTGAGATATGATACTTTGTTCCGACCTATTTAGGCACCACCATGGGATGGCGCGGTTAGGGCGGGGCAAATGCCGCCAGACTTCTCGGCCCTTGTCAGAGCTGTCCCAGCTCTCGTTCCACTTTTCTGTCTCCCACCTCCGGATCAATGTACGGGCCTTCTCAAAGGAGCATGGTGTACTGCCGGGCTCCTCGGAGGTGGGTGTACTCAGCCCACCTTTTTTGGCAAGGTGGTCTGCTCTCTCATTGCCAGGTAGGCCTGTGTGCCCTGGGACCCACTGCAATAGTACGCGGTCTCCAAAGTGTTGGAGCCAGTAGAAGCCAGTAGAATTTTCTCTATCTGAGGGGGCCAGTTGTTCATATTCTCAGTTACCTGGAGCACAGACAACGCATCAGTCAGGATAATGACGGTCGTAGAGCCGAGGGCGCCTTCGACGTGGCGAAGGCGAATCCACTCCAGAGCTCGACAGATGGCCTCAATCTCTGCGCCGTAGTTGCAGAGACCGTCGCAAGGCCCCCATAGTTCGTCTCTATTCGGGTTGCCGGGGTACTCTATGTAAACACCAAAGCCGGCGGTACCGGTGTCTGCGTTAGCCGACCCGTCGGTGTAGACATGGACAGCCCCGGGCGATAGGGCATTTAGCGTGTCCATGGCTACTTTTCTGAGTAGTTTTGGGTCGGTCGTTTTGCTAACTGAGGTGTCCTTCAGCTTCGTTCTTATTTCGGGGAGCGTTGGCGTGTTCCCCGGAGAGAAACTCGAGTACCTTTGCATAGGCAGCCTTGTACCGGGTAGGTCGATTTCGGATGACAGCCTTGTTGCGTGGTGCATAAAGGACTGCATCTTTATTCTCTTCCTACCCTTCCAGGTGTCTACTAAGACTCTGGTTGGGAAGCTTTCCTCGAGTATTTTAGAGCGCTCATAGGTCGTTATGACAGCGCATTCTCTCCTAAGCTGAAGGGGTGGTATGTTAGCCATCACCTCGGCAGCTGCCGCTGGGGACGTTCGAAAGGTGCCACAGATAAAGCGTAGTGCTTGGTTCTGGATGCGATCCAAAGTTTCTAGGGCCGTTTTGGACGCGTAAACCTGTAGAGGCAGGCTGTAATCTAATTGTGATCTTACGGCCCCTGTGTAAAGGGTTTTTAATACTTTGGCGTCGGCACCCCACTTTGTGCTGGCCAGTCGTTTGACTAGGTTTAACTTGTTCGAAGCTTTTCGTGCCAGCTCCTGGATATGGTCGAATAGTCTAAGCTTCCTGTCGAGTACTACTCCTAGGTACCTGGGTGATTTGTCCTCTTTGAGGGTTTCACCGCCGATTTTTAACTCTATAGGCTCCTTGAGAATGTCGATGCCCAGGCTGAACAGCGTATAGACCGTTTTTGAATAATTAATTTCGAGTCGCCATTGTTTGGCGTACACGGAGATGGTTTGGAGGTCTTTCTGCAAGTCTAATTGCATGCTTGCAGATTTCTTTCCAGATTTCCAAAGGACAAGATCGTCCGCAAATAGCAGCTTCCTACAGCCAAGTTTATCTGGCAGGTCGTTTATGTACACTAGAAAGAGGATGCAGGACAGAGTAGAGCCTTGTGGCAAGCCGTTCTCAAGGGTTGTTTCCCTGGATAGGCTTGTCCCGTATCGTGTTTGGATCGTTCTCTCTGATAGGAATGATTTGATCCAGCGATGCATATTGCCCTCAATGCCCATTCTCCTCAATTTCTGCATGAGGCCCTGCCTCCAGACTCGGTCGTAAGCCTGCTTGAGGTCTAGGAAAACTGCTATGGTGGACTCGGCCCTTTGGAATCCATCGGCCATCTCTTGTACAAAGAGGTTTGTTTGGTCTATCGCGCTCATGCCCGCTCTAAAACCTGCCTGTTCTCGGGCTATGAGGCCTTCTTTCTCAAGATACCACGTTAGCCGGTTGCCGACCATACGTTCGGCCAGCTTCCCGACGCACGAGGTAAGGGAAATCGGGCGGTAATTCTCTGCCTCGGTGGCGATCTTGCCTTTTTTCAAGATTGGGACTATCACCGCTTGCCGCCAAGCCTTTGGTACCTCGCCGGTTGACCATGTTTGATTTATTAGGTCCAGGAGTCTGGCCTTACCTAATCTGCCCAGGTTTCGATCATTTCGTTCGCTATCTGATCCGGGCCTGGTGCTTTCTTTGGTTGGCACTTTCGGACTGCCCTATCTAGTTCCTGAATAGTGAGGGGGGAACTGAATATTGGATCGCACTCTGTGACACCTCTGTCATTACGCTTGGCTCGCAGGCGTATTTCGGCCCTCTCGAAAGCAACTTCGGTTGCTTCCTTGAAGGCAGGCCAGTTAGCTTTGGTAAACATGAACCGCCTTGCCCCGTCTTTGGTTCTGTTACCCTTGGCCTTACTCTTTTTCCTGGCCTTTTCCATGTCGATATGTACTACTCTTGGCTTATGGTCACTGCCAACATCGTCCAGGACTTTAAAGGTTGTTATGGGGAAGAGATCACCCGAAACCAGTGTTAGATCTGGTCTTGACAGGGTGCCATTTCCCCTGTGGAGAAGGGTTGGAGGAGAGTTTGCGTCCTGCAATCTGAACAAGTTAGTAGTGTTACAGAGCTCCTCTACCTTTATCTTATCTTATCTTATCTTATACATTACAGACGCTCCTTCTATAAAGAAGATTATTGCGTCCTACGCTCATCCGTGGTCCGAGTCTAGTCTTGCATTTTTATTAATGTTTTAAATGATGTTAGGTTATTGGTTTTCCTGGTTTGTTCAGGCAACCCATTCCATGCCCGAATGCCACTCGGGAAGAAAGAGTACTTATAAGCATTTGTTCTCGCATAAGGGACAAGGAAGGTGTTTTTGTCTTTATGTTTATCTGAGCTTTGCAACAGATTGTTATTGGGTTGTATTTCTAAATTAGAGTTTAATGCCTTATGTATTATTACTACTTTACTCTTTGCCCTTCTGTCCTCTAGTGTTTCTAGGTTTAATGATTTGACTAATGGTGTTACTCTTGTCAATGGGGAATATTCGCTAGTTATAAACCTTGCAGCTCTTTTTTGAATTTGTTTTAATTTTTTAATGTTTTCTTTAGTAGATGGGTCCCATACAGATCCTGCATATTCTAGTATAGGCCTAACTAATGTGAGATAGCATTTAAGTTTTATATTCTTATTACATTTGTAAAAGTTCCTTTTTATGAATCCTAATGTTTTGTTTGATTTTTTAACTACTTCATCAAGGTGAGGGTTCCAAGATAACTTATCATTTATTATTACTCCTAGATACTTAGCATTGCTAGTTTGAGTTAGTTCTTTACCATGAATGAAGTAGTTTATTATTTGTTTCTTTTTCTTGGATACTCTTATTAGTTGGCATTTTTTCTGGGTGGAAAGACATACTCCAGTTTGATTCCCATTTTTGTAGTTCATCTAGGTCTTTTTGTAAAAGTTCACTATCTTTTCCTGTCTTTATTATTCTATAAATTATGCAATCATCGGCAAATAATTTTACTTTTGTGCCTGTGTTGATGAAATTTGGCAGATCATTAATGTAAATTAGAAATAGTAGGGGCCCTAGAACAGTTCCTTGTGGAACTCCTGAGTTTACTGTTATTGGTGATGACTTAGAGCCATTTATTATCACTGTTTGTTCTCTGCCTATAAGAAAGTCCTGAATCCACTGATGTAAGGGACCAGAGATGCCAAAGTATTTAAGTTTTTTAAGATGACTAGAATGATGAACTTTATCAAATGCTTTTGAAAAATCTAGTAATATATAGCATCAATTTGGTTGTTATTATCTAATCCCTTAGACAAGTCATCTATTAAGCCTATCAATTGAGTCTCACATGATCTATTTTTCCTGAAGCCATGTTGGTGTGGGCACAGTGCATTTAGTTTGTCTAGATGATTTACTATATTACTATATATTATATGTTCAAGTAATTTACACGTTATGCTTGTTAGAGAAACAGGTCTATAATTTCCGTGGTCAGATTTATCTTTTTTGAAAAGGGGGGTTACATTGGCTAATTTCCAATCTTTGGGCACTTTGCCCTGGTTTAGAGAGGCCTGAAAAAGTATTTTAAAGATTGGAGATATTTCATTAGTTAGTTCTTTAAGCAGTCTTGCTGGTATTTCATCTGGACCAGAAGCTTTGTTTACTTTTAAGTTGGTTAGGAGTGGTTTAATGCCTTTTTCATCTACATTTATATTTCCTATCTCTTCTAGTTTGTTTAAATTTATGAATATTTCTTTGTCACCTGGATTTGAAAAAGATGATGCAAACTGTGTGTTTAGGATATTAGCTTTAGTTTCATTATCATTATAAGTTTCATTGTTTTGGCCTTTTAGTGAAGCTATGCCTGTAGTGTCCATTTTTCTTGATTTAATGTAGGACCATAAGTTTTTATTATTATCTTTAGAAATTACATTGTTTACATATTCATTCTGCAGCTGTCTGCTTAGTTTCTGAGTGAAATGTTTAATTTTTAGATATTTTTTATGTAGTCTAATTGAATTAGTTGCCTTAAACTTTTTGAATAGATTTTCTTTTTGTTTACACAGTTTCCTTAGTTTAGTGTTAAACCAACATTTGTTAATTTTATTTGATGTTTGTTTTGTTGGCACAGAGTCAGCCATTATTGCTTTTAAGTTGGTTTTTATAAATTGCCAAATATCTTCAACTGGACTATCTATATTGTATTTAGTAAGAAAATTGGTTTGGAATTTTATTGCTGCTTGATGTAGTTCTGTTGTGTTACATTTATTCCAGAGATAAATTATTCTTTTAGGTTTCTTGCTAATTTGGATTTTTATTTTGTTATTTACTCTGACAATATCATGATCTGAAAGTCCAGGGATTATTTCATAATCTAATACTAGTCCTGGTCTGTTCGTTAAAAATAAATCTAGTATATTATGGTTTCTTGTTGGTTTTTTATTAATTTGGTCTAAGTTTAGATTTTGGATGGTATTGATAAACATTTCATTTATTTCTTTTGTGTTTTGGTGCTTTTCTATAGAGTAGCTATTCCAATTTATATCAGGGAGGTTGAAATCCCCCATTATCCAAATTATAGCATTTTTATATTTAGTTTCAATACTTGTCAGCTGATTACACAGATCAGACATGTACTCTGATGTTGAGTTTGGTGGTCTGTAAACACTGCCTACAATTAGTGGTTTGGAATTAGGTCTGCTTATTTTACAAAATACTGACTCTATGTTATTTTGAGGTTCTAATTTAATTTCTTCAGCTATTAGGGTAGATTTTATGGCTAGTAAGACTCCTCCATGCCTGTCTGACCTATCTTTCCTAAAAATTTCATAATTATTATTGAATATCTCTGTGTTGTAAATATCTGGGCTAAGCCATGTTTCGGAACCTGCAATTATGTCTGGTTCTTCATTATTTATTAAAAGTTCCAAATCAGCTTTTTTATTTTTAATGCTTTGGAAATTTATTGTAAGAGTTTTGAGGTGATACTGATTTGGGGTTTTATGGGATTTAGTGTTAAAGAGTGTCTTTGTACTTTTTTTTATTGGTGTTGATCTAGCTAAGGGTTTATTTAGGTCTAAATTATTAACTTCTGGGCTTGTCAAGGCACTGTAGGGGTTAGTGGTATCCAGGTCATGAGAATTAAACAGACCTGAACTAAATTGTGGCAACCCACACTGTACACAGTGCCAAGAGGCATCTTTATTTCCTAATGCTATATAAATTGGGGTGTTCATATGCAAGCATGCAGCATGGTACCATTCATCACAGGTGTCACATTGAATGGCTCTATGTTTTGCTGTGCATGGCTTACTGCAAATGTTACATCTATCTCTAACTGTCTTGACTGGGCCTGGGTTGGATTCTACATCGCCAGCCAAGAGCAACAATAGTACTAAATGATTTTGTCTGTACCTACAAATTTTGTGTTTAAAATGGTTTAGGGAGATCTTTTTTAGGAGGATATAAGCATGAGTGTTGTCAATATCATTAATGTTGTGGTGATTAATTATTATCTGCTTATGGACAATTTCATGTTTGGGTAGTTTTAGTGCCCCTACCAGAACTAGGGCTAAGACTAGGATTACAAGTTTCATTTCCTTTTTTAATACTTTTATTTAATAGTTTGGTGTATTTTATAATTAAATATAGTAGTTCTAATTGATGTTTATTGTTTTGTAAATAGGCTATAGCCTAGGGACTATAGGCTATAGGCCTGTTACTACTTAGAATTTAGATTTAGGCTAAGGCTAAGATTTAATAATTTGGTAACCTTGCCTTATATTCTTATATAGGTCTAGTGGCGATTGTATTGTTTAAATACTAATAAAACGAATGTTATTATTTGTCTCTTATATAATTAATTATGTTTTATTACTATAATATGTGTTTATTTGTCTGAGTTTCTTTATTATTTATTATAATTGTGCTTAAGTTATTATTTTAAACCTGGCCTAGACCAGTAATTGTAAACAAACAATTAGAATATGGGGTCAATATGGCGGCCTCCGAAGCGCAAAGTATAAATAATACTTTAATAATACCTTTGTACCGGACATATCATAAATTTTAATTTTATAGCCCCATGCAGGAGAATGTGCATTAAAGACATTAAAGTCGCCTCCTATGATAGTGTTTGAGAGTATGGGTGGATCTACAGACAGAGAGATGTCGTGCTTCGGCGGGTTATATATGTTTATGCAAACGATCTTTCTCTCGTCCACCCATACTTCCGTTGTTAGAGTATCTGTGCGGCCAGTCGAGCATTGTGCCGTCAGGGGTCTGGCAGTAAGTGAGTTTGATATTAGAGTTGCCAGCCCCTGGCAGCCCTGGCACGTACAGTGGTACATTGTGTACCCTTTAATGACTACTTTCCTATCTCGGAGCATGGTCTCCTGCAATAGGGCTATATCGACCTGGTTTTCGTGCAGAAGCTTCGTCAGCTCAAGCGCCTTTGGTGCTAATCCATTGACGTTGAGCTGCAACACGGTGAGACGTTTTTAGTTTAGGTTTTGACTGGGGCTTCACAGTTTCCCCAGTCGTGTTTTGTTCGATACGTTTCTTAGCGACAGCAGCTTGAGCGGCTGCTGTTGCTTCAGTTAGGCCCGCTGGTATTTGGGCGCTTCCCAACGGGAGTGCTACTTGGGTGACTGCACCTTTTATCAGCCATGAGCTCATTGTAGATTGAGCGTTATCCAGCTTAGACTTGGGCTTTTTAGAACCCTTCGTCGACGGGCGCTGGATCGCCACGTCTTTGGGGGTGTGGGCACCCGTTGGTTTGCTACCCTTTTTGGGCTGAGGCTGGACAAGTTCCTCAGGGATAGGTGGCTGGGAGCTGCTGCCACTTTCTCCTTTCGCTTTTGGGCCTGGTACTTCCCTGTGGGACTTGGAGAAGTATTTGTGGAGAGTTGGAACGGTAGCTAACTTCTCGCAACCTGGCCCGTTCTTACTCGCCGAGGTTGCGGGACGACTAGTAGAGTATTTTTCGCCTCCGAGCCTGACGCCCACTACTCGTTGGGCGGAGCCTATTTGGGTCTGCTCGTACCCGCGTTTATCTTTATTTTTGTGTTTCTCCATAATTTTAAGGTTGCCCCGGGGGGGGGCTTTTGGTTTGCCTCAGGGGAGGCTATTGGGTACACTGGGGCTCCCCCTTCTCGTAGTCTTAGAGAAGGGAGGAAAACCCACTTTCACTATTGAGTTCTTGCTCCTGGAAGGAGTAGGTTGGGGTGCCTTTCTTAAAAACCCAGGGGGGCCTTGCCGTTGGGTGTTGGCTTAGACACCCTCGAGCACCCCGGGGATCTGTTCGGCTTTCATCAGCCGCACCGCTGGAGTGCGTTGAAATACTCTTGCCCCTAAGAGCCTTGCCTCGTAACGTATGTTAACCTGTAGGCAGTTGGTTTGCCTGCACTTTGCACGTGCACGCATTTTGTACTTCAGCGGTGGCATAGGTGCTTTTAATCTTCGTATCTTATGCTGGTAAAATGGGATTTACAGCACAGCGGATACTAGAAGTATGAGGCACTCGTGCGGGTCGACCTAGGGGCCAGTTTCTGTCTGAGTTTCTTTATTATTTATTATAATTGTGCTTAAGTTATTATTTTAAACCTGGCCTAGACCAGTAATTGTAAACAAACAATTAGAATATGGTGTCAATATGGCGGCCTCCGAAGCGCCAAGTATAAATAATACTTTAATAATACCTTTGTACCGGACATATCATACATTTTAATTTTATAGCCCCATGCCGGAGAATGTGCATTAAAGACATTAAAGTCGCCTCCTATGATAGTGTTTGAGAGTATGGGTGGATCTACAGACAGAGAGATGTCGTGCTTCGGCGGGTTATATATGTTTATGCAAACGATCTTTCTCTCGTCCACCCATACTTCCGTTGTTAGAGTATCTGTGCGGCCAGTCGAGCATTGTGCCGTCAGGGGTCTGGCAGTAAGTGAGTTTGATATTTAGAGTTGCCAGCCCCTGGCAGCCCTGGCACGTACAGTGGTACATTGTGTACCCTTTAATGACTACTTTCCTATCTCGGAGCATGGTCTCCTGTAATAGGGCTATATCGACCTGGTTTTCGTGCAGAAGCTTCGTCAGCTCAAGCGCCTTTGGTGCTAATCCATTGACGTTGAGCTGCAACACGGTGAGACGTTTTAGTTTAGGTTTTGACTGGGGCTTCACAGTTTCCCCAGTCGTGTTTTGTTCGATACGTTTCTTAGCGACAGCAGCTTGAGCGGCTGCTGTTGCTTCAGTTAGGCCCGCTGGTATTTGGGCGCTTCCCAACGGGAGTGCTACTTGGGTGACTGCACCTTTTATCAGCCATGAGCTCATTGTAGATTGAGCGTTATCCAGCTTAGACTTGGGCTTTTTAGAACCCTTCGTCGACGGGCGCTGGATCGCCACGTCTTTGGGGGTGTGGGCACCCGTTGGTTTGCTACCCTTTTTGGGCTGAGGCTGGACAAGTTCCTCAGGGATAGGTGGCTGGGAGCTGCTGCCACTTTCTCCTTTCGCTTTTGGGCCTGGTACTTCCCTGTGGGACTTGGAGAAGTATTTGTGGAGAGTTGGAACGGTAGCTAACTTCTCGCAACCTGGCCCGTTCTTACTCGCCGAGGTTGCGGGACGACTAGTAGAGTATTTTTCGCCTCCGAGCCTGACGCCCACTACTCGTTGGGCGGAGCCTATTTGGGTCTGCTCGTACCCGCGTTTATCTTTATTTTTGTGTTTCTCCATAATTTTAAGGTTGCCCCAGGGGGGGGGCTTTTGGTTTGCCTCAGGGGAGGCTATTGGGTACACTGGGGCTCCCCCTTCTCGTAGTCTTAGAGAAGGGAGGAAAACCCACTTTCACTATTGAGTTCTTGCTCCTGGAAGGAGTAGGTTGGGGTGCCTTTCTTAAAAACCCAGGGGGGCCTTGCCGTTGGGTGTTGGTTTAGACACCCTCGAGCACCCCGGGGATCTGTTCGGCTTTCATCAGCCGCACCGCTGGAGTGCGTTGAAATACTCTTGCCCCTAAGAGCCTTGCCTCGTAACGTATGTTAACCTGTAGGCAGTTGGTTTGCCTGCACTTTGCACGTGCACGCATTTTGTACTTCAGCGGTGGCATAGGTGCTTTTAATCTTCGTATCTTATGCTGGTAAAATGGGATTTACAGCACAGCGGATACTAGAAGTATGAGGCACTCGTGCGGGTCGACCTAGGGGCCAGGTCCACTGGCTCCAAGGCTAGCCGCACGTTCCCCTTCGGCGTTGGGGTATATATTTTGTTCACCCTGCCGTGGGGTCAGGGACCTACTTTCCCTGCCCGCCCACTCCAAGTACCTCTCTCTCGTTTGGCATTGGACTTTCGGGGAGCGTTTCCTGTGGGCAGCTGGTTTTGGGAAAATCAGGCAAGGTTACGCCTTTTGCACATCATTCTATGCGGCTGGTTTAATATTTGCTTTATTCCAGCATCTTGCGGTGTTTCAGTCCGCAGCGGATGCCGAAGGGTTCAGGTTCTCTCTTCCCAATACCGACCGATTGTGGCGCTAGCTATTAGAATTGCTTACCGTTGGGCTCGTCAGGGCGCTGGGACCGGGTTCGCCAGTCCCCCGCCGCGCCGAGCACACGGTGCCATGGCAATCTTTTTAGAGCAGGTAAAAGAGACGCCCAGCCCGGATGTGTCAGGCCGTTTGTCCCTCCACCCGCTCCTTTCTTCTATCTTTCCAGCCGCACATGTATACTATGCGCGTGTCTTGCTCTAGCTGTTCGCTATCCCTGCCACTCTGCTCCAGGACGTGCGCATGTCCAGGATGTCTTGGTCCCTTACTCGACCAAGCCAGTGTACTCTTTGCCTTTCCATAGCCACATGGGTACTATGCGCGTGCTTGTTGGGAATTGTGCAGGTTAGGGCGTGCGCATGCCCAGGTTTACGTACTCGACTCGGCCCCGCAGGGCTCAAGCCTATCATCTCACTGGGAGAACCGGACCAGTCCAATCAAACTCACAGTCGCCGGGCTGCGTTGCGTTGCTGCAACCGTTTTCGTTCCCGTATGTGATATTCGACGGCCGACCTGGCGCTCCAGAAATCCGAGCTAGTCAATCGGTCGGATAATGCTTCGGGGGCCTTGCAATCTGCACTTTGAATATGCGCAATAACCCTTATGGTTACCATCGGAGGCATGGGCCTTCCGGCGAACTCGCAGTCACCAGGTTGCTGGACAATCTTTTACAATCGTATTCCCGTATGCGATACTCGGCGGTTGTACCACGCCCCAGATTTGTAGGTGCCCCTCTGCACTCCACCCGACAAAGCTCGGACCTCCACTTCCCCAGCTGCTGGCACAGCTTGGGGCCTCCACACTATTAGCCGGAACAGAGTCCTCTAGAGCAAGGATCTGTGTTCCGTGTACACATGACCGCCAGTCTTTGAGGCTATGTGGCATCTGGTCATGATAATATTAATAAGCATATGAAGAGGTTGACGATGTTAATCCAGCATGCTTAGTAGGCCTACGCATATGCGTACGCAATCCAGTTGTACTGCCACCGCTCCTGCTTATCTGTTGGGAACATTGTTTACAACGAGGCATCGTTTAAAGACGTTTTTTTTTTCAAAATTTTCTGACTCAAGGGATTGTAACTGTAACTTAACAATTGGTTTGATGTTGTTTTTATCGCAAGCCATAGAAACACAATATCTAAGACTAAATAGTGTTAGTAAGGCATTTCAAGAATTATTTTGTGTGAATCCAACATTAGGCATATTTATTAAAAATATTTCCATCAAAACCAACAAAAAAAGGCTGTGCTACTTGAAATGATGATTAGGCCTACCTCCCAACCATAAAACCAAAATCCGGTTTTGAAAATCAAAACCGGTGTTCGGTTTCAAAACCGGAATCCGGTATTCCGGTTTTCGGTTAACATCCCTAGTTAAAATAGAAGGCTAATTTACAACTGGTGTACAATTTCCCCCTAAACTATTTGACAATTAACATTGTACCAAAAGCTATTTTAGTGAGACGTAGAATTAGACATGATTAAATATGTATATGAAAAGAACAATAGTAAACATATGAGAATTATAGTCAATTAGAAATCTTTTTAATACGTTTTAAAATGTATTACAATTAATTAGCCTATAGTAGTAGAGTAATGTAAGATTTGAAGCGTATTATTCCTCCGATTCCTCTGAGGATTAATTGATTAATCCTCATAATCCTCTCGACAGGTGTTCATCCTCCCGATTGTTCATCCTCCCACTCCCCCTCTTACTCCTCCGCTCGACATGTGGCACACGTGACATTTCATGACCTCCCCCACCATACGTGTTTATTGTTATCCCCCCACCCCCTGAAATGTATTATTGAAAAAGACCCTTCCTCCCCACCCCCCTGTATAGTTGAGATGACTCACGTTATATATCTTTACCTCCCTCCCACCCCCGTTAGCTAAAGGTGTTCATGTATTCAGCCCATTTTTAAATAGTGTTGTAAAAAGAGTCTTTTTCTTTCGATCCATAAAGTATATTTTTAAATAGTGTTTTATTCCACTTTGTAATTGAGTTATCTTTATTACTTATGTGTGTATATATATATATATAATATATTTATAAAAAACAATAATATATAATAATAATAATAAAACAATATTAAACGAGACACAAACGAAAAATTGACAAACGAAAAAATGAAACCAAAGTCGTCTTAAATTTTATTCTTTTTATTGAACTTTTTTCAATTCCAATTCATCAAAAGCTTTTAAAATTTCAATCTCCCCCTCCCATTCCCACTCTAAGGGTAATGATCTTATACTGATTAGTATTCATCCACGCCACCTCCCATTCCCCTCTAAGAGTAAGGGGGAGCTGAAACAATTCATAATACGCAAAGTCCACATCTTCAATCGATAATTTACTTCGTCCCATCCAGGGCTGCGGAGTCGGTAGATAAATGTACCGACTCCGACTCCGACTCCTCATTTTTTTTACTTCCGACTCCGACTCCGACTCCCCGACTCCGACTCCTCTGTATTAATATGCGAATGTATTTCGTACATTCCTTGAAGGAAAGAAAGGCAACATACATCTACATGTCATTACCACAGGCCTACTGGCTGGGAAGCCAACAGTCTACTGTATTTAATTTTAAGCATTCATGGGCCCCTAAACTCTTGAGGGCCCCGATACGGGACCTTATCAGTAGAGGTGACGATCGGCGACTCTAAGGGGCAAACGGTTAATCCTTTACCAGTGAGAGGCTAGGTTACACATGGGCGCTGCGTTCCCTGTAACAGCAGAACTAGGGATGTTAAAACCGGTTATAGGTTCTATAAAACCGGTTAAAACCCTCCCGCGCAATGTCACAAGTCATATGCCAAATTTGCGTAGTTTTGTAGGTATATTTGAAAATACTTCAAAACTTAATTAGTGTTTGCAGGGCATTCAAAGGGTTGATTTGTGTGAATAGAATATGATTTTGTACACTTTACCATACAATTCTTTAGTACTTAAAAAAATCTGGGCTTATTGATTAAAACCGATAATAGTTTTCAATTTTTCAATAGTGATAATCTGATTACCGATTATTGTTGACCATAAAATTAAGAAGCATATGAAGAGGCATATATTTATGGTAACTTGTAAAATAATGTGTTGAAAGAGAATCAAAAGAATGTGTATTTATTTAATAGTGCCGTTAATAATAAAGCACAGACACGGTGTTTTGAAAATCCAAACCGGTTTACGGTTTCAAAACCGGAATCCGGTATTCCGGTTTTCGATTAACATCCCTAGGCAGAACACAACACTATGAAAAGTAGGCCTATAGCCTAAATATTGCCGCTCCTAATTGTGCGTTGCGTGCGTGTCGCATTTATAAGTCGTAAAGGCAGCATTTTTTTGTAGGCCTATTGAACGCAAAATACATAAGGAAAGAATCATAAATGTGTAAAAGCCTCTCTAGGTCTAAAGGTATGCTTGTACACTAGTAGCTTAAGATGCGTTTTATTTAGGACCTATGCCTAGGCCTATAGCCTACTAAGGCAGTGTTTAGTATTCCGAGAAAACCGCGCGTGCCATTTGAAATCCTTACAAACAATGTTAATGGTAATTAGTAATTTTGGCACTTGTATAGTGTCATCAATACCAGCGCCGTGCAGTCTAAATGACGTTCAGTCTAAAGACGCATTTCACATTAGTTCAAAATTAGTTTTGTGTGTCGACCCGCTATAGTAACCTATGACAATAGGGATAGGAACTTGGGTAGGAATGGGGACTTGGAAGAAACAGATACTTTACTTTCTCATCACTAATGTCTGTAGCCCTATTGATCGGTTGTTTAAAATAAATGAAGCCATGTCTTTTCCCAATCTAAATTTAGTAGGAGTCGGAGTCGGTGCATTTTTTGCCGACTCCGACTCCAGGTACCCAAATTTCCTCCGACTCCGACTCCTCGACTCCGACTCCACAGGCCTGGTCCCATCTTTAATCAATATGTTATTTCAATCGCATAGGTTCATTTTTTTGTTCATATTTATGTTTGCAAAAACTCCTGAAAACCTCCTGAAATTTGAAATAATCTCCTGAAATGCCCTCAAAAATTGAGCGGACCCCTATTTTTTCCTTTTCCAACACGTGCCCTTAGTTCAACAGCCCCACCTCCCGCGAGTTAGCTTACGCTTGATACACCAAGCCTATCCCTTCTCGCTTTGTGACGGTAAAGATGGTATACATACAGTTCTTCCTCCTCTTTCGCTCCCTCTCCCACACTTTGGTGTCAGCTATATTAGATAATAAGGACTAAGGTTAAGGTCTTACCAGGCAAATCAGAAAATATACCTTAATGCCTGTGTATTATTTTTGACATATCATATGCCTGTTCATGTGTTCACTTATCTAAGTTCACATCCTTATATGTTTGTTGACCCTGTGTATTCACTGTTGCTGTCTCTTCAATATCATCTTTAATTTCTTCTGATACTATACTACAGCATATATTGCTTTCTACTGATTTATCATTGTATTTTTTTTAATTATCAATATGAAAAACTTTAAGTTGATCTTCAATTCTTATCTCATAATCTACATTTGTGACCTTTCTAACAACCTCATAGGCCCTAGCCATTCATTAAATAGTTTGTTATTTTGATTTCTTAATAATAGCAAAACTCTATCATCTGGCTCTAAAGTTTTTGAGTCTTTTCCTTATTATTGTCTGAATTCTTTCTAGCCTCTTCCCAAGCAATATCTAATATTTGTAACTATCTCATAACTAGTTATGTCCCTGTTTTCACTAGATATCAGTTCAAATGGTGAAAAACCTGTACTATCATGAGTAGTTTCTCTATATGCAAATGAAATTGATGGTATTGTCAAATCCCAATTCTTCGGATCCTCATTACTAACTTTTGACAACATTTCCTTACGAGTTTTGTTAAATCTCTCACACATTCCATTACATTAAGGTTGATAAGGTGTTGTAAACTTCTGCTTTATTCCAAATGTTTCCATGAATTCTTTAGTCAATTTTGATGTAAATTGTTACTTCCTTTATTTTAAGTTGCATTTTCTGTCTGTCTGTCTGGGTGCGAAAATTGACTTCGATTTTCGACCACTTCCAGTGGTCCAGTCGAGCTGAAATTTGGACAGCAGATTTGTGGCGCCTAACAAAACATCCTATCAAATTTTCAGTTAAAACGACTTAATAATACTACACTTATGACAATATTCATTTCTTAAAAGGAAAGTATAAGAAATATTTTAATTTCGCGTTAAAAATGCCTGTGCAACTTTTTATAGTTTTTCGGCGCAAAGCTAGAATAAAAAAATAACTATGCGCTACGATTATTTTTAGAACAATTCATACGGAGAAAGGAGATATTTTTGAGATTTGCGACACAGATATTTTTTCTGTACGTTTCATTTGCAGTAGTCAATCAATTATTTAATTACATGATGGTAAACTTAGTTTGCAAATAAAGGGAGTATAATAAAAACTTCGTTTTTACGGTTTTCTTTTTTTACTTCCTTTATTTTAAGTTGCATTTTCTGTCTGTCTGGGTGCAAAAATTGGCTTCGATTTTTCCCGTGGTCCGATCGAGCTGAAATTTGGACAGCAGACTTGCCCCGACTAACAATACATCCTATCAAATTTTCAGTTCAAACAACTTAATAATACTACACTTATGACAATATTCATTTCTTAAAAGGAAAGTATAAGAGATATGCCAGTGTAACTTTTTATAGTTTTTCGGCGCAAAGGTAGAAAAAAAAAATATGCTTCACACATTTAAAAAAAATGCGCAATCGTTATAATTAGATATGTATTTGCCGACATTACCGATTCGAAATTTTAGTTTTGTAGTGAGCCAATAATATCCAATAGGCCCTACCTAAGAAGACTAAACAAAAATATTTCTTCTAAATTATTTCATTATCTGATGGTAAACTTAGTTTGCATATAAAGGGAGTATAATAAAAACTTCGTTTTTACGGTTTTCTTGTTATTAGTTAAAAACGATGATGTTTAAGACGCTATCTTATATAATATGGTAAAAATTCCAGTAGGACTTTTTAGCTAGCCCTACGAGTAGGTTGCCATATCTAGCTGGGACCTCGTCGGGACACTGAGAGGGGGGGGGGGCAGCTGGGCAGCTTTTTCAAACTCTTCCTTTTCAACACAGAAGGACAGTTCCTCTCTTAGCTGATGAAGTTTTACTTTAATGCATGCAATCTTGAATGCCGACCCAACAAGGTTAAACACAAATAAAAAAAAACTCTATAGCTGAGCCATAATATCTTTAGCATTGTTAATAGGATATGGGCGCCAAAAAGAGTAACATTATTCAGCTTCCTATAGTCCACACACAACCTTATAGTTTTATCTATTTTCTTAACCAATACTATTGGAGAGGCATAAGCTGAATTTGATGGTTCTATCAAACCCATGCCCAGAAGATCATCTATCTCTTTTTGCAAGTTATCTTTCAAATGAATAGGAATTGTGTATGGGTTTAGCCTCAATTGCTTATCATCTGTTACAATAATGTCATGTCTCACCACTAGCCTTCAAGCTATCAGCTCTGGCTGACACATTATCCTATCAGTAGTAATACTAAAACCAAATCCAGGGTTTGAAAGTATTTAAAAAATCTACATTTTCCTCGTAGTCCTTGGCCAACTTGTCCAGTTCCCTGGCATGTTTTGTCTGTAAACTACTGGTGGTGGCCTTTAACTCACCACTGACCTTCAAGCTATCAGCTCTGGCTGACACAGCCTGCAAATCAATCACAAAGACTCTAAATACACATCATTACAAGAACAGAGTCACGCTATCAGGGTTTGAAAGTATTTTAAAAATCTAACTTCTCCTCGTAGTCCTTAGTCAACTTGTCCAGTTCCCTGGCATGTTTTGTCTGTAAACTACTGATGTTGGCCTTCAGTTCTTTCACTATATCCTCATACTCTTTCTCCTTGTCTTGTACACGTTTGAACTCACCACTAGCCTTCAAGCTATCAGCTCTGGCTGACACAGCCTGCAAATCAATCACAAAGACTCTAAATACACATCATTATATATCTTCCCGCCAGGTGTCTTGACCACGTACGATCTTGGTGTCGAAGCCTCCAAAACCACCACTGCAGGTCGCCATGAGCCTTTTGGCCTCTGCTGCAAATAGACACTATCACCAGGCTGCAACCGTGGGCGATCAGTCATTTTTGCTGTTTTGTTATAATACCTTCCTTGGTTGTGTTTCCTTCTGTTCCAGGTATTAACCATTTCTTTTGATCTGGAACCTGAGGCTTGAGGTAAGCATCAGTGACTGGAAGATTTGATCGCAGTCGTCTGCCCATTAGCAGTCGTGCAGGTGACAGCCCATCAGCACATGGTGCATTCTTAACTGCACTAGGGCAATGTATGGGTCTTGACCAGCAACATCAGCTTTCTTTAAAAGAGTCTTTATTGTTTGTATTGCCATTTCAGCCATGCCGTTGGACTGTGGGTATATTGGGCTTGAAGTGATGTGTCTAAATCCCCATCGTTTTGTGAAGTTGATAAATTCTTGACACCCAAATTGAGGACCAATGTCACTCACTCCCTGTTTTGGAATGCCATGCCTAGCAAATTGTGACTTCATATGCACAATCAAGTCAGAAGCTCCGATGTTCAGGTACGTAATCCAAAGTAATTGTGAAGATAATCCAAATCGAATTATTAAACTACACAGTAAGTTCACTTCAAGTGGATATTGCTTAAGTGATAATTAATAAGTCCAAGTAATAATTCACACAAATCGACGACTGTAGAAGCGTATAATCCAATATAGTATTGTATCTAATGTATTATCTATAGTAATCCAAAGCAATAAAGTAATTCAACTTACTTCTATTGAAGTGAAAACAGCAAAGTTGACAACAATACAATTATTTACATTGAAGTAGCACAACCCATAGTACGATACTATGTCTCAGTAGGCGTGCCAGTACATGATAGTACAGTGAATAAGCCTTAAGTTTTCAAACATTGTAATAAACATTCCATTCAAAGGCTTTGTATGTCACAGAGTAAGATCGTGTGCATACGATACATTGTTACGTTGTCTTGTGTTTACCAACACTTGTTGACCTCTAGTTGTCAGCCATCTTGGGTGACGGGGTGTCAGCCATCTTGTTGACGTCACAGTTATACTGCTTCATTACGTTTTGTAGAATTCTCGATAAAGTACGGATTCATGTATATTTTTTTCAAAATGTTCTCTGAATGATCATTCACTATTTTATTATTAACAACTGTTCATAGTATAGTTTATATTATGGATTTGAAGAAGGTGCATATTTGAAGTACCATGTTGAAAAAATAAAGTGTAATTCAGCGTCGGCACTTTAATGTAAGTGTAATGTGGGTGGAGCCGTCGTGCGCCCACCTTCAGGTTACTGGATGCGCCGCCTATGACTTTCTTGCTTCAATAACATTGTTTTCAGTTTTCCATAAATATGTTCCTTGTGTCTTGTTTAAATCTTTTTACATCGTGTAAAATATTTGTCATCCACTCACAAATTATACGTTTTTGGAGAGCTTTAGACCAGCCCTTTCCAACTGTATCACGAACACCACGCTGACGTGTTGGTTTTCTCTCTTGAGGACTAAGTACAATCACTTGAGTTTTCACAGTTTTACGTTTGTACAGTAGCCTTATTATATCAATAGTTCATTAGGTTTCCACTGCTACCATTGTAATTGATATATTGTCAGTAGTTGACGTTCACCGCTGCGACCATTTGTAATTGATTCTAATTTAATTATTAGTGTTCTTCTTAGGCTAATAGAATCTCTTATTGATTGAGTTGAGCTGAACTTTGTTTCCTTTATGTTATTTTCACATTGCGTATAATAAACTTGATAAATCAAATCTTTGCAGCAATGGATATATATTTATTATTACTCACAATACATTATTCACAGTACATCCAAAAAATATGATTTATAAACACAAGTCCATGTTGCTATAAAACATTACACAACCTCTTCCTTCTAAACTTTTGCTCTAACTGATTTATCCTCTCAAATCATCTGACCAAGTCAAAGTGATATAAGTCATGTGTCACTAAAAGCATGAAGACCTAACAACAGCTTACAATTCTGGACTTTTCTCTCAAAACAAAACACACACACATTATCAATACATGGCCAAAAGGATGTAACCTACAAAACACACAAACTATTGTTTGTGTCACCTCCCCTTGATTACATATTAATTTGACCACTGACAGTCGCTACCAATCTTGGCATTGAAGTCCCCCATGAGGATGATGATGTTCTTCCTGGGACAACCCTGGACCACAGCTAGAATTCTGTCATAAAAGGCATCCTTGTCCTCCTCTTCACTTTCATTGGTTGGTGCGTAGCAATGAACGACATCTAGGTTGATGTTTTGCTTCTTCGTGCGGAAGGATGCTGTCAGGATTCTAGGCCCATGCGCCTCCCATCCAATGAGCGCTCTTTGGGCTGTCTTTGATAGCATCAAGGCCACTCCCTGTGTGTGTGGTGCATCGTCATCCTCATGGCCTGATAAAAGCAGCAACTCTCCTGAGATCAGCCTCCTCTGTCCAGAGCCAGTCCATCTTGCTTCACTAATACCAAGTATGGCGAGGTTATTGTTTCTCATCTTGGCCGCTACTTGCGCAGTCTTGCCTGTCTCGTACATTGTTCGCACGTTCCAAGTTCCAATTGTGGCAGTGGTCCTGGTGGAGATGATTGAGGTCGGCCTAGTAGCTTCCAGATTCTGTTTTTCACCACTCGGCGTCATATATTCCTCAACTGGGAATCTATCCTCTCCCAGGACCGAAATGTCTTTAGTTTTCCTTCTTGTCGGCGTTTTTGTAACATACTGTTTTTTTATGTGACAGGGTTGTTAGCCCTGTGCACAACCATCTGGGGGGATGCCCCTCACAGCTATCCGGGGAGCTGCCCTTAATTTTGGTAAGGGTACCATAGCCTTTGTGGTTCCACTCACTTCCTGCAAGGCAGCAGGTTCTGATTTTGGTCCGTCCTGTGTATTTGATTTCCCCAGTACCTACCATATCTGGTGGGAATTCCCCTATCCGCCACCCGTGGAGGCGCCCGATGGGTGATCAGAAACTCCACACGAGAAAAACAAAAACAAGAAAAAAAACATCACTACTCTGTCATAAAGTTTCCTACATAAGCCCAACCCCTATAGTTGATTGTAGTGATTTAAAAACTTAGAATTACTAGGATATGCGTAGGCCTAAATTTTAAATTTAGAAAACTTTCGTTGCTGTAAATATTACTATCTGTTGTAGGAATCTTGTACATCAAGTTGACAACAAGAACGTCAATCACTTGATAACTCAGTAGCTTGGTTAATAACAACTTTAATTACACTTGACATGTAAAAATAGACGACCAACATCCAGCATCAATCATCGAACAAATAATACACTATTATTCAACTCTCAACTCAGTCCGACACAGGAAAACCTCTCTCTAACGATGAGAGACCAAGACTAAGCTATTCCATTCCAACATTACCAAGTAGGCCTAAACAAAACATGACCTCAAACACACACTTCCTAGTTACTACTAATATCGCACCTATTGCACAAACTATTTCTTACAACTTCCCACCAACTCATGCACTACTTACACTATCGTTATAAAACTGAAAATGAAATGGACACATATTTTAGTTCTAAATGAAGTATAGATAAGAAAAAAAATTAAAAGAAATAAACTACGAAAGAATTTTTTTTTTCAAACTGTAAAATTTTTGTTTAAATAATAAAACATATACATTTTTAATGGGAGCAGTACTAAAAGAAAAGCTTGTACCGGAATTGGCCCACTCCACTTTGTCAATGAGAGTGTCTCTATTCAAATGTCATTTTGCCAAAAAGAAATCTACAAAAACAAATATTTTTATTCTTTTGGACATAGTAAAAAAAATACAACTGAGTTAACTGAGAGATTCTTTTCACATTAATATTAATATGCTTTAATGTTGTTTTTGTTTCATTTTTATGCATAGCAAGTTTGTTTGGCATTGTTTATGTTCATTTGTTTGTTCATATTTATGTTTTTTTTCATTTAAGGTATTTTTGTAACATACTATTTGTTGAATTAGAATATCTACATTTTTTAATTTTACTTAAGCATTAAAGTTATCAATATTATTTTATAAATATACCAGACTTTGTTTTTTGCTTTATGAATGAAACAATAGTAAATTTTAACGGACTATACATTGACAAACCAATACAGTGTCTCAAGGTTCAGACAGGTAGGGAAAGTTTGAGAATTTTAAAATGATTTTATAGAATTCTCGTAATGCTGGCATTTTTTTTATCTTATGTTATCCTATAATTATAATTTCTAAGAAGATTGTTGTTGTCAAATCCATTGGCATTTACATGGCTTTTTTTTTTTTGGACTCTTGAGTTTTAAATGATAGGTTGTCAATTTTCCCAACTAGTTCAGGTAATCCATTCATGCCTGAATGCCACTTAGGAAAAAAAAAACAACTTATGTTATATACACAGGGTTACGCGGCCTCCTGAAATTTCAGGATGTCCTGAAATCCTCCGGAAATTAAAAAAAAGTGCAAAAACTCCTGAAAACCTCCTGAAATTTGAAATAATCTCCTGAAATGCCCTCAAAAATTGAGCTGACCCCTATTTTTTCCTTTTCCAACACGTGCCCCTAGTTTTACAGCCCCACTTCCCGCGAATTCGCTTACGCTTGATACACCAAGCCTATCCCTTCTCGCTTTGTGACGGTAAAGATGGTATACATACAGTTCTTCCTCCTCTTTCGCTCCCTCTCCCACACTTTGGTGTCAGCTATATTAGATAATGATAAGGACTAAGGTTAAGGACTAAGGTGCCTATTTTTGCGATCAATGTTGAGAATGCCTGATTACGCTACGCGCCGCACCTACTAGTCTACTTGGGGTCAGCGAAATGACATATTTTGCTGAATTTATTTTTTTTTAAAGTATATTTATATCAAAATACACAGAAATAGGTCTTTTTATTAGTTAAAAAGAAAACGATGACATATAAGACGCTATCATATATAATATGGTAAAAATTCCAGTAGGCCTATTTAGCTAGCCCTACGAGTAGGTTGCCATATCTAGCTGGGACATCGTCGGGACACTGAGAGGTGGGGGGGGGGGGTAGAAATGTGGTAACAAAATTTATTTAATATAATTTAATATAATTACTTTTCAAAAACACAATTACATGGAACTTGTTGCGGCAGAAATAGTTGGTAGGCCTACACCATATTTTTCGTGGCGCGTCTTAAATAGTTCCAGACCCGTGCTACTGGAGAGTTCTGTTATTTTCTCGAATGATGACGCTAGATAGCGCTAGATGTAGAACAGTGGTTCCCAACCTTTTCCAAGCCACAACCCCTTAATTCAGCTTCTAATGCAGTGGCGCCCCCCCCCCCTAATTTTTATTTCGTCACTACTTTATTACTTCCATTTGCCACTGTTATGAATTATAATGTAAATATCTGATATGCAGAGTTTAGGCCTATTTGTATTGTTACACATTGACCATAATTAAAGCATAGCAATTAATCCAAAAAAAGACAATTGTGTTTAAATAAATGTAGCCTGTAACGTCAGAGCTATGGTTGAGATTGCGTCTTTCTCGTCGGATCGGAATTTCTGGGGGCATTTCTTAGAGCACAACTGAGCATATAATCTTCCACAAGTTTAGGCCTTAGTTCTATATTTATATTTGATAACCAACAAGGTGGAAGGCCATTTTTTTCCTACGATTTTTTGTTGGAATGGAAGAAGAAGGCACAACACCATGTCAGTCAAAATAGTATATGACTGCAAAAATTCGATCCAGAATTTTGTAATTGGCATTGTAGAGAAATCCGTTCTCAATGTATCGTTGTCAATAAGTTGTTCAATGGACTCCCTTGTGCTCTTTCAGGAACATCTTATGGCAAGTGCATAGATATGGGGTGTCAGTTAGAATTGGAAAGTACCATGAAATTTCGTCTGCATGCTTGTGCAAGTGTTCTTTCAAAGGAATTATCATCGTAATCATTCTGTCTGCTTCAATGTCAAGTTTTACAAAGAAAGAAGACAAAGTAGACCAGAGCCCGCGAAAGAAAAAAAAGTGTTGTTGCGAGAACTTCTTTCCAACACTAGTCATATCTAGATGATTTATTTGCATTACATACGTTTTGAGAAATCTTTTTAAAAAGTCTGTAGACCACTTTGTCAGACTGTCATAAGAGTTACCATTAGAATGTAATTATGTCATTCACAGCCTTAAAGGCATATTAAAACACTTTAATCAAGTACAGTTTTTAGTTTAAATTAATGTCACTTTTCCTCCGCTTCAGTATTGATCTTACTTAAACATAATAATACAAAGATAAGTAAAATGGGAAAAGAACATTGACTAATGATTAATTTGGATGAAAAATAAAATCCTAGCGATGTATTGGTGGTTATAACGTTGGACAATTAAATTGTCAAATTCTCACAATTTATTTTTATATGGAATAATTTGACATTGGAAAAATGAAAGAGAAAATTGAGAATCCGAGACACAGGTTAAGGTCATACAGTTCAAAGTGCAGTCTTGCTTTTCGATTAACAAAAACGAGTTCACCGAGACGCTTTAAAAAATACGTTTTAATTTCTCTGTTCAACCATCTCACTTAAGTTTGAAATAGCAGAACATTGTTTGGAGTATCCAACTTGTTGAACAGTGGCGAAAACAGTCGATTGTTTAAAGAAATCGTCTTTACTATTGTGACACAACTTAGGACGCTTTTTTTATTACTTCTTGTAACTTGTGGCAGCGTCTTCGGTGCTAATATTTGCCCATTTATCATACAGTGAGCTCCGACTACTTTTGAGGACTCATTCAGTACCAAACGTTGAAGTTTAGACCGAACATAATCTACATAAGTTACAATATATTCAAGAAGTTTCGGTCATTGTATCACCAATACTACTGCTTTTAACACAGTAGCTGTTTTTAAAAGAGAAAAAGCTCTTAACGCAGAAACTCTCTACACACGTACGACTGGTCCGCAAACGTCCCTTAAGGCGCCAACCTTTGCACATACACATGTATTGATGTCATTACGCCGGGTAGGCTACTCGTTTGTGTGTCTATCTGTGTGTTGGTGGACACGCCTGAAAACGGATAGTTGAGCTGTGTTTCGGTTCCTCAGCAGTACCTTTACTAGCTTATGTGGCGCCCCAGGGCAAAAGTTTCAGCGCCGCCCCCTTGCATACTGTAACTGCTTGTTTAGCGCTATATTTGCTATATTTAGACTACATTTGCCGCCCTCCTGGAAGTGCCGCCCCCGGGCATATTCCCCCAACTGCCCCCCCCCCCCCTATGTGAGGGCACTGTTCCTAAGACCATAGAAAAAATAAGAAATATTTAGAACTAGAAGGTGCTTGCATTGTCGAAACAGGATACGCAACATGCAACGTCTCTGTGAGACGACCATGTCAAACTAAACTTTTTGACAAACTCGTAACAGTATTTTTCAAAATCGGGACGAAATTGGGTCTTGTCGGGATGTCGGGACAGGAAGGTCCATGACGGTGACAGTCCCGATATATCGGGACGGATGGCAACCCTACCTACTAGAGGAGTTATACGCGATGTAGGCCTACGCCGATTGGCGCCGATATCATTATCAACTTTTTAAATAGGGTTTTACTAAATTATTATTACAGTATATCATATGCGTAGGCCTACAATGTGTTTTTGCTAGAAAGCATAGGCAGGCCTACTTCAAAGTTTTTTTTATTATAGAGATAGGAAAAAAACAGATACCTTACTTTCCCTTATGACTAATGGCTGTATTGATCGTTTGTTTAAAATAAGTGAAGCAAGCGCTGTGTTTGCCTTATAGGCCTATGCATGATTGAAACCATTTTTTAAGGAAAGTTTCCAAATTAGGGTAAAATTTAGTAACTTTTATGTTTAAAAGGTATGCATTTTTGAGAAGTTAAAAGGCAGTATAACCCCCGAAAGTCAGGATGCAACTTATCTACAGGTGTTGTGATTTTTTGTAATACAGTAGTTTAGGGAGGGCTACACGACATTTAAACATGCGACAGATAAACAGATAAACATGCGACATTTAAACATAGACACTTAATCACACGACAGATAAACATACGGACATTTAATCACACGACATTTAAACATACGGACACTTAAACCCACGACAGATAAACATACGGACACTTAATCACACGACACTTAAACATACGGACAGTTAATCATAGTGACAGATAAACACACTTTTTCACTATACCATTAAAATAAAGAGGAAAATAATATAGATTATGTTGCCAATAGTAAAAAAAACGGGATAGGGGGAAGGAAAATTCCTCATGGCATCAACAGGCCTACGGGGACACCTGTGCCCTACGCCCACCCTTGGTTTTCCTCACTCCCATTTCATCGTTATTTATAATGAATTTAACCTTAATATTTATTTCTTTTGATTGAGTTTTTTTTTCAGTTTTTGAACTAGAAATCTCTAGATACATACAACATTAAAAAAAAACAAAAAATAAAGCGTTCCTTGCGTTATCCCAACTTTTTGCTCAGTAGAAGTCTTGCATACTATCTATGGGCAGGTCAATAGAGATTTTTTCATTGGTACGACAGGTGAGCCATTGTTCGCAGAAATTGCAGAACGTTTGCAGCTCAATAAAGGTTAACTGCACGTGCTACACGGTCCTTTAAACAGAATCAACACTGTATCAATGTATATAACAAAAGAACTTTTACCAGCACATTTAGAACGAAGAATACAATTAAAAATTAGGTATAAACATACTTCACGCAACTCAATACTTCTTATATCTACTAGTGGATCAAATTGATCCATACAGTTTTAATAGCATTAGCCAATAGATTATATAAAAGAGCCTTTTAAATTAGTTAAATTAATTTGATAATGATGGTGGTATTTTTACAAATATATCGGTGTACTGATTGAAATATAACATCTATTTTAATTACAAGTTCCAAGTAGGCCTACTCAAGGTTGTTGATACATAACCTTTAAATGTATTCTTCGTTCTATATGTGCTAGTACAAGTGATTTACTTGCTATCTACATAGACAATAGACACATTGTTGATTCTGTTTTTGAGGTTTGGTGACATTTGATACCGCGACATTTGATACCACGACAGTTAGTCCCTGACACTTAGTCCCGCGACAGATAGTCCCGTTGACACTTCATCCCGCGACACTTACTCCCTCCCTTCCTGACAGATAGTCCTATTTACACTTACTCCCTCCCTTCCTGACAGATAGTTTCTTGGTAGTAATACGTGCACGGCATCTGGTTTTCTAGTGAAGTTTGCAACGCCAATGAATTGTCCCATTCGTACACTCCCTATTGATGAGGAATTCATATTGCTTGTGTAGCAAAGACTGCATGCTTTCGACGTTGTACTAAAGGTGATCTTATCAGCCATATTCACAAGTATAAATTTAGGATATCCGTAGTACAGAGCTAAAAGCTTAAGAAAACATCTGAAACTAAAATTGTTTTTATTAACATTTAGGGTCCAAAAGAGGGCGGTACAGTGAGCGACGCCATTTAGTCATATCGAAACTCATTGCCCAATAAAAGCAAAAGCAGCGCCCTTTCCAACCATGTCACCTGTCATTTAGTCTTCAACTAAATTGAAAACAATTAATACAGGAGAGTTTACAAAGGCCCAATTCACAACCTAGTCGTTGGGGTCACAAGGTGCGGTCACTACAAATAAGCAAAGCCGACACATCTTTCTGACAATATCTTTGTATACCAATCAAAGCAAGTCTCGCTCGACCTCAGACCAACACTCCCGGATCCTTCTTTGACAACCATCTGGGTGAGGATTGTCCGCAGATAACAAAGTGAGATGATCGGACCGAGTCGCAGGGCCTAGTCACTTGAACATTACGCAAAATGGTTTCCCTTAAGTGCCTAAAATAAGAAAACAAATGTTATTAGTAATTATTATTCCTACCAATAGTGAGTACTTTGTGACAACTAGTTCTCCAAATACATTTGTTTTATTTCTTCTTAGTGTACATGTCCGAGGGAGGGAGTAAGTGTTAATAGGACTATCTGTCGGTAAGGGAGGGAGTAAGTGTTAATAGGACTATCTGTCGGTAAGGGAGGGAGTAAGTGTTAATAGGACTAGCTGTCGGGAAGGGAGGGAGTAAGTGTTAATCGGACTATCTGTCGGGAAGGAAGGGAGTAAGTGTTAATAGGACTATCTGTCGGGAAGGAAGGGAGTAAGTGTTAATAGGACTAGCTGTCGGGAAGGGAGGGAGTAAGTGTTAATCGGACTATCTGTCGGGAAGGAAGGGAGTAAGTGTTAATAGGACTATCTGTCGGGAAGGAAGGGAGTAAGTGTTAATAGGACTATCTGTCGGGAAGGAAGGGAGTAAGTGTAAATAGGACTATCTGTCGGGAAGGGAGGGAGTAAGTGTTAATAGGACTATATGTCGGGAAGGAAGGGAGTAAGTGTTAATAGGACTATCTGTCGGGAAGGGAGGGAGTAAGTGTTAATAGGACTATCTGTCGGGAAGGGAGGGAGTAAGTGTTAATAGGACTATCTGTCGGGAAGGGAGGGAGTAAGTGTTAATCGGACTATCTGTCGGGAAGGAAGGGAGTAAGTGTTAATAGGACTATCTGTCGGGAAGGAAGGGAGTAAGTGTTAATAGGACTATCTGTCGGGAAGGAAGGGAGTAAGTGTAAATAGGACTATCTGTCGGGAAGGGAGGGAGTAAGTGTTAATAGGACTATATGTCGGGAAGGAAGGGAGTAAGTGTTAATAGGACTATCTGTCGGGAAGGGAGGGAGTAAGTGTTAATAGGACTATCTGTCGGGAAGGGAGGGAGTAAGTGTTAATAGGACTATCTGTCGGGAAGGGAGGGAGTAAGTGTTAATAGGACTATCTGTCGGGAAGGAAGGGAGTAAGTGTTAATAGGACTATCTGTCGGGAAGGAAGGGAGTAAGTGTAAATAGGACTATCTGTCGGGAAGGAAGGGAGTAAGTGTAAATAGGACTATCTGTCGGGAAGGGAGGGAGTAAGTGTTAATAGGATTATCTGTCGGGAAGGAAGGGAGTAAGTGTTAATAGGACTATCTGTCGGGAAGGAAGGGAGTAAGTGTAAATAGGACTATCTGTCGGGAAGGAAGGGAGTAAGTGTAAATAGGACTATCTGTCGGGAAGGAAGGGAGTAAGTGTTAATAGGACTATCTGTCGGGAAGGAAGGGAGTAAGTGTAAATAGGACTATCTGTCGGGAAGGAAGGGAGTAAGTGTAAATAGGACTATCTGTCGGGAAGGGAGGGAGTAAGTGTTAATAGGACTATCTGTCGGGAAGGAAGGGAGTAAGTGTTAATAGGACTATCTGTCGGGAAGGAAGGGAGTAAGTGTAAATAGGACTATCTGTCGGGAAGGAAGGGAGTAAGTGTAAATAGGACTATCTGTCGGGAAGGGAGGGAGTAAGTGTCGCGGGATGAAGTGTCAACGGGACTATCTGTCGTGGGTCTAAGTGTCAGGGATTAACTGTCGCGGTATCAAGTGTCGGGGTATCAAATGTCCGTACACCGGTTTTGAACTAGTCCGTCTGATGGGAATAATTGTCTAAGGGCTTATCATGATTTCATAGATTACGACAGAGAAAAGACTAAGTGGAAGAGTAAGAGTTTTAATTCGTATATTTTCAATATTATATAAACTCTAAAATTACGGAGAAAGAAATGAGAGGGAGAGAAAGAAAAGGGATATTATATTTGTTTCTATATAATATTATCATAGCATTATGCCCGTGTAAATGGCTTGACTAGTTTGAAAAGGGTATAAAAAGAGAAAGAGAGAAAAAGATAAAGAATAAGTAAAGAAGGTGTGGTCGTATATTTTTTTTTTTCTATAGTAGGCCTATAGCCTATTACTGAGAGGTTTTATACCAGACACAATATCAAGAAAATAATGATAGTGTGTGAGAGAGAGAGAGTAGGAGAGAGAGATACGGAGACAGAGTGATAGAGAGAGACAAAAAGAGAGACAGAGAGAAAGAGAGAGATACAAAGAGAGAAAGAGACAGACCCTAGGCCTGTTGATGCCATGAGGTATTTTTCTTCCCCTTATCCCGTTTTTTTTACTATTGGCAACATAATCTATATTATTTTCCCTTTTATTTTAATGGTATGGTGAAAAAGTGTGTTTATCTGTCGCTATGATTAATTGTCCGTATGTTTAAGTGTCGTGTGATTAATTGTCCGTATGTTTAAGTGTCGTGTGATTAATTGTCCGTATGTTTAAGTGTCGCTTTCTATGTACTTTTCAATGTAGGCCCATATAAATATTTTCTCTATACTTGTTAATGCAACACTCTATATGTTACAGATGCCCCTATTCGGGATACTATATTTCCATTCTCTACCTCCCCCCCCCCCACTCCTTTATTTTTATAAACAAAATTTCTTTTATTTGTACTTTTTTTTTTTAAATTATAAGATTTCTAAAGACAGTTAAAGGACTCTACATAATGAACATAGCCTAATGGTACATATTTAGCTTTCACATTTTATGCCCTTAAAAATCTTTGATTTAATTTTATATGTATCTGAGTTATTGTTTAGTGATGTAGTGCTTTCGGTTTTGTCGCACCTCCTGAAATTTTAGATTTTCTCCTGAAAAACTCATGAAAACCTCCTGAAATTTTGATTTGAGTTTGGTGCAGGAACCCTGTATACACATACTTGTGTTGAGTAGTGTGTGCAGGTAATTACTGTACATACAGAATTTTAACATCTACAGTTGGTTTTGAGGATTAAACTTTTACTGTTACTTCAAACTTCAATGCACTTGTGTGAGTTATTCTTGGGCGGCCAACATTTTTCAAAGTAGAATTTCCTGTCTGATGCAAGCCTCACATCTCATCATCATCATATGTGGCGCTACAGCCCATGGAGGGCTCTACCTGCCTCACCAACTCCCTCCACCCAGACCAATCTGCTGTTTTCTTTCTCCAGGCCTGGACCCTGATCTGTCACAGATCCATCTCAACATTGTCTAACCATCTTAGTCTGAGTCTGCCTTTAGGTCGTTTTCCTCTGGGGTCTGTGTGTATGTTACTTTTACTCCTCTGCTGTTTGGCATTCGTTTCAGGTGGCATGTCCAATGTAGTCTGCCCTGCTTTTTATCAGCCACTATTGTTGGATCTTCATATAATTCATAGACCTATTAGTGCGCATACTCCATCCATTATCATTTTTTGTTGGTCCCAAAAAAATGTCTAAGGACTTCTCTTTCCAAGGTATTTAATATATTTTAAATATTTTTTGCAATTTTCGTAAGTGTCCAGGTCTCACTGCCTTAAGTCGCAACTGGCCTTATTGTTTTGTAGATTTTTGTTTTGTAGATTTTTGTTTTGTTTTTCTTGAACCCTCACAGCTTCACCCCAATAAACTCTGTAGGACTGTTATTCTTGAAGGTTGCTCTCCGGGGAATCATTGGGTGGCCTCATCTCCTTTTCACATTCTTTTGTTTCCTTATGAAGTCTACTATATAGTACTTTAGGGTTACTTTTTTTAAAAACTACAATAGAGGCACCTAGTAATAATAATAATAATAATAATAACGGTGCTTATATAGCACATATCCCGTTGGTGACAGTTCTATGCGCTGACGACAGTTACAGAATACAGACAGACAACGAAATAAGTAATAATACGCTAAATCTGCTGACGAAATAGGTGAGTCTTCGGCCGGCTCCTGAAGGTGTCATAGCTAGGGCTCTGGCGAAGCTGTAGTGGGAGGTCATTCAAAGCGGACTGTCCTGCGTAGCTATATATAGTTTGTAATATACAAAATAATCTGATCATAAAAGAAGGGACACTACATTTTGATCTTAGCCAAAAAGCTAAGCAGCTTGACAAGAATTCATTTCTATCTATGCCAATAACTTTGATGAAACACTTGTACTTTACAAAGTGTTTTGGCCATTAAACAGATTTTGATATAGCCTAGGCCTACCAATGAGTATTATAGTTTCACAAAAAATCGGTGGTTGTTTTTTTTTTACATGTCCAATCTATTGCTGCCAACGCAAACAGAGCCTACGTGTACGCCTTCGTTCATATGAATCTCAAGGGATGCTGCACCAGGATCCAGATCCATTGTTATAAAAGTTTAACTCGTCCCATCCTGGATGGTGTGGGGATCCCCATCAACAACACGGCGGCACGTCGTATCTTACAGGACTACGCGGTACGGCCTTAAAACAAGCGCCTCGATCTGCTTTGGTGACCAAACTCCAACTCAAGCTCATACAACACCACAGAGCGGTAAACAATAGGTCACCACTATTTACAAAATCGTGAACCACCACGTGGAAATGTCCACGTCGCAGCCAGGTCGCACCCGCAACAGCCTAGGTGCCCCGCTCTACCCGAGATCAGCAACTGTGCCGGCTTTCAAATCTTCACTGAAGGGCTGGACTAAAAACCTAAATGACACTGCATGTCATCTATTTATAATTGTTGTTTAATTTGTGATGTTTTTTTTAATTTTTATGTGTAGGCTAGTTAAATTGTGGACTCTTTCCTCGGTCCTAACGGGGTCTCCACCGTAATATGAAGAAGAATAGTAGGCCTATAAGATAAGATCTTCCATTCATTTTATTTAATGAAACAGTAGACTAGGCAGAGAAAGAGAGAGAGAGACCACTGATCTATAAAAAGTTCTTTTTTATTAGATCAGTGAGAGAGATTCTGCCTGAGTCGCGGAGTTTAATCATTATTTTAAGGGGTAGGCCTAAGGACCTAGTTTATTTTTTATTTATCCATTATAAATATTTTAAAAAATTGTTTTATCTTTCTGTTTTCCATAGAATATTATGGCAAACATTAATAGGTATAATTATATGTATTTTCAAAATTATAATTGAGATGTTAACATTAGTATCATTCGTAATTTTTAGATTAGGCCTATTACAGGAAGTCGAGAATCAACCATCTTGGATTGTTGACAGAATCTGTGGAAACCAACCAACTGGGCAAAGCGCGTCGTCAGTTTTTGTAAAGGATTGTTAGTTAACTCACTTTTGTGGCCTTTTTACCGCCACCATGCCTTCTAAACCAGAAGACATAATGAAAGGCTTTAAACTGTATCCTTATAAGCTTCGTGAAATGTTATAATTTGTGTTGCTATTAATTGCTATTGCAATTGTTTAATTATTAGATCTAGATCTAGACTATATCTTAAACTTAAATATCTACTTTTTTTTTTGGCATAATTTTATAATATAATTTTAATTAGGCCAGCCATTAGTATTACTATTAAGCCTAATTAGGCTAATTAAATTTGCAAAGCCTGGCCTAAACCTCTTTTTTTTAATGCAGAATTTGATTGATCCTTTTTAAAAACATATAACTTTTCTTTAATATAAGCAAGAGGTGTTTTTTGTCCTTCTTAAAAAATTAAATATAAAACTCTTTTCTAGCTAGCCTAAGTCCCTAAGACTTAAGACCCTAAGGCGGCCTAAGCCTAATACTAATAACCTAATTTAATGCCTAATGAAGGTAGGCTACTATTGGATGCTATGTGTGTCATAGACCATAGTGCCATAGTCATAGATCTAAATTCTAAATGAATGGGCCTGCTTTTTAACTAGATCTAGACTAGGTATACACGCCTTACACTGTATACCGGTATACCTGTGTATCTTATCTCAGCCAGAACAAGCAAGGGACTCGTTAAGATATATATTTGAATTATTTGTGTAGGCCTAATAAAAAGTAAATGCATAGAAATAGAGGCTATTTTCAATTTTGATGCTAACAATTTTGCCAACAAAACTGTGAGCTCCATATGTAAAAGTAATATTTAAATGCTTTAATTTTGTGCATGTTTTGTCTGAATGGTTATCTTTTTGATTTTAAATTGTAAGCATACATACACACACAAGATGCAAGGAACAATTAAATCATGATGTTATTTTTTTACACAATTATATCGTCAAATGAATCACCGCTTGGGACTAACGAGTAAATCTAATATTTATATATACCAGTGTCCCCATATATGCATCATAAGCAATAGATTCCTATCAAATTTATTTTCAACATTTTGTGTTTATTAAAAGCCTAAAACAGGGTCAGTGCTGTAGGTTGGCATAGCTGCCCTCAACCCCCCTTGTGCCTTCGCCTCTGAAATGAAAGCATTTATATTAGATTTGTTTGTGGTGTAACAACTCAGAGGTATGGCATTTATATTAGGACAATTTAGACTGTCGAGAGACATTTACAAACATATGGATAAGAGAAAGGAATTCACATATCTTGGTAGCCTATATCAACTATATGGATAAGAGAAAGGAATTCACATATCTTGGTATTCTATCCTACATAAGTAGATGATGATCTTTCTATGTTGATTGTAAATAACTTCAGTGACTAAAACTGTTTATCTTGTCAAAGTGTTTGTAAATTGGATTGTATTAAAAATCAGGTGGCATTTGTTACAAATTAATTTTTAATAGACTTGGGTAAGTTGCCATATTAGCATATAATACAGAAAAGTAAATGAGCTATATATGACTGTTTCTTCATGCTTATAGAACTTATAGGTCATATAATAGGTTTAGCATTCTGTCATTAAGGTAGAAATTATTCTTATAAATATAGACTTAGACAATGATCTTGACATAGAAATTTTTTGGACAGAATTTCCTTGTGACTACTTTAGCAAAATAAATCCAAAAATTAATTACGCTAGAGACTCCATTTAAAAGCCTTGGTCTTCTTCTTATAATATATAATTACCTTTTTTTCTCTGTTGTCAGATAATTACCTTTTCCATTTAATAAAACAATTCAATAAATAATATAAATAGTAAAAAAAATACTTTTTCCTTAAATTTTAAAAAGAAATTGGATGAATCTCCGTGATGCAGATACAGGAAAAATTCTGTGGCAGTCGAGTGATGATTTGTAAGTACTGTTCATTTTATCTTTTTTTTTTTATGTCTTTTTTTGATGTTGCTGTTTTATATAGAGTGTGATCAAAACTTTTCCTAGTCATGTAAATTGGTTTTCATTGAATGTGTTAGAAAAAAATAAGTTACATTGAGATGTTATTTTCGTTTAATGATATTCTCAGAATTAATGCTTGTGCATGTATACTGATATATGAGCCCAAGTCAAAAGGTGCTCTTTCAAGGGAAAAAATTTCATATTCACAGAGAGGTGTAAAAATTCACTTAAGTATTGTCAGAACCTTCCTACACATGATTTGAATAGTGGGAAGATAAGTTATACACTGGAAAAGACACAGTGACGAAAAACGCGAAACAAAAGAAATGGCTTCTATAGACATCTTGGTGTCACTTAGGACAAATGACAACAAAAAATTGACTTCAGAAAAAAACATACTAATTCTTGATGGATTTCTTCAATAATTTAAAACACATATCTCCATAGCCTATATTTATGATATTTAAGAGTATTACAAGCATAGGAGTTGCAAAAGAGGGGGTTTAGGAGCATAAACTCCACTCACTTGAAATGACAACAACTGTCCTAAGCAACACTATTTCTTTTAAACCCTTGTAAAAAAAATTATCCCTACATCAATTTGATCAAACTTTGTTGCAAATAGTTATTTAAGGGCTTCTTGTATTCACCAAATGAGTTTGAGATACACATAAAGCTCCTAGGTTATTGAAATAAAATCTAGAAAAATTGCATGTAATTAGTCTCTTAGAATCACCGGCAAAAAAACTTAACATTCTCATCTAAAATGCGTTTTGAGGCATATTTTAATCAACCTAGGTCAAAATGCTATCTCATGCTATCTTGTTGTCCATGTTTGATGTGAACTAAGTCCAAGTTTTAACTATTTCATTGCATTTTGACCCTTTAATAGCAATTTAAAAAATATCAGTTTTGAGGTACGACCTTTTGACTTAGGCTCATATATAAATGCAAAGCACTGGATAGCTGTATAAAGAAAAGAATACAATAATTATTTATTAAAGGGTAGAATTTAGGTAGCTATATTGGCTGCAGTTGATTCATGTTGATTGAACCAGTAGAGTCCTAGAGCACAATTTTATTGATTTTATTCATGGATTTGTGCTGTAAGGTAAAATAAAAGTAATCCTGCTGGACCAAACTGATCCATAGGCCTGGTGAAGCAGCGTTCACCAGTTTCCATGGCCACTGCATCATACTAGGGGAATGTGTGGCCAGTGCAATGCCCAGTCGCCTTTACGTTACCCCAACTAAAGTCAGATACCCATCAGAGCTTGGGTAGGCTCAGGGACACCCTCCATACCCGGGAACAAATCCTAGCCTTCACCAGGGTTCAAACCCAGGACACTTGTCACATCAACCAAACCCGGTGCCGCTCGGCCACCGTGCCTCGTGGATTTGTGCTGTGTCGGGCAGTAATCTTTGCTTTTTTGCTGAAGAGATTTGTGCTTTGTCGGGCAGTAATCTTTGCTTTTGTGCTGAAGAGATTTGTGCTGTGTCGGGCAGTAATCTTTGCTTTTGTGCTGAAGAGATTTGTGCTGTGTCGGGCAGTAATCTTTGCTTTTGTGCTGAAGAGATTTGTGCTGGGTCGGGCAGTAATCTTTGCTTTTGTGCTGAAGAGATTTGTGCTGTGTCGGGCAGTAATCTTTGCTTTTGTGCTGAAGAGGTTTGTGCTGTGTCGGGCAGTAATCTTTGCTTTTGTGCTGAAGAGATTTGTGCTGTGTTGGGCAGTAATCTCTGCTTTTGTGCTGAAGAGTTGTATTCTAAGACCTTATCCTTGTTTAATAGGAAAAATAATGCATAATATAAACATGGCCTCAAAAATGATTTTTTTTTACGTTTTTATTTCATGTCAGGTCAATGCCAGAAAAAGAACATGAAGGTAATAATCTATTTATACTTTATTTAACAATCCTAATACTTAGACTAATTATATGTGAACAATTATTTTTTTGTAATTTGATTTAAAAGGGAAGGTCTTGGAGTCTTTGACAAACCATTGTCTTTGGCTTCGTAATGCAGTTTATAAAATCCCAGAAATTTTTTTGTATACGGTATATAAATGTATAAGATATATAAATGAGCATTGATTCAACAAGTTTCCATTTTGTGTTATATATATAAACAAGCCGTTATGTGCCCGGTCCTCCGAACCGGCTAAAAGTTATGTTTACATACACTCTAACTACTCAGGCAGTTATAATGAGATTGCCCGCATGACCTACGACACGAATTTAAACGTGAGGTAATTTTTTATTTGCCCGCTACAACATGAATTACCCGTTAAAATCATTACTCATCACCCATTATAACAATTACAAAATTGCCCGCTATAAATTACGACGCAAATTAAAACATGAATATATTTTGTTCTATTCATTGATTAAGAACATTCGACAGTACTTTTTTTTTTTTTTAATGATTGTTTGATATATTTTTTTTACGACAAACATTAAGTCGCAGACCTAAGTTGTGTTTTTTTTGTTTATTTGCTATTTATTTATTTATTGTTGCTTTGGAAGCAAACTTAGAATTAAATTTTCTATTCAACATGTAAAACAATAACAAATGAAACCCTTATGAAATAATGTTTATAAAACGTATACGACACGAATTAAAACTTAAAAAATTTAGTTCCGGCAATTTGAACATTGCCCGGCAAATTAAACATTGCCCGGTAATTTAAACATTTCCCGGTAATTTGAAACATTGCCCGGTATTATAAACATTGCCCGGTATTATAAACATTGCCCGGTAATTTAAACATTGCCCGGTAATTTAAACATTGCCCGGTAATTTAAACATTGCCCGGTATTATAAACATTGCCCGGTATTATAAACATTGCCCGGTAATTTAAACATTGCCCGGTAATTTAAACATTGCCCGGTATTATAAACATTGCCCGGTAATTTAAACATTGCCCGGTAATTTAAACAATGGCCATTACCTAGGCGATAAGCCTAAAGGTGCCCAGTTCTCGGAACTGGATAAAATAACCCATGGAGTTATAAACAATAGTCTTAAGCGGGGATAAAGTATTTTCCGGTAACTTATACCATTTAAATATTGCATTCCACAAATAACGACGCAAATTAAAACAAAATTTTGTTCCCTTCTTAAACGCATAAATACGCAAAATTTGAATACGCCATATAATTATAAGCTTAAATATAGAGTGTAACCAGGACCACTGCGTTTAAATAAGCTTAGTAAGGCGTCGGTATTACTTCCCGAAACAGAAAAAAAAATGCTAAATCTATTTGCTTTGTCCTATGTTTGTAAAGTTTTAAATTATTAATTAGCTTTAAGTCATGTATTCACAGTGTAAAGTATTAAAGTAGTGATAGATTAAGAAAATCAACTACAGTATTGGTAGTGTAAAGAATTTATGTTGTTTACGGCACGTAGACAATTTAAACATGAAGAAAATTTGTTCCCGTCATTGAGTTGAGATAATAAAATCCATGCACATAGTTTGATGACGTCAATTTAAACATGAATGAAAAATGTCCCTTCATTGCTATAAAATCCATGCGCAAAGATTGATGACGTCATAAAAATAATCTCAGCGCATCCTTTTTTTTCTAACTTTGTGACGAAAAACTATAAAAAGTTGTACTGGCAAAGACAATGTGAATCAAAAGTTGTGTTTTATTCGCGTTTTTTGACCAAACTGACCACTGCGGTCATTTTAATTTTTTTAAAACCTTGACAGTGTTCACCGCCGTAACGCAAAGAATATTTGTAGCAAATTTCACGTTTTTATGTCCAGTATTTAAAAAGATTATGCGGTATGTACATACCCAGCCAGCCAGCCAGCCAGCCACATACATACATACATATTCCTTTTGAGATTTATATATATATATGATTATAATATATAATTATCCAATGGCTGGGCTAGCCTTGTTCTGCCTCGCTATCTTTTTTTAAAAAGTTTGGTGCTTTTTTAGCTACATAAACAGTTGAGATAGTGACTGTAAATTTAATCTCATCGTCCACAGCGCGAGTACCTAAAAAGATTTTGAAGTGCAGGGCGGTGTCCAGAGAGATCAACTTCTCTTCCAAGGAACCCATGGACAAATTCAGACTTGAGCAGAGAGTTTTATTTAAAGGCAAATGTTTGGAAGGTAATGAGAAAAAAAGATAAAAAAATAAATGTATAAATGTTTCCATTAATGTTTGATGGAGATCATCTGGACTTGATTCAACCTTTTTTTTTGTTTTGAGCATGGATGGGAAGGCCATAATCTAACATCTCTTAATTTTTGTCCGGCTTTAGTGAGCTCTGTCATTGGTTCCTGACATTAGTGTGGATAAAGGCCTTTGGGAATCGTGTGAACTTCCTGGTAAACTCCCCTGGGTAAACCCTAATAGACCTTTCTTTCTTGATTCGTGAAAAGACTCCAAGGCGATGCCCGTGAGATACCGTTCGAGAGTCAACTGCTATTTCCGCTTCCTACTGTTTAAGATGATTGGTAGCAGGTTATGCAGGCAAAGGGTGAGGAAAGTCATCTTAGCTCCAACCGCTGTCCGAGACTATCGCTTTGCTAGCTGCCTCTAGGGTGGTTGCATGTTACGTCTACTTGCGCCATTCTTTCTCAAACCGATCGTACATTTGTTTGACCCCTTTAGTCTGCAGGGCCTGCCTCGTATTCCTGCAATATAGTTTTGAGGTGCATAAACTTTGAGAACTTTGTCTAACGCAAGGATGTCTTTGTCTTAAGCAAACACATCAATTATGTACCAACATGTTCTGAAAAGGGTCCTTCACTCTACTTATGTTCCAAGATACTAGTTTTGTTCTAATAATTAAAAAAAAAGAAGAAGAAAAGAATATATTTTAAATATTGTGTATAAATAGCTTTATCTTTCTATCTTATCTTATGAGCTTTATCTCCTTAGAAAAAAACATTATGAATCACTTTTACTCAGTGACTGTTGGTAGCATCATAACCTTCGCAATCACCTGATAAATGGTATGATAGTGTGCGTGAATGTCTGAGTCTATTGTGCTTGAGTACAAATGGCTCTTTAATATTGTTTTAATTTAAGCACCGGTATGCTGAAAGACGGAATTTATGTATTCAAGTCAAATTTCCATTTATTTGGATCAATAAAGTAATCTTATCTTACCTTATCTGTTACAGACAGTCCTTCTATATGGATAATTATTAGGTACTACAGCACTTTATTAAATAAATTTTTGTTTGTTTTACAAAATAGTATAATAGTTGTATAAAATAATTTATATTGAATGAGGTGTTACAAACTTGTAGTAAGATTTTGCAGTTTTGGTTTTAGCAGGGATGTCTGAATCAGGGATTTATGATAATATTTACCTTAGTGCATGAAAATGTATGTTCATGTTAAGATGTCAAGAGAAATTTTTTTGTTCTTGTTATTGCCAGAGTGGTTCTTTGAATTTGGTTTTGTCATTCCTGGATCCACAAACACATGGCAGTCATTGATTGAGGCAGCCCCTGAAGGTCAGATGATGCCATCAAATGTTTTAAAGTAAGACTATAATCTCACTTAAGAGTGTGTGTGTGTAACAGCCTGCTTTTTGTTAACCACTAACTTCCTGTATCCCCACGCATTGCCCGCTTGTGTTTTGTCCCATATTGCCAGCCATATCCCGCTAAATAGCCATTAGAGACCAACTGAACTTCGGTTTCAGCGCCGAAAGTAGGCAAAACCCTTTTTTCAGTGTGGTTTTGGTTTTGGCCGAAGTGTTAAAAGGTTAGTTTTTGGTTTGCTTACGGTTTCGGACGAAACTGCTATTGACTTTCGGTCATCAGCCGAATATTTGTTTTAACTTTCAAAATTCAGACTGCTTTGTTATTGCTGCATCTATTACTCTTATTGATACTTTCATTTAGTAAAGCTGTTGTGAATTAATCTCTGTGAAGTAGGGATGTTAAACGAAAACCGGAATTTGAGAGGAAATCATTCTTAACTGTGTCCCTTGATTTATTTATCTTTTTATCTCGAACAAATATTTTTAAACCCTGTTTGATTCACACAAAACAATTAATAAACATTATATTCCTTGCAAACACTCTTGTCAGAGGCGACTTATGAGCCTAATGTTTTTTGTTCTTTTTCAAATCCCGAATATTGCTTGTGAATTTGCGATACAACTCTAGTTGCAGAAACACCATTTGATTTACGTATTGGAAAAGAAAAAAACAACTGGAATTTCCCCAATGATGCGGAATGCTCCTAACAGACAGATAGACTGATTTCCGTAGGGTTGTTAGATGCTTGGACTTCAAAATGAAGACATAGAGAGAGACAAAACAGAGGTCATATTTAGTGTTTCATTTGAATCTTCCCCGTTAAACCCTTCAATCAGTTCAGTTTTATTACAATAGCTGACAATATTTGTCTAGTGGTAAAACTGACCTAAAAAGAGTCTATATCAAACTTAATCAAGCTTTTAATTAAATGTACACTGAAAAGCAACTTGCAAAAGGGCAACTAAAAAAAACATCAACTTTGCAGCGCATGGAAGGTGTTTTTTTATATTAAATTTTTATCCTTTTTATGAGTATTATTGATATAAGTATTTTTTTGGCAAATAATCTTTTAATGTGTGCAACTTGTATCATATCTATATTATACTAAGAATCTATATAAGTCTAAATTTAAAATTCATGACAATACAGTTTTTGATTTCTCGCAACCCCAAAATCACCAGGTTCTAAGTATCAATGGTGCTTTCTATTAATTTGGTTTATAAAATTATGTTTTTAGTATAATCTATGCCAATTTTTTTTTCTACCTATAACTTACTTTGCCCAGGAACCAGGAGGGAGGGAAGGGGGAACCAAAACCCTGTTTGAAATCGGATTTATAGAACCGAACCAATTTTGAGAAAAAACTATATTAACATCCCTGCTGGTTCTATGGTTTACTTCATAGAGCACCCATAAACTAGATGATATTACTGTTACACAAAAATGCAAAGTCTTTTTAAATGTTTTTTATGATATTTTCTATTTACTTATTTTTTGGTTACGGTTTCGGTTTCGGCCGAATGTGTAGTGAAATTTTAATTATCGTCTTCGGTTTCGGCCAAAAGTCAATTTATTACCTTCGGTATGGTTTCGTTTTCGTCCAAAACCAAAAATTTGGTTTCGGTCTGTCTCTAATAGCCATATTGGGCATATTTGGATTACAATGTTATACAGGGAATACAATAAAGTAGAAATGTTCTACTTCCTGTTTCTTTTTATGGAAACAAAATTTACGGATGGCTATGTACTATTTCTATCAAATTTTTATTATTGTAGTACTTGTAGGCCCAAATATAGGCGTTAGCTAGATAACCTTAGTATTAATATTTTTTTAATGAAGTAATAACAAAATAACTAAAAGGGATATATTAACATTAGTGTAGGCCTAAAAAAGTCGAAATACAAAAAAATCACTATGACTAGTCTAGTCGCTTGCCAAAATGTAGTCCCATTTTATCATGGTTAACCAGGTTATATTTATTTTCTGCTCAAACCACACAAATAAACACATGCATATTTAATAATTTTTTTACATTTTATTTTTATTCTATTTGATTAAATGAATGGGAATTAATTTTAGTACAAGATAAACTTGATTTTTATTTTTAATTTAATTGTCTTATTATGACACATTTAACTAATTTTTGTATTGCCTACAAGCTACATTGCCCAGCGTTGCCCGGGTGAAAAAAAAAAACAGGACTGTATATAAGGTGCAGATAAAATAAAATTAAAACTACAAATCTAATATTTAAATTATTATTTTTTTTACTGAAGACTTTGAGGAAAGTATTTTAAAATAAATATTGTAATCGGGTAAAAAAATAGGCAAATATTGGGAAGTTAATGGTTAAACTATTATTATTTTTTACTTGTTTTCCCCATTCTCAAATAGTCATATGACGAATATAGTGGAAGAACAATGTCAGCTGACTTTTAAATTAAAGAAATATATAAAAAAATAAAGTTGTTACCCTTGATCTTAGGTATTGCCAGCTCAAACTGGAAAGCTTAAGACCTCTTTTTTTTCAAAGCTTTAAATTGTTCTTCCACTTTGGCTGTGACATGTATATGCACCTTTTTTTCAATATTATGTTGTGTAGGACATACCGGTACAAACGTAAGGCATCACCTGAAGAATATATATTTATTTGAGTGAGTTTATTTGTGGGAAAAAGGGTGAAAGTGGTTGTCAAGGTGTTATTGGCACTGTACTTGGATTACTGCACTCATGGTCCGGTGCTTGAGTTCCGCTAAAACGTCAGGATTTTTATCCTGAGTGAATAATAATGGTTAATAATAATAATGGTTATTTATATAGTGCTTCTATCCATGCTATTTTAGCATGCTCAGTGCGTTCTAGAAGATTGTTACGTCCTCTAGTCTCAAAACTCCTGCAGGGCTGCAGGGATTGGTCGGTGGCAGAGATAGAACCAGCAAGGTGTCAGTTGGGAACCCAGGTCTGACATTAGCTGCTGCCCCGGTAACCGACATTATTTATAAGGGATATTAAATACTATTAGCTTCTGTGAATGAGTTTAGAATTGTTTAAAAACTTGCTATGTAATTATGTAACAAAAAATGCTAAACATGAGTTTTAAAAAAATTTTGACTTCCGTTTCCCCAGTGGCCATGTTGTGATAGAGACCAGATTTTTTGATGGTGACACGGTGGTCAGCGTGTCCAAGGTAAGAATATTCTACGTCTGATACCAAATGAAATTTCATTGCAAGTTCTCCTTCATTGACTCCTTGGACAAGAACATAATCAACAACAACACAAGCATAACCATTTTTTAATATTAGACGGCCGCTCAGCTGAGCAAACATAACAAGAGGAAAAAAACAGCTCAGAAAATTTGAGTGCAAGGACGCTGAGATGGTCTCGTGTCTTGTCTACTCGAAGTGAGCTGTGTTTTACTAACATTTTTTTTTTATTTATGAGAATTAGATGGCTGTATATTTGTGTTATTTTTGGTCAGTTTCCAGTCATGTATTCAGTAAACATTGCCAGATACTAACAATTATGACTTTTTATTTTTTATAAATGATGATTGGCCAGATTTGTAGACATTGTGAATAAAATTTCATTGTTTGAAATTTTTGTTTATTCTTAGAATGTACATGTTTTTCATAATCAAATTTTTTTTTTACCTACTGAAATATGAGAAAGAGTTTAAAAAGTATACTAGCTTTTTAAAACTTAATTTCTGAACTAACCTTAAACATGTTTAATCAAAAGTTTGACTTTTAAAAAAAATGAATTTTTTATATTCTTGTTTATTATATCGCTATAGTTTATTTATTTTGACCCCATTTCTTGATTCATTTCATTAAACCTGTTTATTTCATTCATACCACCTTTGTTAAAAAAAAAATGTGGACGTTTGGTTTATAGATTGTTTTCATTACAATTTTTTAATTTATTTATTTGCTTCATTAAAAAATTGAGCATGATTTTAAGCACTAAATTCCCCAATTTTTATGTCAGCGCTGTTTTAAATATAAAAAAAACTATGCCCTGTGGGGAGGGGTGGGTGGGTCGAAGTTTCAGTCATACCCTTGTTACCCTACTAGTGTGTAAGTGGGACTGGGCTTTAAATATTGTTGCCGGGATATATTTGTGATAAGTGACTGTAGCTGCCGCCCCCTATAAGCATTGTTTTTTGTTTGTTTGTTTAGCTTTTTAGTCGTAGCGTTAAAAAATAGCTGCGTATTTAACCATTCCAAATGATTTGCAGTAGAAATTGATTATATTCAAAATAATTCAAAAGATTACGATTGAAATTACAATTGTTGTGAAAGAATTTTTTTTTATAGATTTTATAGAATGTATTTTTCGGATGATCAATTCAAGTCATAAAATTATTTCAATGATGAATGATTAAAGTCTGGCCCTGTCTAAGCTTTTTTTTCTTCCTTTTCTCAGGCGTGTAGGGGAATTTTGAAATCAGCGCTCATGAGGTTCAATGGGTTAAAAGTGTCCGCAACATTTTAGACAATATTTTTTACACACTGGGTATCAAAAATCTTGTTACAGTGATAAAGTATTATTTCTAAAATTAATGAGAATCAAAAACTGAGATTATACTTAACAAAATGTACATTGTTAGAGAGTGTTTGTTGTTTTCTCTCATGGATGTTTGGTTTGTTCTAATTTGTGAAGACTTATTTGGATTGAAAATGTTTCAATTTTTCTTTCTTTTATTTAAAACCCCTTTATTGAGAGAATGTGAACATGACAAAAAACAACAACAACTGATTGTATTTTTTTATAAATGATTTTAATACCAAAAAAATTGGGTATTGTTTTGTTTTATATTATGATTTAGGTATTACATTATTGTATTATCAAGCGTCTCATTTTCATCAGTATTTTATTCAATGTTTTTAATTTTTTTACATCTAAGTGTATTTTATGATGTAGATTTATCAAGAAAGGTAAGAAAAAAATCTTAACAACTAAAGAATGTGAAGAAAACTTTTTTCTTTTGACAAATGAATTTGAAAAAGGATATGTGCTACAAAAAATTTATTTCTTAGTATTTATTGTTTCTTTCCTGTTGTAAATAGGATTCAAAACTTTACTAGAGATAGTCCCAGGTTCTTGCAGATATAGGACAATCGAATCAAACATTTAAACAACTTTGAATGAAGGGAATGCTTGAAATGTGTGATTAAGATGAAAGGGCCATCCATTATTTTGTTTGTTTGTATATTTTCCCAATGTTACTTTAAACTTTTTTTTAAACACCAAAGGTTCTTAATTTGAATCATGGTGAAGACTTTGATTTTTTTAACCAGGGTCTTGAGGGTGTCCCTGAGTCTGCTCAGCTCTGAAGGGTATCTGACACTAGTTGAAGATAAGTGAGATGGGCTGGGCATTGTACTGGCCACACATCACCCAGTATGCCCTGGTCACAGAAAATTTGTGAACGCTGTTTCACAGGCCACATGGATTCAGTCGATGTGAAAAGGGTTACTTACCATACATTTATTATTTAAAACCTGCCATCAGCTTGTGACTTATACTTTAGTATGTTATTATACTTTAGTATGTTAATATATACATTAGATTGTTATACTTCTGTAGTTTTGTAATACTTAAGTGTGTAATTGAACATCACATCAGCCTGGTTTTCATAAAGTGCCAATTATATATTCATTGTCATTACTATGTTATTTTTTTAAATTGTTTATAATTGTTCAATAATTGTAAGAGAGGGTGTAATAAGAACCGTAACAAATATAGATATATAAAGTTTATAAAGCACCTTTTGAAAATGGACTACTCAAATATATATATATATATATATATATATATATAAATTCAAATATATTTAAGATTATAATTTAAAAAAAAAAAACAACTAATTATTTTTTTTGATAAAGCTAAATGATGAGCTGTCACAAAAAGATCCAGAAAATCTTAAAGTTTACAGTAACAGATAAACGCCCCCAAAAGAAAACATTTATATATTTGTTTGTTTTACCATGATTTATTTTTTTACCAATGTAACAATAACTGAACTCTAAAGCAATATGAACAATTTTGTTTATTGTTACAAATAAGAAATTGTTCTTTACAATTAATTTGCAACCATTATTTCTGTTTTTACTCCCTCTTTTAAAAAAAGAAAAGACAAGAGGGCCCTACTCATTCAATTTACGGCTTTTGAGCTTGGCAAAATGTGAAACTGGGCTTGGAGTGGTCCACTTTGTATATTTTTCTTCCTCTTTTTTATTTTCTTTCTCTTGTGTTGTTACACATTAACCCATTAACCAACCACCGTGTCGATGTCTTTAAAATAGAACAGTTTGAAACTGTGACCCCCCAAGAATTCGTGATCCATTCCTTCTTAATAAATTCCGTCCATTGTCATATGCCATGTAGCACTAAGTGTTGGATGTTGTTCAATAATTTCTGCACAGTTTGTTTTACCTGTACAAGATTGTTTTTTTTCTCTAACATTTTTAAAATATTTTATTATCTCAGGCACAGAAGATAGGTTTGAAATATGTTTGTACTTTCTTTTATTATTGTTAATGGTGCCTTTAAAACAACAACAAAAGTCTGTTTAAGAACTTTCAGTGAGTTACCTGTGAAGATGTTGGTGCCAGTTTTATACTTAAATACTGACAGTTACCAAGGACGCTGCTTAAAATATTTCTCACTTTTCATAGGTCTTTATTGAAATTTTCACCAATGTCCTAAAGATCAACTGGCTGAAGGAAATTTTTTAAAGTCAAAGTGTATCACATACACAAAAAGATAAAAAGCCTATTGTAATAAAAACATTTTGAATTATGTTCTTTTTGATTCGCTCTCCGGTAATTTTAGTGTATTTTCAATAGCATGAAGGAAAGTAGTAATACTAGTAATACCCATTCTCTCTCAGACTTTTTTGCATCAAGCCACCCAGCTGTGCTCACAGTGTGGTAAGTCTGCAGTGGTGAAACTTTTCTCCCAAGTCCTTATTTCAGTTGTGGTGAGAGGGTATGCTTCAAAAGACAACTTCCTCCACCTCTGTGGTAAAGGCTTATTCGTAAGGAGGGAGGTTAATGTTCAATCTAGATTTTTTTGTGCAATGAACATTTATTTTATATTGACAAACGGCATGGTTAGATAAATTGGCTACAATTGTAACTGTGGTTTGAAGTAATCATGCACTCCAATAATGTTTAAGCAGGAAATAGAAAATAGTTTAACTAGATCTAGACATTTAATTTGTTTGTCTCTCTCTAGATTTGTTTACGGAGTTGTTTCTCTTTTATTACAAATAACCAGGATGTAGTTTTTACTCTATAATATAGCCAGTGAGTTGAGTAGACACAAGGTGTGTATTTATACCATTCTTATATTATATAATTATTTTATTTTATAATTACACGTTGAGCAAATAAGTGTTCCTTCAAAGGGGTTATAATTGTCAGATTTCCCCCTCCCACTTTATTATTGTTACGAGAACATCAATTGTTTGAGCCCAGAGACTGTTAATTTATTGTTGTTACAGAAAAATTCCTAAACTTTTGAGCTTAACGGTTAGTTTTCACACATAATCTAATTTCTTGTTTTTTTCCCTTTGGAGCCAAGAATACCCGCAACAACTCCAGCGCTAGCGCAGACCTCTTTAGCGCTCCGCCATGTCATGACGCAATGCCTCAAACACTTCTTCGCATGACATTCTCACAAATAATTTTTGGACCATCCGGCCTTTTCTTTGGCCCTGGTGATTCCGTTGGGGGTGCCTGTCTTCAGCTAGAGCGGAGGGAGCGGTCCTATACATCCCCATTTATTTCTAGATATCTCAGTCTATTTAGCTATAGAGCAGTGATTTTTATTTATTTTTATGTCAGTGGTACTGATAAGATTTACCAAAGACTAAAACTATAATAAGATGGAACGCTTACTTTGATATTTTTGCTATTTGATAACTTGAAATACTCTGTTTTGGAATTTCCAATCGCACCATGTCTTCTAGACTTTCAGTTTAGTAATTCGCTATGATTTTCTTAATGGAAAATTAAGATAAAAATCAAAAGTTGTTTATAAAGGAAGTCTTTAGGCACGTTTAGGAGTCATTTAGGACTACGTTATTGGCTGCGCACAGAAGAAACAACACTTAAGCTCTAAAAATAGAACAAACGGTTCATCTTATTATAGTTTTTGAATTTAACTAATTGTGCAAAAGAAAACAACCCATGTGTACACCTAAAAAAACAACCTGTTATATATCACTGTGACAGTACACAATCCTATGTACCTTAATAGAAAAAACATTTGATATCAACTTAAAAAAAAAAACACAATCAAATGTTTTGACACAAATGTTACAAGTTTTGTAACATCTACAAAAAAACTGAACTTTTCATGGAAATTTTTTTTAGATTTACTTTATTAATTAGTTGTTAGATATGTTGCCTTGTATTTTAGGTTCACTTTTGAAATGTCTACTGTGAAAATCAAATACATTTTGATGTATTGACAAAGCCTTGATTTACAATTTTTTTGTTTGTTGTTCTGTGTTTATATCTAGTCATTGCAGCTACAGCACTAGATTTGTGTAGCAAGCTTGCATGTCAAAATTTCGGTACACCTAGATTGATATGGTCTTTTGATAAATGGTGGTCTTGTGGTAAGCAGGGCACAGCTGTAGTCTCTTACTCAATCACTAATAAATAGGGCAGATTATGTTGTTCGTAAATGTTAGCAGTTACAGGTTATTGGTTTGGAAAGTTTGGGAAAGCTGATCAAAATTAAGGAAACTTTTTTTTTTTAAAGTTTAGGAAAATTGACAACTGTAAATCCCACAAAGCAATGCACACCATATTTAAAAATAACAAATTAATTAATAACTTGTACTCCTATCAGGATTTGATTTGTTTTAAAAATCTAATAGTTATTTCTGTGCATACTGAAAAAGAAATAAATTCACAAATAATATCATTAATTGGACACACCCTCAGGAAAGATAGTAACAACCCTGGGTGTTCCACTCAAAGGCTTATGGCAAATGACACAGAGGTAGACTTGTGTGTACATGGAGACGGTGAGGGTGCACGAACAGGACAGAGCTGGGAAGAACTAAAATGACATAAGATCACTATCTTAATAACAAAAACAAAACCCTGGCTTTCACTAGCGGATGATAGGCTCATGTGTTCAAGCAAGTTAACCTATTTCTTCCAATGGGAAGATAAGATGAACAATCTATGTTGACTAGCCCGAGTAATATAAAACTATATTCTTAAATTGGGGGCACAGTGACCAAACGGAACCAAATATCCCGAGTTTCAAATCCTGGTGAAGGCTATGATTTGTTCTCAGGTCAAAAGGGTGTCCTTGAGTCTACCCAGCTCTGATGGGTACCTGACAGTAGTTGGGGATAAATAAGGGCGGCTGGGTACTGTGTTGGCCACACCAATCCCTTATATGTTGTGGCCACTGCACTTGACCTACGGTTCAAATTGTTCTGAAAGAGATATTTGCTACTTACTTATATGTTGTGGCCACTGCACTTGACCTACGGTTCAAATTGTTCTGAAAGAGATATTTACTACTTACTAAGATTTCTTTTCTCTGTATATCACAAAGAGCAATAAACAAAGACAAAATCTATTAGAGACAAATGGACAAGAATAAGCCATCATTTATTTATAAAGATATAATATACTTGCATAATAATACAATTTTTAAAAAAGCGCTATCTACAATTAGGATTAAGAAATATGTTCCACTGGGATATTTTGAACACTGTCAGATACTGATGTGCCGGCTTCTGTACCGATAACTGCATTCTCAGATGCCTCACAGCTGTTATTCCTGGTTGGGCAATCAGAATCTTCTGCAATAAAATTTGTTTACTTGTGATGAAATTATTATTTTGCTTGCCTGTCTTTTACATTAGTTCTAGACCTGCATGTCCTAAACTCTGTTATCCATGGTTATTTTTCTGTTTCATGCCCCACTCACATCAATATCAGCTATTCTAGCACCAGGTTTATACAGGTTGCGAACACTAAAGTTTGGGAAATTGTGTGAATTTTGCTAAAATGGATAAAAATATTTATTTTCAACTCTGTGAGCTTAGGTTAATGAATCCTTAAGGGACATCATGTTTTTTTTCTTAGATTATTATATGTGTAATTAAAAACAATTTCACCAACATTTTAAAACAAAAAGAAATTGATCCATTCACTACCAAATGTTAAAATATGTGTAAATACCAGTGAAAATTGGTTAGTGAATTTTAAAAAAAGTTTGGTCATTTTACAATGCTTTTAGAGTAAGAACAAAATTGATTTTAGAGTAAAAAAAAAATTGATTTTAGAGTAAGAACAATTGATTTTAGAGTAAAAAAAATAATTTGTTTTAGAGTAAGAACAATTGATTTTAGAGTAAAAAAAATAATTTGTTTTAGAGTAAGAACAAAATTGATTTTAGAGTAAAAGCACCAAAGCCTATAAGTCACATATAACAGATATTGATCAACTACTGATTATTTTAGAATAGTGACATTCATAATAAAAGCTTTAGCTAAAATAGATATAAACTATTCAATGGCACATTGCTATAACTATAAGTATAAATACCTAGATCTAGATTTTTATTTTTTTTCTTCTTTTTGCACTTTTGTACCCATGGGCTTTAAAGCTGGCCAAGTGTGTCAACTACTATTATGCTTCCATTAGATTACGTCTGCGGGCCAATGCATGGAAGGCATCCCCCATTTTGCATCTGAGAATCATTGCACGGGTGCAACGATGTCTGTCTGCTAAACAAGATGACCCAGATGACTCTGACATTTGTACAACCAAGCAGAAGATCAGGTTAACTAGGTAATAACACCACTTATAAATAATCTGAGGGATTCTGCATTGGGATAAAAGTAAAGCGCAATTGCCTACAGCATACCTACTATGCACCATCGGCAAGCCTCAAACCTGTTCTTGGGTATAAGCCCAGGAGTAAAGAGCAGAAAAGCTCGTCCTGTTTTTAAGAGACTTTTAAAGTCTTCTACTTGTCACCCAGTTATTTCTAATTATATATCTTATAAGTTTACAGACGTTCCTTCTAAATAGAAGATTATTACGGCCACTAGGCCCAAAACTCCTGCAGGGCGACAGGGATCCGTCGGTGGCAGGGATAGAACCCGCGACGTGTCAGTTGGTTTTTGGTTGACAGTCCGGTGAACTAACCGCTAGACCAGCCGGATTCACAATTGTGTGGCCTGGTACCAGGTAGACACCCAGCATTCATGAAATTGCTGTTCTAGACTTTATAAAGTTATCAAACCACAAACCTTCTTCTGTAACACTGGTTTCGTCTATTTCAATGGTCACAACATGTTTCCCAGGGATCATGGCTAAACCTAAAATTCGAGGGTCTTCTTTGGGTTCAGCATCTAGATAAGAAGCAAAAAAGTTTTATTATTAATATTATTCTAGATCATACATTCTATCTATCTAGGATGGCAAAAAACTATTTTAAATCGATGCAGCATTTACATTTTTTTTATAAGAAACGACTGTGTGCTACTCGGCTCTGATCGGCACCTCGCATTTATTGGGGAAAGCAAAGGCAGCTGGGCAGTGTGCTGGCCACACAATCCCTTTGTAGACAATGGACAAGGAAACTCACAACTGTACACATTAGCTTCAAAACTGGCAAATTGTGTAAACCACTGGTCCTGGAGTCTGACTGATACCGCTCTGGCAAATTGTGTAAACCACTGGTCCTGGAGTCTGACCGGTGGGCTAATGCCTGGGACTGCTGTCTGTAGGTGATGGAGAGAGGAGTCGTAGGTCCACCACGGGGCTGGGAGCTAAAAAGACTTGTTCCATGGTGGTCATCTTCCTGCCATGATAAGCTCTGGTGTCCTCGTGTGGGCGTGATGTGGTGACAGAAATGATATACAATCACGCCTGGGTTCAAAGGCAGCCTTGAATGGTTACATTCACTCTAGGCTGGGAGGAGGAGTGGGGGGGGGCATCTGCTCAGCTGGCGCACTTCCACACTATAGTATATATCACAGGAATACGAGGTTGGTCCCGCAGACTCTGGGAGTGATAAAGTTGTACAATCAGCAGGGGACAAATTGAATTAGTAGACCTAACAAGCAAGTGCTCTATAGGAGGCCAACAAGGGGCTGGCTAGCTAGCCTTGGACAGAGGTTGGAGCTAAGATGATTCCCTCAACCCCTGCCTGTATAACATGCATGGCCTGCTACCACTAACTTATCTTAAGCCGGGCTCTAAGTGAGAAATCTAAGTGGGGGTGGGGGCGGAAATTGGAGTAGACTCTTGGATGGTGTCTCACAGGCTTCATTAGAAAGAAAAGTGAAGGGAAGTTTACACTTTTTTTTAGTAATATTGTGAAATAAGACATCGTAACCCATGAATTTCTAAACATCCAACACATACCTATGTGAATTATTACCTTTTCTTGATTCGGGGGACAAAGCAACTGTCAAGACAAACCCACCAACCAGTTTTGGGAGATGAAAGTTCCCTAGAATTATGTTTGACACTGTTATGGTCGATCAAGTGTTAAAAAAGAAGGGGAGAGCTTCATAAGAGCTTTATGAATAGTGGTCATACTGACCATGAGCGTGACTTTCACTATCCAATGAATTCACAGATAGAACTCATTCATGCCTTTAAGCCCACACCAAGTGAACAGTTAGTTCACAGGGAGTCCACTAGTTACTGGGATAGAAGTCACTATTACTAAAATATAACTTTGTGCAAATTGTACTTTAATTTGTTGCTTTTTTTTTTTCTCACATAGTCACATAGTGTTGATCAAAACTTTACCTCAAATATTTTTTACTGATCACAAAAATTACAAAATACAAATATAACCAAACTGAAACCCTGAGGTCTTCATTGCTGTAGTAAAAAGAGAAACAAAGTTTTAGTTTTTACAATACCTGGACATTTTAAATATTCTTCACACGATCCCATTATTATATTACAATCACAGTCTGTGCAAAGAAATGTTCCTGAAAAAAAAACAAAAAAAAAACAGAAAATACAAATGTGGCTCTCCGAATTTATATGGAATTAACCTCCAACATACATTTTTGTATCTCACTATTCTCACATTAATTAAATAGTAATATTAATAGTAGGCCTATATGATTACTGGTAAATAGAACATTATTTTAAAAAAAAAAGGTTTAAAACTAAGTTACAATTTACTTGTACAATAGTAAAGAAAACAAATAATTTGTGAGATATTATGACCTAAAGTTTACAGACGTTTCTTCTAGATAGACCCAGGGGGCATATACCTACAACGTTGAGTTGCAGCTTGGCCGAGTGGCTGAACAGTCCAACCCTTGAATAACAGTAACAGTACCTCTTGCATTTTGTAGACATTTGACCTGCTGCCACTACATTCTACATACCGCTGCATTCTAACTGCGTACGAAATTTATTCTTTAGTAATGTCTAACTATGGGGCACGGTAGCCGAGCGGCAGCGCGTTCAATTGGCGATCCGAAGGTCATGGGTTCGAATCCTGGTGAAGCCGGGATTTATTCCCAGGACTTGAGGGTGTCCCTGAGTCTACCCAGCTTTGTTGGGTATCTGACATTAGTTGGGGTAAAGTAAAGGTGGCTGGGCATTGTGCTGGCCACACATCCCCTTGTATGCCGTGGCCACAGAAACTGGTGAACGCTGCTTCACCAGCCCTATGATCACTTTGGTCCGAAGGGTACTTTACCCTTTTTTTTATGTCTAACTAAATCTCACCTATGAGAGTTCTACCATCTGTCATTTTAATTCGCATACTTTTGTTTAGCCATTGTTCCAACTTGTGACAATTGGCTTTTCTTTCTTCACTGCTATTTTTTTCTTGCTAAAATATAAAAAAGCTTTCTATATTAAGTCATTTCATTAAATTAATCATTGAGATTTATAATAAATAAAAGCCTGCTAATTAAACTTGATTGAGACATTTAAGTAGCCTACTATTTATTATCATTTTGCTATATTATATAAATTATAATACAACATCTATTATTATTTAAATATAAATATATTTACTATAATTATAATCATATAAAATGATAATGTATTTAATTCAATAGCCTATATACTATATAATATAAACAACCTTTTGTGTACCTTGTAATAAAATTATAAATCAGTTTGGTTAGTCAAATTAACAAAAATTGAATAGGCCTATACACTATAACTATAGGCCTACATATAAAAATAGATACAAAATTAGAGTACAACCCCCCCCCCCCACACACACACAAAAGGTTATAAAATTATGAAAATAAGGCCTAAGAAAAGATTTTAAAAAAGACAGACTTGGCCCTAGTAACACTAACTTGACTTGGGCCTTGGGCCGCCTTGGCGGCTTGGGCTTGGGTTTAGCGGCAGTCTAGTCTAACTAAACTAACTTGACTATGAATTACCTGACCTACTCTAATTAATGACAAAAACTAGACTTCTACTTCTACACTTCTAACTTAACTTAACTTCTCTAGGATTCTACTAAATTCTAGGACTTCTAACTTCTAGTTCTAGTACAGTGTACTACTATTACTAACTACTGTCTGTACTAGTTATTAGTTTATTAGTATGCCAGTAGTTCGGTAGGCCTATACTCTATACTTACTATAGTTATACTAGTACTAGTACCTATAGCCTATAGAATAGGCATTAGTCATTAGCCATGGCCATGGTCATAGTAATAGTATGGCATAGCACTATCACTATGGCATAGATGATAGTGATAGCATAGGGCCTACTTTAACTTTATGCTAACTATGCTTAGACTAGAGTCTAGAGACTGGTTTCATTTTCAAGACTTAATTGAAGTGTTTTGTAATAAAGAAATAGATAAGAACAAAATGAAAAGAATGATCCTAAATAAACTTAAATGTAAAGTTACGTTAACCAATACAAATAAAAAAAAACAAGCTTTTTCTGAAATACCATTGAATCACCGGCCATTTCTGTTTACAGTGTTGACTTAAAATTTTGTACCTTCGTTATTACGTAACAAATAAAAAGTATTTATAAAAATATATTCTATTATTAAACAATATTGATCTTAAATCATGCAATATAATATTAGCTAAACCTTATTATTTATTAAACATGAAAATATAAATGGCCAATGTATTTTTATAAATATGATAACTACGCTCTTGACTAAAATTATGTCAACAAACATTTTTATGTTCAGGAGGTAGGGGCCATAACCTGTACAGAGACAGCACTGAGCTAAATATATTTAATTTTTTTACCCTTAATTACAACTGGAATCAATACAATTTTAAACACATTTCTTTAGTTTGGTATTTGGTTATAAAATAATCTCATGATATAACATGAAAAAAAATAATTAAATAAATGCATAGATAGTTGTATCTAAATAAAGCGATGGATAGCCATCTTAGTGTACAAACTAACAGCAAATTAACTCATTTATATCAAGGGGGAGCAGCATTTTATGTCGTTGGGTCGTAAAAAAAAAAAGTATGTAATACGACAAGATGAGCCAAATATTTTTAAAATCTAGGCCTATTTAAATTATTATTAAAACTGACTTGGTCTGACCACTGCCAAATCCTTTGTAAGAAAATGCACCAACGACTTTTCTGTCTTTATAAACTAAAAATATTTCACATAGAGAAAACCATTATGAATCTATTTTACTCGGCGACTGTTGGTAGCATCATAACCTTTGCAATCACCTGCTGGTATGGTAATACCACCACATTGAACAAACATCGGATAGACCGCCTAATAAACAAAGCCTCTCGTACTACACAGACAGAATTACCATCTCTTGCGGATATTTTCAGTTCAAGGTGCCTGTCTATGATTGATAAAATCCTCCAAGATCATGCACACCCGCTTCATGATAGCTACATAATATCTAGTCGAAGTGGTCGGCTTCTTTCTATAAGGGCAAGAACAGAGAGATTTAAGAACTCTTTTGTTCCACTGTCAGTAAGACTCTTTCAAAAGAATCATCTTTCAGGAAATACGTTGGCTCAATAGCTGACACCTAAATAATAGGCCTACTTTTTTCTTGTATGATAAATGGTATGATAGTGTGCGTGAATGTCTATTGTGTTTGAGTACAAATGGTTCTTTAATATTGTTTTAGGTATGCTGAAAAACGGAATTTATGTAATCAAGTCAATTTTCCATTCATTTGGATCAATAAAGCAATCTTATCTTATCTTTATCTTATCTTATATATATATATATATATATATATATATATATATATATATAAGCTTATAGCCTATATAGGCCCTATAACTATAAGATGAGATAAGATTACTTTATTGATCGGAAAAAATGAAATTTGACTTGATTAAGCTTACATAAATTTCTTCTTTCAGCATACTTAAAACAATTTGTAGGCCTACTCAATCACAATAAACTTAGACATTCACGCACACTATCATACCATTTATCATAGCCTACAAGAAAAAGTATAATTGAGGAGTTAGCTATTGTATTTTTAGGCTGACTGATGATTATTTTGAAAGATTCTCACTATATATAATATAACTAAAAATAATTATAAGTAGCCTACATTTTTATGTATAGGCCTATTTTTACACACTACATGAACTTCCCAAGTTTTATTATAATGAATCATCTATTTCTTTCAATTGCCAATTGGCTAAGATCGCTTTGATCTACTAAGTTTGTCCGAATTCACAAAAATTCTCTCACTTAGGCTAGAGGGAAATAGGCAGACATTATTATACACCTATTGTATTATTATGTTCAAGCCTTGCGACGTTGAAGCTTGCTCATATCTCTCCCTGGTTTTCAACATGTTCAACATGTTCGTCTGGACTACGACTCGTCTGCACTCGGCTATCATTCTTGATAACAAAAGTGATTGTGTTGAAGTGAAGTGATTTGTACACAAATTCAAATATCTTTTATAAGAAACTGTGCTGGTAGAGCATGATGCCTTTTAGACTCTTGGCACGCTGAATAAATTAGAAATCCTTTTTTGGCACACTGTTATCAAAAAGTTTCCGACCCCTGGTGTAGAGGGCTACGACTGAGATGCTTGGGCGTAAAATCAGTACGGGTTCCGTGATGTTGCAACCATAGTAAAAATAAATAAATACGCTGAATGGCTATTCCTTAATTTAAATTTAAATAAAAGTAAACAAAATAGGCCGATGGAATCTGGCCACAGGAGGGACAATGAGCTTGAAATAGTTTTGGTGAAATCTCAGTTAGGCCTAATGATATCAAAATATTATGTGCTCATCTTTTAGTAGTAGTATCGCAAAATATGTATAGAGAAACAAAACCTTTTTTTTTTTACTTCTGTATGAATTAGCTTACAAGCTCAGACCTTATAGAGCCCTGCAAAAACCATTGTTCTGTAGGCCTATGGCTGTGAGACCTGGACGCTGCTAGCAGCAACTGAAAAAAAGTTGCAGGCATGAGAAAATAAATGCATGAGAAAAATCTTCGAATCTCCTACGTAGAACACAAGACTAATGATTATATCTGGCACATTATCCTATCCTCAATTGCAAGCCCTCAATAAAACATTATGACAACAATCAAACGGCTCAAATTGACATGGTTCGGTCACGTGTTGCGGCATAATAGCCTAACCTGCCAGAAACAATCCTCCAAGGCACTGTAGAAGGTGGACGTCGGAGAGGCCGTCAGCGGAGATGCTGGTTCGACAACATAAAAGATTGGACAGGGCTGCAGTTGACTCAGCTATTGACAACCGCTCAAGATAGGCACACATGGAGAAAGATATGACTGCTGTGGTATCCATTCGCCCCCCTTCCCCCAAAGACCACAACGGTCAAGGGATTGACGATGATGATGATGATGAATAACAAGTAATTAGGGGCCTATATACATTTAATTTTAAACTAATTATAAACTCTATATGGTATAGATATGTATCTGAGATTTGAACCTTGGACATACAAACACAAAGCTAATATTTCCCTTCTGGGCCAACAATCTCCGTACATGTCCTGGTATTGAGTTCTGAGATTAGCTCTGAAAAAAACAAACGTTACACCGATTTCACCCCTGGCATTATTCTAGCTATCAAAGACGTTCAACCCCTAGAAATAGGAACTGCCAAGGAATGGATTGATCAAGTTCGTTAATGCTGTCAGGGGAGATGAATTAACAGGCAGATTTACTTCCCCTGTTTTGATGAACGCGCCGTTGGTTTAAGCATGCAAATCGTTTCCTGTTTCATACAGATGTCAGGTTGATCTGTGGAGGGGTTAATTAAAAAAAAAAAGCAAAAGTGAGATCGAAATAAACAGTGAACCGAACCCAATAACTGATTCATAAGTAAGCTTAAACTAAAACACACTAAACCTAGAAACAAGAGGCGCAAATGAAAAAAGATTAAAGTTGTATTAATGTAAAGCCTAAAACATGTGTTGGCAACCTACGGCACGCGTACCAAGCTTGGCACGCAGAGCGACTTTTGAAGGCACGCGGAGACCCACCCAAAAGGGCAATTCAAGTCCCTTCTACGGGAAAAGAGCAGTGATCCGAGTCTAGTCTTGCTTTTTCATTCATGTCTTAAATGATGTTAAGTTACTGGTTTTCCTGGTTTGTTCAGGCAACCCATTCCATGCCCGAATGCCACTAGGGAAGACAGTCGGGGACTCTAACCACTCTTGCTAGGAAGCGAAATTGCAACAGTAAAAACTATAACCAATAGGTCACTCATCTTTAAATTAGCTAGAGGGAATCCGACTTGACCAAGACCATCATAAGTATTTACGCTGGTCTTGACTTTACTGTCCCTGAGTCTACCCAGCTCTGATGGGTATCTGATTTTAGTTGGATTAGAGAGATTTCCTCGATTCTGTTGTCTGTGCACTTCCGGTGTACTCGCAGATTGAAAAAAAAAAAAACAAAAAAAAAGTCCAATGATGATGACTTTCAGATACCGGGTGATAGAAAACGCCAGTAATCATCAATAATATTAATAGGTGTAGCTGAGAGAGAGAGAGAGAGAGAGAGAGAGAGAGAGAGAGAGAGAGAGAGAGAGAGAGAGAGAGAGAGGGGGGGGGGAGTTGTGTCTGTGTGAAGATAGGGAAAAGGTGGTAGCTAAAGGCGTTAGTGTTATGTTTAAAGAAAATCTGGGTATATAGGCTAATCATCGGTAAACTTTCTTTTTAAATATGTGCATTTTTTTAATTTTTTTAAAAAAATATTTAGGAGAAAGAGCTGTAAATGAATCGTATTAGTATCACTCAACTCATTAAGAGTACGGCCAACACCGTAGCAGTAGCATATCTCTAATCCGGTCAAGGTTAGATTACTAAAACAGTTGAGTCTTGAGTTTGCCATAGAACCAGCTGCAGAGACTCCAGATGGTACAAAACACTACAGCACGTATTTTGTCGTGGATAAAAAGTCATAATCATGTTTTTCCCAATTTCTACATGATCTCCACAGGTTCCTTGTGATAAAGCGCATTAATCATAAAAAGATGTCCCTTACCTACGGATGTATGATTTGCACTGCACCTTCCTACCTTCAAGAACTCATAACGAATCACATAACAGAGGAACTGCGCTCCTCATCGCAGTCACTCCTTAGAATTCCCAGTGTGGACGGACACACAACGAGGTCCTTTGAAGTGCTCTCGTTTGAATCTGTGGCGCTATCTATTTGGAACAGCTTGCGTCAGACACTGAGAGATTCTGAGATCAAAGAGTCTTATAAAAAGAGTTTAGCTAGTTGCTGTGTGCCTTTCATACGAATAGCCTATATAATATTTGCAAACTTATACCAAGAGCGCCCTGATAGTGCCAACTGTCTTTGCATGGATATAAGCGCTATGTAAGTAATCCTTATTATATTAATAATCAATGCCACCATTTTTCACGGCGCGCTTTTTGGATTAGGGTGAAGATTTTGTCTTCAAATTCAAAATAAGAGACGTCTACTATAATATTTGCCATAATAAGCCGAAGCTAATTTCTTTTTTTTACATAGACGACATTTTGTCTAGTTACTTGGCATCTTCACCAGCCTATGCACATACTCGCACACACACACACAAACATACACACGCACACACACACACGTACACACCCACACACATGCACACGACTTTGTTTTTCTTCTACTATAAGCCCCAGTAATCTCTAAATTAGTCACTGTGTTAATCCAGGCCTTAAGAACCACGTAACCCCGTGACCTCAAATCTACCTGACAGGTTTTACCTTGAAAGAACTTGGGTAGACAACAACAACAGCAACAACAAAAAAACTACACAAATTCACCTGACATAAACATTGGCTTTAGCGATAGCTTTGCTCGTTTAAATTTTATTGTTTACAGATGTTGTTTGCTTTATTTTTGTTTTTTAGACGCAGGGCCGGAGTTTGGTCATTAGAGGCCCCAAGCGCTAAAGAAACTGTGTTGTCTTATTCTATATTACAGACACTCTTACTATAAATGATAAGATTATTAAGTCCTAAGGTCTGAGGTTAGTCTTGAATTTCGACTAGTGTTTTTAAATGATGCTACATTACTGGCAACCCATTCCATGCCTGGAAGCCTCTCGGGGAAGAAAAAGTGGTATGGATTTGTTTTCGCAAAAGGGATAAAAAAAGTGATTTTGTCTTTATGATTATCTGAGCTTTGTAACAGATTGTTAATGTGTTGTATTTCTAAGTTAAATTTGTGCTACATTTAAACGTAATTAAAAAGATATAAACAACAATAAACCCTAAAACGAGAATTTGACAATTGCTATAAAACTTATAGCATGATGGCAACATGGCGTATACGTTCAGTTCATAATTTTTTTTTTGTGCTTCATAAATATTTGAAAATTATTGCAATAATAATTTTGTTTTGTAGTTTTATGTGTGTGTGTGTGTGTGTGTGTGTGTGTGTGGGTGTGTGTGTGGGTGGATAGGTGAGTGAGGGGGGGGGGGGGTTTGATTGAAGTTGTTGTTTCGGCCAAACTTGACATTTAGTGGACAATTTACAAGATTGCCTCATGGGTAAACCAATTTCCCTAGATATAAGAAATTAAAAAAACAACAACAAAAAATATTAAGCAAAGAATTTTTAAAGTGGATATTAACATAACACTTGTGTTTCATTCATGCAGACACATTTATTTTATGCTAAAGTAGTTATTCACTAGCATGACATCCCAGCGGGGACATCACGTCGTATCGATGTGGACAAAACGTGGTTTACACGTGTTTTCCCCGTTTTTTTCCCCGTCGATACGACGTAGTGTGTCTGCTGGGTATAGGCCAAATATTAAAAAATCACTTCCCCGTCGATACGACGTAGTGTGTCTGCTGGGTATAGGCCAAATATTAAAAAATCACTTCCCCGTCGATACGTCGTAGTGTGTCTGCTGGGTATAGGCCAAATATTAAAAAATCACTTCCCCGTCGATACGACGTAGTGTGTCTGCTGGGTATAGGCCAAATATTAAAAAATCACTTCCCCGTCGATACGTCGTAGTGTGTCTGCTGGGTATAGGCCAAATATTAAAAAATCACTTCCCCGTCGATACGTCGTAGTGTGTCTGCTGGGTATAGGCCAAATATTAAAAAATCACTTCCCCGTCGATACGTCGTAGTGTGTCTGCTGGGTATAGGCCAAATATTAAAAAATCACTTCCCCGTCGATACGTCGTAGTGTGTCTGCTGGGTATAGGCCAAATATTAAAAAATCACTTCCCCGTCGATACGACGTAGTGTGTCTGCTGGGTATAGACCAAATATTAAAAAATCACACACATTATCTATTTTCTAATGAAAACCTGTTTTTTTTTAAAGTCTTGCAGAATTAAATTTCAACAATTATCTTTACATATGACTGAACAGTCAACAACCAAACCGAGGCAAATGTTTCCATACGAATCGATGCGAATCCAATCAATTCGTTCTAGACCAGTGGTTCAAAACCTTGCTAATGCCGCGCCCCCTTAATACAGCCCCTAATGCAGTGGTGACCCCTAGCCATAAAACTATTTTCGACGCTACCTTAAAATTGTAAGTATTCTTCCACAGAATTTATCGTCGTAATCAACTTATCTGGTTCACTGTCATGTTTCTCAAAGCAAACAGACTAAATAGGTGTCTCGGTTCCTAGGACCAGCAAAATAAGTGTTTTCCGGTGATCTTAGGCGACCCCCGTGAAATGGACGTTCGACCCCCAAAGGGGTCGCGACCTACATGTTGGGAGCCGCTGTTCTAGACAATCCAGAATACATATACATTTTTATCTAGACTAAATATAGACAAGAGAATCTTTAAAAAGAACTTAAAGACCTTTCTCTTTGGATAATACATCTGCCATTGTGGTATGTTGTCCGAGCAACACCCGGTAGCGGTATGTTGTCCGAGCCTTGCGAGACTAGGAGCTTGCTCAGTTTTCTGGCATTGGCATTCATGGTCGGCCTGGACTACCACTGGTCTTCACTCGGCTCTCATGCTTGATTGTGCAGAGGGCGAAACTAGCTAATCTACTACTGATGACCCACCTTTCAGTGGTCAATACGGGCATTAGTGAAGTTACCGATACCATTTGCGGCATTTAAACGCTGAAAGATCCACAGGAGGGGGGGGGGGGGCGGGCTAGGCATTCGAAAGAGCTTCAAGCACCTCCTAATCAAAAGAAAAAAAGAATTTTAGCAAGTGCTAGAATAAAAATCTTGAAAACTAAAATAATGTTTAAGACATAAACCATTAATGTGAATGTTCAGTAAGGAAAATATGCATTTGCTATACATGCAAAAAGAAAAAAAAAAGTATTGTGTAGTAGCAGGTTGACTTTCAGGCTGTTGGCACGCTGAATGATGTAGAAATCAGAATTTGGCAACTATTATGAAAAGGTTGCCGACCCCTACAATAAATCACTCTGGGCCAAGGTGCCAATGATGCCAATGGAGCAAGCAACAAAGCAGAGTATGTCGTTCAGGCCACGATGGTCCCTGGGGCCACTTCTGTACCCATGGGCCTCAACACTGGCGAAGTGTGAAAACCACCAGTATACTTGCATCAAGAGAGTGTGGTCTTGCGGTAGAGCGCTCAGATAATCTTTCCCAAACGCCCCGGGTTCGAATCCAACTATAGCCTAGGAAGTTTTTTTTAAAAAGAGTTCAGACATTAGATGTGGAAAGATAAACGCGACTGGTCATTGTACTGGCCACACTATCTTCTGTAATGATCACATTAACTTGTCGACGCCGCTTAACTGCCCAGTGGACCAAACTGGCCTTATGTGTATAAATTAGTTTTGAAAGAAAAGAACAACAGCTTAAATAAATTTAAAAATTTAAAACACACTTGAGCATGGAAAGAAACAAATGAAAGAAGAGAGAAAGACAGAAATTAAGAGTTTTCTATATCGAGAGAGAGAAAGTGAGAGTTTTCTATATATAGAGAGAGAGAAAGTGAGAGTTTTCTATATCGAGCGAGAGAAAGTGAGAGTTTTCTATATATATATATATAGAGAGAGAGAAAGTGAGAGTTATCTATATCGAGAGAGAAAGTGAGAGTTTTCTATATATATATAGAGAGAAAGTGAGAGTTTTCTCTATCGAGAGAGAGAGAAAGTGAGAGTTTTCTATATATATATATATATATAGAGAGAGAGAGAGAAAGTGAGAGTTTTCTATTCTATATAGAGAGAGAGAAAGTGATAGTTTTCTATATATATAGAGAGAGAAAAAGTGAGAGTTTTCTATATCGAGAGAGAGAGAGAGAAAGTGAGAGTTTTCTATATATAAATATATAGAGAGAAAGTGAGAGTTTTCTATTCTATATATATAGAAAGAGAAAGTGAGAGTTTTCTATTCTATATATATAGAGAGAGAAAGTGAGAGTTTTATATATACATAGAGAGAGAGAAAGAAAGTGAGAGTTTTATATATATAGAGAGAGAAAGTGACAGTTTTATATATATATATAGAGAGAGAAAGTGAGAGTTTTATATATATATATAGAGAGAGAAAGAAAGTGAGAGTTTTATATATATATAGAGAGATAAAGTGAGAGTTTTATATATATATATATATAGAGAGAGAGAAAGAAAGTGAGAGTTTTATATATATATAGAGAGAGAAAGTGATAGTTTTATATATATATATAGAGAGAGAAAGTGAGAGTTTTATATATATATATAGAGAGAGAAAGAAAGTGAGAGTTTTATATATATATATAGAGAGAGAAAGTGAGAGTTTTATATATATAGAGAGAGAAAGTGAGAGTTTTATATATATATATAGAGAAAGTGACAGTTTTATATATATATATATATAGAGAGAAAGTGAGAGTTTTATATATATATAGAGAGAGAGAAAGAAAGTGAGAGTTTTATATATATAGAGAGAGAGAAAGTGAGAGTTATATGTATATATATAGAGAGAGAGAGAGAAAGAAAGTGAGAGTTTTATATATATATAGAGAGAGAAAGTGATAGTTTTATATATATATATAGAGAGAGAAAGTGAGAGTTTTATATATATATAGAGAGAGAGAAGGAAAGTGAGAGTTTTATATATATATAGAGAGAGAGAAAGTGAGAGTTTTATATATATAGAGAGAGAAAGTGAGAGTTTTATATATATATAGAGAGAAAGTGAGAGTTTTATATATATATATAGAGAGAGAAAGAAAGTGAGAGTTTTCTATATCGAGAGAGAGAGAAACAGAAAGTGTGTGTACGGAGACACTGGTTGGAGCGAAATTGAGTAGGAATGTGTGGCTGCCTGAAATTAGCTGAAGCATTATTGAGGATGTCATAAGGTTGTATGACTAGGGGGAAGGGAAGGGGGTGCTCGTCCGGACTTATTAACTCAGAAGCCCGTTCACAGGAAACTCGGCGTAATAATGAAACTCCGCAAAAGCGGAAAACCCTTCCGGCTATTTATAGCCTTTTATTAGCTTGAGTGCAAATATGTGAACAACAGTTTTTCGTTTTAATTTTTAATTTAAAAAGATTATGTATTTTAAAACAAAAGCTAAAGAGAATAGTAGCCTATAGATTAACGAAATAGCACTTTAATATCAAAGTGAAACATTTTAAATCCATACAGTTTGATACAGCTAAGATTATATATTTTTAATCCTAGAAATATTGGTCGATTGGAAAGGACATCTAGGTCTATATATAAAAATGTTGTTGACCTTGTAGGCTATCTGGAACAATTATACTAATTATATTCTGTTACTCTAATTAAGTAGAGGCCTATTATATATTGTTATTTATATTTTAAGCTATTCACACATTTTTTTGTTGTTGTTATTAGTGTCACGTCAAAGCGTTTACACCCCCCCCCCCCTACAATGACGTATTTTTACTAACTAATTGTTTGATTAGATTGACCTAGTTTACTGTAAGGAATCGCAGCCAACTTTAATTAACGGTATTGGGACTAGATCTAAAATATATCATACTATTATAGATGTGTGTTTCTATTGTTTGCCGCTAAAAATGGTTTAGGTTTAACTGCAAGTACACTTGTACTTAGAAATGAAATTTAAATGCAGGTAGAAAAATGTGTAGAAACAGAGAGAAATATGGGAAGAACTGTAGGTAGAAAACATAGGTAGAAATAAAGTAGAAATAAATGTTGGTAAGAATACGGATAAAAATAAGTTAAAACATAGAGAAACTTAGATAAATGTAGACTATATAGAACAAAAGATAGAAATTATATAAAAACGGAGAAATGTGGGTAAAACTGAAGAAGAGTAGGTAGAAAACGTAGGGTAGAAATTTTGGAAGAAACGTAGAGATAAACGATGTTAAGACTGCGGTTAGAAATAACGTAAAAATCGTAGGAAAATGTGGGCAGAAATGCTGTTAGCAACGTTGATATATATATGCAAATAGGAATATACTTATAAACGTAGAGAAAACCAAGGCTGTGGAGTCGGAGTCGGAACATTTATCTACCGACTCCGCAGCCCTGGAGAAAACGGTATAATGTAAAGGTAGGAAGGGTCAGCGTCCCCAAAATCTCGTCAGTGCCCCAAGAAAGGCATGGTGAAGCGGGGATAACACCCCCGTTTGGAACCGATGCATTCACTAGACATTTGACATCAGAGGCTTTAAGTGTCTCTCGCTTCTTTCTCTCTCCCTTTCTCTCTCTCTCTATTTCTCTCTTTCTCCTTCTCTCACTTGCTCTCTCGCTCACTCTCTATTTCTCACTCTCTTTTTCTCATCCATTTGCAAAAAAAGGGTCAAAGATAAATAAGCTAATGATGTTCACTTTTTCTTATTTAGATGATCCTTGATAGCGCCCCCCCCCCCCCGAGCATGTTGCACCCCGGGCAACTGCCCCTTCAAGCCGGTACCTTGAGTAAGTACTGAATGCACATTCATGAATCATCAAAGTTCAAAGGTCACGAAATCTCCAATTTACAGGAAAATCAAGAAAAAACCAAATAGGCTGATTTTGGAGTTAATGAACCGATTTTCGTACAGCACGACGCCACGTGTGTTTTGTTTTATTCTCATTTCAAAATACGGATTCGAAGATTAAAGCTTTATACCTCTAAGGGATTTATAATGAACGAAACAAACCATGATATCACGACAACCATCTATGTCAATGTCGCAAAATGATTTGATTTTTTAAAAATTATTTTGTTGACGTACTTTCCATGGCAACAAAAGGATGACAAAAATAAAAACACACGTCTAAATAGAGTTATCTGTAATTAAGAGGGACGTATTTGAAAAAACGTGCAGAGCAAATTTTAGACCGACCATTTATGGGATTTATATTTTTTAACTTTGTTGTTATTTTAACCCTTCCCGTACCGACCTACTTTCTATCTATGCTATCTCAGTCCCGCCATATACGCGCCCGGGACTATAAGTATAAGGGTTAAAACTAAAACTAGATCGCAAATCCATTAGAAGTGTGAATAAGTAATGCATTTCTGAAAAAAATAAAAATTACCCAAATTCTGCTACATGTCCATCTATCTTATATATTACAGACGCCCCTTCTATAACGTAGATTAGTGTGTACCACGCTGGTCCATGGTCTGAGTCAAGTCTTGAATTGTGATTTTTGTTTAAATGAAGTTAATTTTAAGTTACTGCTTTTCCTGCGCCACTATCTCCCAACTGTTTGGGTGAATTTGGAGGTGCCTCATGTCTCTTTTGCAGACATCCGCAAATCTCAGTTTTGGACGTCCAGCAGGTCTCTGTCCCGAAGCTAATGTTCCATGTAGAATGTCCTGTGGAAGTCGACCCTGTGGCATTCGGTGTACATGACCTAGTCAGCTGAGACGTCTGTTACTGAGAGTAATGCGGATGTCTTGACACTCTGCTCTTCGTAGGACCTCTACGTTTGAAACCCTGTACTGCCATCTTATATCTAAAATGCGTCTGAGACACCTGAGGTGGAAGGTGTTCACATATATATATATATATATATATATATATAATACCAGATTGCTTAAAATAATATATGATGAATCAGATTTATATATATATATATATATATATATATATATATATATATATATATATATAATACCAGATTGCTTAAAATAATATATGATGAATCAGATTTTAAGTAGCATAAGTGTAAAAAAAACAACAACAATTTTCAGAATTGTGCAAGCCTCTGAGTGACCGATGTTTTTTGACACTTAAAATCGTCGATTACTGTAATGAGTTGCCAGATTGACTGTGAAGTATATGTTTAGGTATGAAAACTGTCTGGCCAACAAAGTACAAACTGGCAAGTGTTTTTAGATTTAAAAGAAAAAATCCTTTCGTTTTTCTATGTCAAGGATTAGATCTAGATTAAAAATTATTTTTTTTCATGCATACATTTTAGATTCATTAGAAAGTTTAACCGAAAATTTAATAAAAGAAAAAAGAAGAATTAATAAGACAAACAAATGACTTTTAATAAAGGATGACTGATTGGACTTAAACAGGAAGACATAAAAAAACACAGGATGGCATTGAAATGAAAAGGAAGACTTTTAAAACAAAGGATACGACTAAAACTGATGAATTTAATAAAGGATGACTTTAGAACAAGACAATATAGCTTTAAAAAATTACTTTGTTTAAAAAAAGATGACATCAAAAAGAAAAGGTTGTCTTTAAAACAGAAAAGTCATTTTTTAAACAGAAAAGGTACATTGAAAGGAAAAGGTTGATATTAACAAAGGATGGTTTTTATAACAACAACTTCATAACTGTTGCCGAAATACATTCAAAATATTTGCAAAGGGGAAAGGGGAGGATAACTTCCTCGCTTTCAGGATATCGCCTTATATAAAATATACAATAACTATGCTTAGATAGTGTGCATGTGGGGTTGAGTTGGGGGGAAGGGGTAACCTTTCTTTACAAATCTTCTCCCAGCACATCCCTTTACTGTTGGCTATATCTTGTTGATATTAACAGCCTAGACTTCTGGTGCTTTTTTTTCATTTTCTTTATTGATTGTTGTAGAGCAGACAGTCAACACTTTCTCTTAATTGCTTGCCAACTTTTTTTCCCTCACGGAGCTGCCACTTTAGCTAATTTTCTTTGTTAGTTGTGTGTGTGTATATATAGCGTATTTATATAAAGTGTGTTCATACTTTAAAGAAAACATTGAAAAGCGAAAGCTTGTGTTTGTTTGTGTGTCTGTGTGTAATTATCTTATCAGATACAGAGGTTGATATTGGGGAAGAGGTAAGGTGGTTGTTATAGCGGCTTTCAATGGAGTATTTCGCTTGTGAATTAAAGCTGTGACTGACTGTCTACATGTCACATTTTACTTAATTGAAACCTTCCTCGTTTCTCAACAATTATATATAGAAACATAATCGTGAAGTTCGACTTATAGTGAAAGTGAAACAAAGTTGAATCATGCTACTTTGAGCCCGGCCTAAGAGTTGATATTGTGGTTAGCACAATGCCAATCCTTCATTTCTTTGCCAACAATTAGGAAACTAACATCATACCACAATGGAAAGCTAAACTAAAACATCAGATAATCGTAAGGACATTTTCGGTATAATGAGCCTATTTGAATAATCCCCCTTCCCTCTCTGAGAATCCAACATCCAGTTCAATTAGGTAGTATAATATATTTTTTTAAACCGGTGCACGCTAAGCCTTTGCAAACCGGTCGTAGGGAAACACAGGTTCTGTCCTGTAAACGGCACTATAAATGTAATACAATGTTGTATTGAGTATATGGTATTGACGGTTTTCTGTAATGAAAAAATATAAGAGTAGGCCAATAATGTAATATTTACTTCATGGAAAAAAACGTTTCAACGTTCAAATGACAATAGTTATTCCTACGTAGTTGCGTCCTAATTGTTTTTTTTTTTTTTTTTTTTTTTTTTTGGGGGGGGGGGGGGGGGGAGGGGGGGGGTTAATGAACTCTTAAAAAACGTTGTCTTGTTGTTGTTTGTTTTTGAGGAAATAATAACTCAAATAAATGGTTTTTTTTTTATTAGTAAGTGACACAGGAACAGTTTTCACAGCAAAAGGTTGTCGGTACGTAGTTTTTTTTAATCAATGGCAAGCAGACTCGTCTTTGTCATTATATTTTTTTGGTTTAATCATCAGAGATGTCTAAAGCTCTTCTTAGACATTTCCTCAATCCGAAATCGCCCAACAAAAATATAGAATATATTGGATCCATTGGATATAACGTAGAAACTGCCAATATATTGTGACAGAGATCATTCTTTGAGATTTAATTTTCTAAAATAATCTAAGAGTTCGGTGGAACTCTTCTTGTAATGAAGTGTTATAAAGTGCACATTTGCAAATCTTCCCCTTTTCATTTTCATTTCGTGATGAGCTGACACAATCTTCTGTCAGGTCTTTTCTGACAGCGTCAACCTCAGCGACACCGTTTTGTACTTTTACCAATGACCAATGACCACTGACTGACCGATGTAATCCCATAGTTCTAGAGATGAAGTTCCGCTGGCATGGCAGACTGTTTTCTCCCAGTAGGGAGGGACGACATGTGCGACTCCCCTCCATCTCCGCACGGCCACACACACATACAATGACAAGCCTGAAGTACATGACAGAATGAAATGGGACTCTGATAAGACTACAAAGAAAAACCAACAATAACAAATAATAGTGCTAGTGCCAGACGGTGTGTGTGTGTGTCAGTGGGTAACTAGGACGAGCATAACAAAAGTTTGAAATAACACACAGAGAAGCTAGGATATTTGATAAAAGTACTTTTGATGTACACAGTGAACCCTCGTTTATCGCGGTAGACAGGTTACGAGACCGGCCGCGAGAGCTGAAAATCCGTGAAGTAGGGACACCATATTTACAGTATTTATTTAACGTGTATTCGGACTTTTAAAAAACCCCTCTTTCCACACTGTAAACAAACCACAATTTACAGTAATGTACAGATATCTACGGTAAGTACATACAGTAAAGTAAAAGTACCCGGCGGACCGAATTGAGCCATAGGTCCGGTGAAGCAGCGTTCGCCAGTTTCTGTTGGCCACGACATACTAGGTGATTGTATGGCCATCACTACACACAGCCACCTTTACTTTACCCCCAACTAAGGTCAGGTACCCATCAAAGCTGGGTAGAGTCAGGGACACCCTCCAGACCCGGGAAACAATCCTAGCCTGCACCAAGATTCGAACCCGGGACCTTTACTACGCCAGCAGACCGCGCTATCTATCTATCTATACACCTATATGTCTATCTATCTTTCCTATCTGAAGGGTGTTCCTGAGTCTGAGCATCTGTGATGGGTACCTGACTTAAGTCTAGGTTTTCTGGCCCCCGAGTTCTACCCAGCTCTGATAGATACACCTGATATTAGTTTGGAGAAAAGTAAAGACGGAGGGGCATGTACAGGCCACACAATCCCCTGGCCACTGAAAATGGTGAACGCTGCTTCACCGGCTTTATGGATTAATTTGGTCCGAGGGGCTTACTTTTTGTATAAATACTTTGTTTTAATGAATATCTTTTATGAAATACGTCAATTCCATTATTTCAATAAAAAAATAATTTAACTAACAAATTACCATTATTTATAATTACCGGTAGTTATACAAAGTAAATACGTACAACTAAGAAGAGTGAAGACAAATTGTCGCTTTTGTGAAATAAATACAAATGTAAATTTATGTAAATCAGTCTGTAGCTGTCAATGGTACAGAGTTTGGATACAATACAATGACGCTCAGAACATTTGAGCCAAAAGAGTTTGTTGGTGAGTCGTTCACAAGTGAGGCCACGCGCGGTGTTGATACGTCTTTTCATCTTGGCAGGATTTGTCACAAGGAGACCATATTTATTGTGCTAGATGTTATTAGAAAACTCGTGTCAGTTTAAAAAGACAGCACCATTATCTAATAGCAGACTTGTATCGTATACATAGTTTAATATGTAATAATAATTATTCCATTCCAACCATATTGAGCCATAGGGTCGGCAAAGCAGCATAACACTAGTGTCCGTGGTCAAAGGGGATTGTGTGGCCAGCACACAGCCTTTACGTTTCCCCAACTAGTATCAGGTGGACCTATCAGAGCTGGGTAGAACTAATGGCCAAGTAAACCATTGACTTCCACAGGATTCAAACACAGGACCTTCGGTACGCCAACCGAATTCGCTGCCGCGTGCCCACCGTGCTTTATAAAGACCATGGGTTCTCAACAGGGGCGTTATAGCCCCCACGTTGTAGCCCCCACGGGGGGCGGTGAGAGGCTTAACGGGGGGGGGGGTGCTATGGGGCGGTGAAAGTCACGTGGGAGGTTTAAACGTGCCTGATATAATTTGAACACCTCGGCTATTTGAATCGATTAGTTTTTGGATGAAATAATAGGGTCAGTATTCGGCAAATATGGTATGCGGCCGTCTGGTCGTACACTGGACTGTAAACCCTGTTAACCGATCACTGTGCCTTAAAATATTCTATTAATATTTTGATCTCAGTTTTACCGAGATGTCATTTAATGCGTTTGAATTCCATTAATATAGGTACTTACTATAGTTGAACGGCATAGATACGCAGTAATTATACAAACTGAGTAGTTATTGTAATGCTTAAAAATATACATATAAAGTTTTTAGTCATGTAATATTTATAAAATTTTCAAATACTTTTTACAGTTTGATAATTTAATGTTTTAAATGTAATTTAATTTATTTTTTTATAAAAGAAAAAAACAAACATTAACAATATATTAGCTAAAATCAAACGGGTTAATTATCTCCCTTTAATTAACAAATGTTTCCACATTTGATTCAGTTGCGATGCCGAACAAGTTCTGTTTTGTAAAGCAACAAATATTAATGATTATTTTACTTCTTTATATACATTAAACATTATGGTATTTATAACAAGATTTGATTATTAGAGGATTAAAATAATTATCGTTAAACAGTCCCTGCATTAATTGTTTTGTCCATTAAGGAATTTATATTTTAAACATTAATAATTACATAAATTACATAATATAGTGCTATTAAATAAGTCTCTTATATTTCAAAATTAGTCATACAAATAATTTAGTTTTAAATTGTTTTAAAATTAATCATAATTATGTTTAATTAAAGAAGATGAGCATAAAAACTCGTTTAAATGTTATTAGTCTGTATCTTATATTGAGCGGTCAAGTGTAGATAACCTCTTTGTATGCTTAAAACAGCTTTGATGTGCAATAAAAACTGTTTACAAGCGTAAGTTGAACCGAAAGCTGAAAGTAAATGAGCGAATGCCAAGCAGTTGAGAATAGCAGATGACGATATAATTTTTTATTGTTTGACAATTTTATACTTTTCTTATTATGTCATTTAATAATAATAATAATAATAATAATAACGGTGCTTATATAGTGCATATCCCGTTGGTGACAGTTCTATGCGCAGACGACAGTTACAAAATACAGAAGGACAACGAAATATATAGTAATACGCTAATTCTGCTGACAAAATAGGTGAGTCTTCAGCCGGTTCCTGAAGGTGTCATAGCTAGGGCTCTGGCGAAGCTGTAGTGGGAGGTGATTCCAAGCGAACGGTCCTGCGTAGGAAAATGAACGTTCGCCAGCGGACACTAGCCTCACACGAGGGATCCGCAGAGTAAGCGCGTCAGATGCCGAACGAAGTGGGCGGGACTGGGTGTAGAGCTCCATACAAGAGCGAAGACTAGACTTTGCCATTATTGTTCTTATGTACTTTGTGGCAAAATAAATATTGTTATTTGATCAGGACTACAAGCGATGGCTACTGCATACAGAGGTGCGTAGGTTAGCAAACGATGACTGTTTAACATAATGTATGAGACTTGGATTCGCTACTCAAGTTTTTGAAAAGCAAATGCGATTATTTGGGAGAAAATCAATCAATTTCTCTAGGTCTGTGATTTTTGGCAACAATTTTGTATTGCATTTTTATCACCCTCTTTTGTAGAAAGTGGATTTTCTGCTATTACCATTTGGTTGTCGAAAAATGGAGGGGTGAAGTGTGTGTGTCTGGGGGGGGGGGGGCTAAAATTAAGTTGTGGGCGGTGAGCAGAAAAAAAATTGTAAAAGGGGACGGTGAGTCGAAAAAGGTTGAGAACCTATGATATAGACCATCTACATTGTTTAAATTTTTCTATTTAAATTAAAAAACGGAAATGATACAAACTACAGAAGAAAACCATATCAGCTAGTTGACATTTTATAAAAAGGGTTTATATAAATACAAAACAAAAAAACTTACAACAACAACGTCAAAATGGAGAGTTTCGTCAGACGTCATTAGTGGACGACCCATTTGTATCATAGGAAAAGTACACCCACAAACTTGTACTTACAGTAGGGATGTACTTGTAAGTATCTCACCTTTGCTGTTAGGTTTATTTTATCCAACTACGCACGCACACACTGTCACACACAAACTGGCGCGCAAGTATTAAGGTCAATGTTACCGGGGCTCCTACGGAGCCTTTGGCGTCCTCCCCCCCACTTCCCCCCCCCCCCCCCCACACACACTCTTACAACATTCCCTTTCCCCGAAAACTGTTGCCAAGACCTTGTCAGATTCAGATTCTCTAAATACTGTACAAGACTCTGCGATCTATTTCTGCTCTCTGCGTATTTCTCTCTCTCCCACTAGCAGACTGCAAGGGTTCCAGAGTCTCAGGCGAGACAAGAGTGAGTGCAAATATACCGGCGTGGGCGCCAGACATTTCACGGTGAGAATGGATGACAGAACTGATCGCCCAGAGAAATGCAGAGTTTAAGGGGAATAAGTGCCAACCCTTAACATTCAATCTGTATATCGACATCTATCTGTATCTATTTATCTACATATCTATCAACTTATCTATCTGTCTATCTTTCTATTTGTATTTATCTACCAACCTATCAGCTTACCTATCTAACTATCCTTCTATCTATCTATCTATTTATCTCTCTCTCTTTTTCCATCTTTCTATTTATATATTGATTTATCTATCTATCCATCTATCTATAAAGTATTTACCTATCTATCAGCCTGTTTATCTATCTATCATTTATCTATTTATCAAGTTATCTATCCATCTACATACCTATATGTTTATCTATCCATCCATCCAACCATCTATCTATCTATCTATCTATCTATCTATCTATCTATCTATCTATCTATCTATCTATCTGTCTATCTGTCTATCTATCTATCTGTCTATCTATCTATCTCTATCGATCTAACCATCCATCCATACATACATACATCTATCTACCCATCCATCTATCTATCTATCTATCTATTTATCTATCCATCTATCTATGTATCCATCCAGTCATCCATACAACTATCTATCTATCTATCTATCCATCCATCCATCCATCTATATGTCTATCTATCTATCAAAGATAAGATAAGATAAGATAAGATTTCTTTATTGATGCAAACAAATGGAAATTTGTATTGATTACAGATGTTTTGTCCTTCAGCATTTTTGAAACAAACTAAAATAATATATTTCTTACAAGCACAGAAAAATACTTATAACAAATAGACATGCACGCACATTGTCACACAATTTATCATACAAGAACAAGTTCATTAGTTGTCAGCTGTATGACTGAAGACTTGACGATATATTTCTATTGCGTATGGTAGATAGTATGGCCGCAGGCTGTCGCACAATAATTCTTCATCTGGTGGGCATATTCTTCTTTTGTTGTTATGCAGTTGGTATTGCAATATAGTTTCTTTATATAGTTAGCCAGCCATCCAACTTTACCAACTGCCACACGGATCTGTGTGAGCGACATAGATAAAATGTACACAGACGTAGTCCTCCTCTACATTTACTTCGCCTTGCTAAAAATCCCGTCGGACCGAATTGATCCATAGGGCCGGTGAAGCAGCGTTCACCAGTTTCCGTGGCCACGGCATACTAGGTGACTGTGTGGCCAGAACTATGCCCAACCGTCGTTACTTTACCCCAACTAAGGTCAGGTACCCATCAGAGCTGGGTAGACTCAGGGACACCCTCAAATCCTAGGAACAAATCCTAGCCTGCACCAGGATTCGAACCCAGGACCCTTGGATCGACAGTCGAACGCGCTGCCGCTCGGCTACCTGGACACTAATGGTGTAAAATAGTTTCTTCACATAAAAATTATAGGAACAATAGTTTCAGTTATACAAACTACTAACATACTTCAAGAATATGAAAATTAATACATTCTGGCTTGATAAGATGGTAGAAAAGCTGAAAAACGGCACATCGTAATCAGGTCGCCTGCAGTGCAGCGCCCCGGAAGTGCTGATATCACTATCGCTCTACCTATCCATCCATCTATCCATCCATCCATCCATCCATCCATCTATTTATCTATCTATCTATCTATCTATCTATCTATCTATCTATCTATCTATCTATCTATCTATCTATCTATCTATCTATCTATCGCTCTATCGCTCTATCTATCCATCTATCGCTCTACCTATCCATCCATCCATCAATCTATCTATCTATCTATCTATCTATCTATCTATCTATCGCTCTATCTATCTATCTATCTATCTATCTATCTATCTATTTATCGCTCTATCTATCCATCTATCTATCTATCGCTCTATCTATCATCCATCCATCCATTCATCTATCTATCTATCATTTATCTATTTATCAAGTTATCTATCCATCTTCATACCTATATGTTTATCTATCCATCCATCCAACAATCCATCCATCCATCCATCCATCCATCTATCCATCCATCCATCCATCCATCTATCTATCTATATATATCAATCTATCCATATATCTATCATCTCTATATATATTTCTACCTATCGCTATATTAATGTATCTAAATTTATCTAGTTTTTATCTATGACTCTTTGCCTAATACAGCAATGCCCCTCCCCTTCCCCACGACCTACAGAAAAACTATTACTATACATGATGTAAAAAAAAAACATAGAAATATCTTAAATATTAGCATTTTGCCCCGATCGATTAACAGGCCTAGACGTGTGTTTAGCAAACAGTGAACACGTATATAAACATTCTTACTGCAAATGATAATGATAATAATATTTGTTTTAGCGCTGCCAACAAACATAATGTACGCCCAGAGCGTAAATTTAAATGGCATGAAGATGCATCGTTAATAGGAAAGTTTTTATTTATGCAAATAGTTAAATCAACGTGATATTGATCCAGTAAAAACATTACAACTCTGCTTATTGTTATTATTTTGTTATTAAAGCGCAGTTGAATGTAGGCTACGTAACAGTAAATGAAGATTGAATCGGAGCCCCCGCAGTGAGTGCATTAAAGTGACACATTCCGAGCTTTGTCTGTTTGAGACTTTGATAAATTGTTCCTTTGTGGATACAAATTAAATAGTATAGGAAAGCAGCTAAACAAATAGTGTGTGCAATTAACATGGATGTTTGCTAATAGAATATATTGACATGAAGAGGTTCATGAATATTTAGTGTTGTTGGGTGAACTGGATTCCCACTTTACACTTAGCATAGCGTTGCAGAAATGCGTATATTGGTTATTCTGTTATCTTTCTTTTTAGTCCATTAAAGCCACTATCTATCTATCTGTTTAGTCCATGAAAGCCACTATCTATCTATCTGTTTAGTCCATGAAAGCCACTATCTATCTATCTGTTTAGTCCATGAAAGCCACATATCTATATATCTGTTTAGCCTTTTAAAGCCACTATCTGTTTAGTCCAATAAAGCCTTTATCTATCTATCTATCTATCTGTTTATCGATCGATCTTATCTTATATGTTACAGACGCTCCTTCTATAGGCAAGATTATTGCGTCCTACGCTTATCCGTGGTCTAAGTCTTAGTCTTGCATTTTTTATTTAGGGTTTTTAATGATGTTTAAGTTTCTGGTTTTCCTGGTTTGTTCAGGCAACCCATTCAAAGCTTGAATGCCACCTCAAGAAGAAAAAGTAATTATAATATGCATTTGTTCTTGCATATTGGTAAGAAAAGTGTTTTTGTCCTTATGTTTATCTGAGCATTGTAAAATATATCTATTTATCCATCCATCCAGCCACCCATCTCATTATCTGTCTATTTGAATGTCTCTTCGCCTTTCAATGAAGTTAATTATTTTATCTTGTATATTACAGACGCTCCTTATATAAATGCTATTCTGTTTAAACCGACTTCCTCTCTATTTGTCTAACTTACTACATTCCTGTCATGTCTTTACGTCTACCTATTCACCAACCTTTCAATATGTCCCCGATGTTACTCAACAAGTCAACTACCATCATGATGTGCCTATTTCTGTAAGCTCGCCCCAAACGTCTACCAGGCACCATCGTTCCAATCACGCCCATTTATCTCGTTGTCTTACACTCCAAAAACACATAAAGATTATGCACCTAAATGCCCAGTCATGCGGCAACAAGACCCTCGAGCTGACTGAGACAATAGTGGACGATAATTTCGATATAGTGCTCTTGAGTGAAACATGGTTCAGGGGGGAAGGTGATGAGCCTAGGATTTCCGAATTGACACCAAAAGGCTTTATATCGCTAAATATTCCTCGCCTGATTGGCAAAGGTGGAGGTTTAATCGTAATATATAAAGATTGTCTAATTAAAAATGTAACTACCCATCCAAACCGTGCATCATTCATAACCTTCGACATGTGCGAAGTCCGACTAAACCTCAACGGTAGAACGCTAACTATTGTCTTCCTCTACCGACCACCACCGAGCAAGAGAAATAAACTCACACCCAGTAAGTTTGTTCAAGAATTTCAAGATCTGTTAGATCATTACATTTATACTAGAGACCTCTTTGTTATCGGTGACGTCAACCTACATTTCGACAGTAGCAAAGAAATATATGTGGAGAAGTTAAAGAAAGCCCTTCTGGATCGAAATCTGGAACAGATTGTGTCTGTCCCTACACATGTTAAGGGTCATACCCTTGATTGGATAATAACAAACGCACGTGATCTCATAAATGACCTTAACGTGATCGATCGGGGAATCTCTGATCACTTCCTCATCTCCGTTGAGCTATGCCTATTAAAGCCTAAAAAGAAGTTGAGGAAAGTCAAATCCAGAAAGATGAAAGACATCAACATTTCTAATTTTAGGTCTGATGTTAGTGCCTTGTTGCGGCAGTCAGGTTCGACGGATTTATACACTCACTATATTACTTGCCTAAGACAGCTGCTAGACATTCATGCTCCTCTGACAACCCGATTAGTTTCCGATCGATTATCGGCTCCATGGATGTCAAACGGGATCAAGGTAGCGAAAAAGTTGCGCCGTCAGGCTGAGAGGAAATACTAGCAAACCGGTCTATCAGTGCACCGACACTTGTATACACAAAAGAAAAACCATGTCAATCGTCTGATTCGAGATGCTAAGACAATGCATCTTCGCAATAAGATTGAGAGCGCGGACTCATCTCGGGCGCTGTTTAAAATAACTACAGAGATGTTGGGTGGTGCAGGTAAACCTGTACTACCATGTTTCATTCCCCCTGCCGACCTCCCTGACTCCTTTAATCAATTTTTCACAGACAGGATCAAGAAAATTAGGGAAGACCTAGACAATCAAACAAGTCTGCTCCACAATGATCCAGTCTTCCAGGGTTCTCAACTCAGTGAGTTTCACTCAGTATCTGAAGCATCTGTTAAGGAAATTATTAGTAAGATGCCTAAAACGTCTTGCGAACTCGATCCCATCCCTGTCTCCCTCTTCAATGATTGTATCAACGAACTAATACCTTCGATCACTACGATGATGAATGCTTCATTAGCTTCAGGTATTGTGCCTCAATCAATGAAACATGCACTGGTTAAGCCCCTCTTAAAGAAGCCTAGCCTCGATCCTGAGTGCTTAAAAAGCTATCGGCCTGTATCCAACCTTCCATTCCTTTCAAAGGTCTTGGAGCGCATTGTGCTAAAACAGTTATTGTCTCACTTGGAGCAGCATTGCCTCTTGGAGCAGTTTCAGTCCGCCTATCGAAAGAGTCATAGCACGGAGACGGCATTGGTCAGGGTTGTCAACGACCTACTATGCACATCGGACTCTGGTCATGTGTCTATTCTGGCAATGCTCGATCTGTCTGCCGCTTTTGACACTCTTGACCACGAGATCCTGATTGACAGGTTTGTAACCACATTTGCCTGCTCAGGCTGTGTTCTTCGTTGGTTTAGGTCATATCTGTCTGAGCGCACTCAAAGTGTTGCTATAGATGAGTTCCTCTCGTTACCTTCAACGCTGAAATATGGAGTGCCCCAAGGATCTGTTCTAGGACCAGTGATGTTTGCAATGTACGTGTATCCACTCGGCCAGGTCATCAAACCGTTCGAAATTTCGTATCACTTCTATGCCGATGACACGCAACTGTACGATCATGCGGTCCCTCTTGATGCCCCTCGACTCGTTGCAAAGGTCAGTAGTGCAATCGCCAAAGTCTATTCGTAGTCGGGGAGAAACGGGCTTAAAATGAATGAGGAAAAAACAGAAATAATCAGAATAGGAACCAAGAGAAATTTGGTCAAAGTCACCGGTTCAGAATCCATTACCGTGATAAACTGCCAGGTGCCTTTTGTTAACAAAGTGAAGAATCTTGGTGTTTTACTGGATCCCACGCTGTCTTTCGACCAACATATATCTCATCTGTGCAGATGTCTATATCTACAGTTGCGTAGACTGGGCCAAATACGTCCCTATTTGTCCACTGATTCTGCAAATACACTGGCAGTCGCTCTGATACTTTCTCGTATGGACTATTGTAACTCCCTGCTAGTCGGCCTGCCCGAAGACAAAATCGCCAGGCTACAGAGAATACAGACCAGTACTGCGCGCTTGGTCATGCGCAAATCAAGGCGAGACTCGGGAACCGCCCTTCTTCGCTCGCTCCGTGAAAGCCAGAATTGAGTATAAAGTGGCGCTACTTTGCCATCAGTGCATTTTTAATAACGAGTTTCCGTCCTATCTCAAAGAACTCATCACACCATATGTCGCTCAAAGAACACTTCGTTCTGCCAGCTCATCGCTTCTGGAAGAGCCCCGTTTCTCTCTGACGACCGTTGGCCTTAGAGCCTTCTCAGTATCCGGTCCGAAGGTGTGGAATCTACTTCCCGTTCAACTCAGGCAAACAAGCTCCATTGATTCCTTCAAAAAGAACTTAAAAACTCATTTTTTCAATATTTATCTCAGTTAACATGCTTTAGAGCCCCACTGTCTTACTTATATGTCAGGTTGGTTCTTTTGTTTTGGTTGTTTGATTTGTTCCATGTTTGTAAAGTTTTGAATCGTCATTTAGTTTTTTTTATCTCTTGGCCTATAGATTGTATCCGTGTTCTGAGTTGTATGTTAAATGCGCTCTGAGCTTGCATTATGCTTGTTGGCAGCGCTATACAAATGTCATTATTATCATTATTATTATTATTATTATTATTATGTCCGGTAATATTTCCTTTCAATATGTCGGTAATATTTCCTTACTTGCTTAGTTCCCTTGGTTCGTTGGTTCCACAAAAATCTCTCCAGCGCACTAGATTCTGGGCAGCTTGTCATTTCCTCTTCACAGGAGCGTCTCCAGGTGGTCTTAGGGCGACCAACCCGTCTTTTTCCCTGGGGGTTCCATTTCAGAATGTCGGGTGATGTCCTGTGGTTTTTTCGTAGTATTTGATAGTATATATAAATAATATATATGTGCAAAACTTAAAAAAAAAATATCGTAAAAAAGCAACAAACAATCTAAATAAAACTAACAACAATCATAACAGTGAATCAGTGAATACAAGCTGTTAAAACCGCTCGGGTCTGCTGAAATGTGCACGCACATTTAAACTAATCTGTTATTAAAATTTAAACTTGCATTTAAAAAAAATAATATATTTTTGACAGAATGGCATATCTGGTTTACTAACCAAATTACAAGCCTCAATAAACTCATCAAACAAAACAAAAAGAAAAAAACAGATTTAAAAAAATATACAACAAACAGGAGTTGATGAAATTGTGGATTTGGTAGATGGCTGGGTGGCTGGATGGGGGAGATAAGTGGAGTGAAACCCTAGGTGGGGGGTAGGGTTCAGGGAAAGGGGTGACTCACGTGACCTCGTATTGATCACAACAGGGGAGGGGAAGGAGGAGAACGGGTGAAAACTAATTGCATTAGGCGGTATAAGTAATGTGTTTTCGATACAAAAGAGGAAACGATCGATAATGTTTGTCTGTTGGGTCCGTCTGTTTATTTATTTGTGTGTGTGTGTTTGCATACGGAGATCTTCGGAGATCGCTCAGTTCCTTTTACTTTCGAAACGTACGCTATTTGCTTTGTTTCGTTCGTGTGTGTGTTTTATAGTATCACTTGATTATATCTTACAGAAAGTAAATCACTTAAAATTTAGATTATACAGAATATAGAACGTACAAAGTAAAGATCATACACCCCACATATTATAGTCCTACTAAAGAATATATTTCACACATTGTATGTATCATACAGAATCAAGATCATACATAATAATGGTCATGCAGAATAAAATATTGTACATTATAAAGATCATCCAAATAAAGAGCATACACCATAAAGATCATGCATACCAAAATATTATACATATAAAGATCAAACATAAGAAAGGTCATAAATAATGAACAGCATACAGAATAAAGATATATAAAATAATAATCACAAAGAATAAAGATCACTCAGAATAAAGATCATACTCAATAAAGATCATACATAATAAAGAGCATGCCTAATAACGATCATACACAATAAAGATTATACAGAATAATGATCATAAAAGAATAAAGATAATACAGAATAGAGATAATACAGAAAACATATCACACAGAATAAAAATCATACACATCTTAGATAGTAATACAGAATGTGTCTCTGTGTGTGTATGTGTGTGTGCGTGCGTGTTATGGTAAGGTTTACGTGGGAGTTTAAGGAAGATGTTGTCAGCCTTGTAAACAGATTCATTTCATTTGATTGTCTTATAATATAGGTTAGGAGCTAGGGGTCAGAAGTTTATCTAAAAAAGAAGGGTTCTGTTGACTTGAAGAGGTCCGTTGCTGAAAAACGTCAACATCTGGTCCACAATTGATGGGCGCCGACAGGATTTGAACCCGGATGGCCACGTTGAACGACTGCAGCTACAGCAGAGTAAAAAGATGAATTGCAGGTGCTTTTAGACGAGTAAACAGATCGAATTAGGATTTGTTCAGATTAGTGAATATCTTCATATCTTATATATTACAGACGCTCCTTCTATATAGGAGATCATTGCTTCCTGTGCTCATCCGTGGCCTGAGTATAGTTTTGCATTCGCATTAGTGTTTTAAATGATGTTAAGCTACTGGTTTTCCTGGTTTGTTTAGGCAACCCCTCGGGAAGAAAGAGTACATATTATATGCATTTGTTCTCGCATAAGCGATAAAAATGTGTTTTCGACCTTATGTTTATCTGAGCATTGTAACAAATTGTTATTCTGTTAGAATTTAATGCCTTATGTTTTATTGTATTAACATTTATTAGAGAAGCACTATTTCTTGTCCACCTCACATACCGTACTTGCTAAGTGTTATAGATATATGATCTGCTGTATGTCCATAAATAACGTACAGACCACCCAATAGTGCACACAAGAAACTAGTTCGGCTATCACGCCTCTAGAAAAAAAAAACAAGCCAGTTATTAAGTTTTGACGGGTAGCTAGTGTCCATAGGGACTGTACCACTGCCAGGGGGGGGGGGGGGGGGGGATTCATATTCCGAGTAGACGCGCGAACACGTGGTCGCATCGTCCCCGTGCCACAACATTACAGTAAGCACGCTGAATCAATTAAAAATCCCACTTTGGCGCAACATTATTTAAATGTGCCAGACCCCTGCTCTAAACAACAAGCACAATTTTAAACTGGAGCAATTTACTGAGCAGTTCGGCACAATTACCATGCTTGATGTCTACCTACCCCAACATTCCATTGAGAGAAAGAAGAAAATATGTAGGCCACTGGCCAGTTGCTAGACAGAGCTAGAAATCACCTTCAAAATCTACAACTGAAAAGAATTACTACCCCCCTCCCCTTTTCAAGAAATACAAAGCCACCAGGTCTATCTATACTATCTTTGAACTGCTACTCTTGCCTCATTCACCATAGCACGCGCTAACCACCCGATCACTTACCGATCTAATAGTACTTAATGTTTTTTTTTTTAAAAATACAATCGCTATCGGAAAAGAAAAGAAATTCTTTCGGGGTATTACGTATCGAAACTTGTATCCCCCACACGCATCTACGCCCATAGACACACACACACACACACACACGCGCGCGCACACACACATACACACACACACACAGACACACACACATTAACACACACACTCACACACGCGGATACAAATAAGAACCTTTAAGTTTGCGAAATGGAATTGGAGCTTCTTGGTTTGGAATCTGTATCAATTAAATGTAGAGGTTTTGTGTGTGTGTGTGTGTGTGTGTGGTGTGTGTGTGGGGGGGGGGTAAGGGGCTTTCGGGGATTTCCCTCCAAAGCGTTTCCGGTTTCGCTTTAGGTTTAATCTGCAGGTCGTGCCAAACGGCACTGGTCACAACCACCTGACGTGAAAGCGAATTACCCCCCCCCCCCCCCCCCCGTGGGAATTCAATCAATCAAAAATGCAGGCTCTGATTTTCGCGCCGAAATGGCAAACTGATTAGATTAACGGAAAGATTTTCAGTGCCTATTTTCTTTTACTTAAAGATTGTCTAAACATACGAGCTTAAAATATAGTGAGCTCTCTGAATAGTGTCATTCGGGTTGTGTGTTGGGGAAGAGGTGAGAGTGAGGTTTATTATACTAGAACATGCAAAGGGTAATAGTTTGAGTTAGTTGTGGTCGTGATCTTATTCTGGGCCAACATGTATGATTCTTGCTATTAGCTATATTTTACCCTTTATTTGTTTGAGTTATAGGACTAGCAGTTTAAAAAAACACCAAAAGTGAACGAAAGCGAGACTTTTTAGAATCCGCTGACAGGGACGGCCTATGTTTGATGGCATTCCTTGTCGAGCGCAAGAATATCCTCAGCGCACCCATGGATGGATAGGTGGAGGGGGCAATAACACTCCAGCGGCTCAATTTTTATTTACTTCAAAACATCAATATATATATATATATATATATATTTAATATACCATTTGCAGTATTTATCATTATACAGATTCTTAGTTGCATATTTGTTGTCATTAACAACCAAACTACACCCCTGCATGTTATATAATAATAATAATAACAATATTTGTATAGCGCTGCCAACAAACATAATGTATTTATATATTTTAATGCAGAAAGTGCTAAAATGGATTTTCCCCAAAGATTCCAGAATGCCAAAATGAAAAATGCGCTCTAGGAAGTTGTAGAGTCTCCGAGATCACATATTGGTGCTATTACGTCATAATAAATAACTAAATATCTATGCAATTGTACACACAAATAATCTCGACGCCATAATTGAATATAAATAAATATAAATTCTGGATGAATGATCGAGACAATTCTAAATACAGCGTGAGAACTATTTCACGTGCTATACACGTATAACGAACATTTGTTCCAGTGCTCAATTTGTCTGAACTTGGACAAAAATTTACAACGTTGATAACCAGACTTAGAGATTCCTGCCTCTTGGCTTAATCATTTTTGAATCTCAACTATCTATCTTCAAGTATAAGTATATATTATAAGTGTATAATATTAATATTATACAAACACCATTATCGACGTTCTTCTATAAGTTGGCTGTAATATTGTGCTTGAGTCTAACATAGCTTGGGGATAGGGTGCTTGCCAGGAAAGATGGCATTGCTGGCTAATACATTTATCAGTAACATTGTTTCGTTATGTCGTGTGATAAATAGTCGTCAATCCATATTTTTAATATTTAAAATACATAAATACTTTTATTTATATAGAGCAGAAAAACTGGCATGCTGTTTTTTCATTTAGTGTATTATTTTCCGCGTGCCATTGTTAATCGCTCTGCGTACCAAGTCTGGCACGCGTGCCGTAGGTTGCCAACTCCTGGTCAAGACATTACGTCACAATGACTTTCTCACGAGAAATGACGAGACTATTACATTTTCTCCCCGAGAGTATTAATCAACGGCGATTATTTTTTTTCTCCTCAATACTTGTAATCTATAATAGAAATTCCATATTTCATCAATAAACAAACGAACAATGTCAGAAAAAGAATGAACATAATAAAAGTTTATTAACGATTTGACTTATTTCTTACAATTTCTAAAAAAAAATAATGTCTAAACTTTAATCGTTTAGCGAAGATCTGACTATTATTGCGATTTTTCACCATCCAGGAAAAAAGCCTGAATTAGGGATAGGGCAGGGGTAAGGGAGAGAGGGAGTCAGGGAGAACGGGAGTAAGAGAGACAAGAAGGAAAAAGAGAGAAAGATGAATAGAAAGTGACAGGGTAAGAGAGTGAGAAAGAAGGAGAGAGACAGAAAAAAGAGGGAAGTGAGAGAGAGAGAGAGAAAGAGAGAGAGAGAAAGAGAGAGAGAGAAAGATAAGTAAGGAGTCGGTCTAGAGATATAGAGTAAGGAGAGAAATAGAGAGAGATAAGTAAGGAGTCGGTCTAGAGATATAGAGTAAGGAGAGAAATAGAGAGAGATAAGTAAGGAGTCGGTCTAGAGATATAGAGTAAGGAGAGAAATAGAGAGAGATAAGTAAGGAGTCGGTCTAGAGATATAGAGTAAGGAGAGAAATAGAGAGAGATAAGTAAGGAGTCGGTCTAGAGATATAGAGTAAGGAGAGAAATAGAGATAAGTAAGGAGTCGGTCTAGAGATATAGCGTAAGGAGAGAGGGGAGAGAGAATAAGATCGAGTGAAAGTTCTGTCGAAAGAGAGGGAGGGAGGGAAGGGGAAAAGCGAGAAAATAAAGAGAGAGAGAGAGAGAAAAGGGGAGACGTGAATGAGAGAAGGACGGGCGTGGACGACTAGGAAACATGAGCTCTGTAAAAAGGAGTAAGAAGGGAGGGAGTAGAAGAGGAGGTAATAGTCCTAACGAGAATTAATCTCAGAACGACATCACGTCATCAATCATACAGTAGGCAGATAATCCTCAAGGATTTACACCTTCGACCCCCCCCCCCCCTACACACCTTTACTTATTCTTCCCCCTTCTTTCTTCCCAGCACCGTTTTCTTTCTTTTCTTTTTGTTTTCTTCTTAAAATTCCACGATCATTGTAATTCCCATTAGTGAGTCGTCAATATCGCCCTCGTGAGGATCTCGTCACGAGAAACGGTCAATACACTCCGGCTCGAACTATTTATAATCAACGGAAGTGTGTCTCGTGGATTCTCAGCCTATTGCCAACGTTGCCATTTTTTCTTTGTGGTCTACTGCTTTTTTTTCTTATGGTTTGTTTTAGTGTTGCACATTGTCTGTGCTAAGTGGTCTGTTGTCTGTTGCATCTTGGAAGTGGTTTATTTGCAGGGGGTCGGCAACCTTTTGATAACAGCGTGCCAAAGTATGATTGCTAATTCATCCAGCGTGCCAACAGCCTAAAAGTCATCCTGCCGTAGCACTACATTCCTTAAATAGACTTTTAGGGCCTTTTCCGCGTGCCATTGAAAATCCCTCGGCGTGCCAAGTATGGCGCGCGTGTCGTAGGTTGCCGATCCCTGGTTTATTGTACGGTACGCTCTGATGATTTTTTGTTTGTTGTATGTGGTATTTCGTAAGTTGTATACGGTATATTGATGGTTTTGTTTGTATGTTTAAAGCTGAAAGAAGGTTGTAAGCTGTATGTAAGTTGTATGTAACGTGTTAGACTCTATCTTATAAGTTGTAAGGTGTATGTTGTGAATATTATGTTGTGTGTTGTAAGCTGTAAGTTGTATGTTGTGTTTTGTAAGTTGAATGTTGTAAGTTGTCTGTTGTGTTTTGTAAGTCATAGAAAGTATGTTGCATGTTGCATTTTGTAAGATGTATTTTGTAAGTTGAATGTTGTGTTTTGTAAGTAGTGGTAAGTATGTTGCGTGTTGCATCTTGTAAAAGGTATTTTTTTATGTTGTATGTTGTGTGATTATATACAATACACAATGAATTGTATGTTATAGGCTGCGGGTTGTAATTTTCAAATTGTTAGACTTTGAACAATAATTCCTATTTCAGTTGAAAAAACAACAACTGATTCATGATCTGTTGGTGCCTCGCCCCCTCCCCCCTGCCCTTCCCGTCTCCCAGAGGGCTAGGATTCATTCACGAGACTCGAGAGTGTCCCCCCTGAGTCTACCCAGCAATTCAGCCTGTTATTAGTTGGGGGTAAAGTAAAGGCGGCTGGGCATTTGTGCTGCCAACACATCCCCTTTGTATGCCGTGGCCACAGAAACAGGTGAAGGCTACTTCACCGGCCCTATGAATCAATTTGGTCCGACGTGTACTTTACTTTTATTTTTTTTTACCTTTGCTTGTAAATCTGAGCATTCAAAATAGAAATCGTTGTTAACTGTTTTCGCTGATTCTAAGTTTATAATTTTTGTGTTTGTTCTGCAAAGTAAATTCATTCAATGCAGTGATAGAAAAACTCTCTCTCTCTCTTTTACTCTGTCTCTGTGTGTCTCTCTGTCTGTTTTTCTCTCCGCCTCTCTCTCTATCTATCTGTCTGTCTCTGTGTCTCTCTGTCTCTCTCTCTCACTCTGTCTCTGTCTGTCTCTCTCTCTCTATCTATCGCTCTCCCTCGCTATTTTCCCTCTTTCTCTCTCTCTTTCTCTCTCTCTCAACTGTTTCATTACAACAAAAAGAATCAGCGATACCTGAGTCTATCTCTAGAAAAATATAGAGAGTATAGATTGAAGTAAGGCACACTTTCTAACTAAAGTATTGTAATCTCTATTCTATAGAGCGTTCTCAGTGGGCGTGGCTTAGCTTTTTTAGTGACGTATTTGTGTAAATAGAAGCCACTATTGGTGTACAAAAATGGTGAAGTACTTCTTTATCATGCCAAATTCACATCTGAATATTGGCTATCCTACTCAAAAATAAGGAGGTAAATAGTAGTACTGTAGATTAATTGATTAATGTGATTAGGCTAGGGCCGGCTAGACCTATTTACACTTTCAATTTCACTTTATAGGCCTACACTTTTAATGTTTCGTAGGCTAGGCTACGATGTTAAGTGATAGTGTTGGTGAATAGGCTATCTAGTCAAGTCACTAATAGGCTCACATCGTCTATGATCTATGTCTATGATAATAATAAAATAGCCTATTTTATTAACAGACATAATACAGCTTAAATCTTAATAAGACTTAAAACACAAAACATCATTTTAAAAAAGATCGAGCCTATATGAAACTTTACTAATGCAGCGGCCTTGTACTTGTACACCACTACTACACAAAGTAAAAAAAAATCACGTGCTTTTTGTCATTTGATTGCAAACGCCCTATAGCGACAAACTAAAATAAGTATTACTAAATACATTAATAAATAATCCAAAGGCTGCAAATTTTGCGATAATTTGCAAACATAACAGAGAGACAGATAGAGAGACAGACAGAGAGACAGACAGAGAGACAGACAGAGAGACAGACAGAGAGACAGACAGAGAGACAGACAAAGAGACAGACCGAGAGACAGGCAGAGAGACAGGCAGAGAGACAGACAGAGAGACAGCAAGAGAGACAGACAGAGAGACAGACAGAGAGACAGACAGAGAGACAGACAGAGAGACAGACAGAGAGACAGACAGAGAGACAGACAGAGAGACAGACAGAGAGACAGACAGAGAGACAGACAGAAAGACAGACAGAGAGACAGACAGAGAGACAGACAGTGACAGAGAAAGAAAGCGGGAGAGAAAGAGTCCTAATTGGTTTCCCCTTCGCTACTTCACCAGACGTGACTAAAGAGGACACAGTTCTCATCTACATCATTGATTTAAGCCTCGGACTGGCGTACCCTGTCTTGGAGACTCGTGAGGGAAAAAAATTAGGAGAATGAAATGGGATGTGGAAAGATCTGCTTAATTTGCTAACACACTTATTGCCCCCCCCCCCCCCAACACGTGAAAAAGAGGCGCGGGACGGGCGTTGAGATTATACCATGGGACAGAGAAGTAAATTATTTTTAATAGTCCGAAAGTCCAAGCGCTGGTCATGGCCTTGCATTTTCAACATACGCCTTCAAGTTGATCTTAGACCGGCACATACTATCCCAGTATATCAGGATAGATTAACTGTATATCTAAAAAAAAGTCATAATTTATCCCAGTCTATCAAGATAATTACGCTAATTCTATGGCTAACTAAATAGTTAGAATATGCTAACTATATTATGTCTACAAAAAAAAGTCATAATTTATCCCAGTTTATCTTGATGGCTAATTGTATATATCAATATTATATCAAGGGAGATAATGAATTAAAGTTTCATTTTTCTTAATATATCATTTTAGTTAATATATCTTCTTACTAAATACATGTGAATACAATTTTATAATATGCTTCACATTTACACATAATTTTTATCCTCAAAAAGTCAATACATAAATAAATAAAAACAAACAACATTTAAAAATACAAATACAAAACACTTTTTAAAAGACTTATTACTTTCTATCAGCCTCAATCGGCTGCACTTTGAGTTATACTACTCTTGATAAAAAAACAAAATATGTATATTTTTTTAACGGCTTTAATCATTAAGGCCCTATTAAATAATTAAAGGATGGAACTCTGCTGCTGTACTATGTAACTTAGAGATGGATCGAACGGTTCATCATACTAATCGTCGCTCAATTGAGCGCTCACTATCTTTATGGTTAACTCTATATCTACAAAACAATAATCTATCTTATCTATCCCAGTCTATCAGGATATGCTAACTGTATATCTGTCGCCAGCGCATAGAACTGTCATCAACTGAATTTGCGCTATACAAGCACCATTATTATTATTATTATATCTGAAAAAAGTCCTAATCTACCCCAGTATATCTTGAAAGCTAACTGTATGTCTACAAAACAAAAAGTCAAAATCTATCCCAGTCTATCAGGATATGCATATATTTCATTCAACAATGAGCATAAAAAGAAAAGATTTGTTTCATGTTGAAACTGCTGTGCATAAAAGTATTATTTTTAACTTTAAAATTAAATCATAATTTGCTGTTTGAAACTATTGGTCTTGTTGGTGATTGATAGAGACTTGAGTTGGTGGACTGAATGAAGTGAAGTTCTTATCCAAAACCAAGTTATAGCACCTAGGAAAGTGAAAGAGCAACTATTTAATTAACTTCCAAGAAAGAAAAAATGCATTGAATACAACGAGTCAAAACAATTTCTATTAAAATGTAAGATAAGCTCATACCTTCTTTTTTTTTTTATCAAGGGAGATAACAAATTAAAGTGTCATTTTTCTTGATATATCGTTTTTAGTTAATATATCAACTTACTAAATATAAAACATGTACAATTTATACTATTTTTAACATTTATACATAATTTATTTTCTCTAAAAAGTCAATACATTACAATTTAAAGAAAATAATAATTTAAATGCAAAATATAAAACACTTTTATAACTATTTATTACTTGTTATTAAGCTGCACGGCTGAATAAGTCATGATCAATGATTACACAAAACTTATTTAGATCCGTAAGTTTTGAACGGCCTTATTTGATAAGGCCTGTAATACAGTTAATAAAAGTTGCTCTGCTGCTTTCTTTCTGCAGTCTATTCCACGCTCTTACACTCACCGCCTTTACATGTTGTAAGTTCTTGGTTTCACTTTAAAAAAACGATTAGTCATTATAAATCTTGTAATATTAATTAATTATTATCATTAATGAATTATGCGAGAGTGCTGTATACCTTTTGCGAATTTGTGGAACATTATAACATTCGGAATAAGAATCTATATATATATATATATATATTTATATTTAATAGATATACATATATGTGACCAGTTATCATAAATGATACATACGCGTTTTTATTCTCTCTCTTTGTTGCGTTTTTTTAATATGGTTAGAAATGTCCTTGAGTAGAAATGCTCTGGTATTTAACATAAGAATATGCTTCAATACACTACTCTTCTGTGAGAGTATAAAGACATCCATCGAATCGTCTAGTGTTTGAATAAATCTTGGTTTAATTAAAATGTTTGTATTATGTAAACTTCTTAGAAAGAAATTAAAATATTTATATGCTACTGTATTGGCAGGGCCGGCCCTTCCATATAGGCGAACTAGGCGGCTGCCTAGGGCGCAAAATTTGGGGGGGGGGGGGGAAGGCGCACAATTTAGAATTATTTTTTTTTGGGGGGGGGGGGGATTTAAAATTATAAACAATAGTAAAGTTTAATGATAATGCTTCTGTGCGCCACTAGCATAGGCAGACGAATTACTAGGTAATGAAAGGCGAAGGGTAATTTATTTAAGTTGTCTTAGAAAATAGGAAAGTATGCCCTAACAGTACTTAGTTTGGAAAGTTTCAAGATCCACTTTTATTTTGCTGCTTTAGACACAGCAGTTAATGCTGTAAAAGAAACATTTTCCCATTAAAATATAATATCTGGCGTCTTTGGAATTTTGGATTTACCAACAGAATCTTGAAAATGGATTTCCTAACATTTGTGTAGCCCTTCGTATTTTGCTTACTTTGCCACTTTCCGTAGCTAGTGCTGAACGAAGTTTTTCAAAACTTAAGCTAATTAAAGCCTATCTGCTTAGTACAATGTCATAGCTAGGGCTCTGGCAAAGGTGTAGTGGGAGGTGATTCCAAGCGGACGGTCCTGCGTAGGAAAATGAACGTTCGCCAGCGGACACTAGCCTCACACGAGGGATCCGCAGAGTAAGCGCGTCGGAAGCCGAACGAAGTGGGCGGGATTGGGTGTAGAGCTCAAGACAAGAGCGAAGGTGATCCGGGGCACAGTTATTCAGGCACTTATAGCAGAGAGAAGCCAGCTTATATGAGATCCGGTTGTTGATAGGTAGCCAGTGCAGAGATCGGAGCAGAGGAGTGATATTATTAGACTTCTTCTTGAGGACTAGTCAGGCTGCGCAGTACTGGATACGTTGGAGTCTTTGAAGGGAGGAGGCCGAGAGACCAGCCAAGAGCGAATTGCAATAGTCCAAGCGGGAAAACAGGAGAGAGATGATGAGCTTAACACAAGCTTCCTTGGTGAGATAACGACGGATGGCGTCATACGACGCAGATGGAAGAAGCATATTTTGGCGAGGAAGGAGATGTGGGGCTGCATGGACAGAGTGGAGTCTAGATAGACGCCAATGCTCTTGACAGTAGGGGAGAAACTGGAGAAAGGCACACTTGCGTCAGCCAGCTGAAGATCGGACGCAGTGAGGGACAAGACCCTCTGTCTTGTACCGACGATAAGAGCTTCAGTCTTCTCACTGTTAAGCTTCAACTTGTTTTCCGTCATCCAGCTCTGGATGTCCAGGAAACAAATGGAAACCTAATGCAGTGATAAAACCTATTAACCCATAAATCTAATGTAAAACTGCGTGTTATGTAGCTTTTCTAATAATAATTTATATTTCTAAGTATTATTAATCTATAAGCCATTGTTACTTTTCATTCAACTGTTTTATTTACATTTCACATTTATCAATCAAGGATTATATTATATATTTCATTGTTTGGTTATAACAATTATTATCAAAAACACATTTTCGAAGTTCCATACTCGGCAGACCTTGCCGAAGGCACTTTAATGAAGGCACAGAATTTGTTTTCGCCTAGGGCGTCAAAAACCCTAGAGCCGGCCCTGTGTATAGAGCGTTTGCAATAGGCGGAGTTTAGGTTTCTGGTAACGTCATTTTGTAAATAGACGCTACTTGAGGTACAAAATTTGGTGAACTTGTTCTTTATCATGCCAAATTCACATCTGAATATTGGCTATCCTACTGACAAATCATGAGTTAAATCGTCGTAGATCAACTTCCAATTACAAGAGAAAAGCCTGACTTGGTATTTTTTCAACGATTTTCAACATTTTACGCGCAATTTATCATTTTAATATCCGTTCTGTAAGTGTTACATTTGAATTGATTTTATTGAAGTATTGGAGTAATTCATTTTTTTCATTGTAGGCCTAATCGTTCAAAAGTATTTTAACATTTTTAATGCAAGAATCTTGTGATATGCCTATTAATCTAATATATAATTAATAAAAATCCATATTAATACATTAATAATCACTCTAAACACAAAAGATCAATAAAAAAAGCTCAAGCCTATATGTAACTATATTAATACAGCGGCCATTGTTTGTACACCAATACACAAAGTAAACAAAAATCACGTGCTTTTTGTCACGTGATTGCAAACGCCCTATAGCACATTTAATTTCATTTCTAGTGACAGTTTTAACAAAGTTTCCAGTGAAGCCGTCACAATCATCTTACAATAATATTCTTTGACTTGCTATCTTCTTTCGTTGTAAAGCTCAAAGAAAAGAGCCAGAAAGAGAGAGAGAGAGAGATTGAAAAAGAGAGAAAGAGAACAGAGTAAGCTCTAGATTTTCCGTAAAGAGTAATGAAAAGAGCTAGAGACAGAACAGAGTAGTTATTCCCGTAAAGCTAAAAAAAAGAAAGAGAGAATAGTGCAAGCTCTAATTTTTCCCGTAAAGAATCATAAAAAGGGCCAGAGACAGAACAGAGCAAGCTCTATTTCACCTCGTAAGGATCCAAGAAAAGGACAGCGGAGAGAAAAGTGCAAGCTCTAATTCTTTAGTTAAAGCTCAAACAAAGGGACAGTGGAGAGAAAAGTGCAAGCTCTAATTATTCTTTTAAAGCTCAAAGAAAGGGATTGCGGAGAGAAAAGTGCAGCTCTAATTCTTCAGTTAAAGCTCAAAGAAAGGGATTGCGGAGAGAAAAGTGCAAGCTCTAATTATTCAGTTAAATCTCAAAGAAAGGGACAGCGGAGAGAAAAGTGCAAGCTCTAATTATTCAGTTAAAGCTCAAACAAAGGGACAGCGGAGAGAAAACTGCAAGCTCTAATTCTTCAGTTAAAGCTCAAACAAAGGCACAGCGGAGAGAAAAGTGCAAGCTCTAATTCTTCAGTTAAAGCTCAAACAAAAAGACAGCGGAGAGAAAAGTGCAAGCTCTAATTCTTCAGTTAAAGCTCAAACAAAGGCACAGCGGAGAGAAAAGTGCAAGCTCTAATTCTTCAGTTAAAGCTCAAACAAAAAGACAGCGGAGAGAAAACTGCAAGCTCTAATTCTTCAGTTAAAGCTCAAACAAAAAGACAGCGGAGAGAAAAGTGCAAGCTCTAATTCTTCAGTTAAAGCTCAAACAAAGGGACAGCGGAGAGAAAAGTGCAAGCTCTAATTCTTCAGTTAAATCTCAAAGAAAGGGACAGCGCGGAGAGAAAAGTGCAAGCTCTAATTCTTCAATTAAAGCTCAGACTACAACCTAAAAATGTGTATGTCCATTACCATTAGAGCTTGTCCGATAGTACGATTCTGTCATTATGTCGTGCTGATG